>CP106729.1:135112744-136312744 GCA_025506655.1 Gossypium rotundifolium | reverse complement strand
ATGAAATGTGAGGGCTTGTATAAGCATGGGGAGAATTCAGCTAAGCACATGTTTATTGAAATTTTGAGTATTTGATGATTTTGTGAGATAGGGACTAAAGTGTCGAAATGTGAAAATGTATGGGCTATTTTGTAAAATGCCCTAAATATGTGTGTTTGGATTAAAATGAATGAGTTGATGATTGAACGAATTGAATTTGAATGTGTATAGACCAAGAGAAGAGAGGTTCGGATCGAGATTGAGGCAAAGATAAAGTGCTCGATTAATCGACCGTATTGATAGTTCGACGTCCGATGTAAGTTCGGATATAATACTAGTTGTAAACTTTATCTATGTGATAATAATTGAATGGATGTATATGAATCTATGAGATTTGAAATGCTATGTCTGAATTGAGATAAAGGGCACTAAGTGTGCGAAATTTGAAGCGAGAAAGAGATGATTGGCCTTGTGTGTGCGAAAAGATAGAAGCTTGACTTATCGACTTGGCACGATGTGTGCGATACCGATATAAGTTCGGTTAAATGTATTGGCACTAAGTGTGCGGTGATGATTATGTTTCGGTTATGAAATTGGCACTAAGTGTGTGAATAAACCAATGGAATAGCAAGGTTTGAACGAGAGGTAATTTTGAACAATTGAGTAGCATAAATGGTAAGTAACTAGGTGTTAATCAAGATACGTTTGAACCTATGTGGTTGATGATAGACTTAAGAGTTGGATGAATAGATAATTTGGTATGTGGTTGAGATTGATAACGTGCCTAGGTGTGCCTTTATCTATGTGATGGTACATGTATATATATATTGATGTTGTAGTATCGAGTAATATGTATTATATTACAAACTTACTAAGCTTTGGAAAGCTTACTGTGTGAATTATTTCTCTGCCTTTTAGTGTCAGTAAAGCTAGCTCAGATCCGGGATCGTCAGTTTCTCAATCACACTGTCGGCATTCTATTTTGGTACCTTTGGAAAGATGTATATAGCTAGAATATGGCATGTATAGGCTAGATAGGTGTATATGTTTATGAAGTGAGCATGGCCATATGTATTGGCAAGTTTTTGAGTTGATAAATGTTTGAATGAATGAGTTATGAAGCATATATTTAGTATGTTTTGATGCATATGGATGGTTAAGTTTTGGTTAAGCAAATGGGTGATACATGTTTGAAACGATGTAGGATTTAGTTTGCAATTTGGTATGAATGGAATTGGTATTGAATGTATGAATAAAGTGAACCATTTGATATGTTTTGGTTGCCATATATGCATATTATGTTTAGGTATATATTCTTTGGTAGGAAGACCTAAGTGGGTGGCATATTGGCCTTGTAAAAGGCCTATAATGTCACAGTTGAAACTGTGCGTGCCTAAGACCATGGGTAAATTGGTAGAGTGTGGCTTAAACTGCACACGGCCTTGGCACGAGCTTGCCTACAGGTCGTGCGAGAAATGGCAGTATGTGATCTAGTAGTACACGACCTTAGCACACTGGGCGTGCTTGGTGACCGTGTTGATTTTGGCAGAATACTACCACGGGGAGGTCGCACGGGTGTGTCATGTAGTCGTGGGTGAGGCACGGCCTACCCCTACAGCCGTGTGTACCCTGTATGTGAGAAAAGTTTCAAATATTTATGAAATTACTTATGTGTTCGATTTAGTCCCAGACTCGGTTTATAAGCATGCTTAAGGTCTCGATGACCTACTTAAGGGACATTATGATTGATAATGATGAATGATTGTATGATTAATTCTGTAAATGTTTTCAATCTATCTGGTAACACCTTTAACCCTAATCCGGTGATCGGATACGGGATAGGAATGTTACATACCCTGTAAGGGTATTATAGTAATTTCGTAACCTAGGCTTAACTACTAATTCGGGGCATAAAATTTGAAACTGTCCATTTGCATCTTACTAATAGGAATCTCAAAATCTAAATCCGTAAATTTTATTTGAAACTAGACTCATATATCTTCTAACTACAATTTTTCCAGATTTTTTGACTTAACCATTTAGTACATTTTATTCCTTAAATTTTCCCTTGTTTCACTGTCCAACGATTCTGACCTCTCTTTCCTTAATTTTAAATATCTCACTATACAGTTTTCATATACTGCTCCCACTTGTTTCTATTGAAAATACACTCACTAAGAAATCTATACATATAAATTATAACCCATATTTCACTTTGTACAATTTTATATGATTTTTCAAAAACAGATCAGGGAACCACGAAATCATTCCGAACCAGTCTCACTAAAATCAACATATCTCAGAATATAAAATTCCTTTACCTTCTCTGTTTCTTCTTTATCAAAATAAACACAGTAAGATTTTATTCGATATCTCATTCATTTTTAAATTCTTTTTCTCCTATTTTTCGTGATTTTTCAAAAACACGTCACTATTTTTATCCAAACTATTTCATTGCAAAATACGGTTACCACTACGAATATACGCATGCCCAAGTGATCACGGATGCCGGTTTCCAGTTTTCTTCAGTATTTTGACCGATTCACAGAATATTTCATACAAAATTTTAGAGAAGTGTGAGATTACACACAATTTTAAATATCTTTACGGAAAGTACGTGATTACACGCCTTATTACGGGATCCGTAACACGATACTCTTCGCGGCACCTAACAGTACAATCGGTCAACAATTAGTCCAAACCCAATTTACAACTTCATCCAAGTATTGCGATTGATTAACAATCTATATCACTTACCAACAATCTGAGTCTCTTAGTACGAGGGATAGATCGAGCGATTTAGTCCCTAAAAATATAATCGATTAGTCACAACCACTATCTCATTAAGCAAAATAATCGGTCAACGAAAAGATCCAAAAAGAACCATGATGAATCCCTTAACTTAACGATATTGGTTTTGATTTCTAACGATTAAACGACAACTTTGAAAAATCTAAGTTTCGGCCTTCCACAATATTTCTTCGAAGAAGAAAAGTGATTTTGTATGAGAGAAGGTATGATGATGGTTTCGGTCAATGTGACCATCCCACACCAAGACATAGACTCAGCATTAAGAGAAATAATAAAAATAAAATGTTGACATGGATCGCTTACCGATTGATCAAAGTATGAGTAGCAATATGGTTGAGAAGAAAATATGTATGAGATGAAAGATTCGCCTATAAAGAAATAGTGGACTCAATATTCGGCTATGGTGAAAAAATATTAGAGGGGAATTGATTCTTGAAAGATTTTGCAAAAAGAAAAGAAGAATAAGAAATAGAAAAATGATGGATTAGTTTCGGTTTTCAAGAAGGATGAGTGAATAAAAAAATGGTCTCAAAGTTTGGGGTATAATCGGCAAGAAGAAATAAATGGAATTTGCACTCTCCAAGTTGTGTAGATTCGGCAAGGAGAAGAAAAGGAGTTTGGGGAGAAACGAAAAATGATACCAAAACATCAAGCACCAAATTGGCTATCATCCTAGCCCCAAGCCGTCCACATTCATCCCCTCTAGAATAAGAGTTTGGCCACCTAAACTTTCCAAAACACCACCCACGAAATAAGCCTCTTGTCCCCCTTACTTACCTATTCCTTTTGATTCCTTTCCCTAGCCTCAACCTTGCCTTATTCTTTTAGCCACCTTACCAAAAATAATGAAGTCCACCCTTGCCATAAATACTCCTTGACCGACACATTAAGGAAGGAATGAAAAAAAATAAAAGTCACAATGCACACAAAGGGATTCGAACCTCTTCCCTCAAGGTAATACATGTGGCGCCATAACCTCTTTACTAATAGCTCATTTATGCTAACCATTTACTCATTTATTTACATAAGCTTTAAGGTCACTTACTCTCTCTCCTTAATAGGCTTAAACAAAAAAATTTTCCTATAGCCAAACTTGAACCCGAAGCTTCCTAGGACCCTGAAAATTTCCAAAATCACCTTCCTAATAAGTCCAACTTGAAATAATGCCATTCTCTTATTCTCAAAAATTTTTAAACACTCCTACGCCCAAGGCCCACTGGGCCTAATTCTTCTAGGCCCAATTTTGGGATGTTACAAGAACTAAATCTCCAATTATTATTCACTCATTGATTTTACGGAGATAGTGGTAAGTTGAACTCTTTTCCCTTAGACAATCGATACATATTGTAATATCGTTTTGATTAAGACTTTTTCCAATGGAGGCAAGCGGTACCGAATCGAAAGGAAAAGTGATTGGAGATCACAAAAGGAGTGGATTTGTGATTCCTACTCCTAAGTTTAAGCGAAGGGCAGTATCGGCGGTTCGGGATTTTCCACCGGGTTGTGGACCATCATCCGGTGAGAATCGACAAATCGTGGTCGTTTACGATTTTGAGAGTAAGTATTCTAGATCGCTTGGTTTAGTTTTGGATTCATAAAAATCTCGTCTGTTAGATTAATCAAGTGTTATGTTGTCTTAGGTGCCGAAGATCAAGAGAGTTTAATACTTACCGTAATCAGGTGTGTAATCTTACACTGTAATCCCGTAAAATTATGATTCGGTAACATGTCAAATAAGTAGATTGTTATAATTATACGGCTAAAAATCGTAACATTGGCATAAAATAAGGAATATGCTTAAAGTATACTATTTTGAAAGATTTGACAAAATCGGCATTAAGATTGTTAAAATTACGAAAATACCCTTATGGTAGAATTACGAAAATGCCCTTATAAATTTGAATTCTTGAAATGCCCTAATGGGCGATATGCTAGAATGCCTTAATGGGCGATTATTAATGCTTAAATGGGCCTAGTCATTGTAATAAATTACTTGATAAATGGTTTCTATTTATATGCGAACATCTTATTATGTATGTTGCATTTTCATATATTGCATGGGTTGGGAAAAATGTTGAAGAGAAGTGTAGCCTGGTGGCATTGCCACTATAAACTGTTTATTATAATGTTTACACATGATATTGGTGGCTTGGCCACAATAAAATATTATAAATGGCAATTTGCATGCGTTTTGGTGTGATTGGCGGGGTGGGTTGACTTGATCCCCACTGGTGTGATGGTTGGTACGGCGGTGTGTTGGATGGATGGGTTGGGTTGCATGCATTGCTTATATATATATATATATATATATATATATATATTGTTATGTAAATGGGCTTAGGCCCAAGATATTGAAATATGGTTTCAGGCCCAGTGGACAAAGGTAAGGAGATTATACACTGAGTTTTAATAACTCACCTCGTTTCCTTAACCCTTGCAGGTAATGCTCAGTGATGTGGACTTGGGCCATGGATGAATCGATGGAGGCCATACTTCAGAAATGGTGTTTTATTTTGAACTTTAAATTTCTATTTATGTTCTCTTTACTATTTTGGGTTTTTATGATGTAATAAGGCCTCTGGAGTATTTTATTTTTGCTATATGTTTAACGTACTTTTATTTTGCTTGAATTGTTTTAAATGGGAATTTTTCTAAAAAATTAAATAAAGATTTTCTAAAGTAGATTAACAAAAAGATTTCATAACCAACTTTTACAAACATTTTAACTCGGAAATTTTCTCTCGAATTATCAACAATATTTTCAAAAGTCATGGTTTATAAGATCTCTAGTTCAAATTATCGATTTATCAAATCAATCTTCAAGGTTTGTAATACTTTATCAAATATTTCAAATCAAACTTGCTTTCTTGATTATAACAATAACCCTTTTTATTATGAATAAAAAAGACTTAACATGTTTTTCTCATGTGACATGTTAGATCCGGTCATAACGCATGGGCTGGGTTTTGGGGTGTTACAATTGGAGTGGAGATTGTTGTGGAGACTATTTCCCGAGTGGATTGAGGTTCTGTATTTGTTGCGAACTCTCGTGTTATACACTTTGTTTTTGTGTGTTTCAGTTGAACTAGCTCTTATGAGCATTAGTGTGTTTTGGAGGGATTAGCTCTTATAAGTGCTGGTGTGTTTCAGATGGATTAGCTCTTATGAGCATTTGGTATGTTTCGGATGGACTAGCTCTCATGAGCATCCTGTGTGTTTTGGTTTAATTGTTAATGTACTCTTATTCGTAAGTCGTTCATCGAGTTGAAAATCTTAGTAAGGTATATTGTTTAAAGATTTTGATGGATTTATCATAAATTTGAGTATTGGATTGAACTTTTATGATTTATCGATTGAGATGTGGATGACAGGAAACACTCATGGTTGTATTATTATTTGATATGTTGTACTTACTTCGGTAAGATTTATCGTTTTAATACGTCGAACTTACTAAGCTTCATTGAGCTTACTTGAGTTATTTGTTGGTCTTGTAAATACTTAGAACGTTGGACGACAGGATTGGCACTCCAGTCACACTATCCATAAATTTCAATAGTTTTTGGATGTTCATTTCAGATTATATGGCATGTAATAGGCTTGTATGTCATTACTAATGTTTTGGGATATATAAAATGTTAAGTATGATCTTATGTGTAAATTGCTAACTTGTATGATACATGTAAATGAGGTAAGATGTTTCAAAGCAAATATGAATGATATGTGTTAATGAAATGTTGTGTTTAAGGTGACTATGATAGGTACATTGGTTAGGTGTTTGTTTGAAAAATTGATATGTAACAGTCCAGTTTTGACCCTAGTCAAAATAGTGGTTTTGGAACAACAAATCTGAGTGGGAATAATATTTTAATATTATTTTCTGTGTCTATGATACAAGTCTAGGTATGTGTGAAATTTCTGTGATTTAATATGATCGTATGTGTGCCTAATTTTTCATAAAGACTTGATTGTGAAAGATATTAAATTTGCATGCTTCATGAAAAGACACCTATTTGAGATGGCTTTTAAATGGGAAGGCCTTATGAGGCAATTAAACCATTTCTAAGATAATGGATGTGTAACACCGCTAACCCGTATCCGTCGTTAGACTAGGGTTACGAGGAATTACTAAACATAACACAATTTAGTACATGCATCCAATCCCTTTCACACTTCATAAATTAATCACATCAATATACTTATTCTATTCAAATTTCAAACTTTACATATTATATATTATCTCCACACATGCTTATTTTAAGAATCAACATATATCATTTCATTCATAGAACATTTTAAAACATTATAAATAGGTCAAATATATTCAACTACGTAACTAATTTATCGCAATTCACTAAAACCTCTTTAATCATTTTTTGACATTAAACCATATCATAGCATCTATTTCACATGCACGAAACCAAACCGACCATTTATTTAGCCTTTTTTTTTAGTTCATCTCATAACCGAATACACAAACACATTATAACTAAATTTCTAAAGCAACCCATAAAGCCGAATATGCACGAAATATTACATATCCAATAACCTAGCTTAATGAACATTCCATTAATAATATACTTAGCATCTCACAGCATTTGTACATTTAATCATATCCCAATATATATATTGAACATAAATCCAAACAATTTTATCATAGGCTGATTTCAATTCATATGCACACAAAACCAACCGAATCAATTTATACCATGAATCACATCAAACACATAATTAAACCATGACTAGCCTTGTTATATGGCTTATTCTTCACCCAAATACACATCAATTTACAATTTCAATAATCAAACCAAACCACATTAGTTTAAACCAATTTCGAACACCATATTAAACATAATTATGACAACATAAATATAATTTTTTACCCACATTCAACTTCACTCTTCCATACCCGAACATTACAAGCATAATCACAATCAAAATGATATAGACTCATTTATCAAGTTAGCCATTTTCGCATGGAATTTATATACATATCATTCATAATGAGCTCAAAAGGTATCATAGCCTATACATGCCATAAACTTTAAATTCAACTTCAAAAAGTACCAAAATATTGATGATAGTGTGATGAGCTTCACCGATAATCCCCAAGCACGTAACGATCACCCAAAGAAAAATCTAAATCACAAGAGCAACCAAGAACACCAAGTAAGCTTTTTACAGCTTAGTAAGTTATAAGCAAATTAAGTAAATGTATCAATTATTCTCTTAATTATGATTTTTAAAAAATACTATAGTCAAGAATTCATCAACTACCCATTTACTTGTACAACCACAAAACATTACTTATTTCATCTAACGATTAATATGATTTTATAAACATTTCTCCATATCAAATTATTCCACTCAAACTATACATTCAAGAAGAAACATTCCATCCAATCCACAATTAATCACATATATTTGATTTCAAATAATAACATCTCATAGTTTCAAAACTTACCAAATTCAATCTTTGAACCTAAAATTAACTCACACACTCAGTGCTTATTAACCGATTTCGCACACTTAGTTCTCGTAATTAAATTCGCACACTTAGTGCTTATTAACCGATTTCGCACACTTAGTGCTCGATAATTAAATTTGCACACATAGTGCTTATTAACCGATTTCGCCTACTTAGTGCTCGGTAATTAAATTCACACACTTAGTGCTTATTAACAGATTTTGCATACCTAGTGCTCAGTAATTCAATTCGCACACTTAGTGCATTTCTCAAACTTGCTACTCATTTATATATGTACGCATAAAACTTAAACCTCAACCACATATACATGAATTAATTTATTTCATCTCCATAATCAACATCACATTCGGGTGTACCAATGGCATAAAAGCATACCTTACATTCGGCCATATTATACATATATATAGATATCACATTTAGCTATATCAATAATATATATATACATACTTCCATTAAATTTATGTACTACACTATGAATAAATCCAATTCAACTTAATTGCTTAAAAACTTACCTCGAATATTGACGTACTGTGTTTCTCGATTATTCGACTAACTTCGCTTTTCCCCAATCCAATCCCGATCCTTTTTGTTCTTAATCTTAATCAATCATGCAAGCACCGAAAATGTCAAAGCTTAAACTTCTTTTCTTTCTCTTAGTTTCGGCCAACAAAATAAGAAAGATGAACACTTTCATCTTTTATCCAATATAATATATTATCATATATTATAATATACCATAATGTCATAAAATAAAATAAACAAATTCAAATCACTATTACATGCATTTTGGCCGCCACTATGTTCAGTTATGGCTAAATTACCCTATGAACACTTCAATTTATAAAACCATCATCAATTTGGTACTTACACCTTTAACTACCAAATTTTCTTTTTATGCAATTAAGCCCCTTTTTCACAATTAAGCACCAAAACGATCACATTTTTATATAAAAATTTTACACACACAAATTCACACATAATGAACATAGAGATTAATATTTAAATACTTTTTTGACTTAGATTAGTGGTCCCGAAACCACCGTTTCGATTAGGGTCAAAATTGGGCTGTTACAACTCTCTCCCCTTAGGGATTTTTGTCCCCGAAAATCTTACCGATGAATAGGCTTGGATAACATTCTTTCATTGAATCCTTAAGCTCCCAAGTTTCTTCCTCGATTCCATGCTTAAGCTAAAGCTCTTTTACCAGTGATATTTTCTAATTTCGCAACTCTTTCACTTTACGAGCCAGGATATGGATCGTTTCTTTCTCATAAGTTAAATCAAACTGTATATCAACCTCTGACGGACTAATCACATAAGAAGGGTCAGATCTATACCGTCAGAGCATCGAAACTTGAAAAACATTGTGGATCTTTTCTAATTTTGGTGGCAATAGTAATCTATACGCAACCAGTCCAATCCGCTCTAAAACTTTATATGGTCCAATGAATCTCGAACTCAATTTGCCTTTGCGACCAAATCTGAGTATTTTCTTCCACGGTGAGACCTTCAAAAACAGTCGATCACCGATTTTAAACTCTATATCTTTACATTTTAAGTCCGTATATGATTTCTGGCGATCTGACGCTGCTTTCAAACTTTCACGGCTCACTTTTATTTTCTGTTCGGTTTCTTCAACCAAATCAACCCCGTATATCTTGTTTTCACTGAGCTCGATCCAATACAAAGGCATATGACATTTACGACCATACAAAGCCTCATAAGGTGCCATTTTGATACTCGATTGAAAGCTATTATTGTACACAAATTCAATCAAAGGCAAGTATCGTTCCCACATACCCTCGAGCTCGAGAACAGAACATCTCAACATATCCTCAAGTATTTGAATAATTCTCTTGGATTGACCATCCGTCTGGGGGTGAAAAGCTGTGCTAAAATGCAATTTAGTACCTAATGCATCTTGCAGTTCCTTCCAAAACCATGATGTAAACCTCGGATCACTATCCGAAATAATAGAAATAGGTACTCCGTGTAATCGTACAATCTGATAAATGTACAATTCAGCTAACTTATCGAGTGAAAATCTGTACGGACCAGAATAAATTGAGCCAATTTTGTCAATCTATCTACTATAACCCAGATTGCATCTTTCTTACTCGATTCAACGGTAAACCAACTGCGAAATCCATTATGACTCGATCCTATTTTCATTCGGGTATCATAATCAGCTGAAGTAATCCAAATGGCACCTGATGCTTAGGTTTTACTTACTGACATATCAAACATTTCGACATGAAATTAGAAATATCTCGTTTCATACCGTGCCACCAGTAATGCTGTCTCAAATCATTATACATTTTCGTGCTGCTCGGGTGAATAGACAGTTTACTATTATGAGCTTCATTATAAAGCATTTGAATCAACTCAGATCCTTTGGTACACATATTTGGTTTCTGAACCGTAAACATCCCTTAGCATCAACCTGAAATCCTGAGTCAGCATTCAAATCACAGTGATTCCTTTTTGCAATCAAGTTATCATCAACCTTTTGAGCTTCACAAATCTGCTGAACAAATAACGGTCTCACTTTCAATTCTGCTATAATCACACCATCATTAGTCATAGTCATATCGCATCCTTCGCACGCAGAGAAAATAGTTATTTTGGCTTAGGGCATCGGCAACTACATTAGCCTTTCCCGGGTGATAATTAATCCCAAGCTCGTAATCTTTAAGCAACCCTAACTATCGTCACTGTCTCAAATTTAGATCTTTTTGAGTCATCAAATATTTGAGACTTTTGTGATCAGAATAAACATGACATTTTTCACCGAACAGGTAGTAGCGCCATATCTTCAGAGCAAAAATTATAGTGGCTAATTCGAGATCATGCATCAGATAGTTCTTTTCATGTGGTTTTAACTGTCTCGAGGCGTAGGCTACAACCTTACCTTCCTACATCAAAACAAAACCCAAACCATTTAGGGATGCATCACTGTAGATAACGAACTCTTTACCCGACTCTGGCTGAACAAGCACTGGAGCTTTCAGTCAACAAGGTTTTTAGCTGATAGAAACTCTTCTGGCACCTTTCCGTCCCCTCGAATCTAACATCCTTCTGAAGTAGTTTTGTCATCGGAGTTGCAATCATCGAGAACCCTTTCACGAAGCCTCTAGAATAACTGTCAAGTCCCAGGAAACTCTGAACTTTAAAAATATTCATGCGGGGTCTCCAATCAAGTATAGCCGAAATTTTACTCGGATCAACTTGAATACGATCTTTGAAACAACATGCCCCAAGAAGCTAACTCCGCATAACCAGAACTCACATTTACTGAATTTCGCTTACTACTACTTATCACGCAAAATCTGTAACACAAGTATCAAGTGTTCAGCATGCTCGGTTTCATTGCGCGAATAGATCAGAATGTCATCTATAAACACAACCACAAACCGATCCAAATACTGTCTGAATACCCGATTCATCAAATCCATGAAAATGGTAGGGGCATTGTGAGTCCGAGCGGCACCACCAAAAACTCATAATGTTCATATCTCATTCAGAAAGCAGTCTTAGGCACATCAGAGTCTCTAACTCACAACTGATAATAGTCCAATCTTTAATCTATCTTCGAAAATACTGAGGCTCCCTTTATCTGATCGAATAAATCATCAATACGCGGCAACGGGTATTTATTCTTTATGGTCACTTTATTGAGCTGTCAATAGTCGATGCACATTCTCAAAGTTCCATCTTTCTTTTTCACGAATAGCACTGGCACACCCCAGGGAGAGAAACTCAGCCGAGCAAAACCTCTATCTGTCAACTCTTGCAACTGAGCCTTCAATTCTTTTAATTTAGTCAGTGCCATTCTATACAGAGCTATTGAGATCGGAGTCATCCCTGGCACTAACTCAATACCAAACTCTACCTCCCAAATAGGCGGCAAACCCGGCAATTCTTCAGAAAACACATCCGGATACTCACATACAATAGGTACAAATTCAATCTTCTTTTCAGTCACTTTACTATCAATTGCATAAGCAAAGTAAGCTTCACAACCCTTTCTCATATGCTTTTGAGCCAACATCGAGGATATCACTACTGGTAACCCATTTAAATCAGTAATTCAAATTATCTTATTATTCTGGCACCCCAGATTAATAGTCTTTCGTCTACAATTCACTATAGCATCGTGCATGGTTAACCAATCCATACTGAGAATGATATCAAACTCATCAAATGGTAGTAACATCAAATCAGCCAAAAAACATGAATCTTGAATCATCAAAGGGCAATTCTTGCACACCTTATCAACTAGCACACACCAGCCCAGGGGGTTCGAAACCCGAATCACAAACTTAGTAGACTCAACAGGTAAGGTCTTACTGGATACTAATGTTTCACACACATAGGAATGGGTTGAATCGGGATCAATCAAAGCAATTACACTAGTATTAAAGAGAGTAAATATACCAGTAATAACATCTGAAGATGAAGCCTCCCCTCGGGCGCGGATGGCATAAGCTCTAGCAGGCGCACGAGCTTCAGATCGAATGGCTGTATCTGAAGTCCCTCTCTGAGTACCACTTCTACCTCCCGCATTTTAGGGTGGTCTACCTCTAACTTCAACACCACTCGACTCACACTTTGAGCATTATCCTTCTCAACTAACTCCAGGTAGTCTCGAATAAAATGATCCTGCGAACCACACTTGTAGCAAACTCGATTGTTAAACTTGCCCCAACATTCACTAAAATATCGCCTACCACACTGTTGACACTCAGGCTTATTCGGTCGAGTATTGCCAACACTAGCTATCGAGGTGGCTCGTGAACTCACTGGTGGTCGCTCTCGTATAGAAAACCCAACATTAGTTTTAGATGGCTACTGTCATTTCTGAACTTATTTGATGTCAATTGAGAAGTTTTACCCGCTGATCTCTTACGAAAATCTCTAGCTTCGAACTCTACTTTTCATTTATCTTTTCCTAGCTCTTCGGCTTTAGAGGCTCGCTTAACGAGTATCATGAATTCATTTATTTCAAGTATACCAACGAGAAATTTTATGTCTTCTCTCAACCCTTCTTAGAATCTTTTACACATAGTAGCCTCAGTTGAAACACACTCGCGGGCATATCGGCTGAGTTTCACAAACTCGCGTTCATACTCAGATACGATCATATGACCTTGTTTAAGCTCGAGAAATTCTTTGTATTTTTTATCGATGAATCGCTGGCTAATATACTTTTTGCAAAACTCTACATGAAAGAAGTCCCAAGTGACCTGTTCCTTCGGAACAACCAAAACCAAAGTGTTCCACCAATAGTAGGCAGAATCCCATAATATAGATATAGCACATTTCAGGCACTCATCAGGCGTACAAGATAGTTCGTTAAAAACATGAATTGTATTATCGAGCCAAAATTTAGCTCGTTCAGCATCATCATCCGCTATTGTAACACCCCAAACTCGGCCTAGAAGTTAGGCCCGAATCTGGCGTGTCACATTGGGGTGCTTTTCGAGAAACCATGGTTCCATTTGAAAACCTTTCTTGATATTAAAAACAAAAGTCCTAGTTTTCATTTGTTTATTATTAATCGACATTTATTAAAAAGTTATTATCTAAAAAACTTTACTTGTTGCGAAAAATTAATTAAAATGACTAACTTATGAAAACGTGATGTTTACGACCTATTCACGAAAGCGTAGTATTTTAAAAGCGAGATATTGTTTTAAAAATCATGATACAAAGTTTAGCGATTTAAAACATAATAAACTAAAATCCAAAACTAAACCTGAATTTAAGAGAGGCCTTATTACAAAATATTAACCCAAGTTAAAAATAAGTAAAATACTAGAGTCCAAAAGCGCTCGTAGTGTGGCCACCTCGAGTCTTCTAGCACGTCGAATCGCTATCGTGGATTACCCGAGAGAAAATATTAAAAAGAGGGTGTGAGTTTACCAAAACTCAGTGTGCATAACCCTCATCAATAAGAACATGAATCACAACAGTTCGGGCTGAAGCCCATTTCAGTAATGGTGGCAATTGGGCCTTAGCCCATAAAAGCCTCAGTTGGGCCTTAACCATAAATGTACAAATCATATTTATCTGGGCCTGAGCCCATCTCAAATAAATCCACATATGCAATGTATTAATGCCCATACCAACCCTGCACTCCGTCTCCTGTCCAACCCTACACTCCTGTGGGGATTTAATCGACCCACCCATCCCTACACTCCTTATGTAGCATCGGTTGCGGCACTAACTTATCGGTGCAGCATAGCTGCTCAGTGGCTAAAAGCCTTTAGTGGATCCACAGTCGTCAAGCGACCATGCGATCCTATCTGTACTTCCCCTTTTGAATAAACTCATCCCCATGCAACATAATAACACATGAATGCAACATACAAAAATAATCATACGATAATAATCATAAATCACATACAAGAATAATCATATAACATGTAGGGGCATTTTTGTCATTTTTGCCCTTCAGGGGCATATCGGTCATTTTACCCATCGAGGGTATTTTCGTAATTTACCTACCAAGGGTATTTTCATAATTTACCTACCAACGGTATTTTTGTAATTTACCTACCAAGGGTATTTTCGTAATTTACGCACCAAGGGTATTTTCGTAATTTACCTACCAACAGTATTTTCGTAATTTACCTACCAAGGGTATTTTCGTAATTCTACCCCACAATGGTATTTCGGTAATTTTGCAAATCAGGGGTATTTTAGTAATTTTACAAACTAGGGGTATTTTGGTAATTTCACAAATCGAAGGTATTTTAGTAATTTTACAAATCGAGGGTGCTTCGATAATTTCACAAATCGAGGGTATTTTGGTAATTTAGCAAATTGAGGGTATTTTGGAAATTTCACAAATCGGGGGTATTTCGGTAATTTTGCAAAATAGGGACATTTCGATAATTTCACAAACTGGGGGTATTTTGGTAATTTTGTAAATCGGGGGTACTTCGGTCCCTTTCGGGTTTTAGCTATGAACTTTGGCCCATCAACAAGTCTTCGCAACTAAAGTGAACAGACACTACGCACCAGGTAGGATTCTAGAAAAGAGGAGGTGGGCCACTAGGCCGCTTAAATACCAAGCTCTCCCTAGATTCAATCCTAGACATGTGTATGCCCGTTGCCACACCCTAACCCAGTGACTTGTTCAAGGACATGTTTAATTAGAAAATTTAAGTCTTATGGAATTTAAGAGTTGTTCAAACTTTACCTATGGTCCATAAACCCTAACATACATGTCTACGTCCCCATAAGCCCATCAAGCCCAAATCACTCCCTTACGGCCCTTTAGGCCCAAATCTCATCATATGGCCTATTAGGCCCAAAACAAATCCAATTCATGTATCATGCATGACTAATTCAATTCGTATAACCAACCAAACCATTTCATCAAACTTAGCCTCAGGGCCCACTAGGCCCATTTATCCACTTTTGACTTTGCCGATTTAAATGCATGTAGTGTTTGTACACACCTGGTAACCACACGCACTGCAAACCCTTTAGTTACGAACCTACAATCGACATCACCTAACAATTAATCATAACATAATATACACTTATCAAAAATTGAAACCTCAAGTAACCTTACCGTGCACCTCACGTTATAGTAGCCCTTCCTTCGCAACTATTGGCGATTATCCTCAGAGTCGCACCTAAACGCCCACCAAGGTATATTGACTCTCCTCATAGAATGCTCTATATATAGCTAGCTTCTCACCTTCCTTCTTTGTATCTTTTCGATGTGGGATCCTCCGTCGTGAGTTTAAATCCAACTCAAACTCTTCCCGTCAATCAGTAAAATAAATCTTCGCCTTGCTTGTCATGAGATTGAACCTAGGCTCCTTTGCACCCTTAATGACGCCTTGCCACTAGACCACTCACTTTCTTGTGTCTAAAATAATGCATAACTAAATATAACCCCATGGCAAAATTCTAGAGTCCATTTAAAAAGAAATCCAAAATGCAAGAGCCAAGACTTGAACCTTGGACCTCCTTCCTTCCTTATGGTGTCACCCCCTTGTCTCTTATGTGGCATCACTTTGCCACTACACCACACACTCCACTTGTGTCATTTTTCTCCACATTTTATTCTTAAAGCCTACTACTAACTCTCAGGGTTTTATTCACCTAAAACCAAAATTGTCCTAAAGCCAAAGTTTGAACCCAGGACTTCATAGAAACCCTCTAACCTTCCAAAATCACTCACCTAATAGGTCCAACTAGCACTAAAGCCGTTCTCTTGCTCTCAAAAATTTTAAACGCTCCTACGCCTAAAGCCCAATGGGCCCAATCCTACTAGGCCCCACTTTGGGATGTTACAAATCTACCCTCCTTAAAGAAATTTTATCCTGAAAATTTCCAACTATCTCATAACCGCACAATCTGGGATATACCACTACACCTGCAAGACTCTAGTCCTAATTATTTGAATTACAAATTTTATGAATTTAGCTCATAGTTCCAATAATTAAACAAATGTTTTATGGAAGTAGTAGTTAAGAGTTATTTTCGAAATTGCCACTCACTATAGTTTTTAGTCTCTTACAGGCCTCAAGTATAGTCTATCATCTAAAGTAAGCCCAGATATCTACCTAGAAGCGATATGATTTAAAATAGATAAGAGAACTTACTTGGTCCGATATTGGATACTCGATTGTGCCACACAAAACCTTTCAAAACTACTTAAAATTATTTGTAAACATCTTTAAAATAAACACTAAAACCCATCTAAAAGCCCAAGTTTTGCAACTTTGGCTCGATACCACTAAATGTAACACCCCAAACTCGGCCTAGAAGTTAGGCCCGAATCTGGCGTGTCACATTGGGGTGCTTTTCGAGAAACCATGGTTCCTTTTGAAAACCTTTCTTGATATTAAAAATAAAAGTCCCAGTTTGCGTTTGTTTATTATTAATCGACATTTATTAAAAAGTTATTATCTAAAAAAACTTTGTTTGTTGCGGAAACTTAATTAAAATGACTAACTTATGAAAACGTGATGTTTACGACCTATTCGCGAAAGCGTAGTATTTTGAAAGCAGATATTGTTTTGGAAAACAATGATACAAAGTTTAGCAGATTTAAAACATAATAAACTAAAAATCCAAAATTAAAACCAGAATTTAAGAGAGGCCTTCTTACAAAATATTAACCCAAGTTAAAAATAAGTAAAATACTAGAGTCCAAAATTGCTCGTAGTGTGGCCGCCTCCTAGTCCTCTAGCACATCGAACCACTTATTGAGGATTAGCTGGGAAAAAATATTAAAAAGAGGGTGTGAGTTTACGAAAACTCGGTGTGCATAACCCTCATCAATAAGAACATGAATCACAACAGTTCGGGCCGAAGCCCATTTTAGTAACGGTGGCAATTGGGCCTTAGCCCATAAAAGCCTCAGTTGGGCCTTAACCCATAAATGTCACAAATCATATTTATCTGGGCCTGAGCCCATCTCAAATAAAACCACATATGCAATGCATTAATGCCCATACCAACCCTGCACTCCATCTCCTATCCAACCCTGTACTCCCGTGGGGATTTAATCGACCCACCTATCCCTACACTCCTTATATAGCACCGGTTGCGGCACTAACTTATAGGTGCAGCATAGCTGCTCGGTGGCTAAAAGCCTTCGGTGGATCCACAGTCGTCAAGCGACCATGCGATCCTATCTGCACTTCCCCTTTCAAATAATCCCATC
Source organism: Gossypium rotundifolium (assembly GCA_025506655.1). NCBI lineage: Eukaryota > Viridiplantae > Streptophyta > Magnoliopsida > Malvales > Malvaceae > Gossypium > Gossypium rotundifolium. The sequence continues at coordinate 136,294,775 of CP106729.1, read as the reverse complement.
CCCAGGCAACATAATAACACATTAATGCAACATACAATAATAATCATACGATAACAATCATAAATCACATACAAGAATAATCATATAACATGTAGGGTCATTTTAGTCATTTTTGCCCTCTAGGGCATATCGATCATTTACCCATCGAGGTATTTAGTAATTTACCTACCAAGGTATTTTCGTAATTTACACCCAAGGGTATTTTTGTAATTTACCCACCAAGGGTATTTTTGTAATTTACCTACTAAGAGTATTTTCGTAATTCTACCCTACTGTGGGTATTTTGGTAATTTACAAATCGAGGTATTTCGATAATTTCACAACCTGGGGTATTTTGGTAATTTCACAAATCAAGTGTATTTTGGTAATTTCACAAATTGAGGTATTTTGGAAATTTCACATATCGGGGTATTTAGGTAATTTTGCAAAATAGGGACATTTCGATAATTTTACAAACTGGGGGTATTTTGGTAATTTCTTAAATCGGGGGTACTTCGGTCCCTTTCGGGTTTTAGCTATGAACTTTGGCCCATCAACAAGTCTTCGTAGCTAAAGTGAACAGACACTACGCACCAGGTAGGATTCCAGAAAAGAGGTGGGCCACTAGGGCCGCTTAAATACCAAGCTCTCCCTAGATTCAATCCTAGACATGCGTATGCTCGTTGCCACACCCTAACCCAGCGACTTGTTCACAGACATGTTTAATTAGAAAATTTAAGTCTTATGGAATTTAAGAGTTGTTCAAACTAGACCTAAGGTCCATAAACCCTAACATACATGTTTACGTCCCTATAAGCCCATCAAGCCCAAATCACTCCCTTACGGCCCTTTAGGCCCAAATCTCATCATATGGCCTATTAGGCCCAAAAAAAATCCAATTCATGTATCTTGCATGACTAATTCAATTCGTATAACCAACCAAATCATTTCATCAAACTTAGCCTCAGGGCCCACCAGGCCCATTTAGCCACTTTCGGCTTTACCGATTTCGTGTGTGTAGTGTTTGTACACACCTAGTAACCACGCGCACTGCAAACCCTTTAGTTATGAACCTACAATTGACATCACCTAACGATTAATCATAACTTAATATACACTTATCGAAAATTGAAACCTCACCGTAACCTTGCCGTGCACCTCACGTTATAGTAGCCCTTCCTTCGCAACTATTGGCGATTATCCTCTAGGTCTGTACCTAAACGCCCACCAAGGTATATTGACTCTCCTCATGGAATGCTCTATATATAGCTAGCTTCTCACCTTCCTTCTTTGTATCTTTCCGATGTGGGATCCCTCCGTCAGCAAAGTTTAAATCCAACTCAAACTCTTCCCGTCCAATCTACAAAATAAATACTCCCTTGCTTGTCATGAGATTCAAACCTAGGCTCCTTTGCACCCTTAATGACGCCTTGCCACTAGACCACTCACTTTCTTGTGTCAAAATCATGCACAACTAAATATAACCCTATGGAAAAATTCTAGAGTCCATTTAAAAAGAAATCCAAAATGCAAGAGCCAGGACTTGAACCTTGGACCTCCTTCCTTCCTTATGGTGTCACCCCCTTGTCTCTTATGTGGCATCACTTTGCCACTACACCACACACTCCACTTGTGTCATTTTTCTCCACATTTTATTCTTAAAGCCTACTACTAACTCTCAGGGTTTTATTCACCTAAAACCAAAATTTTCCTAAAGCCAAAGTTTGAACCCGGGACTTCATAGAAACCCTCTAACCTTCCAAAATCACTCACCTAATAGGTCCAACTAGCACTAAAGTCGTTCTCTTGCTCTCAAAAATTTTAAATACTCCTACGCCTAAAGCCCAATGGGCCCAATCCTACTAGGCCCAACTTTGGGATGTTACAAATCTACCCTCCTTAAAGAAATTTCGTCCTCCGAATTTCCAACTATCTCATAGCCACACAATACCGGATATACCACTACACTACCTTTGCATACGCTAGTCCTAATTATTTGAATTACAAATTTTATGAATTTAGCTCATAGTTCTAATAATTAAAAAAATGTTTTATGGAAGTAGTAGTTAAGAGTTATTTTCAAATTGCCGACTCACTATAGTTTTTAGTCTCCTACGGCCTCGATGCAGATCTATAATCTAAAGTAAGCCCAGTATCTACCTAGAGTAGTACCAGTTTAAAATAGATAAGGGAACTTACTTGGTCCGACGCTAGAGACTCAGTGTGCCACACAAAAGCCTTTCAAAACTACTTAAAAATCATTTGTAAACATCTTTAAAATAAACACTAAAACCCATCTCACATTCAAGTTTTGCAACTTGGGCTCGATATCACTAAATGTAACACCCCAAACTCGGCCTAAAAGTTAGGCTGAATCTAGCGTGTCACATTGGGGTTCCTTTTGAAAACCTTTCTTGATATTAAAAAAAGTCCCAATTTGCGTTTGTTTATTATTAATCGACATTTATTAAAATTTATTATTTAAAAAACTTTGTTTGTTGCGAAAACTTAATTAAAATGGTGACTTATGAAAACGTGATGTTTACGACCTATTCGCGAAAAGCGTAGTATTTTAAGCGAGATATTGTTTTGGAAAACAATGATACAAAGTTTAGCGATTTAAAACATAATAAACTATTAATCCAAAACTAAAACCAGAATTTAAGAGAGGCCTTATTACAAAATATTAAACCAAGTTAAAAATAAGTAAAATACTACAGTCCAAAACTGCTCGTAGTGTGGCCACCTCCTAGTCCTCTAGCACGTCGAACCACGTACTGAGGATTACGAGAAAAAATATTAAAAGAGGGTGTGAGTTTACAAAACTCGGTGTGCATAACCCTCATCAATAAGAACATGAATCCACAATTTGGGCCAAGCCCATTTCAATAACGGTGGCAATTGGGCCTTAGCCCATAAAACCCTCAGTTGGGCCTTAACCCATAAATGTCACAAATCATATTTATCTGGGCCTGAGCCCATCTCAAATAAAACCACATATGCAATGCATTAATACCCATACCAACCCTACACTCCGAATCCTGTCCAACCCTGTACTCCAGTTGGGATTTAATCGACCCACCTATCCCTACACTCCTTATGTAGCACCGATTGCGGCACTAACTTATCGGTGCAGCATAGCTGCTCGGTGGCTAAAAGCCTTCGGTGGATCCAAGTCGTCAAGCGACCATGCGATCCTATCTGCATTTCCCCTTTCGAATAATCTCATCCCCATGCAACATAATAACACATGAATGCAACATACAATAATAATCATACGACAATAATCATAAATCACATACAAGAATAATCATATAACATGTAGGGGCATTTTCGTCATTTTTGCCCTCTAGGGGCATATCGATCATTTTACTCATCGAGGGTATATCCATAATTAACCTACTAAGGGTATTTTCGTAATTTACCTACCAAGGGTATTTTCGTAATTTACCCACCAAGGGTATTTTCGTAATTTACCTACCAAGGTATTTTCGTAATTCTACCCTACAGGGGTATTTTGGTAATTTCACAAATTGGGGGTATTTCAATAATTTTGCAAATTGAGGGTACTTCGGTAATTTCACAAATTGAGGGTATTTTGGTAATTTTGCAAATCAAGGTATTTTGGAAATTTCACAAATCGGGGGTATTTTGGTAATTTTTCAAAATAGGGACATTTCGATAATTTCACAAACTGGGGGTATTTTGGTAATTTCGTAAATCGGGGGTACTTCAGTCCCTTTCAGGTTTTAGCTATGAACTTTGGCCTATCAACAAGTCTTCGCTGCTAAAGTGAACAGACACTACGCACCAGGTAGGATTCCAGAAAAGAGGAGGTGGGCCACTAGGGCTGCTTAAATACCAAGCTCTCCCTAGATTCAATCCTAGACATGCGTATGCTTGTTGCCACACCCTAACCCAGCGACTTGTTCACAGACATGTTTAATTAGAAAAATTAAGTCTTATGGAATTTAAGAGTTGTTCAAACTAGACCTAAGGTCTATAAACCCTAACATACATGTCTACGTCCCCATAAGCCCATCAAGCCCAAATCACTCCCTTACAGCCCTTTAGGCCCAAATCTCATCATATGGCCTATTAGGCCCAAAACAAATCCAATTCATGTATCATGCATGACTAATTCAATTGGTATGACTAACCAAACCATTTCATCAAACTTAGCATCAGGGCCCACCAGGCCCATTTAGCCACTTTCGGCTTTGCCGATTTCGTGTGTGTAGTGTTTGTACACACCTGGTAACCACGCACACTGCAAACCCCTTAGTCACGAACCTACAATTGACATCGCCTAATGATTAATCATAACTTAATATACACTTATCAGAAATCGAAACCTCACTATAACCTTACCGTGCACCTCACGTTATAGTAGCCCTTCCTTCGCAACTATTGGCGATTATCCTCTAGGTCTGCACCCAAACGCCCACCAAGGTATATTAACTCTCCTCATAGAATGCTCTATATATAGCTAGCTTCTCACCTTCCTTCTTTGTATCTTTCCGATGTGGGATCCCTCCGTCAGCAGAGGTTAAATCCAACTCAAACTCTTCCCTCCAATCTGCAAAATAAATACTCCCTTGCTTGTCATGAGATTCGAACCTAGGCTCCTTTGCACCCTTAATGATGCTTTTCCACTAGACCACTCACTTTCTTGTGTCTAAAATCATGCGCAACAAAATATAATCCTATGGCAAAATTCTAGAGTCCATTTAAAAAGAAATCCAAAATGCAAGAGCCAAGACTTGAACCTTAGACCTCCTTCCTTTCTTGTGGCGTCACCCCCTTGTCTCTTATGTGGCATCACTTTGCCACTACACCACATACTCCACTTGTGTCATTTTTCTCCACATTTTATTCTTAAAGCCTACTACTAAGTCTCAGGGTTTTATTCACCTAAAACCAAAATTTTCCTAAAGCCAAAGTTTGAACTCGGGACTTCATAGAAACCCTCTAGCCTTCCAAAATCACTCACCTAATAGGTCCAACTAGCACTAAAGCTGTTCTCTTGTTCTCAAAAATTTTAAAAGCTCCTATGCCTAACGCCCAATGGGCCCAATCCTACTTGGCCCAACTTTGGGATGTTACAGCTATGGCTCTAAACTCTTGAGCTCCGTATTTTCTAATTTTGTCGACTGGGGGCTTATTTAATCTCTCAGGATTAATGATCGGTGGTACCATAGGTACTACAGGTGGATTATCTGGGTTCGGGGGTTGTTGAACAGCCGAATTTGTCTGGATATACTAATTAAACCAATTATTCATTATACTAAAGAAGGCTTGCTTAACCCCCTCATCTTGGTTACTCGTAGCTGGTTGAGATTCAACTGGCGCGGTCCCTTGTACAGGAGCAGGCGCCACACTCTCGACATCATCAGCCACGGCTCGTTCATGATCAGGTTCCATTTACTATACGAAAGAAGAAAAACATATTTCATTGCCAGGAGTCATCGCACTATCATAATAAAAATTGTGGCATGTATAGCTAGGCTTATAGGCGCTACGTTAGTCCAAGAACCGACTAAATCGTAGCTCTGATACCAATCAAATGTAACACCCCTAACCCATATCTATCGCCGGACTAGGGTTACAAGGAATTACTAAACATAACACAATTTAGTACATGCATTCAATCCCTTTCACACTTCATAAATTAATCACATCAATATATTTATTCTATTCAAATTTCAAACTTTACATATTATATATTATCTCCATACATGCGCATTATAAGGATCAATATATACCATTTCATTCATAGAACATTTTAAAACATTATAAATAGGTCAAATACATTCAACTACGTAACTAATTCATACGCAATTAACTAAAACCTTTTTAATCATTTTTTAACATAAAAACATATCATAGCACCTATTTCACATGCACCAAACCAATCCAACCATTTATTTATCCTTTTTTTTGTAGTTCATCTCATAACCGAATACACAAACGCATTATAACTAAATTTCTAAAGCAACCCATAAAGTCGAATATGCACGAAATTTTACATATCCAATAACCTAAATTAATGAAAATTCCATTAATAATAAACTTAGCATCTCACGACATTTGTACATTTAATCATATCCCAATATATATATAGAACATAAATCCAAACAATTTTATCATAGGCTGATTTCAATTCATATGCATACAAAACCAATCGAATCAATTTATACCATGAATCACATTTAACACATAATTAAACCATGACTAGCCTTGTTATATGGCTTACTCTTCACCCAAATACACATCAATTTATAATTTCAATAATCAAAACAAACCACATTAATTTAAACCAATTTCGAATGCCATATTAAACATAATTATGACAACATAAATATAATTTTCAACCCACATTCAACTTCTCTCTTCCATACCCGAACATTACAAGCACAATCACAATCAAAATGATATAGACATATTTATCAAGTTAGCCATTTTCACATGGAATTTATATACATATCATTCATAATGAGCTCAAAAGGTATCATAGCCTATACATGCCATAATCTTTAAATTCAACTTCAAAAAGTACCAAAATATTGATGATAGTGTGATGAGCTTCACCGACGATCCCCGAGCACGTAACGATCGCCCAAAGAAAAATCTAAATCAGAAGAGCAACCAAGAACACCAAGTAAGCTTTTTACATCTTAGTAAGTTATAAGCAAATTAAGTAAATGTATCAATTATTCTCTTAATTATGATTTTTAAAAAATATTATAGTCAAGAATTCATCAACTACCCATTTACTTGTACAACCACAAAACATTACTTATTTCTCAAATTTAAAGTCGAATCCAATATGAAAATTACATTCGCATGTCTTATCCACATATTCAAGTCCAAGCTATTCAACCATACATCTTATAAAAAATTTCCACATAGCGGATCACTTTTGGTATCACATATAACAATTAATATGATTTTATAAACATTTCTCCATATCAAATTATTCCACTCAAACTATACATTCAAGAAGAAACATTCCATCCAATCCACAATTAATCACATATACTTTATTTCAAATAATAACATCTTATAGTTTCAAAACTTACCAAATTCAATCTTTAAACTTAAAATTAACTCACACACTTAGTTCTTATTAACCGATTTCGCACACTTAGTGCTCGTAATTAAATTCGCACGCTTAGTGCTCGGTAATTAAATTTGCACACATAGTGCTTATTAACCGATTTTGCACACTTAGTGCTCAGTAACTAAATTCCCACACTTAGTGCTTATTAACCGATTTCACACACCTAGTGCTCGGTAATTCAATTCGCACACTTAGTGCATTTCTCAAACTTGCGACTCATTTATATATGCACACATAAAACTTAAACCTCAACCACATATATATGAATTAATTTATTTCATCTCCATAATCAACATCACATTCGGGTGTACCAATGGCATAAAAGCATACCTCACATTCGGCCATATTATAATATATATAGATATCACATTTGGCTATATCAATAATATATGTACATACTTCCATTAAATTTATGTACTACACTATGAATAAATCCAATTCAACTTAATTGCTTAAGAACTTACCTCGAGTATCGACGGACTATGTTTCTCGACTATTCGACTAACTTCATTTTTTCCCGATCCAATCCTGATCCTTTTTGTTCTTAAACTTAATCAATCATGCAAGCACCGAAAATGTCAAAGCTTAAACTTCTTTTCTTTCTCTTAGTTTCAGCCAATAAAAATAAGAAAGATGAACACTTTCATCTTTTCTCCAATATAATATATTATCATATATTATAATATACCATAATGTCATAAAATAAAATAAACAAATTCAAATCACTATTACATGCATTTTGGCCGGCCACTATGTTCATTTATGGCTAAATTACCCTATGAACACTTTAATTTATAAAACCATCATCAATTTGGTACTTACGCCTTTAACTACCAAATTTTCTTTTTATGCAATTACGCCCCTTTTTCACAATTAAGCACCAAAACGATCACATTTTTATACGAAAATTTCACACACACAAATTCACACATAATGAACATAGAGAGTAATATTTAAATATTTCTCTGACTCGGATTTGTGGTCCCGAAACCACCGTTCTGATTAGGTTCAAAATCAGGCTGTTACAGGATGGCTAATGGACGGTTTTGGACATAAACATATGGTTTTCTATGTAACATCCTGAAATTGGGCCTAGGAGAATTGAGCCCAATGGGCTTTAGGCGTAGTAGCGTTTAAAATTTTTAGAGAACAGGAGATCGGCTTAAGTGCAAGTTAGACCTTTTAGATAAGTGGTTTTGGAAGGTTAGGGGGCTTCTATGAAGTCCCGGGATCAAATATTGGCCTTGGGGAAATTTTGGTTTTAGGTGAAAAAAAAAACCCTAGAAGTTGGCAGATAGGCCTTAAGAATAAAATATGGAGAAAAGTGACACAAGTGGAGTGTGTGGTGTAGTGGCAAAGTGACGCCACATAAGAGATAAGGGGGTGACGCCACAAGAAAGGAAGGAGGTCCAAGGGTCAAGTCTTGGATTTTGCATTTTTGGTTTTATTTTTACTTGGATCTTAGAATTTGGCCATAGTTTATATTTAGTTGTGCACGGTTTAAGACACAAGAGGAGCTTGTGGCTTAGTGGCAAGTGGCGTGAATTGGCTGAGGGGAGAGCTTGGGTTCGAATCTCATGAGGAGCAAGGGAGTATTTATTTTGTGGATTAGACGGTAAGAGTTTTAGTTGAATTTAAACTCTACTGACGAAAGGATCCCACATCGAAAAGATACAAGGAATGAAGGTGAAGAGCTAGCCATATAAAGAGCATGCCAAGAGGAGGGTTAACATACCTTGGTGGGCGTTGGGCACAAGAGTGGTCGTAGCGCGGTTTAGCACCAGAGTCCTATCAGGTGTGTACTTCTCTACTCTAGCTGTAGAGCGGCAAAGTCGAAATGCCGGTCACACGGCATTAGAACCACACAAGCGTCGCGGCGCTGCGTGTGGGGCTTCTTCAGCGATAGTTGAGGCCATCGATAGTATTCTTGTGGGTTGGGGTTACTTGGGCCGCGATTGGCCGAAGTGGGCCCAATTGGAATAAATTGTATGATGATATAGTATATAGTGAACTAGACTAGGTGGAACCTATATACGTGGCTAGATTTGCATTAGGTGGGCCATACGAGCGTGTGGGCCCGAATGGGCCAAAATCAAGTTTTAGGCCCAATAGTCTAGTGACGATCGAAAATGGTAGCCGAGTCGCTCAGGGTAACATTAGACCTCCGGGAGGGCCATTGCAAGTGCGAAATTATGAAAATACCCTTAGTGGGTAAATTACGAAAATACCCTTGGTAGGTGAATTACGAAAATACCCTTGGTGGGTAAATTACGAAAATACCCTTGGTAGGTAAAATTACTGTTATACCCTTAGAGGGTGGTTAGCTTGATTATGTTGTATATCATTATTTTGATTATGATGGTAATTAGTTTAAACGTTATCGATATATGATTTGCATACATGTCATACTGCATACACGAATTATTATAACATGTTGTATATGCATGGGATCGAGAAGTTACAACAAAAGGGGAAGTGTTCCGGTGGTTTTACCACATTATTCAGTGACTCATGTCATAATATTATGATTTGGTTATGTTGTCACATTATCCGGTGGCTATGCCACTTATTAAAGCGATGAGCGATTGATTGCATGCGCCTTCGAGGTGTGTAGCGGTTGGAGGGTCGATTTAGTAATCCCCTGGTGTGTAATGGTTGGTACGGGGGTGTGTAGAGTATGGATTCTAGGTTGGGTTGGGTAACATATTTGCATCATCATGTGTGGTATGTGGATTGTGTGGTTTGGGCCAAGCCCATTTGTGGAATCATGTGGATTAATTGCATTGCACTAATTATTGATATGCCATGGCATTGGGTTAACATATTACTGTGGGCTTAGGCCCAGTTATCGTGGTAAGGGGAATTGCACACTGAGTCTCGATGACTCACCCCTTTGTTTAAATTTTGTAGGTAATCATTAAATCGCAGATTTGGGAGCGGAGGCAGACTCGAGGTGGCCATGCTCAATATTTTGGTTTTATTTTACTATTTATCATGGGAGTTGTTTTACTATAAGTTTGGTTTACAGTTTTGTAATAAGGCCTCTACAACTTTAATTTTGGTATTTTGGTTGGTTTCGCTTTTAATTTGACTACTGCCTACTATTATTGAATGTTCAATATGGGAATTTCCTAAGCCCTTAATAACCATTTTCCAAAATATTAATAAACCATTTCTTATTCAAAATTACTTGCACTCTATTTTTCACAACAAATATAACGAACACGAATTTTTTTAACGAACACACAGTTTTTAGACATTCCTTTCATGTGACATGCCAGATCCGGTCGTAACATTTAGGCCGGGTTTGGGGTGTTACATTCTAATTATTTCTACTAAGGTCATTTTAGTAAAATGGATACTAATATGTATAATAAAACAAACAAATTAAAAGATGAAGAAGATCATCTTATTTTTGGTCGAAAATACCAAAGAAGAAGAAAAGAAAAAGAATCTAGGTTTTGACTAGCTTTTGATTCAAATTCAAGGTATGTTTTAATCGATTTTTGATAATTTTTACTTTTTTATAATCGTTGCTTCGAATACTTTGAAACCCATGCTTAAATTTTTAGAATTGATGAGGTTTTTGAAATGTACCATTGATGAACACGAGTTTTGAGATGTTTGATAGTGAAATATGAAAGATATGTGTTTGATTATCATAGTTTGTCTTTGAATTTTGATGAATTTGAGTATTTTTATTAAATTGAGAAAATAGTATTTGAAGGACTAAATTTTAAAATAAATGAAATGTATGGATTGATATGATCATAAGTGATATTAAAAGCTTGAATAATATGAAATTTGGTGTATTTTGTGATTTTGTGTGAAAATGACTAAAATGTCCAAATGTGAAAATGTAAGGACTAATTTGCAAATTTCCCTAAATATGTGTTTTTGGATTGAATTGAATGAGTTGATGAATAAAAGGATTAAATTTGAATATGTATAGATCAAGAACCGAAGAAAACAGATTTAGACCGGGGGAAGTCGAAAGTTATCGAATAGCTGTTTATCTCCGTTCTTCCCGTACGAAGTAAGTCGATATACAAATAAATATTTGAATTGAGTTATTTAAGCATCTATGAAATTTGGTTGCTATGATTATGCTCGAGATGAGATGTATGTGAAATTCGAGGATTATATCGACAAGTTACTGATGTCCGAGAAGTCTCGTACGAACCTAGGAATAGATAGGATAGTATATGTCATGACATAGGTGTCCGATATTGGATATCTAGTAAGACCATGACTGGGACGTTGGCATTGATTCAAGATTTTGTGTAAGACCACATTTGAGACGTTGGCATCGATATGAGATTTACGTGTAAGACCATGTCTGGGACATTGACATCGTATTGATTCATGTAAGACCCTATCTAGGATAGTGGCATCGATATTTGGTTACATGTAAGACTACGTCTGGGACGTTGGCATTGTACGACTATTCCGAGCACTCTGAGTATCCTATTAGATTTCGTACAGATCAACGGGTGAATCCGAGAAATGAATGATTATATGTGATACCTATCCGTTTCAAGTACGTCTGAAGTATATGTATTGAATAAGCCTAAGAGGTAAGCTAACATGCACATGGTTGCTATGAACAAAGTGTGTTATGTGTATGTTTGATATATGAGCAAAAGAGATGCTTGAGACATGATGTGTTGGAAAGCAATAGCAAACCATTGAGCCAAAGATAAATCTATGTGTATGGAATGAAAATATATTTATGAATTTGATTTGCCATGCTTATAATTGATTATATGTTAAGTTTATTTGTATATGGCTTACTAAGCTTTTGGAAAGCTTGCTTTGTGTGTGTTTATTCTGTTTTATAGATCGTTAAAGCTACGAGAGGCTCGGGGACCCCCGAGGATCATCATCACACTACTCCAACTTATTTTGGTACCTTTGAAAATGTATTTACTAAGTATGGCATGTATAGGCTAGTTATTTTTGGAGTTGTTTGAGACATGTTTATATATAGCCATGTGATGTGGCTAGATAAGTGATTGTGTCTTGTATATGATCCTATGCTATATGAAGTTGATTTTGGTATGTTTACAAGGTTATGGAATGATCATGATAATGGTAAGTTTGTGGATGCTTAGTAAGCATGTACTTGATGAATGGTTGTCATAAGGAAATGGTATGTATATGATGAAGTATGCTTGGAAATGATTGTTATTTAGTTGAGCTATTATGGCATTAGTTGATGAGTTTGATAGGCTTTTGAATGCTTAAAATAAGTTGGTAACTTTGGTATGAAATGAATTGGTATGATGCTTGTAGGAATGACCCTTGTGTGGATGGCAATTTGGTCTTGAAAATGGCCTACAATTGCCCACACGGTTGAGCACACGGGCGTGTGGCTCGACCGTGTGCCTCGTGGTTGAAATTCAAAACAAGTCAGGATCGACCACGGGCTGGACACACAGGCGTGTGACTGGCAGTGTGGTGCAAGTCAGGATCGACCATGGGTGAGGCACACGAGCGTGTCCACAGCCGTGTGGACAAGTTAGTATGTATGCCCTATTTTGGCACGACCTAGACACACGGGCGTGTCTAAGGCCGTGGGAGGCACACAGCGTGCCCACACGGGCGTGTGACCTTTGTAACTTAGAAAAACTTTTAAATTTTAGAGAATTTTCGTGTGTGGTCAGTTTAGTCCCTACCCTATTCTAAAGCATGCTTGAAGTCTCGTTGACCTATTTAAGGGACGCTTTGATTGCATTGGATGAACTGTAATATGAAATGTTAGTAAATATTTTCAATTGTCCGGTAATGCCTTTTAACCCTAATTCAGCGATAGATATGGGTTACGGTGTTACATTTGGTTGGTATCAGAGTTACGATTTAGTCAATTCTCAGACTAACATAGCGTTTGAGAGTCTAGCTATACAAGCCATATATCTAAACTGTGATAGTGTGATGAATCCTGACGTGTAAAATGTGTTTATTGTATAGTAATGGATCCCGAAAGAGCCGTAGCTGATGATGTTGAAAGTAATGCACCTGCTCTCGCTCAAGGGGCAACGCCATCTAATTTGGGACCAGCTACGAGTGATCAAGAGAGAGAAGCTAAACAAGCTTTCTTCCAAATGATGAGTGAATGGTTCACTCAGTTCATAAGAAATAATCCAACTGTTTCACAAACTCGCCTCCGTCTAATCCCCCTCAGACTTCAGTTATGCCTACGGTTATGAATCTAAATCCATTGAATAAACCTCCGGTCGACAAAATATAAGTATGGGGCTGAAGAGTTTAGGGCTACTAATGATGATGATGCTGAAAAAGCCGAGTTTTGGTTAGAAAATACTATCCAAGTATTTGATGAAATGTATTTGACTCCGGAAGAAAGTATTAAATGTGTTGTATCTTTGTTACGAAACGCAGCCTATCGGTGGTGGAAGACTTTGATCTCTATTGTTCTAAAGTAACGAGTTACTTGGGATTTCTTTCAGTCTGAGTTTTGAAAGAAATATATCAGTCAGAGATTAATTGATCAAAAATGAAAGGAATTTCTAGATTTGAAGCAAGCCCGCATGTCTGTCACTGAATATGAACGAGAGTTCGTGAGACTAATCCGTATGCTCGCGAATGTGTATCAATGAAGTGATGTGTAAGAGATTTGAAGATGGCCTAAATGAAGATATCCAATTGCTAGTTGGGATTCTGGAGATAAAAGAGTTTGTTGTGCTAGTTGACTGAGCGTGCAAAGCTGAGGCACTTGGGAAAGATAAAAGAAATGCTGAGTCTGAAGCTAGAGATGTGAGAAAGAGATTTTTGAGCAAATCATTTCAGTCTGCTTCGAAGAAATTCTGAGATGAGCATAGCCGTTCAAAGGCTAATGTGGGACATTCGGATAGAGATCAAGCTAGACCACAGTTGAACTCCAAAGCTCCAGTAACATCGATGGCTAGTGTTGGAAATGTCCGATGTGATCGATCTGAATGTAAACACTGTGGTAAAAGACATCCAGGAAGTTGTAGATTGAATGATCGGGTTTGCTTCAGATGTGGATCGTTAGATCATTTTATTTGATACTGCCCAAAGTCTATTGAGCAAGATATTTTTAGAATCGAGATCCGATAATGTTCCAACGAGGGGTAGACCTTCCGAAACGTAAGAAATGTCAATGGTAGTCAAAAACTAGAGACACCATAGTGAGATCTGAAGCTAGAGCGCCGCCAGGGCATATGCTATCCGAGCTCGTGAGGAAGCTTCATATCCAAATGTTATTACAAGTACATTTACTCTTTATGATACTTCTGTGATTACATTGATAGACCCTGGTTCTACACATTCGTATATATGCATGAACTTAGTATCCAGTAAGACTTTGCCTGTAGAGTCTACTGAATTAGTTATTAAAGTATCGAACCCCTTAGGTAAAAGTGTCCTGGTTGATAAAGTATGCAAGAAGCGCCGTTGATGTTCCGAGATATTTGTTTTCCAGCTGATCTAATGTTATTGCCTTTTTATGAGTTTGATATAATTTTGCGTATGGACTAGTTGACGTTGCATGATGCTGTTGTGAATTGCAAGAGAAAGACCATTGATTTCAGATGTCAAAATGATGAAATAGTTCGAGTTGAGTCTAATGATTTGACTGGGTTACCTACTGTGATATCTGTGTTGAAAGCTCAAAGTTATGTGAAAAAGGGGTATGAAGCATATTTTGCTTATGTGATTGATGTTGGAACGCTGGCACCCCCATGGCGCAGCAAAATAAAATTAATTCCTGCAATCCAAACCATGAATCGAGGTGAAATAAAGGTTTCAAAATTACCAAAACTTCAATCTGAGTAGATAGCGACGCCTCGACAACAAGAGTTTTGATTTACTATCGAACCAAGCCACAACTTTTTTTCGATGTCAGCCTCTACGTAATCCACCCGGTTTGACTATGAATAGAAGAAATCTCCAAAACTGTTCTGGAGGTTTATTTGCTTGACGGCTGCTAGACCTCACAAGTAATCTCTTAGGGTTTATATTAAGCTCTGTATCTTTTATTACCTTTTATAATTGGTATATCTTTAATGAATCATAAAATTAAATAAATACAATAATTTTTTTAACCGAAAATTATAATTATATTAATTATAACAAGGATTTCGGTAAACTATATTTATTTAAATTTATATACGAACCAAATTCATATATTAATAGAACTATGTTCTTATTATGTGTACAACATCCTTGTACATATAATATGTTCAATATTTGATTGCCCAATTAAATTAATTCTTTAATTAATTTAATTCATGTGACAACCAAACACAATACCAACTATGTTTTATTAGTTCATTTCAACCATAGGGTGTGACCACAGAGGTTCTTGTAACATTAGTAGTAATACTAGAACGATTCTAATGTCACAAACAATGAGTGGCATCTAGCAATGCATCATTGCTACCTAAGTTACAAGAAGTCATGATTCAACCTAACCTTTTGTGATTAACCTTTCATGCATTAATCCTTAAGTCCTTTATCTCTGGAACGAACACAAGTCATGGAATAGTCACACTTGCATAGTCCATCCCATGTTTCTTGATATCTTAAGTACACTATGATATACAAATTAGTATGACATCTCATATTAACTTATTTGAGCATGGCCATGCATTTCTAGTCTCACTCAATCAAGTGGCCTAAGATATTACTCCTATAATGTAGGAGGGACTTATCCTATATTGATCAACCATATCCCTCTACATAGATTGTGAACATCAGCCTTTATAGAACAACCTACTACGGTGTACATTTGACTGTATCAAAATATACTACTCACGATGTTAGGATAATGATGATCTCAAGTCTGAGGATCATATACATATTAATCACTATGAGTAATGTTGTGACAATTACATAATAATCCAAGAAACTTACTCATAGCGGGTCAGTCCAATATGTTGTTCTCTAACACACATATTCATGCATTGATTTTGACACTCCACATCAATGACAACTCTTTATCATCAATCAACTACATGTTAGTCTTAATGCATTATTGTTGTCCTAGTCAACAATAATACTTGACTAAGGATCTTTTAAGGATAATCATATTATTCTCAGGACATTATTATAAAATAGTTTATTTGCACACACAGAAAGAAAAACTGAAATAATAATGACAACGCTTTATATTAATAAACATGGTAAATCAAGTATGTTATTACAACCATCTCATGATTGATCTTTGGGCATACTCTTACAATTGATTCCAAAGTAAATGAAAATAAAGTTGAATCAATGCCTATTGTCTGTGAGTTCCCTGATGTGTTTCCTAAAGAACTACCGGGATTGCCTCTAATATGTGAAGTCGAATTTAGTATTGATCTGTTGCCTGGTACGACTCCTATTTCGATAGCTCCGTATAGAATGGCACCAACAAAGTTGAAAGAATTAAAGACACAGTTGCAAGAGTTTACTGATAGAGGATTTCCAAGACCGAGTTTCTCACCTTGGGGTGCTCCTATTCTATTTGTGAAAAAGAAAGATGGTACAATAAGAATTTGCATTGATTATCGTCAGTTGAACAAAGTGACTATAAAGAACAAATATCCGTTGCCTAGAATCGATGATTTGTTTGATCAGCTTAAAGGAGCTAATGTGTTTTCAAAGATAGATCTAAGATCGGGATACTACCAGTTGAGAGTAAAAGTTTTAGACATTCGAAAACTACTTTCAAAATGAGGTACGGGCATTTTGAATTTTTAGTTATGCCTTTCAGACTAACGAATGCTCCTGCTATTTTTATGGATCTGATGAACAGAAATTTTTAGATCGTACCTAGATTGATTTGTTATTGTTTTCATTGATGACATTTTAATTTATTCTCGAGATGAAACTGAGCATACCGAGCATCTAAGAATTGTGTTATAGACTTTACGAGAAAAGAAATTATATGCAAAATTCAGCAAATGTGAATTCCGGTTGTGTGAAGTCGATTTTCTGGGACATATTGTATCGGCCTCTGGAATATGAGTTGATCCGAGTAAAGTTTCTGCTATTCTGGAATAAAAGCCTCCGAAGAATGTGTCTGAAGTTCACAGTTTTCTGGGACTTGCTGGATATTATCGAAGATTTGTAAAAGGATTTTTAATAATAGCTACTTCGTTGACTAGATTGCTTTAAAAAGATGTGAAATATGAATGGTCCGATAAATGTCAGAAAAGCTTTGATTAGTTGAAAGCCCTTTTGACTGAAGCTTAATGTTAGTACAGCCAAAATCGGGTAAGGAGTTCGTGATTTATAGTGATGCTTCATTGAGTGGTCTAGGTTGTGTTCTGATGTAAGAAGGCAAAGTTATAGCTTATGTCTCGAGAAAACTAAAGCCTCATGAAAAGAACTATCTGACTCACGATCTTGAATTAGCAGCGATTGTGTTTGCATTGAAGATTTGGCGTCATTATCTGTTTGGTGAGAAATGTCATGTGTTTTCATACATAAAAGTTTGAAGTACCTGATGACTCAGAAAGATTTGAATCTGCGTCAGAGAAGATGGTTAGAGCTTTTGAAAGACTACGAGCTTCTAATCGATTATCATTCGGGTAAAAAAATGTCGTTGTTGATGCATTGAGTTGCAAATCACTATTTACATTATGTACAATGAATGCTTATTTAGATCTGTCTGATGATGGTTCAATTTTAGCTGAATTGAAAGCAAAATCAATGTTTCTACAACAGATATGTGATGCTCAAAAGTTAATAATGAAATGTTAGTGAAACGAGCTCAGTGTAACTTGAACTCTGATTTTGAATATCAAGTTGATGTTGATGATTGCTTGATATTCAGAAATTGGTTATGTGTTCGAGAAATCCAGAGTTGATTCAGTTGATTTTAATGAAGCTCATAATAGTCGTCTATCTGTTCATCCGGGAAGTACAAAGATGTATCATGATCTGAAGCAACACTATTGGTGGTCTGGTATGGAAATAGATATCTCTAATTTTGTATCGAAATATTTAGTCTGTCAGCAAGTTAAAGCTGAACATCAAGTTCCGTCTAGTTTGCTACAACCGGTTCTCATTCCCAAGTTGAAATGGGATAGAGTGATGATGGACTTTGTTTCTGGATTGCCATTGATTCCAAGAAAGAAAGATGCAATTTGGGTTGTAGTTGATCGATTAACGAAATCCACCCATTTTATTTCGGTACGATCAGATTTCTCACTTGATAGATTAGTTGAGCTTTACATTTTTGATATTGTGAGATTGCACGGGTACCATTATCTATTGTGTTTAATAGAGATCCGAGATTTACATCAAGGTTCTAGAAGAAATTGCAAGAATCTTTAGGTACGAAATTGCATTTCAGTACAGCTTTTCACCCGCAAACAAATGGTCAATCCGAACAAATTATTCAGATTCTTGAGGATATGCTGAGATGTTGCATACTTGAGTTTAACGGTACTGGGAACAGTATTGACCATTTATTGAATTTTCATACAATAATAGTTTTCAGTCGAGCATTAAAATGGCTCCATATGAGGTTTTTTATGGACGTAAATGTAGAACACCTTTGTTTTGGACTGAGCTCAGTGAAAGTAAGATTCACGGGGTCGATTTAATAAAAGACACTGAACAGAAAGTGAAAGTGATCCGTGACAGTCTGAAAACAACGTCTGATCGTCAGAAGTCCTATGAAGACTTGAAAAGAAAAGACGTTGAAATTGAAATTGGGGATAAAGCATTTTTGAAAGTATCTCCGTGAAAGAAAGTACTTCGATTCGGACATAAAGGCAAGTTAAGTCCAAGATTCATCGGGCAATATGAGATTATCTAGCATGTTGGGCCAGTTGTGTACAGATTGTTGTTACCCTCCGAGCTAGAAAATATACATAATGTATTTCATGTGTTAATGCTCCGTAGATACCGATCTGATCCATCACATGTGATTACTCCGTCTGAGATTGAAATCCGATCCGATATGACATATGAGGAGGAACCGATCTGTATCTTAGCTCGTGAAGTGAAAAAGTTGAGAAATAAGAAAATTTCATTAGTGAAAGTGCTATGGCATCGACACGGAGTGGAAGAGGCTACGTGGGAGCCTGAAGATGCAATGCAACAACAATATCCAAATCTGTTTAACAGTAAGATTTTCTGGGACGAAAATCCCTAAGGGGGATAATTGTAACAGTCCAATTTTGACCCTAGTCGAAATAGTGGTTTCAGAACCACAAATTTGAGTGAGAATAATATTTTAATATTATTTTTTGTGTCTATGATACGAGTCTAGGTATGTGTGAAATTTTTTGATTTAATTTGATCGTATGTGTGCTTAATTTTGAATAAGGACTTGATTGTGAAAGATATTAAATTTGCATGCTTTATGAAAAGACACCTATTTGAGATGGCTTTTAAATGGGAAGGCCTTATGAGGCAATTAAACCATTTCTAAGATAATGGATGGCTAATGGACGGTTTTGGACATAAAACATATGGTTTTCTAATTATTTCTACTAAGGTCATTTTAGTAAAATGGATATTAATATGTTTATAATAAAACAAACAAATTAAAAGATGATGAAGATCATCTTATTTTTGGCTGAAAATACCAAAGAAGAAGAAAAGAAAAAGAAGCTAGGTTTTGGCTAGTTTTTTATTCAAATTCAAGGTATGTTTTAATCGATTTTTGATAATTTTTATGTTTTTGTAATCGTTGCTTCGAATACTTTGAAACCCATGCTTAAATTTTGAAAAGTAATGATGTTTTTGAAATGTGCCATTGATGAACACATGAGTTTTTTTATGTTTGATAGTGAAATATGAAAGATGTGTGTTTGATTATCATAGTTTGTCTTTGAATTTTTGATAAATTTGAGTATTTTACATTAAATTGAGAAAATAGTATTTGAAGGACTAAATTGTAAAATAAATGAAATGTATGGATTGATATGATCATAAGTGATATTCGGCCAAGCATGAATAATAAGAAATTTGGTGTATTTTGTGATTTTGTGTGAAAAGGAATAAAATGTCCAAATGTGAAAATATAAGGGCTAATTTGCAAATTGCCCTAAATAAGTGTTTTTGTATTGAATTGAATGAGTTGATGAATAGAAGGATTAAATTTGAATATGTATAGATCAAGTACCGAAGAAAATGGATTTAGATCGAGGGAAGTCGAAAGTTATCGAATAGACGTTTATCTCCGTTCTTCCCATACGAGGTAGGTCGATATACAAATAAATGTATTTGAATTGAGTTATTTAAGCATCTATGAAATTTGGTTGCTATGATTATGCTCGAGATGAGATGTATGTGAAATTCGAGGATTATATCGACAAGTTACTACTGTTCGAGAAGTCCCGTGCGAACCTAGGAATAGATAGGATAGTATATGTCGTGACATAGGTGTCCGATATTGGATATCATGTAAGACCACGTCTGGGACATTGACATTGATCCAAGATTTCGTGTAAGACCACATCTGGGACGTTGGCATCGATATGAGATTTACGTGTAATACCATGTCTGGGACATTGGCATCGTATTGATTCGTGTAAGTCCCTTTCTGGGGTAGTGTCATCGATATTTGGTTACATGTAAGACCACATCTGGGACGTTGGAATTGTACGACTATTCGAGCACTCTGAGTATCCTATTAGATTCGAACGGTTCAACAGGTGAATCTGAGAAATGAATGATTATATGTGATATCTATCCATTTCAAGTACGTCTGAAGTATATGTTTTAAATAAGCCTAAGAGGTAAGCTAACATGTACATGGATCTATGAACAAAGTGTGTAATGTGTATGTTTGATATATGAGGAAAAGAGATGCTTGAGACGTGATGTGTTGGAAAGCAATAGCAAACCAATTGAGCCAAAGAGAAATCTATGTGTATGGAATGAAAATATATTTATGAATTTGATTTACCATGCTTATAATTGAATATATGTTAATTTTATTTGTATATGGCTTACTAAGCTTTTGGAAAGCTTACTTTGTGTGTGTTTATTCTGTTTTATAGATCATTAAAGCTACAAGAGGCTCGGGGACCGTCGAGGATCATCATCACACTACTCCAACTTATTTTGGTACCTTTTGAAAATGTATTTACTAAGTATGGCATGTATAGGCTAGTTATTTTGGAGTTGTGTTTGAGACATGTTTATATATAGCCATGTGATGTGGCTAGATAAGTGATTGTGTCTTGTATATGATCCTATGCTATATGAAGTTGATTTTGGTATGTTTACAAGGTTATGGAATGATCATGATAATGGTAAGCTTGTGGATGCTTAGTAAGCATGTATTTGATTAATGGTTATCATAAGGAAATGGTATGTATATGATGAAGTATGCTTGGAAATGATTGTTATTTAGTTGAGCTATTGTGGCATTAGTTGATGAGTTTGATAGGCTTTTGAATGCCTAAAATAAGTTGGTAACTTTGGTATGAAATGAATTGGTATGATGCTTATAGGAATGACCCTTGTGTGGGTGGCAATTCGGCCTTGAAAATGGCCTATAATTGCCCACACGATTGAGCACACGAGTGTGTGGCTTGACAGTGTGCCTCGTGGTTAAAGTTCAAAACAAGTCAGGATCAACCACGTGCTGGACACACGGGCCTGTGATTGGCCGTGTGGTGCAAGTCAGGATCGACCACGGGTAAGGCATACGGGCGTGGCCACAGCCGTGTGGACAAGTTAGTATGTATGCCCTGTCTTGGCACGGCCTAGACATATGGGCATGTTTGAGGTCGTGGGAGGCACACGGCCTGCCCACACGAGCGTGTGGCCTCTGTAACTTAGAAAAAGTTTTAAATTTTAAAGAATTTTTGTATGTGTTTGGTTTAGTCTCGGCCCTATTCTAAAGCATGCTTGAGGTCTCGTTGACCTATTTAAGGGACGCTTTGATTGCATTGGATGAACTGTAATATGAAATATCTGTAAAAGTTTGTAATTTTTCGGTAATGCCTCTGTAACACCCCAAACCCGGTCTATGCGTTGAGACTAGATTTGGTTTGCTACGTGATTCGAACAATTCTTAAATCTTTAATGAGTTGAAAACTACAATATTGTTTACAGAGTTTAAAATTTGAAGAGTATTAGATTTTGATAAATATTTAAAACATTAGTTGAAAATCATTGTATTATCAAAAACCGTTAGGAGATTTGTTAAAGAGTTAACAATAAAAGAATTATTTATAAAAGAATTCCATATACTTTGAAAACCCAAATTTATTTTAGTAAAGCATCATAAAATCACATTACCATGATTTAAAAGTCCAAAATAAAGTTTAAATTCCAAACACACATAAATTCCATAAGTTATTTATAGAGGCCATTTATTACAACATCCCAAAATAGTAAAATAATTATTAAAAGTTCGTAGTTTTAAATAACCCATATTTAGCAAGATGGCCTCCACGAAGTCATCCTCACCAAGTCCACATCGGTTTCCATTACCCGAGATGGAAAGAAATTAAAGGGTGAGTTACTTAGAACTCAAAGTGTAACTCACTTACCACCATTATTGGGCGGATCATCAAGATATTGTCGGGCTTAAGCTCAATTCGTAACTCAACAATATATCATAAATTTAAAATAATTAATAATGCATGAAAATGTAATTCCCAACCCAAACCTAGTATCCATCCGCTATCACCCCGCACCAACCATCACACTGTGGGGATCAAGTCAACCCACCCCGCCATCACACCAATCGTAGGCAATAAGCCTTTTATAATTGTGGCATAGCCACCGAACTAGAGGCAATAGTCGATATTGTGGCGAGCCACCGAACTAGAGGCAATAAGTCGATATTGTGGCGAAGCCACCGAACTAGAGGCAATAAGTCGATATTTGTAAGAAAGCCACCGAACTAGAGGCAATAAGTCGATATTGTGGCAATCGCCATTCTTTTCTTCATATATCCCACCCATGCAATTATACATGTACTTTTAAATATAAAATTTATTAACAATACATAACATGGTGGGTTTATCAATAACATTTCATTTGGCCCTTAATTAAAGCAATTTGTCCATTTAGCAATTTAGTGGGCTTTGGCCCATTTACCAAACTAGAGTATTTTGGCTAAATTTTAACGAACTAGAGTGTTTTGGCCCGATTTATCGAACTAGAGTATTTACGGCCCATTTTCACGAACTAGAGTATTTACGGCCCATTTTCACGAACTAGAGTATTTACGGCCCATTTTCACGAACTAGAGTATTTACGGCCCATTTTCACGAACTAGAGTATTTACGGAATAACAATTAATATCTCGAGGGCGTTTTCGTAATTTTCACGATTTTGTCATTTTTACGTATTTTGTCAAATATCATTTTTTACGTTTTACCGATCTAATCGCTTTTACGATTTTGCTTCCATACCAAATTTGACATCCAACCAAAAATAATGAGTGTGAAAATTACACACCTCGATCCGTGAGTACTAACCCTTCTCGCTCCTCTAAGACCTAAAACATATTTTGATTCGTTAGTCAACTAACTCGTAAAATAAATCTTAATCGATAATGGATCCAAAATCTTACCCTCTTGATTTTGAATCACTTGATTTTCGGTTTTGCCTCGCTAATCGATTCACTAGCACGAGAATCCACCTACGAATAACGGCTCGAGGTTCGTACTACTTCAATAATGGACTTCTTTGGAAGATGGCCCACAACCGTGGAAAATCCTGATCGCCAAAAACCGCTGCTTGAATGGGGATTTACAGATCCACCCTCTTACGATAACTAAACACCGCCCTTTTCTTCCCTATCTTGACAGTCTTCGAGATCCAAAGGAATTTAGTTAGATCTAAAATAATATCAATAATACTAGAGATTTTAAAGAGTAGGATTTCCTTACCAAAATGAAACGTCTCCAACGTTTCTCCCGATCTCTTGAGTTCCGATCTCCGTTATTGCACTAAATAATAACGAAAGAAACGTTATTAATATGAATGCTATATCAATCCAAAAAGACCTTCAATAATCTAATGATATTCGGCCATAATATCACTTATTAAAATGAAAATGGAAAAGAAAAACCCCTTACCTATGATCCACAATCGAAAAGAAAAGGATGGAGAATGGTGTCTAAATGATGAAGGATTCGGCTAAGTATATTCAAGGAAAAGAAAAAATATTTGGTTTATAGGCACAATAGCATTCGGCCAAGAGAGTGAAGATGGAGAGAATTTTCGATTGAAAAAAAAGAAATAGTATAAGAACGAAAGGATGATGGTGATGTTGTTTTGATTTCAAGGAGATTAGAAGAAAAAGAAAAGAAAAATATGAACTTTAGGTGCTGGTATATTCGGCCATGGCAAAAGAAAAGAAAAAGATGTTTCTTTTTGGTATAGATGATTTCGCACAAGAAGAAAAGGCACAAAGATTTGGCTATCAAGATAAGCAAAAGGAATGACCAAATGGTCACAAAATTTTGGCTTTACCAAATGCAAAAATCGCCAAGAGGGATGTTGAAAGGAGAGGAATAAAATTCGCACAAAGTGCAAAGAACAACCAAAGAGAGAAAAGAATTTTCAGCCAAAACTAACTCAAAATTTAGGCTCCCTCCTATACCAAATTGCCGTCAAAGACATGGTCAATTGGCCATTATTTCTTTCCAAAATTTTCCCTTGATAAGTGCCTTATGTTCCCCTATCTTTCCTTAAACCTTTGATTCCATACCATATGTTAGTTGTTACCTTAATCCATTGATACACTAACCAAAAATACATGGTCAACACCTTCCTTATATGTCCCTTGCCGACACTTCCTAGCCATGAGCGAAAATTAAAACAAAAATTTTATCTAGGTGCTATACAAGGGATTCGAACCTCTTCCTCTTACTAGAACCCATGCGCCAACTCCACCATGCCAAATGCTCATTTTATGACACTTTTAGCACATAATTTAGCTTAAGTCTTAATCACCTTTGTTTCACTTCCATAAATCTCAATTTAATAAATTTTATTTCTTCTTCAAATTATGCTTTACCCTCTCAAAGACTTCAATAAGCACCAAATTAAAATAAAAGATTTTTCCTTTAAAATCTAAACACCAAAATCATGCAAATTTAAATACTCGGATTTTAGGGTGTTACAACTCTACCCTCCTTAAAGAAAATTTAGTCCTCGAAATTTACAGTTGAAAAGGTGAGGTATTGTTGCCAATTGCATCCTCAGCTCCCACGTAGCTTCTTCCACTCGTGGTTACGCCATAGAACTTTGACCAACCAAGCACGGTTTTCTTCCTTAATACCTTGACATCTCGGTCTAGGATTTCCACCGGTTCTTCTTCAAAGGACAAATCAATTCACTCCAATTCTTCTACTGGGTATAATGTGCAAAGGATCCGATCTATAACGCCTCAACATAGAAACATGAAAGACATTATGAATTTGATCTAACTCCCGAGGTAACTCAACTGATATGCCATTGGACCAACACGCTTCAAAGACACGATAAGGTCCAATATATCTAGGACTTAGCTTGCCCTTCCTTCCGAATCAAGATCTTTTTCCAAGGAGATACCTTTAAGAAAACCCGATCTCCCACACTATACTCGATGTCCCTCCGCTTCAGATCTGCGTCGACTTACATCTATCCGAGGCTTCTTTCAACCGTGCTCGAATAACTTTTACCTTATCCTCGGTCTCGGATATCATCTCGGGACCTAACATCGTTTTTCGCCCAACTCACCAACAAATAGGAGAGCGACACTTACGACCATACAATGCCTCGTAAGGTGCCATCGAATGCTAGATCGATAATGTTGTTATACGCAAATTTCGCCGGTGGTAGATAATCCTCCCAACTACCCTCAAGTCGATTACACATCCTCTTAACATATCTTCCAATATCTCGAATTACTCTTTCCGATGACCATCGACCGAGGATGAAAAGCCGTCATGAAATTCAACTTTGTCCCCAAGGCTTCATGCAAAGCTTTCCGAATCGTGATGTGAACCTAGGGTCCCTATCGATATAATAGATCTGGTACCCCATGTAACCTCACAATTTGGACACGTAAAGTTTCGCCAATTTTGCAATGAATAATCCGATCTAATCGGCAAGAAATGAGCGGTCTTAATCAACCGATCAACAATTACCCAAACGGAATTTTTCTTAGCGGTGTTAACGGTAACCCACTAACAAAATCCATAGTTATCCTCTCCCATTTCCAAAGAGGAATCTTTATCGGTTGTAACAATCCAGACGGTAATTGATGTTCGCCTTCACTTGTCGACAAGTCAAACATTTTCCCACGAACTCAGTAATCTCACGCTTCAACCCCGCCACCAATATCATTCACGGAGATCTCGATACATCTTATTTCCTCCGGATGCATAGCATAAGGGCTACTATGCGCCTCCGAGAATCGCTTGCCTCAAATCTAGATCCTTAGGCATGCATACTCTCCTCGAAAGCACAACACACCTCCGTGTTTATTCCAAAATCCCAATTTCACCATTTTCAACTTGTCAAGTAAAGGTCCCAACTTCTCATCGATGTCTGTTTTTCCTTGATTTGTTCCACCACGGTGGCTTCACCAAGTTCTCGCTAACAAACCGCCATCCTCGTCATGACTCAAATGGGCAAACAGAGCTCTTAATTCAGATATCGCCTTACGACTTAACGCGTCGCCTACCACGTTAGCCTTTCCAGATGGTACTCGATGGAGAAATCGTAATCTTTTAACAATTCTACCCATCTTCTTTGTCTTAAATTCAACTCCTTCCGGTAAGGAGGTATTTAAGACTCTTGTGATCCGTGTAGATTATGGACTTCTCACCATAGAGATAGTGCCTCCAAATCTTTAGAGCAAAGACAACGGCACTAACTCCAAATCATGAGTAGGGTAGTTTACTTGTGTGGTCTCAATTGACGAGAAGCATAGGCCACCACCTTTCCATTTTGCATCAACACACAACCCAAGCCCGTGTGAGACGATCGCAATAAGCGGTGAATTCTTTTCCAAATTCGGGTTGAATTAAAACCGAGCTTCGTCAGATCTTCTTTAATTTCTCAAAACTCTCTTGTCGCTTTTTAGTCCAGATATACGGAGCTCCCTTTCGCAATGCTTTAGTTAGGGTGCAAAGAATCAATGAAAACCCCTCTACAAAACGCCTATAGTATCCAACTAAGTTTAAGAAACTCCAAATTTCACCATCGATGTTGGTGGTTTCCAATCGAGAATAGCCTCAATTTTCCGAGGATCCACCCTTATTCCTTCTACCGATACTACATGACCAAGGAAAGTCACCTCCTTTAACCAAAATTCGCATTTACCAAATTTGGCATACAATTGCTTATCACGAAGTAGTTGTAATACTATCCGCAAATCTCGATCATGTTCCTCCTCATTTCTCGAATAAACCAATATATCATCTATGAACACTACCACAAACCGGTCTAAATATGGTTGAAAGACTCGGTTCATCATGTCCATAAATGCAGCTGGTGCATTGGTTAATCCAAACGGCATCACTACAAACTCATAGTGTCCGTAACGTGTCCAAAATGCCGTCTTATAAATGTCCGCTTCTTTTACCTTAAGCTGGTGATAACCCGACCTTAAATCAATTTTGGAGAAAACTGAAGCTCCCTTCAATTGATCAAACAGGTCGTCAATTCTCGGCAGAGGATACCGATTCTTGATCGTCAATTTATTCAACTGCCTGTAGTCAATGCACATACGCATCGATCCATCCTTCTTCTTGACGAACAAAACTGGTGCTCCCCACGGAGACACACTTGGTCGAATGAATCCCCGATCCAGCAATTCTTGAATTTGAGCTTTGAGCTCAGCCAACTCCTTCGGTGCCATTCTATAAGGAGCAATGGACACCGGAGCCGCCCTGCAAAAGCTCAATGCCAAATTCTACTTCCGATCCGAGGTATACCAGAAGTTCTTCAGAAATACATCGGAAATTCCTTCACCGTCCTCACATCATTCACGGATAATTCTTTGGCATCCAAAGCACGAGATAAAAGCTAGAATGCCCCGCACCTTTCCGCACCAACTTCTCCGCTTTTAATGCGTATACCACATTTGCCGATAGTTCTTTCGCTCACCAATCATTATGATTTCCTTATCATCCGGTCCCATCGACATTCGCTTTTCAAAGACAATCCAATTGCGCCGATGGTTAACCAACCATCCATGCCCAGAATGAGATCGAACTCGCCGAAAGGTAGTTCCATCAAATTTGCTAAGAATACTTCCTCTTGGATTTTTAAGGGCACGTCTTTAAATATTTTATTAATAGTTACTGACTGTCCTAAAGGACTGACATCGTCATCTCACTATCGGTAATTTGATTCTAAATTTAGGTTTAGGATATGGCACTAGATACATATGAATGAGTAGAGCCAATATCTATTAAGGCAATAACAGTACATCAAAATGAAGAACGTCTCGGTTATCACATCCGGTGCATTGCCATCCTCATGCGCCTAATCGCATAGACTAGTCCAGTGTCTTGCATCGCATTTCCTCTATTACCATTTCCTCGACCGGTGCACCTTGACCACGACCAGCCCCATTACCACCACGACTGGTCCACGACCTCCGGTGGTCAGCCGATTACCCACGGCCTACTGTGCATCATTATTACGGACTTCTTGAGTCGTATCCATTCGTCGAGGACAACTTTTGTACTGATGTTCCATTGAACCGCATTTGTAGCATGCACCCGTTTTCCTCCAACATTCCCCAAAATGCCTTTTTCCACACTCAGTGCAATCTCGACTTCGATTATTTGTTACCGGGGTTCTGCCTTGAACTGATTCATCATTTCGGGGTTTCTTCTGAAATCTCTTTGAAGATCCAGACCACTGTGTCTCTCTCTTGTTTCAAATCTTTCTGCTCGCTGCTCGAAGTTCTTAGCCTCTTCGGCTATTTTGGCCTTCTCCACCGAGTGGAAAAATTTCTAACTTGTTGCGAGCAATCGTAACCCTCACTTATCATTAAGTCCATCTTCAAACGCACGCAACGCTCATGGTCATTGCTACAATTGTCCGCATAACGGCTCGACGTAAAAACTCAGCTTCATATGCTGCCACGGTCTTACTTCCTTGGACAAGATTCAGAAATTCCTTCCTTCGAGCGTCTACATAGCTCGTTCCAACGTACTTTCCTTGGAAGGCGGCTTTAAAGAATTTCCGATTAATCGAAGCGACTTGATGCCTTCTCGGACGGTGAGCCACCACCGACACGCCTCATCTCTCAATAAGGATACTGACTCCTCTCGCTTTTTGCTCATTGTGCATTCCATATCATCCATAATCCGTTCCACGACTTGAGCAAGATTCACCACATTCGGGCTACACTAGAGACTCCTCTGAAAACTTCTGCATTATTTGCCTTAAGTCGCTCTGAAATTGACCCACGAGTTGTTGGCCCAATTCTAGTTCCAGCGACCCTTTCCAAGACTCGCAACATGGCTTGAGTCAATGCATGATCTTCTTCCATGTGATCACGTGATCCGGTCTCACTTTCAATTGACGAGGTACGCCCACTTCTGGCATATGATTTGGTGCTTCGGTTGTAGCACCTCGGCCTCTACCACGGCCACGTCTACCGCGTCCACGACCACGTCCTCTTGTACTCATCATTGCTTGTTCGTTTATCTGATTACAAGTTTTATGAATCAGAAATTTGTTTCGGTGTTTATTAACGATATTTTATGAGATTTAAGATATAAAGTTGTTTTTCGCAACATTTCCTATAGTCTCAATCTCTGAGCTTTTCATGTCTAAAACTAGAAGTTCTAGAGTGTTCCTATGATCATATCATAGTAATCATTAAGCAATAATACTTACTTGACTTGTCATGGGATGCTTGTGGTGCCATCTTGATCCTTAAAATATCATTGAGCATTTTCATACGAAATTATTTTGAACCCAAACCACGGTAGAAGTTTTTGAAACGGGCTCGATACCACTAAGTGTAACACCCCAAACCCGGTCTATGCGTTGAGACTAGATTTGGTTTGCTACGTGATTCGAACAATTCTTAAATCTTTAATGAGTTGAAAACTACAATATTGTTTCTGAGTTTAAAATTTGAAGAGTATTAGATTTTGATAAATATTTAAAACATTAGTTGAAAATCATTGTATTATCAAAACCGTTAGGAGATTTGTTAAAGAGTTAACAATAAAAGAATTATTTATAAAAGAATTCAGATACTTTGAAAACCCAAATTTATTTTAGTAAAGCATCATAAAATCACAGCCCATGATTTAAAAGTCCAAAATAAAGTTTAAATTCCAAACACACATAAATTCCATAAGTTATTTATAGAGGCCATTTATTACAACATCCCAAAATAGTAAAAATAATTATTAAAAGTTCAGAGTTTTAAATAACCCATATTTAGCAGTATGGCCTCCACGAAGTCATCCTCAGCCCAAGTCCACATCAGTTTCCATTACCTGAGATGGAAAGAAATTAAAGGGGTGAGTTACTTAGAACTCAGTGTGTAACTCACTTACCACCATTATTGGGCCAGATCATCAAGATATTAAGCTGGGCTTGAGCTCAATTCAGAACTCAACAATATATCATAAATTTAAAATAATTAATAATGCATGAAAAATGTAATTCCCAACCCAAACCTAGTATCCATCCGCTATCACCCCCGTACCAACCATCACACCTGTGGGGATCAAGTCAACCCACCCCGCCATCACACCAATCGTAGGCAATAAGCCTTTTTATAATTGTGGCATAGCCACCGAACTAGAGGCAATAAGCCGATATTGTGGCAGAGCCACCGAACTAGAGGCAATAAGCCGATATTGTGGCGAAGCCACGAACTAGAGGCAATAAGTCGATATTGTGGCGAAGCCACCGAACTAGAGGCAATAAGTCGATATTGTGGCAATCGCCATTCTTCTCTTCATATATCCCACCCATGCAATTATACATGTACTTTTAAAATATAAAATTTATTAACAATACATAACATGGTGGGTTTATCAATAACATTTCATTTGGCCCTTAATTAAAGCAATTTGTCCATTTAGCAATTTAGTGGGCTTTGGCCCATTTACCAAACTAGAGTATTTTGGCTAAATTTTAACGAACTAGAGTGTTTTGGCCCGATTTATCGAACTAGAGTATTTACGGCCCATTTTCACGAACTAGAGTATTTACGGCCCATTTTCACGAACTAGAGTATTTACGGCCCATTTTCACGAACTAGAGTATTTACGGCCCATTTTCACGAACTAGAGTATTTACGGAATAACAATTAATATCTCGAGGGCGTTTTCGTAATTTTCACGATTTTGTCATTTTTACGTATTTTTGTCAAATATCATTTTTTTACGTTTTTACCGATCTAATCGTTTTTACGATTTTGCTTCCATACCGAAATTTGACATCCAACCAAAAATAATGAGTGTGAAAATTACACACCTCGATACCGTGAGTACTAACCCTTCTCGCTCCTCGGCACCTAAAACATATTTTGATTCGTTAGTCAACTAACTCGTAAAAATAAATCTTAATCGATAATGGATCCAAAATCTTACCCTCTTGATTTTGAATCACTTCGATTTTCGGTTTTGCCTCGCTAATCGATTCACTAGCCGCCGAGAATCCACCTACGAATAACGGCTCCGAGGTTCGTACTACTTCGAATAATGGACTTCTTTCGGAAGATGGCCCACAACCCTATGGAAAATCCTGACCGCCAAACCGCTCTTCGCTTGAATGGGGATTTACAGATCCACCCTCTTACGATAACTAAACACCGCCTTTTCTTCCCTATCTTGGCAGTCTTGAGATCCAAAGGAATTTAGTTAGATCTAAAATAATATCAATAATACTAGAGATTTTAAAGAGTAGGATTTCCTTACAAAATGAAACGTCTCCAACGTTTCTCCGATCTCTTGAGTTCGATCTCGTTATTGCACTAAATAATAACGAAAGAAACGTTATTAATATGAATGCTATATCAATCCAAAAGACCTTCAATAATCTAATGATATTCGCCATAATATCACTTATTAAAATGAAAATGGAAAAGAAAAACCCTTACCTATGATCCACAATCGAAAAGAAAAGGATGGAGAATGGTGTCTAAATGATGAAGGATTTGCTAAGTATATTCAAGGAAAAGAAAAAATATTTGGTTTATAGGCACAATAGCATTCGGCCAAGAGAGTGAAGATGGAGAGAATTTTCGATTGAAAAAAAGAAATAGTATAAGAACGAAAGGATGATGGTGATGTTGTTTTGATTTCAAGGAGATTAGAAGAAAAAGAAAAGAAAAATATGAACTTTAGGTGCTGGTATATTCGGCCATGGCAAAAGAAAAGAAAAAGATGTTTCTTTTTGGTATAGATGATTTCGGCACAAGAAGAAAAGGCACAAAGATTTGGCTATCAAGATAAGCAAAAGGAATGACCAAATGGTCACAAAATTTTGGCTTTACCAAATGCAAAAATCGGCCAAGAGGGATGTTGAAAGGAGAGGAAATAAAATTCTGCACAAAGTGCAAAGAACAACCAAAGAGAGAAAAGAATTTTCAGCCAAAACTAACTCAAAATTTAGGCTCCCTCCTATACCAAATTGCCGTCCAGCACATGGTCAATTGGCCATTATTTCTTTCCAAAATTTTCCCCTTGATAAGTGCCTTATGTTCCCCCTATCTTTCCTTAAACCTTTGATTCCATACCATATGTTAGTTGTTACCTTAATCCATTGATACACTAACCAAAAATACATGGTCAACACCTTCCTTATATGTCCCTTGCCGACACTTCCTAGCCATGAGCGAAAATTAAAACAAAAATTTTATCTAGGTGCTATACAAGGGATTCGAACCTCTTCCTCTTACTAGAACCCATGCGCCAACTCCACCATGCCAAATGCTCATTTTATGACACTTTTAGCACATAATTTAGCTTAAGTCTTAATCACCTTTGTTTCACTTCCATAAATCTCAATTTAATAAATTTTATTTCTTCTTCAAATTATGCTTTACCCTCTCAAAGACTTCAATAAGCACCAAATTAAAATAAAAGATTTTTCCTTTAAAATCTAAACACCAAAATCATGCAAATTTAAATACTCAGATTTTTAGGGTGTTACAGCCTCTTAACCCTAATCTGGTGATGAATGCGGGTTAGGGGTGTTACATGATAGTTGTGTTTGATTTTTAAATTTTGATGTACAAATGTATATATTTGTGTTATCAATGAGGATACATTTTTTAGGCACTGAAAATGTTGATTTAACATGTTTTTGACTTGTTTAATGTCACTTTGAATAGGCCTTTTAGTTGGTAAATGGTTTACTTAGGTTCCAAGTAAGGTTGAAAGGGTAAACTTGTTGGTTAAGGTTAATTTTGGGTCCACACGGCCTTAGACACAGGCATGTGACACAGCCATTTGAGACACATGGCCTGGCGACATGGCCATGTGTCATCTGTTTAGTGCATAGGGTACAAGTCAGTTAGTTACACGGCCTAGCACAGAGCCTGGCACACGTGTGTGCAAAGTAATTTCAAGTGTTATACGGCCTAGCACACGGGCGTGTGACATGGTCGTGTGACCCTGCTCAGAGAGTTACATGGGCTAGGACACGGCCATGTGTCCCTAGTTCGAAGGTTACACGACCTGAGACACAGGCATGTCTCTCAGCCGTGTGAGGCACACGACCTGGCGCACTGCCGTGTGACCTCTGTATTCAATTTTTATAAAATTGCTTAAACTTTCCTAATGATTTCAATTTACTCCCGAATTATTTTCTAAGTTGTTTCTTGGGCCTCGAGGGCTCAATATAGGGATGGTGTGTATAAGTATGAATGGTTTATGATATGTTTATGATATTAAAGGAAATTAAGTTTAAATGTTCTGATTGATTGGTAATTCTTTGTAACCCTAACCCGATGATGGATACAAGATATGGTGTTACATTAAACCTCCATAATACTTTAAGAAAACACCCAAAACCACTATAGATTCCTCCATTATAAAGCTTGTGGGTTTTTTGGGTTTTCGATCAAATGTTCAGTTTTTCATTAACTAAGGTAATGATTCATCTTCCTATTAGTTTTAAATGTTATTTAGTCTTTAAAACCAAGTTTTTAGCCATTAAATCGCATGTTTTGAATAAAAGCCAAAAATTAGGTTGTTAATGGTGGATCTCGGGATTTTGCATAAAAATGTGGTTCCAAAGTGTTTTTCAACCTATTTTAACATGATTATAAGGTTTCTAAATTTACTTTGACATCTAATTAAAAAATTCTTGAGTTTTAATGAATTTTCAATAAATAGCTATAAAAAGTGTCGAAAAAGTCGATACTATGAATTGAGTATTTTATTGTAGTTTAAAGGTTAGGAATTAGTCGTAGGTGAATTATAAGATGAAAAAAATTGATTTTAGGTGAAAAGATTAAGTATATATCGAGATATTCAATTTTAAAGTTTGTTTTATTATAAGTTTTGGTTACATGGGAACATAGCTTAGGCTTATGTTTTTGATTTCTTGTGGTGAGTTCTTAGCTGATTATGGAGTGCATTGTTGTGTGAATTGTTGTGTTGAAGTTCCAGATTCGGTAGGACCTTATATAAGTATAGATAAAGGCAAGTAAAAGCTATTTTGAGCTTTCGGCTTTTTAGCAAAATCATAATTGGTGAGTGTTTGGAATAATTGCTTGTGGACATGATTCAATGCATTATTTGGGAATTTAGTAGTAGCCTAAACCCCTACTCTAAATTTTGAGAGTATGCTTTCTCTACCTATGCTATCTTGTGAACTGTGTGCTTATGTACTTGTGAATATGTGAAGTGAGATGAGATGCTGTAACATGTGATATGTGGTTATGACAACTGTTGTGAAAGTGCAAATGTGTACATGATATGTATATGTTAAATGTTAGTGACAGTGTTTTGCAAATATGCAGTGATAGTGCATGGATAATCCGTAAGTGAGATGTGTTTGATTTTAGATATTTTGGCTTTGTGATCTTGAAATTGTTGGATATAGTTGGCATGCCATAGGATTGTGAGTACTCACCTATATATACAGTGATTTTTGGCGTTGAGGCCCTAGGACATGTTGGAGGGATAAGGGAATGTCAGCTAAGTTCCATTCAACGGGACATGTGAGGGGAAATAAGGAGAGTGTTAGCTTTATGCTTTACTTTTGGGACATGTTTGACCCTATGAGTCTATATTTGGTGTGTTGGAGATCCGTGTATCCGATGAGTGATGATAAAGCTCACTTTTATGTTTCATAACAAGTGTCAAATTATCTTAAAATATATATATGTGTAATGTGATGTATGCCTAAATGAGTATGTGACCATTATGCAATTTATCTATAAAGATGTTTTGAATATTGTGATATATGCTTGAATGTTAGGTGATTAGATGTGTATTAGGATACATGCTTAGAAGTGAATATGTTTACCATGAAAAAAAAAAACTAGTAATAATACACAAGTATAATATGACACTAGATGTTGAGGTTACGCTATATGGTTGTTTAGTTGATGCTTGATGAATTGCT
This sequence comes from Gossypium rotundifolium, assembly GCA_025506655.1. Classification (NCBI taxonomy): domain Eukaryota; kingdom Viridiplantae; phylum Streptophyta; class Magnoliopsida; order Malvales; family Malvaceae; genus Gossypium; species Gossypium rotundifolium. The sequence goes on along the minus strand of CP106729.1, from coordinate 136,259,164 downwards.
TGCATTGTTGTTATTCTGAGCATTCACTGAGCTTGTTAAGCTCACCCACTCCTTTTAAACCCTTGTAGATTAGTAGGGAGCTGGTGTGAGAGGTGAGGTTTCTGAGAAGTGATCCAAACAAGTCTATTTGCTATTTCATAGGTGTTCTATATTTATTTACGTTTTGGGGAATAAGGCAATGTGGTAGACTTGTTTACAGCCAGGTTAACTTCTAGACATTTTGTTAGTTTATGGTTCGGCTTATAAGGATTACATGTTATTGTTATGCATGGGTTCATGAACATGATGATGGATTGATATTACTTGCTCGAACACGATTTTACAATATTGAACTGCTAATTAGGTTGTTGAATGATTATTTGTTGAAGTAATTGATTCATGATGTTCAAGAACTAAATTAGAAAGGACTAATTGCTTATGTATACTGCATTTTTTAGGTCTGGAGCAGAGGTATCGATAATTAGGTTTTAAAATCGATACCTCTGTGTTTTGAGACGTGCAAGGAGTTAGAATAGAGATTTGGTATCGATACCTTTTCTCGAGTATCGATACTCAGAGTTAAAATAACGATATTTCATGGCAGGTACTAATAATTTTTGAGACTTTGGCTTTTAAATGAGAAACAGTATGCAAGTTTGGTATTGTTTTTCTAGGTGGTATCGATACCACTTAAAGAAAATATCGATGCCCTAGTGCAGTATCGATACCTACATGATAGTTTTGAGATTTTGTTAAATGGACCTTATGCATGTTTAAGTATTATTATACAACTATTTAATGCATGGTTAGCATGTAACATTGATAACTAACAAATATAATTGACTTAAAACCTATTCGAATGATGATATGAACTATGTTTCTTTTATAATGGACTTTCACTCGTTGTATATGACATGAGACAGTGGTGTCGCATCCCGTATTTGGGCTTGCCGACCAAACCGGGTATAGGGTGTTACAATAAAGGTAACACACTTATGAGAAGGCCATTGGAGGAGCACTGATCGAGTTTCTTTCGTAATGGTTTGTCATTATGGAGACCTTAGTCACGATACTATAGTTCAATGACTTCGTGACTAAATGAGTTTAAAATTAGTAGGCAAAAACATGGAAATTTATTATAAATCTGTAATACCCTCTACCCAACTTGATCAATCAGATCCGAGTATTGGGTGTTACTTCCTAAATCAAATGTAACCCAAACTCTTCTATTAGCTTAAGTACTAGACAAGCAGTGACTTAATAAAATTTTCTACTTTCGTTTACTGAATTTCCTCGTGTATTCTTATTATGTATATCTCCTTGTACAATGTAAAACCACGTTTACAATTAATAAAATTATTGTTTTCGATTTACATTTATCAATTATACAGACAAGGTATTACAACTTATGTGCAGACTCCAACTTTACCCAATGGTTTTTTTAACTTAATCGATATCATATAATCCAAAAGCTTTTCATATAGTTTTCTCTTCATGCTTTCTTCTTTCTTTCATCCTTCCTTTGTATGCATACCAGCATGAAATGCAGCTACCTATCGTAGCCTTGGTGCACTATTTACTATAAAACTCATGCATTCAAAATCACCCATAATATGTCCACAAGAACTTAGTGAGGTAAACTATAAGTACCTGATCTATTTTATCATAATAAGTCTAGTGCTTGACACTTCCCTTTTTCTCTTGGCCTACCAGATTCATTCCCTACACTTCTATGTTACACTTTCCGTATCCTCATTTACTATATTCTTCATAGAGGCCAAACCTTATACTAAATTGCTTATCTTACCCATGGTCATACACTCGTAGCATACTCTCTAATCCTTGTTCTCATTCTTGCATATGAGAAGGACTACATTCTCTCTTCAACACGAAGCATTTATCATCAGTTTTCCTTTACTTCAAGCTCATTGATTTGACCTTATATTGCTCCTTAAGAATACATTTAATTGGCGTTATCATCAGATCATTTCCACTAAGGCTATTCTTCATATTGCACCAACAAGGCGTACTCTTTTGTTGACATAGATAACTATAAAAGACTTCCTTTGACATAGATAACCATGGAGGCATTCTTGCACAATAGATAGATAGCCACAAGGGAGTCCAATCACATACACAAGATAGCCATAGAGATGTCCATACAAATAGATAGCCACAATGGCATCCATCTAATATCAAATAGCCACAAAGGCAACCTTATATAACAAACTTCACCACGAAGACGCGTTTAACAGATATAGCCTCAAATGCTATCATATAAAAAAATCAGCCACAAAGGTATCAACTTTAACATACTTCACCACAAAGGCACATTTAACAAATTCAACCACAAGGGCTCCTCATATAACAAAATTGGCCTCAAAGGCTAAAATATAATATATTACACCGTAAAGGCTCCATATAATAGATATCACTGTAAAGGCTCACGTATAACATATTACGCCATAAAGGCCCACATATCAGAGAACAGCCACAAAGGCTTCCACTTTTCAGTAAATGGCATTTTCAAAGATAGAGATTTTCCTAAACTCAACATCTTGAGGTTTGCCCATCATTGCCTAGTACTCGTCCAACTGTCCTTTATCTTCTTTTCACATGATGCCATAGTCCCAAACTAGCTCTTACACTATGTGGTTCTCTTATCCTCATATGATGCCATAGTCCTAGACTAGGTCTTACACTATATGGTCTTCGTATCCCCATACGATGTCGTAGTCCTAGACTAGATCTTACACTATGAGGTCTTTGTACCATGGCCATGGTCTTCCTTATCAAAATTTGTGTTTACTATTCCAATAGACTCACACTCAAGTAAACTTGATATGCAGAGTCATGCTTGACTGAATTACTCACACTGATGCATTTACATTTTCAACATGTAACTCATGTACTTGAACTTCATGCAGAGACTTGTTCATGATAAAATCATACTTTCGAACATAATCATGCATAGATTTTACTTAATCAAAGCATAAACACGTCTTCAAGCTCATGCTTTCTTCACACATTCATCATGCATATGCTTTCTTCTTGTATCAGTTGTGCATCGCCACATAAACATCGCATACAAATTCATCAACATTCATCCTTTCACAGTATCAGCGTATCAAGCTTGTTTTCATTTCATAGAATGATTGTTTTGAATAGAAGAGATTAACATGCAAACATACCTAAAGAGTCAGTTTAGAGACTCACCTTAACAGCTTCACACTACCCACTTTTGGAAGCTTCGAACATCAGACCTAGGCTTCCTTCGAAATAGATTGACAGTCCCTAAACGTTAAACCTCAAAAAACTCATCATTATCTGCTCATCTAACTAATTTACTTTTGACCAAATTCTCTTGACAAATTTTTACCATCTTCGTTACTAAGCTAAATAGATCTGCTCTCATGGCAGCAAGGCTACGAAACTTATCTTAACAGGGACATCTCAAAGCTTAGCCTCTCATTCCAAGTTCATCCTAAAGGATGAGAGGATTTTTTCCCCCTCAACAAATTCTTTTATAGGCAGAGAATACTTCATGGGGAACAAAGGGAACAGTCATCTCCATTTACCCGGTCAACTAGATATTTTTCTTTGTTCTAGTAGATGTTTGGGACGTGTATTAATCTATGTGATCATTAGTTTGACGCATGACAGTTGGCGTACGAAAACACATATGAGACTCACCCCTTAGGTTGCAACTCGTCCCTTATCCTTATTATTAGAGCATATTTGATGGCATAACAATTCACGCTTTAGCGCATCACACCTTCTTAGCGGCAACTCCATTAGTTGTGTAATAGTTCAACTTAGGGCCTAGACGGAATAGTGGTGTGAGACCACAAATTCAAAGTAGAAAATATGAGTTTTATGATTCCCATGAGGCTTATGAGGTATTTGCATGATTGTGTGAAAAATTCATGAAGGAATTCTATTAAATTGTAATTAAATTGTCCACTAGGACTAAATTGCAAAGAATGGAAAATATGAGATTCTAGAAGATTTAAGTATGAAATAAAATTATGAAAATTTCTAGAAGTCCTTATTTAGCAATTAGACCTTTATATTTGATGATGGACAAAAATGGTCATGCGAAGGAAAAATCTTAAGAAAGGACCATTAAGGGCATTTTGGTCATTTAGTTAATAAAAGAATTAAAAGGCAAAAAGAAGCAAAAATCATGTCCATCTTCTTTCTTCTTGGTTGAAAATCACAAGGAGCCATGGCTAGGTTTTTTCAACTTTCAAGCTTGATAGTAAGTGCATTCTAGCCCTTTTTTTAATATTTTTCATATTTTTGAGACCCTCGTAGCTTGGTTTAGCTATTTCTAGCTATATTTTGAGCTAGGGTTCATATTCAAAAATTTACCCATGTGTGACATGCATGTATTTTGATGTTTTATGGATGAATATGAAAGATTGATGTATGATAAACATCTTTTTCTAAGTGATTTTCATGAAAAATGCATAAAAGGACTAAAATATAAAGGTTATAAAAATTGTCATACATGAGTGAAATAGTGGAAATTCAAGGTTGCTATAGTTGAGAATATGATTCGGCTAGGTTTTAAATACAAGAAAGTTGAATGAAAATTATTTTACGAGCTTAGGGGCAAAAGTGTAATTATGTAAAAGTTTGGGGGCAAAATCATAATTTTTCTAAAATATGAATTATGAGTCGATTTATTCAATTTGTTTATTTAACAAGTGAAATTTTTATTATAGATCAAGAAACACGAAGCCCGGATCGAAACCGAGGTAAGAACAAAATCGAGGATTAAATTGAGCATTGATACATATTTTGAGATTCGAGGTAAGTTTGTATGAAGCTAAAGTTTTATGATGATTCGATGTTTACAAATACTTAATATTATGATAAAGTATGTTATTTCTATGAATAATCGAGTGGTGAAGTCTCGATGAGGAAATAGTGAAAATATGTTGTGTGAATCCCAAATAAAGATTCAGAGAAATAAGGGTAATCATGTATTAGCATTGAATAAAGAAGGTTCCGTGTAAGACCATATCTAGGATATGGCCTCGACACCAAAGAAAGATCTCGTATAAGACCATGTCTGGGACATGGCATCGACATTCATATACTATCTCGTGTAAGACCGTATCTGGGATATGGCATCGACATCGAGCTTTAAAATCTCATGTAAGACCATATCTGGGATATGGCATCGGTATCCAGAAGTGATCCCGTGTAAGACCATATCTGGGATATGGCATTGGCATCCAGCTGTGATCCCATATAAGACCATATCTGGGATGTCACATTGGTAACCAGATTTAAGCTCAATGAGTTCGAATACCATACGATAATTTGTTTAGTTCATGGGCAAAAGATGCTAAGTATGTAAAATGGTATAGAGCTAAATTTTGTTTATGAATGACTTGAGATTTCTTCATGATAAGAATGATGGAGAATTGAGTTTATGTTCATGTTAGCATATGTGCTAAGTTATGTGATTGTGTGATACAGGTACTATGAATAAGTACAAGTTAGGAAATCATAAGATAACATGAGATGGGTAAGAAAAAGAGTAAGTACTAATAAGTATGCCCAAGTAATTGAGACGTATGTTGCCATTGTTTCATGAGATGAATGAATATAGTTTGAGCATTTATGTAGCTTTAGACTTTCATGCAAACTTACTAAGCTATATGCTTACCCCTCTCTTTTCCTTTTTCCTTGTAGTTTCACCAAGTTAGCTCGGGGATCATTGAACATCGGAGCTCGGAATCACACTATCAATCATTATTTTGGTATAGCAAAGTTAATTTATTTTGAGTTTGGTATGTATAGTAACCTTGATCATTTTGAGTTATGTCTTATTGAGAGAAAATGATTAGTTATCAAGATTATGCATTATTTTGTATATGGCCACTTAAAAGATTGGTCAATATTTGTTAAGTTATAAACACTTCATGATGACAAGTTTATGCATTTGATCATTTGTATGGATAGAATGATTGAGTTGCTTGAGATGATATAAGTATGTTTATGTTTCAGGGTGGCAATTGGCTTGGGAAATAGCCATATAATTGTCCACACGGGTAGACACACGAGTGTATGTCTAGGCCGTGTGTGACACACGGACCGCCCCATAGGTGTGGTAGTAGGCCGTGTGTCCCCTGCACTAATTTATGAGAATACAATTCGTCACACGGGCGTGTGCCTTTGTCATGTGCTATTGTGAGTATGATGATGTCATAAAAAAGAGCTCCACGGGTAGGAGACACGGGCGTGTTTAGGCCATGTGAAGGACACGGGTTATAGACGTAGGCGTGTGCTTAGCCGTGTGGGATAAGTTAATGTCGACCATGGGTGAAAGACATGGGCATGTCTTAGGGGCACACGGGCGTGTCCCATGGACAGCACGGGTGTGTGGCCTCTGTCTAGGCAAAAAAATTCTAAAAGCGTTAAAGTTTCTAGTTGATCTCCAGAACCCTTCGGATGTTAGTTTAAGGCCTCATAGGCCTATAATAAGTGTGTTATGATTAAGAAGATAAAAGTTTTAAGTTGGAACGAAATTTTATAGCCCGAGAATGCATGTTCAAGTAAGCATTAAGCACGGTAATGCCTCGTATCTTGTCTCAGCGTCGAACACGGGTAAAGGGTGTTACAAGTTGAGTCCACTATGTGCTTCACTGGGTGTCCTTTCCTAACGACTTCTTGCATCAAATTTAATTATTGACTACACGCCCACATATATGTCAAAAGTCTTTTTGGGGCTCTCCATTCATCAAGCCTTATACTTAACCTAGAGGAGCTTTCCTATCTTCCTTTGGTCCTGCTTTCCCAAGGAGAGAGTTAAGATATATTTCTTTTCTTCTATGCTTTGACTTGTCTCTTGATTTTATTGGGACTCAACAAATGTCACATCAATTAATTGGTGCTCTTATCCAAATCTTACAAATTCCAAGAAACTAATCAAGTGTTTTCCTTATAACTTAACTGGCTCAAAGAAATCGTTAGAAGGTGTTCTTCATTACCGACATATGCTTCTCGTTAATGTCCATATACCTATAACAGACTCCGCTCTTCCTATGCATGCCAACAGAGGCTTATGGGGGCAAAACTCTCTTTAACACGCCTTACTTATTATTCACTTCGTGCTAACCCAATGTTCGCCAAATCCAAAGGCATCACGGGTGCACTTAAAATGGTTATTATCTTTATACTAGATTTAACACTATTCACTTCTAGACTTATCTTTTTCGACCTATTCTTTGAATAGTATTCGGATACTAACATTCCATCGGGCGGGATTTTACAAAATCATTTGAACTCTAATCACATATGTGCAATTGGTCCCTCTGCTAGCTCATTAAAACTAGAAATGAATTGCATGTTGAATCAAATGAACAAAAATGGATAGAAATGATAAAGTTAGAGAAATGGAAAACATTTGGAAATGAAAAGAGAAATGGGAAACATTTGGAAATGAATGTGGTTTTCTATAAATGGAATTGACCAAAAAATTAATCTATAGTTTTCGGATAATTATTTAATTGACTAAGGTTCGAAAATGGAATTAAATTAATTTGTTGTTGTGAATTCATTGAATGTAGAAATATTAAATATATTTCTCATATATTTTTACACGGTAAAGTCGTCATGATTTTAACATAAATTAGAATCGGATTAAGAAAATTATTTAATTGAGAAATTTATTTATTTAAATTAATTTATGATATTTGTAACAGCCCGATTTAGGGCCTAGTCGGGATAGTGGTGCGAGGACATGAACCCAAGGTGAAATTATGAGTTTTTCAGGTTTATGTCATGTTTGCATGCTAGTATGAAAGTTTTGTAAAGCAATTTTATTAAGTTGAGGTCAATTGGTCCAAAAAGGACTAAATTGCAAAAGTTGCAATATATGAGTTTCTAGAAGCTTTTTGCATGAAATAGCTTTAGAATAATAATTATGAGCCCTTAAATAGCAATTTGCCAAAAATTTAATTTTTGGACAAAATTGACCTTAAGAGACTATTATGGAAATTTTTAAGAGGAAGGGCATTTTGGTCATTTGGCCTCATTAGTGATTAAAATAGGATAAAGATGAGAAAAATTCACTCATCTTCTTCCTTGTTGCTGGCGAAAATTTGGAGACACCATAGCTAGGGTTCTTCATTTATTTCAAGCTCATATTAAGTTCATCTTAGCCCCGTTTTTAATATTCTTCGTATTTTTGAAGTTCTCGTATTATGAATTAGCTAATTTTAGCTATAAAATGAGCTAAGATGCATGTTCAAAAATCTACCCTTGAATGACATGCTTTTTAAATGATGTTTTATGGAATTTTAAGAGAGTTTGATGTTAAATAAACATCGTTTCCTTAATGAATTTCATGAAAAATGGTAGTAGGGACCATTTTGTAATAGTTATAAAATTGGTCATACCTACTAGAAATAGTGATAATTGATGATTGTTATAGAAGAGAAAATGATTCAGTTGAGCATGAAGTTTAAGAAAGTTGCATGAAAATCATTTTACGAGAATTGGGGCAAAAGTGCAAATATTAGAAAGTATAGGGGCAAAATAGTAATTTTACCAAAGTATGAGTTATGAGTCAATTTAGTCAATATGGTTTTTAAATGATCTATTTATGATTATATATCATGAAAAATGAAGCTCAGATCGAAACCGAGACAAGAACAAAGTCGAGGACTAAATTGCACATCTACATACATTTTGTATATTGAGGTAAGTTTGTATGATTTCTAAGTTTTATGATTTTTATCATTAATTTGCTTAGTAAAATGTACAATAATTGTATGAAATGATCATGTTATGTTCAAGCAAAAAATCACGATAATATGTACAAGCAAGTCCCGATTGAAGATGAATTTTCCTGGGATACTCGATCTACCACTCAAGTTATCATGTAAGTCCAAGGCAAGCTTGGCATTGATCAAGATATCATGTAAGTCCATGGTAAGCTTGGCATTGACCAAGTTCAAGAGTTATCATGTAAGTCCAAGGCAAGCTTGGCATTGATCAAGATATCATGTAAGCAAGCTTGGCATTGATAAGTTATCATGTAAAGGCAAACTTGGCATTGATCAAGCTATCATGTAAGTCCAAGGCAAGCTTGGCATTGATCAAGTTAGCAAGCAAGTTATCATGTAAGTCCAAGGACTCAAGCTTGGCATTGAGTATGTTACCAAGAGCAAGACTTCATAAAAGTCCATGTCAAGACATGGCCTTGAAACCAAGATGAGATAACCCATGTAAGACCATGTCTAGGATATGGCTTTGGCATCATATTATGTGGAAAGAGATTTAGTATCCTCGGTTATTCACAGAAATTCATTGAGAAAATGAGTAAGCTAAAAGAAGATAGCAAGAAAGCTAAGAAAGTAAAGTTAGTATCAAGATGAAGTTAGATGATTAAATGAGTTCAAGCATAGTAATGTCTCGTATCCAGACCCAATATCGGTCTTGGGTGCAGGGTGTTACATTTAGTGGTATCAGAGCTACGGTTTAGTCGGTTTTAGGACTAACGTAGCACGAGCATGAGTCTAGCTATACATGCCATACGTAAGAATGTTTTTATAATGATAGTGTGACTACTCCTGACCACTTAAATTATGTTTATACATATAGTAAATGGATCCCGAAAGAGCTGAGGCGGATGATGTAGAAAGTAAAGCACCAACTCCCGCAGAAGGGACAGTGCTGTATGAGAATGAGAATAGACCCACTACGGTGAGTCAAGAAGGATGACGAGAAGAGGCTAGAGAAGCCTTCCTCCATATGATGGATGCCTGGTACACGAAGTTTGTTCGAGCGAACCCGAATGCACAACCCCTCCACCCCCCGCCTATTCCACAACCTACTCCAGTAGCCCCTCAAGTAGTAGAGGTGGTAAAGGAGGTAAACCTCAATTGATAGGATCAGAAGCATGGGGCGTAAGAATTCGAGCTAGAAAAATGATGATCGAGAAAGAGTGAGTTCGGTTAGAAAATACCATCAGTATTTAATGAACTATCCTGCACTCCTGATGAATGAATGAAGTGTGTAGTCTCCCTCTTAAGAGATTCTGCTTACCAGTGGTGGAACACCCTTGTATCGGTGGTACCAAGGGAAAAGATCTCATGGGAATTCTTCTAAGAAGAATTTAAGAAAAAGTATATTAGCCAGAGGTTTGTAGACCAGAAGAGGAAAGAATTTCTAGAGCTGAAGCAAGGCAAGATGTCAGTAACTGATTATGAGCGAGAGTTCATACGACTCAACAAGTACGCTCGCGAATGTGTGTCCACTGAGGCCATTATGAGTTAAAGGTTTGAAGATGGTTTAAATGAAGACATTAAGCTGGTTGTTGCTGTCCTCGAATTAAAAGAATTCGCTGTGCTAGTGGAAAGGGCTAGTAAAGAGGAAGAACTAGTAAAAGAGAAGAAGAAATTTGAAATGGAGTCTTGCGATTCTAGAAAAAGACAGTGGAACAAGTCGTTCCAATCGTCATCCAAGAAGTTAAGAGATTTCTCTACTCGAATAGCTACTTCCACTGGGTTTTCAAGAAAAGACAAGAGTAAGCAGTATTTGGGCAATAAAGCACAGACGACTTCAGTTGCAAGTGTTGGGAATTTTAGACCTGACAGTCCAAAATGTCCACAATGTGGCAGATGCCATTTGGGAGAATGCCGAGAACATGAAAATGCATGTTTTAGATGTGGTTCCCAAGACCATTTCATAAAGGATTGTCCAGAGATTACTAAAGAAGAGAGAACTCAGAACCCGAGATCCGGAGTATGGTCAGAGGGAGACCGTAGAGGAACCCAGGAAGTAGGGCAAGTGGAAGAGGTAACCCCAGAGAGTAGGCCGCGAGACCCGAGGGCAGAGCGCCTGTAAGGACTTATGCCATTCGTACTCACAAAGAGGCATCTTCCCCTGATGTTATTACGGGTATCTTCTCTCTTTATAATACCAAAGTTATTGCTTTAATAGACCCCGGATCCACACACTCTTACATTTGCATGAAATTAGTACCCGATTTGGGTGTGCCTATAGATACCACAGAATTTGTGATTAAGGTGTCTAATCCTTGAGGCAAGAGTATGTTAGTTGATAAAGTTTGTAAAGATTGTCCATTAATGATTAGAGGTCATTACTTTAAAGCAAATCTTATGTTGTTACCATTTGATGAATTCAACCTCATTCTTGGTATGGACTGGTTGACTACTCATAATGTAATTGTAAATTGTGGGAAGAAATACATTGAGATGAGATGTGAGAATGGGGATACTCTTCATGTAGAATTAGATGAGCAAGGTAGATTGTCGGTAATAATTTCTCATATGATGGCGCAGAGATATCTAAGAAAAGGGTATGAGGCATTTTTGGCCTTTGTATTGAATGATAAAGAGACAGAGTTAAAGATTGAATCAATTCTGATAGTATGTGAGTATGTGGATGTTTTTCCTGAGGAATTACCAGGATTACCATCAGTTAGAGAAGTTGAGTTTTGCATTGAGCTAGCTCCCGATACTGTACCAATATCCATTAGTCCTTATAGAATGGCTCCAACAGAGTTGAAAGAGTTGAAGTTCTGATTGCAAGAGTTGATGACAAAGGCTTTGTAAGATCAAGTTGTTCACCATGGGCGCTCGGTTTTGTTTGTGAAAAAGAAAGATGGAACCATGAGATTATGTATTGATTACCGTTAGCTTAATAAAGTGACAGTTAAGAACAAGTATCCATTGCTTAGGATCAACGATTTGTTTGATCAATTGAAAGGAGCTACTTTGTTCTCCAAAATAGACTTGAGATCAGGGTACTACCAGCTGAGAGTGAAAGATTCAGATGTATCCAAGACTGCCTTTCGAACAAGATATGGGCATTATGAATTTTTAGTCATGCCCTTTGGGCTGACCAATGCTCCTGCGGTATTCATGGACTTAATGAACCGCATTTTTAGACCATACCTTGATAAGTTTGTAGTCGTTTCCATTGATGACATGCTGATTTATTCCCGAGACGAGAATGAACATGCTAATCATCTACGGATAGTTTTACAGACTCTTCGAGAAAATCAGTTGTATGCCAAATTCAATAAAAGTGAGTTTTGGCTCAAGGAAGTGGGATTCCTGGGACATATTGTCTTGAGAAATGGAGTCCAAGTAGATCCAAGTAAGATTTCAGCTATAATAGACTAGAAACCACCGAAGAATATCACAGAGATTAGAAGTTTTCTGGGCCTAGCTGGCTACTACAGACGATTTGTCAAGGGGTTTTCTATGATTGCAACCCCGATGACTAGATTGTTACAGAAGAATGTGAAGTTTGAGTGGTCAGAAAAATGCCAACAAAGTTTTGACAAGTTGAAAGCAATGATGATAGAAGCTCCAGTTTTAGTACAACCTGAGGCAGTGAAAGAATTCATAATTTATAGCGATGCATCCTTAAATGGATTAGGTTGTGTACTCATGCAAGAAGGCAAGGTAATTGCCTATGCCTCCAGACAGTTGAAGCCTCATGAAAAAAATTATCCGATGCATGATCTTGAATTGGCTGCCATAGTCTTCGCTTTGAAGATTTGGAGACACTATTTATATGGTGAACGATGTCAGATTTTTACCGATCACAAAAGTTTGAAATACTTGATGACGCAGAAAGATTTGAACTTAAGACAATGAAAATGGTTAGAGTTGATAAAGGACTATGAGTTGGTTATTGATTACCATCCTGGAAAGGGAAATGTGGTCGTCGATGCTTTAAGCAGAAAATCCCTATTTTCCTTGAGAGCATTGAATTCAAAAATATATTTATCCAATAATGGCTCCATTTTAGCTGAGTTAAGAGCTAGACCAATATTTCTTCAAGAGATCTTGGAGTCTCAGAAAGAAGATAGTCAATTGTAAGTTAAGAGAGCTTAGTGCGATTCAGGTGCTGAATCTGACTTTCGGATTAATTCTGATGGATATTTAATGTTTAGAGATAGAGTTTGTGTGCCAAGAAAAAAGGAGCTTATACAGAGAATTTTGTATGAAGCACATAACGGGTGTTTATCTGTACATCCGGGTAGCACCAAGATGTATAATGATCTAAAGCAATAGTATTGGTGGCCAAAAATAAAGAAAGACATTTCAGAATTTGTTACCAAGTGCATGATTTGTCAGCAAGTAAAGATCGAACACCAAGTACCTTCGATTTTACTTCAACCTATCTTGATTCCCGAGTGGAAATGGGGTATCACCATGGATTTAAATAATGAGTTTATCGTTGTCTCCGAGCAAGAAAGATCTTTGTTTGGGTAGTGGTTGATAGACTCACGAAGTCAGCCCACTTTATACATGTACAAGTGGATTACTCCCTAGACAAGTTGGCAAACTTGTATGTTTGTAAATAGTAAGACTTCATGGAGTTCCTTATCGATCATATCGGATAGAGATCGAGATTCACATCCAAATTCGGAAGAAGTCGCAAGAAGCTTTGGGTACAAAATTGATTTTAGCACGACTTTTCACCCTCGCATGCAGACGGTCACCAAAAGGTTAATTCAAGTACTCGAGGACATGCTCAGATGTTGTGTTTTGGAATTCCAAGGCAGTTGGGAAAAGTTTCTCCCATTGGTAGAATTTGCCTATAATAATAGCTTTAAGTCGAGGTTAAAGATGGCGCCTTATGAGGTCCTATATGAGCGTAAGTGCAGAACTCCCTTATTTTGGACTGAACTCAAAGAGAACCAAATTCACGGGGTTGATTTGGTTAAAGAAGCTGAAGAGAAAGTGAAAGTAATTCGAGAATGTTTAAAAGCTGCCTCAGACAAACAGAAATCCTATTCGAATTTAAAGAGAAAAGAGATCGAGTACCAAGTTGGGGATAAAGTCTTTTTGAAAGTATCACCATGGAGAAAAGTTCTCAGATTTGGTCGTAAAGGCAAGTTAAGTCCACGTTTCACTGGACCTTACGAGGTTATGGAGAGAATTGGGCCGATAGCTTACCGTTTGGCTTTGCCATCAGATTTAGAGAAGATACATGATGTGTTTCACGTGTTAATGTTACGACGCTACAGATCAGACCCTTCGTATGTAATTACCCCTCCGAAAATAGAGATTCGTCCCGACATGACTTATGGTAAAGAACCAATCAAGATTTTGGCTCGGGAAGTTAAGCAACTAAGAAATAAGAGTATTTCCTTAGTAAAGGTATTGTGGCAAAGGCACGGAATCGAAGAAGCTACATAGGAATCAAAAGAGAGTATGAGAAATCAGTATCCAAACCTTTTTGCTGGTAAGATTTTCGAGGACAAAAATTCCTAAGGGGGAGAATTGTAACAGCCCGATTTAGGGCCTCGTCAGGATAGTGGTGCGAGGACATGAACCTGAGGTGAAATTATGAGTTTTCCAGGTTTATGCCATGTTTGCATGCTAGTATGAAAGTTTTCTAAAGCAATTTTATTAAGTTGAGGTCAATTGGTCCAAAAGGACTAAATTGAAAAAGTTGCAATATATGAGTTTCTAGAAGCTTTTTGCATGAAATAGCTTTAGAATAATAATTATGAGCCCTTAAATAGAAATTTTCCAAAATTTAATTTTTGGACAAAATTGACCTTAAGAGACTATTATGGAAATTTTTAATAGGAAGGGCATTTTGGTCATTTGGACTCATTAGTGATTAAAATAGGATAAAGATGAGAAAAATTCACTCATCTTCTTCCTTGTTGCTGCCGAAAATTTGGAGACACCATAGCTAGGGTTATTCATTTTTTTCAAGCTCATAGTAAGTTCATCTTAGCCCGCTTTTAATATTCTTCGTATTTTGAAGTTCTCAGATTATGAATTAGCTAATTTTAGCTATAAAATGAGCTAAGATGCATGTTCAAAAATCTACCTTTGAATGACATGCTTGTTAAATGATGTTTTATGGAAGTTTAAGAGCGTTTGATGTTAGATAAACATCTTTGCCTTAATGAATTTCATGAAAAATGGTAGTAGAGACCATTTTGTAACAGTTATAAAATTGGTCATACCTACTAGAAATAAAGAGAATTGATGATTGTTATAGAAGAGAAAATGATTCAGTTGAGCATGAAGTTTAAGAAAGTTGCATGAAAATCATTTTACAAGAATTGGGGAAAAGTGAAAATATTAGAAAGTATAGGGGCAAAATAGTAATTTTGCCAAAATATGAGTTGTGAGTCAATTTAGTCAATATGGTTTTTAAATGATCTATTTATGCTTATAGATCAAGAAAAATGAAGCCCGGATCGAAACCGAGGCAAGAACAAAGTCGAGGACTAAATTGCACATCTACATACATTTTGTATATTGAGGTAAGTTTGTATGATTTCTAAGTTTTATGATTTTTATCATTAATTTGCTTAGTAAAATGTAAAATAATTGTATGAAATGATCATGTTATGTTGAAGCAAGAAATCACGATAATATGTACAAGCAAGTCCCGATTGAAGATGAATTTTCCTGGGATACTCGATCTACCACGCAAGTTATCATGTAAGTCCAAGGCAAGCTTGGCATTGATCAAGATATCATGCAAGTTGAAGGCAAGCTTGGCATTGATCAAGTTAGCAAGCAAGTTATCATGTAAGTCCAAGGCAAGCTTGGCATTGATCAAGATATCATGTAAGTCCAAGGCAAGCTTGGCATTGATCAAGTTAGCAAGCAAGTTATCATGTAAGTCCAAGGCAAGCTTGACATTGATCAAGATATCATGTAAGTCCAAGGTAAGCTTGGCATTTATCAAGTTGTTATCATGTAAGTCCAAGGCAAGCTTGGCATTGAGTATGTTGCCAAGAGCAAGACTTCATATAAGTCCATGTCAAGACATGGCCTTGAAACCAAGATGAGATAACCCATGTAAGACCATGTCTAGGATATGGCTTTGGCATCATATTATGTGGGAAGAGATTTATTATCCTCGGTTATTCACAGAAATTCATCGAGCAAATGAGTAAGCTAAAAGAAGATAGCAAGAAAGCTAAGAAAGTAAAGTTAGTATCAAGATGAAGTTGAGTATTAATCATGTTGTGAATGAAAAAGTAGATATCATGATTATTGTTATTATAGTATACTGATCAATGTGATCAAGTGATACAGGTATCGTGGTTACCTTACAAGTATGATAATAGTAAGTGTCATGAGACATGTAAGAATCTATATGAGTAAGTAAGCTCTTTAGCTGAAATTCATGATTCCATTGTTTATGTAAAATGGTTTATATTAAGCAATGATGATGCTAAGAATTGTTACATGCAAACTTACTAAGCTATATGCTTACGTTATGATTCTTTCTTTCTATGCAGTCCCGCCAAGCTAACTCATGGATCATTAAATTCGGAGCTCGCCACACACTATCAACTCTTATTTTGGTATGGCCAAGTTACTTTACTAAGTATGACATGTATAGGAAACATTCATTTTGTGGACATGTTTTAACAAGGGCCTTTGTAAAAGCTATCAAGTTTATTATCCTTTTGTATATGGCTAAGTGATTGGCCAAATTTGACTTAGCATGTATGTTTATTGAGATCATTGAAGCATGTAGTATTATTCATAAAATGGGTTGTTATTGCATCGTTGAATTGTGTATGGATATGATCTTCATTTCAGGGTGGCTAACGGCTTGGTAAATAGCCTGTAAGTGCCCACACGGTTGGACACACGGGCGTGTGTCAAGACCGTGTTAATCCTGCACCTTAGTATTATTAATCATAATAGGCCACGGGCAAATCCCACGACCATGTGTGTGTGCCGTGTAAGACACACGGTTTGGACATGGGCATGTTCCCAGACCGTGTTGATTTAGTCAGTATATCAAGGATTAGCACACGGTCTAAGCCCACGGGCGTGTCATGGCCGTGTGAAATTAGACAGCAACCTCCCACAGTTGGTAGACACGGGCGTGTCTAAGCCATGTGAAAATAGTCAATAGCCCTACACGGTTTGAAGGCCTAGGCGTGCTTAAGGATACACGGGCGTGTTCCAAGTCACACGGGCGTGTGAACCCTACTTCAAAAATGAGTTATTTGATTTTAATTCCAAAAGTTTTCTGACATGAGTTAAAGGCCTCATAGGCCCTTGTTATAAGTGTTGACTAAAGAAGTGAAGTTTTTAAGTTGGAATGAAATTTTATAGCCCGTAAGTACATGTTTCAGTGAGTTCAAGCATAGTAATGTCTCGTATCCAAACCCAGTATCGGTCTTGGGTGCGGGGTGTTACAATATTTATTTTGGAAAATAGAAAAACAAGTATTGACTTGAATTGAATTATAAAGTACTAGGTTAAAAGTTTAGGAAGTACTTATAATTGGACCAGACATGGTAGAGGCCCAAAAGCCCCTCATGTTAATACTAGGGACGAAAAACCCTAATATATTTAACTAAGGTTGCTGCCCCCTAATCCTAGTTAGATTAGGAGTTAGCTTTTATATTGAAATAGACTTCTACAATTTTTACAAGGGTTTCACTTCTTCCATCTATAAATAAATGGTACCAGTAGGGCTATACACAATAAATTTTACATAACTTTGATATATTGTTATTCAACCCATTAATAGTGAGAATTTATTTTGTATATTTTCCTGAATAACAATTTTATCGGTTTCTATTGAGAGATAATTTTGCTTTCCCACTGAAAGTAAAGTAAAGAATTTCAAGTTCTGTGTTTGATTCGAATTCGTTCAACCCTACACTGAAGTAATTCATGGTATGAGATAGTGAAGAAGGTCATTCAGTTGAAAGGGTTTATTACTATAAAAATCACAAACTAGCTCATTTTTTAAAATTTTTATTTCCCGATGTGCAAGAAAACCATTTTCAACCTGAATTTTTTCCAACAATTGGTATCAAAGCCAGTTTGTGCTATGTGTATAGTATCAATTCATACCGAAATTTTTCTCTGTTATTCATGTGTGATTAATTTTGATAAGATGTTGCATTCTTGTAATTATATACATGTCCAGGGAAATGTATGCAAATGAATGTCTGTTATTATTTTATTGTTATGTATTGTTACTATAACACCCTATACCCAGCCCGATCTCTGAGCCCGAGTAATAGGACGCTGCACTAACATCACATCATCCCACTTTACACCACATCTCATTAGCATGTGCACATCATCATAATTAAACAATTATAGAAGTTTTAAGTCTAAAATACCTAAGCGATGTTAAAATTACTAAACATACATTAAATGATCATATCACGAGTTTAGAAAATTGCCAAACAAATCACCTAGGTATGGATACGCACTCACAGGTATTGATATTTCTCATACTAGTATCAATACTGTTTAGAAAATCGGTATCTTTTTATCATTCTATTTTTCTACAAAATTTAAAACCAGTAATTTATCGATACAATTCAAAAAGTATTTATATTTCTACCTCGAGTATCGATACTCGAGAATTGGTATCAATACCAAATTAAGCTACTGACTTCCTAGACGTACGAATTAATATGGGGGTAACAATTCTAAATTCTCGATTATCGCTACCTCAGCACAAAACACAAAAATTCATAGCAAAACAAAGCATTTAACACAACCATACATATATCAATTCAACATGCATCTATAACCTCAAAATTCAACAACAAAAACATCTGAACTTACAACTCAAAGCATCATCAATATTTCAAAATCAAGACAACCCAATAACATAATATCAAATCCTAAAACTCTAAGACCATATCAACTATTTAAGACATAAAAGAAATCAACCAAAATTGCCTACCACAATACCTTATTCCCACAATTCAAACAATAATACAAGTTCACCTACTCAATTACTAAGCCTAACTTAGTATAATGTACAATAATTTTATGAAATGATCATGTTATGTTCAAGTAAGAAATCATGATAATATGTACAAGCAAGTCCCAATTGAAGATGAATTTCCCTGGGATACTCAATCTACCACACAAGTTATCATGTAAGTCCAAGGCAAGCTTGGCATTGATCAAGTTAGCAAGCAAGTTATCATGTAACTCCAAGGCAAGCTTGGCATTGATCAAGATATCATGTAAGTCCAAGGCAAGCTTGGCATTGAGCAAGATATCATGTAAGTCCAAGGCAAGCTTGGCATTGATCAAGTTAGCAAGCAAGTTATCATGTAAGTTCAAGGCAAGCTTGACATTGAGCAAGATATCATGTAAGTCCAAGGCAAGCTTGGCATTGATCAAGTTAGCAAGCAAGTTATTATGTATGTCCAAGGCAAGCTTGGCATTGAGTATGTTATCAAGAGCAAGACTTCACATAAGTTCATGTCAAGACATGGCCTTGAAACTAAGATGAGATATTCCATGTAAGACCATACCGAAGATATGGCTTTGGTATCAAGTTATGTGGGTTGAGATTTAGTATCCTCGGTTATTCGCAAAAATTCATCGGGCAAACAAGTAAGTCAAAAAGAAGATATCAAGAAAGCTAAGAAAGCAAAGTTAGTATCAAGATGAAATTGAGTATTATTCATGTTATGAATGAGGAAGTAAAGATTATGATTATTATTATTAAAGTATACTGATCAATGTGATCAAGTGATACAGGTACCATGTTTACCTTACAAGTATGAGAATGTTAAGTATTATAAGACATGTAAGAATCAAGTATGAGTAAGTAAGTTTTATAGCGGAAATTATGATACCATTGTAAGCTGGATGGTTTGTGTTAAGTAAGTATATTGACATGTGTTGTACATACAAACTTACTAAGCTATATGCTTACGTTATGACTCTTTCCTACTATGCAGTCCTACCAAGCTAACTAGTGGATCATTACAGTCGGAGCTCGCAGCACACTATCAACTCTTATTTTGGTATAGCCATGTTACTTTACTAAGTATGGCATATATAGGAAGCATTCATTTTGTGTATATGCTTTAGGAAAGGCCATTGTATAGGCCATCAAGTTCATTATTCTTTTGTATTTGACTAAGTATGTATGTTTATTGAGATCAATGAAGCATGTAGTATTATTCATGAAAGATGGGTTGTTATTGCATTATTGATTTGAGTTTATGTATGATCTTCTTTTCAGGGTGGAAAATGGCTTGGTAAATAGCCTTTAAGTGCTGGCACGGCCATGTTAACCCCGCACCTTAGTATTATTACTCATAATAGGCACGAGCAAATCCCATGGCCGTGTGTGTATGACGTGTAAGACACACAGTTTGGACATGGGTGTATGCCCAGACCATGTTAATTTAGTTAGTATATCAAGGATTAGCACACAGTCTAAGCCCACGGGCGTGTCATGGCCGTGTGAAATTAGTCAGTAACCTCCCACGGTTGGTAGACATGGGCGTGTCTAAGCCGTGTGGAAATAGTCAGTAGTTCTACACTGTTTGAGGGCATAGGCGTGCTTAAGGGTACACGGGCATGTTCCAAGTCACACGGGCGTGTGAACCCTGCTTCAAAAATGAGTTATTTGATTTTAATTCTGAAAGTTTTCTGACATGAGTTAAAGGCCTCGTAGGCCCTTGTTATATGTGTTGACTAAGAAACTGAAGTTTTTAAGTTGGAACGAAATTTTATAGCCTGTAAGTACATGTTTTAGTGAGTTCAAGCATAGTAATGTCTCGTATCCAGACCGATATCGGTCTTGGGTGCGGGGTGTTACAATTTGAGTATATGACATGTATTGGGACTTGGTCATTTTGGGTGTATGTGTCATTATGATTTGGCCAAAAGTATTGGCTTGTAATTGATAAATGTTTTAATTTGTATAAGGCCTTGAAAGATAGCCTATCTTGGCTAAATTGGATGTGAGTTATGCATGGCCTAATGTTATTTGTGATATGCCTTTTAACTGCTTGGTGGATGATTGTTTGTGGCTTAATAACTGAGGTGTTAAATGGGGAGAACTGGCTTGATGGTAAGTTGGTGAAATTGGGCTAGACTATACAAATTGAAAGTAATCATATTGAATGCTTGTGGATGTGCTTGTGGTATGTTTTAGTTTCACAAAGCATGATGTTTTAAGCATGATAGATGTTGGCTTTTAAATGTCATGTTATTGCCATGGTTATGGTGGTTTTGATTGCATCTATATGTTTGGATTTGTGCCATGTGATGTTGTGTAGGTATGTGCAAGTGAGGGTGGCAAAAAGGACTTGGTAAATAGCCTTTATTTTGTCCACACGGGAAGACACATGGGCATGTGTCTAGGCCGTGTGTGACACACAGCCTACCTCACGGGAATGTGTTTTAGCCGTGTGTCCCCGCACATAAATTTTGAGAAACAAAATGTCCAGAATTGAGCACACAGGCGTGTGTCTCAGTCATGTGTGCTACAGGCCTAGAACACTCATGTGTCTTGGTCGTGTGAAACATGCTCCTAATTCAAATTAAATTAATTTACAACACAGCCTAGCACACGGGAGTGTGGCATGCCCGTGTGGCACAAGTCAAAGAGCAACCTAAATAGAACACGACCTACAACACGGTGTGTCCCTTGGACCACACGGGCTTGTGAGCCCTGCTTTTAGCAAAAATTTTCTAAGTTTTGTAAAAATTCCCTAAGTTCTTGGTTTAGTCCCGAACCACTTCTAATGCATGTTTTAGGCCTCGTAGGCTCGTATCAGGTACTTTATGATTGGTTTTAATTTGGACGCAAATTTATGATTCAGAATTGAATTATTGTTGTGATGTGAGTCCGGTAATGCCTCGTACCCTGTTCTGGGGTCAAATAGGGTAAGGGTGTTACATTGTTGTTTTGATAGGAGTCTTCCTTGAAAGAGAGTTTGTCTATAGAAAAGGAAGTGGTAGAAGAATTGAACTCAAAGAAATTCGAGAACAACAACAGATCACTAAACTAGAGATTGAACAACAGCAAGTTCCACAAGTCTTTGTGAAACAATCAACTATTTTGGAAACACAACTACCACGAAGATCTTTAAGAGAATGCCATGTACCTATGGGTTTCTCATTACAACACATGGTGATATTCTACTTGTGGATCAAGATGAACCTAGGACTTATCAAGAAGTGGTGGCAAGCCCAGATTTTGTGAAATGGCTTATGGCCATGAGGTTTGAGATGGGTTCCATGTTAGAAAACCAAGTACGAACCTTGGTTGATCCACCTGAAGGGGTTAAACACATAGGGTGCAAGTGGGTTTTCAAAAGGATCATCGACATGGAAGGTAACGTACAAACATACAAAGGGTGGTTAGTCACTAAAGGTTTTTGACAAGTTCATGGTGTCAACTATGACGAAACCTTTTCTCCTATTACTATGTTTAAATCCATCCAGATCTTACTTGCAATAGTTGCATTTCATGATTATGAAACGGCAGATGGACGTCAAAACAACTTTCCTTAATGGGAAATTAGAAGAGGATGTATACATGACACAACTTGAAGGTTTTGTCTATTCAAAAGACACTAGACAGATATGCAAGCTACAAAGATCCATTTATGGATTGAAGCAAGCTTCTCAAAGTTGGAATCTTCATTTTAATGATGCAAATCAAAGAGTTTGGTTTTATCAAAAATGAAGATGAGCCTTGTGTTTACAAGAAAATTAGTGGGAGCACTATGGTATTCTTGGTACTGTATGTAGATAACATACTTATCATAAGAAATGACATACCTACCCTACAGTCTGTTAAGACTCTGTTAGGAAGTTGTTTTTTTCTATGAAGGACTTAGGTGAGGCTACATACATATTAGGAGTCAAACTCTATAGAGATAGACCAAGACGACTCCTAGGTCTAAGCCAAAGTACATACATAGATAAAGTACTGAAAAGGTTTAGCATAGAAAAATGTAAGAAATGAGTCTTACCTATGAGGCATGGTATTTCACTCTCGAATGAAATGTGTCCTTCAACTCCACAAGAGAGAGAACGTATGAATAAGATTCCATGCTTCGGCTATTGGTTCTATCATGTATGTCATGCTATGTCCTCGTCTTGATGTATCATATGCTTTAAGCATGACGAGTCAGTACCAAGTACATCCTAGTGAAGGTCATTAGGTTGTAGTTAAAAATATCGTTAAGTACTTGAGAAGGACTAAGGATGCATTCCTTATATATGGAGGTGATAAAGAGCTAAGAGTAAAAGGTTACACTGATGCTAGCTTCCAAATCGACAAGGATGATTCACAATCGCAATTGGGTTTTGTGTTTTGCCTCAATGGTGGGGATGTGAGCTGGAAAAGTTCAAAGCAAGATACAATAGTTTGTTTTACAACTAAGGTCGAGTACATTGCAGGTAGTGAGGCTACAAAAGAGGCTATTAGGATCAAGAAGTTCACATCTAAACTAGGGGTTATGCCTAGCATATCGATGCTATAGAACTTCGTTGTGACAACAATAGAGCTATTACATGGGCAAAGCAACCCAGATCTCACCAGCGATCCAAACGTATACTTAAGCGTTTTCATCTCATTTGAGAAATAATTGATCGAGAAGATGTGGAAATATGTAGAGTACTAATAGATGACAACATCGTTGATCCACTTACGAAGCCTCTAACATAGCAGAAGTATGATCATCACACTAAGTCACTTGGTAGTAGATATATGATTGATCGGTCTTAATGCTAGTGGGAGATTATTAGAGTATGCCCAAAGACTAATCATGAGATAATTGTAATCACATACTCATTTTACCTTGTTTGTTAATATAAGCCATTGTCATTGTTCTTTCAGTTTCCTTTTCTGTGTGTATAAATAAATTGGTTAATAATAAAGTCCTAAAAATAATATGATTATTGTTAAAAGGTCCTTAGTCAAGTATTATTGTAGTCTTGGACAATGATAATGCATTGAGGCTAATGTGTAGTTGATTGATGACAAAATGTTGTCATTGATATAGAGATCTCAAAATCGATAAATAAGTCTGCGTAAGAGAACAACATACTAGATTGGCCCGCTATGAGTATGTTTCTTGAATCATTATGTAATAGTATTAATAACTATGTATATAATTCTCTGACTTGATATCATCATTGTCTCAACATCATAAGTTGTATATTTTGACAAAGTCAAACGTCTACCATAACAGGTTATACTATAAAGACTGATGTTGGGTATGCCGCAATCTATGTAGTGGGAGATGATTGATCAAGATAGGATTTGTCTCTCCTACATAATGGAAGCAATATCTTAGGCCTCTTGATGATGTGAGACTAGAAATGCATGGCCATATTCGAATAAGATAATACGATATATCACACTTATTTGTTTATTGTAGTCTACTCAGAATATCAAGAAATATGATATTGGACTATGCAAGTGTGACTATTCCATGACTTGTGTCCAACCTAGATATTAAGGATAAAATGATATAATACATGAAAATTTATCACAAAAAGGTTAAGTCAAATCAGGAATTCTTGTAACTTGGGTAGCAATGATGCATTACTAGATGCCACTCATTGCGTATAAAATTTTAAATGTTCTAGTATTACTACTAACATTACAAGAGCCTACAGGGTCACACCCGATAGTTGAAGCGAATAGAATATAAACACATTTGATATTGTATTTAGCTGTCAGATTTAATTTAACTTAATTTGATGGTTAAATATTGAACACATTATACGTACAAACTTGTTGTGCACAAATAGAGAACATAGTTAAAATTAATATATGAATTTGATTCATATAATATTAATTGTATATAGTTTACCGAAATTATTAATATATACGATTATAATAATAATTTTGGAAAGTGATATTCTTTTGGAAAGAATATAATTTTTTTTTCTTGACTTTCCATTTGTTTCTCTAATAATAAGGGAATAATCTTTTTTTTCTCATATATGATATCAAAGAAAAACAAAAGGAAAAGAACCCTTAATGTGTTAGGGCTACCAAGAGAAAAAAAAAGGTTTAGCAGCCGTTGTTAAAATACTTTTTGAAAAAGTCCAAGAGTTTTTTGTTATTCGCTCTTTGACTGGGTGGACTATGAAGAGGCCGAGACGTTATTGTTCTGGCTTGGAATTGACATCTCTGAAATGGATCCTATCAAAAACTTTATTCGTCGATTTTCAGTTTTGAAAGGTATATTTTTAACCCTTTTTTCAACACTGATTCGTTCCTCGTACATGGGTCCATGGCTGATGATTGCTGGAATATGTTTCCACTGTGCCACGAGGCATACTGGCGATCCAACATAATTGGAATGGATCGTAAAAGTACATGTATTACTTCCAAATGCGTCTCAATCCTCTCAACGCCTAGTTGTATAAACCAGACTCTGATTCTATTTCTAAGCTGAAGCTTCCATCTAACTAAGGAAATAATGTGAATAATCCTTAACACCGTGTTCAATGGATCCACATCTAAAACACACCCCCATTTTCCTCCAACACTTGCCCCAATGGCGCCTATCACAGAAAGAACAAATTGGAACTCGATCCACGCTCACAACTGCCTCAACCCGCTCAAGTCTGTCTATTCTGGCCAATTTCGAGGTCATAGATTTGACCCAATAGGACCAAAACTCCTCTTATTACGTACCTTATTACTTTTCTTTTCCTCACACTCCAAGTGATTACTCTCTTCTACTATCTTGGTCTCATTCAACCAGAGTCGCTCAATCACTATCCCTTGGCACATAGTTCCAGGTTGGGCCCTGGCGACCCTTTGCAAATCTCTAAACATGTCTTGGGAGATAGCATCGCCTCCAACTTCCTAATTACCATCCAGAGACACAAACATCTGCACAGTCTCACTAAATTCCAAATTGAGCATGTTGCCCAGAGAAGAGGACTTGGTGCGAGACACTTGACAATGTCCACCACGTCCTTGCGCACCACTACCACATAATTCAACTAAAGTAGCTAAATTAGCTAAAGTAACTAAAATTAGCTATAGTAACTAAATTTTAGCAGAATAAACTAATCTGAAGTAGAGAATGTTTAATTTCTATAGTCTCTAAAGTTTACCAATTAGCTAAAGTAATAAAATATAATTTAACTTACTTTGATCAGCATTAGAGACTCGGATTCACATTTCTAGAATCTTAGTAATTTTTTGTGCAAATTTACCCATATCATATTTCCAAAAATTTTCTTAAAAATTAGAAATTTCAAAAATAAATTATGCATGCAATTTTTTAACCAAAAACCACAGGTCAAGTTTTGCAACCTAACTCTGATACCACTAAATATAACACCCCACCTAGCCTAGACGCTATAGTTAGATCTTGAGGTATTACGTTTTTGTCTAAAAACCCAAACTAAAATCTAACTTTGTAAATCATGTGATTTGATCACATTATTTTTGGCAATACTCTTACATGTATTTCAGAAGCCCTATGTAGTACTTATTTATTTTACAGAAAAACTCTTATTTTAATACTTAGTTTTTTGCAATGGAAAATTCCGAAGTTGATAACTTGAAAATCGTGATTTCAATAAGTGAAAAAGTATAGTTTTGTAGTTTGAGCATATTTTGAAACTTTCATTATTAACTTTTGTAAACTCATTTCAAATTTGCAACGGAAAAACCTTAGTTTGTTTAATTTTGAAAACTAAGCATTTATTGTTAGTTAACAAAAATCATGCAAAAACCTTTAATTGAATAACAAAAAACACCACAAAGCACAAAACCAAATTTAAATCTGAAAATTAGTCTAAAAACCAAAAGTTCGAAAAATTTAATTATAAACAAATCAAACCATTTTCTAATAGAAAACCATTCTGAGTTCCTAAACACCGCCCAATCCTAATTTTGTCGATTACCTGAAA
Organism: Gossypium rotundifolium; assembly: GCA_025506655.1. Lineage (NCBI taxonomy): Eukaryota > Viridiplantae > Streptophyta > Magnoliopsida > Malvales > Malvaceae > Gossypium > Gossypium rotundifolium. The sequence continues at coordinate 136,232,504 of CP106729.1, read as the reverse complement.
TGATGAAATGAAAGCGGTGAGCTATAAAGCTCAGTGTGTAACTTAACTAAAACAAAAACACAAATACCTCAATAAACAGTTCAAAACATTGTAGAGAATTTTATCAAACTCAAATGGGCTAAATTGTGCATGTATGGTTATGTCAATGTAATATTTTTGAAAAACATAATGCAAATTTTTCCTAATGGTTATGTGGTCAAGCCACTATATTGCAATCAAGCTGGCAGAGCAGATATGTGTGGTCAAGCCACTATAATTGCAATCAAGCTACCATAACATATATATGGTTAAACCACCAAATAGTGCAGATCACTAAACTGCCAGAAGTTCCTTCTTACCATATTATCCTAATCTCATTCAATGTGACATGGCATGCAAATACAGATTCAAAATAGTAAGCATGTTGAACATGCAATCATATATTTAACAGAATTCGAAGCATGAGATTTCATGCTTTGCGGAATAGATATATCATATTTCAATAATTACAAATCACTTTAATCAAAATGGCCACAATGTCACATGCTATGGGAATTGAACAAAACATAACATATAAATAATCATATATACTTACCTAATCAAAATCATGCCAATGATGCTCACTAATTGACATATCAGCACCACATTTTATAAGGCAACCTACCTCCAAAATTTATGCAATCATATCAAAACAATTGTTTTCTTTTAACAAACATCATACATATAACTTTTCAAACCTATAGAATCACTAACCTCGAAACGTACTTCAAACACAACTCTAACTAAAATTTATTGAAAATGGGCCCACACGACCTAACTAGCCTAACCTGTACAGCCTGGCACATGACCTAGCACACTCTTGTGTGACCCACACGACCTGACGCACTCCCGTGTGGCTCACACAATCTGGCACACGGTTGTATGGCATCGATAATGGGTTTTTCAACTTTACATCATTCACTATTTTTACGAGATCGAGTCAAACACCTAATCGCTTTCCAATGTCAACACCACAATGAGAATTCTAGAACATAAAATGACATTTACAACTAATCAATTATCAAACATTCACAATCAAACAACTCATACTCCATAGAGCATTCGACTTAACAGAATTAAAATTGCATTGATCAGCCTTCCGAAAATTGGATGTTTAGCACTTACCCAAAAAAACAAAAATTAACAGGGCCTAATTCGTCGAAATATTCAATACTCACATTCCTCACCATGCACGGTTGAAACAAATTAAAAATAGACAATGGCACCAATCAAGACAAAATAAACTTGGAAGAGAAGAAGAAACAGAGAGGGGCGATAGGAAGAAACAGAGAGAAATCAAAATTTTAAAAAATGATAGCAATATGAATGGAAACCAAAAAAGAAAATGACCAAAAGTGGAAATCAAGAAGGAAAAGAAGGAACAAAACAAAATAAAAAAAAATGAAAATGGGAAATGGGAAATAGTAAGGAGTAGACAGCAATACAATGAGAGAAATTAGGGTATAATCCCTCCTTTCAAAAAAAAACCTACCCACTAACTCATAGTAATTATCCACATCAGATTTTTCCCTAGAGTTTAAGACAAAAAAATAATTCTCACTTGAACACTACAAGACTCAAACTCATAACCTAAGGGTAAGCTAAAGCCTTACCACTGAACCAACAAGCTCATTCTTGCTAACATCTCAAACAAAATAAAAGATAATTTATTTACGGCAAGCTATATATAAGGATAAAAATACTTAAAATTTAAGGGGTTGGAATCGAACTCGAAATCTCAAGCACACACTTAGAACTCTTAACCACTGAACCAAACCAGATTACATGACACGATTCTTACAACCACACTTCATAACCGAGACGTGACCCCATTTGGTTCACTAATCCCAGTTTCTACTAACCCGATCTCCAAGAGGTGACAACAAGACAATTTACCTTAAGTATGTTTGATGTGTTTCCAACTCAATAATGAAGGCAATGTGGGACTTCTATAGAGGGTTTTAGAATTTGAAGTGTTAATGGTTTGTAAATGGACAATATGGATTATTTAAATGGTTTTTAGAACTTTTAATATTAGTTCAGATGAATGCTTTCAATGGATGATTTGAGAATGCATGTTATTGGTTGAATTAGTAAGGTGTTGCATACTTGTTTATTGGCTAACATGTAAATTGCAGGTGGATTGGCTCGTTGAGTATTGAGGTAAGTCCAAAATGACCATTTGGTATGTTTTGAATCAATTATGCGCTTAGAAATGCTTAAAATGCAAAAATTGACATGTTAAGTAATTGAATTGTGACTTTAAGATTGCATGATAGCATAGCAATTTACTTGAGATGTCAAAGCATGTTAATGTATGATCTTGTGTGCTTGAGCATGATTGACATGTTTTATGTAAGTTATATGACATGTTAAAATAGGGAAAATAGCACGAAATATCGATTTGGTATGTGTATGAGGTGTCAAAGTGTCTAACACAAGTACCGAAATTTTCCTGCAAATTTTTGAGTTGATATCTCGATACCCCCATAAGATTGCAATATCGAGTCGACGCCGCGACATGAGAATTGCGACGTCACGACTCGATGATCAGAGAGTTCTGGGCATGTTTTGAAACTTTTGCAAATAAGTCCTGATTTTTACACAATAAAATTGGAGGCCTTAAACAACACGAAATGCTTTGAAAAATGCTTTGAAAATTTACATGACTTAGTTTTGTATATTGAATTGTAATATGGTAACTTCAATTTCTTAAAATGGTTTTACTGGATATTTTGAATAAAATTATGATTTATTCCTTAAACTTTATTTTGAAATTAAATGGATTTTAAATGTTGTTTTGAGTGAAATTTTCTCTAATTGTTTAAAATAAATTGCCTAGACACTTGTAGGATTAATTTTATGATTTACATGTTTATCATTAATGTTGTCTAAATTGATGATTTTACTCATTGTCCTTTTTCATTATATTATGACGAATGAAGCATGATTTAGGGTTGTTTATTTAAAAATAACTTATTTGAGCATGTTTTAGATTGGTGTAATAGTTGGTTTGTGGTGTGTTGGTTGACCGGTAATCAGAGTCATGTAAGTGGCTAATATGACATTCCAAATTCGAGTTGATTCATTCCAGTCGATTTTGGGGCACCACAACTTTGGATTCAAGTTTAAGTAATTTAGCTAACAATTAACCTAACTAATACCTTTCAGTATATAATTAAATTAATTGATCGGCTTAACCTACTTATCTTTTGACCTGATAGCTTAAAACAGGATAGATTAAGAAATGCTCGGTAGACTATTCTTTTGGCGCCATCTACTTAGATTACTTCATAAGGTCATCAATCTTAATGTTTAATTTCACTTAATCTAAACCAACTAAATCGAAGTAAAACCTAAACCCTTATCCAATTACTCCCACTTTTGCTTGTTAATCTCCTTAGGGTTTTCAGTTCATGGTCATTCTAGATCTACAATTCCCTAATTGTGTTTCAAACATTCAATTGGAAGCAAAAATAAAAAGAAGGAAAAGGGAGATCCATGTCAAGGGTTGAAAATTGATGATTGATCTGTAAAACCCATTGAGAATATGTTGATTGTGAATCGATCAAAGATCAAAGCAATAACGAAAATAAACAACTAAAATTATTGAAGAACAAAAAAAGAACTAAAACTAAATTGAAATTGAGTTTGAACAGAAAATTCCCTAAATAAAACCCTAATCTAAGAACAATAAAATTAACTAAGGAAGAGAAGCCCCTTAATTAGGTCCTAAGCACTAATATTTGTAGTAGTGTTGTTAGTTGACCAAATTAGGCTAATTAAGGTTGTGCAGATGAAAAACACCCTAAAACGCTAAATGGGCCTTGTCGAACTAGTGTCGTGACATCATAGAATGGTTGTCGCAACATTGACCTTCAAATATAACATCCCTTGGTTCGAAGTTGGTTGTCACAATATTGAAGATTTTTTGTCGCGACATCAATGACAGAATGATCCTTTATAGTCTCAAAGTTGGGTGTTGCAACATCCATGGGCAGTTCACTGACTCATCGGCCTAAAACGATGTCCTACACACTCAATAAAACACACTAAAATGTTTATTTTATTGAATTCAAATATAAAAGTACTAAATCGAAAAACTAAATAAAAAGATAACAAATTACTTGAATATAAGCTCATTAAGTGTCGAAAAGAGCTCAATTTGCCACAACGAATTGTGGTAGATCACTCGTCTACAACCTTCACCTTTGTTTTATCTCAAGATGGTCCAACGTCGTCTTTAGCTTAGCTAATTTGGATCAGATTTGGCTAAAAAGCTTGGGAGATTTTCTTTTTCTTTATCAAGTTTAGATGAAACAAAAAGGAAGAAAGATTAAGTGTTTTATTCTCTCCCCACTCACTTGAATATATACTTTGATTACGGAAAAATAATTTTAATTAACTAAGTTTAACCACTTATAGAATAAAATAATCACATTAAAGATAATTAGTGCACATGTACATCCCATTTTATTAATTCAACGTGATATTGGTCAAATTATTCTATAGTTCTTGGTTTAATTTCTAACAAAGTCACTTTTTATTTTCTAAATTAAAATTAAATAGTGATAACACTATTGCAATTTAGTCTTGTACTATAATTAATGATTTTCTCAATTTAATTACTCTACCTACTATTAATATATTTTCATATTAAATATGTAAATCTTTGTATTCATTATTTCACGCACTTAGGTTACAGAATTAATTTCTGGAATCGTATTTTTCGATACTAACTAAAATTGGTTCATTGCAAATGTAGTATTTGTTGTTAGTATCGTGAATGGATTTCAATCTAACCATGGAGAGGAACATTGGGTAGCTATTAAAAAACATCCTTAAGTACGTAAGATGGACTACAGATATGTTCTTGGTATATGGAGGAGATTTACAAGTGGGTACTATTATGCTAGCTTTTAGTTCAATAAAGACAATTGTAAATCTCAATTTGGATACGTGTTCATCATAGAAGTTGAGCACATAGTCGCTTCTATAACAACCAAGGAAGCAGTTTGGAATGAGAAGTTTATCATAGAACTTTGAGTGATACCGAGCATTATTGATATGATACCCCTATACTGTGATAGAATTGGAGTCATTACACAAACAACTCATCAATGATCCAAGGACATTCTCAAAAGCTACCATCTCATAAGGGAGATCATTGGTATGAATGAGATAAATATAGAAAGAGTCCCCATTGGTCAAAATGTTGCTAACCCTCTCACTAAGGCACGTTCTAAGAAAATATGGTATCACCATGTAAATGTTATGGGCATTAGGTACATAGGCGATTAGCTGTAGTGCAAGTGGAAAATTGTTAGTAGTATGCCCTAGAGCATGTGATGTAATACGGATACTTTCATGTAAGTGACTATTTATTTATTGCGGCATTTTTTTTATTTATTATACCAGGCTTATGTAAATTCGTTTGTTTGATTATTAAATATTTTAAATAATATGATAAATACCTTGGTATATAAATAACAGTGCAAAAGAAATCATAAGGAGTTCATTATGTGAGATTCTTATTGCGTGAAAATGTCAATATACCTAAATTATCCCTAATCATAGTATTGACAAGATAGCATATTGTTAATGTAATAGACTAGCACATGTTTTGCTCCTTGACTAGGTCAAGCAGTATTTCTCATAAGTTGTAGCCATAATGATGCTTAAAGTTAAAATGTGAATGCTTGTTAGAGAAACAAGTTCATTTGAGACATTATAATGAGAATCTTCATATGGATACACAATCTATCGGTAATTAACTCTCATCATATTAATTGTGCATTTGACTTGAGATCACCATAGTCATCTTAATATCAAGTGTTATATTTTATCCCCATTACTCATTTTCCATTATGGGGCATTCATTGTTAGGAGATTCTGTATAGCATGAAGTGCTTGGAGATAGTTGAGGTTTCAACAAAGATTCATCACCTAGATTGAATAGGGAATTTATCTCCCAATTCTTGTATTATACCTTTATTTAAGAATTTGTCCATAGTAACATGGCACTTTGAATATGATTCATAAAGGTATTTTGAGAATAAAGAATAATGACACATGAATTAACATATTTAGGGTTTAATTAATTATAATAGTTAAACATGAGTTGACACAAGTTCATACTCAAACCTAATGAGATGAAGAGTGGTAAAAAGGAATTTATTCATGGTAAATACATATGGAAGGGTAAAATGGTCATACCAAGTTATTGACTCTTACATTTGAGTAGTCATGGTGTATGGCTAGATGCCTTTCTTGACTTATACATTAGTAAATATATTCATTTAAAGAGTTTAAACTAGACTATTTAATGATAATTAAGAATTTTTATTTACTGTGTGTTGCGAACATTATTGGAAGATAAGGCGAAGAGCATAAGCCAAATTTAAGAGATTAATAATATTAGTTAATCTTAATTACATTTGATTAATAATCTTAGCTAATTCTAATTAATTTGAGTTTATTTGCTTAAGTCGTTAAGTGTTAATTGGACAAATCTTATTTAAGGTTGCTCTTTGTTAATACTCCTTTTATAGAGAAATAAGACCATGAGAAAACAAAAATCAAATACTAGCATCTAGAGAATTTTGGATTGTTACTATTGATTGAGAATGCTGAAGATCATCCTAGTGTTGCTGCCATTTTCTAATTTTTAATCTAAGGGGTAGGCAAATGTTGGGTGGTCACATGGGTTTGATTTGTATTGATGTCCCGTGTTGTAATGTGACCTCCAAGTGGAGATTCGCTAACTACAATCTTCCATCACCACTTAATTCTTAGTTATTGACCCCTGCATGTTTTTTATGGGAAATAAATCCAAGCCTGCGTTTCTTGACCCACTATGTTTGCATGTTTTCCCACATCCGCACATACGTATATAAAATTGAAGATACGTTTACAATAGTGCAAAGTTTTTTCACTTCAATTCAATCACGTATATCAAATTTTTAGCAGACTAAAAATGCTCAACAATTAGATGTATAAACCTTCAACAATTATATATATGATAATAAAGATAATATTTCCTATTAATTTAAACCTACCAGTTGAGCTGTTAAGATATATATACTCAGACTCCCACGACAAACTAAAATCCAATCCATCTAGAATTCCTTAAAACTATTTTCTTATCTGTGTGAAAAGCTCAGGAGGTTTTCCAGTTTGTCCTCCGCCACCTCCAAAGGCTGAGAAACCAGAGCCAAACCCACCACTCCCTGCACAGATATATATGGCGTAAGTCACAGTCTTAAACAATATTCTGAGCCAGACAACGGCAAACAAAATAAACACCAAATTTTACCTGAGCCAGCAGCTCCTGCAAAACCACCACCTAAGGCAGGAGCAGCAAATCCTCCAGCACCACCACCAGCAGCTCCAGCAAATCCACCACCACCTGAGGCAAAACCTGCAAGTCCTCCACTAGCTAAGCTACCAAATCCCCCACCGCCTGAAGCCAGACCACCAAATCCACCACCTGAAGCAACCCCAGAAAACCCACCACCACCTGAAGCCAAACCAGCAAACCCACCTCCTGTCACAGCATTAGAAAATCCAGCAGCAGATTGAGGACTTGCAAAACCACCACCAAAACCACCCCCGGAAGCAAAACCACTTCCTGGTAGAGCAGTACCAAGCTGCCTTGACTGGCCAAAAGCACCAAGAACTGATCCCAAAGCCTGCTGTCCAGCTCCAAGCTGTGCTGGTTGGCCGAAAGCACTTTGAGCAGGAGCTTGACCAGGGGCGCCAGAAGCAAAGCCACCAGAAAATGTACCGAAACTTGCAGGTTGAGCCGATTGGGAAGGCTGTGGAGATTGGAAGCTAAAAGATGCAGGCCTAAACAACTCTCCAGGATTAACAGTTGAGGTGAATGAAGAGGTAGCTGCACTTGTAGCCACAACTCCGAATGGAGCACCAAATGGGTTTGGCTTAGGAGCAGTTGGGTTAGGGGTTGAGCCAATCCCAAAGCTACTTAAGCTTCCCAAGCCAAGTTCAGTCATTTGGTTTGTCTCAGGAGCCTCCTCCTCCATCTCATCCTCTTGTGTGAGATCCAAACTTCCGCTTTTTCCATTAGCGGTATTAATACTAATTGACGAAGGAGCTGAAATACTATCTCCAGTAGAAGGCTGCGGCGGCTGAGGATTTGATGCCAAATTAATTGCAGGACTTTGGCTTCCAGATAACACTCCAGTAGGAGTTTCACTTTTCTTTGGTGATGACACAGCAAACTTAGGCTTCAAGCTCAATTCTGTTGCTGGCAGTTCATGTTGCAGAGGTAGTGCCTGTATAATCGGATCCCCATCCTTTTTTAAGTCATGTATTTCCTTATGTGGTTGGGCCTCAACTTTTAAAATCTCAGAAGAACTCACGGGAGATAAATCAGCAGGCAAGAGTACAGGCATTTTGAGAGGCTGAATAGACAAGGAATCAGAAGAGGAAACAAAAGCAGAGAAAGGAACTGATGATAGTGAGGAAGATGAAGCTTTTCTAATAGCATCTACTGCAACTACAGAACTTGGTTCACTAGATTGTGTTGCAGGTGAAGAAGTAGGCACTGCAGAAAATGAAGTTGAAAAGGAAAATTTTGGTGCCGATGTTGGACTAGTTTCGGTAGATGAGACATTAACTGATGTGAGTGATGAGGCTGTCATAGTTGAAAATGATGATGAAAATGGAGTTGAGGAACTGAATACTGAAGATGACGAATCTGCAACAGGTTTAGAGAATGCAAAAGAGTCTGATACCTTTTCACTCGGCTGGATTTTGCTTGTCACAACATTGAATTGTGAAACTTTGGCTGACGGGGCAGGAGATGCAGAAACAGCAGCAGGAGGTATGAACTGAGAGTTGTTACTATTAGAACCAAATAGGGTACTCTTTGAGGTAGATGACACATGTTTCACATCCCCCAGCGCTGAATTAGCAAGCACAGTCCCTTTACCATCCGAATTAAAGATGTCAGTAGATTTCTTTGGTAATGAAGCCACCTGGGAGATTGATGACTCTTGATGTAGATTAGGTCTAAACTGTAGAGTGGATTGGATTTCATTCTCATTGAAAGATGATATATTAGATCTCTCAACCTGAGAAGCTCCGGAGTTTAGTTTAGCAACAGGGATACTGCATGTTTCCCCAGAAGAATTCTGCACCAACATAGGTTGTGATCCTGATGCTGATGACAAAGCATTGAAGTTACTTGTTTGCACAGTAGAAGATTTCCACCCAGCATAATTTGGTGGTAATAGAGAACTATTATTAGCCCATCGGAAAACAGTTGATTCAGATTCCTGTCTCGGTAATGCATCCTGAATTTTTGTTTTAACTAAACAAGATGGAAGTAACAATTAGAGGATTGCTGCATAAGCAAACAGCTTAAATAGGTATAAGCAGAGAGATGACTTTAAGAAATAGTATGGATTTAGCAATGCCTCACCTTCATTTCCAGATTGATGCACCGTGGTTGAAGTTGCTTTGAGTTCCTTTGAGAATAAACTTGTCGACTCCTCGGAGGCGTAAGGGCTAAAGTTCTGTTTATCGGTTAAAAGTGATCTTTTTACATTTGCTGATTCTTGCAAAAGCATCCTTTTTACAGTTGTTTTTGGAGGCTCAAAACTAGCCCAGCTCTGTCACAGGATCATAGAAACTTATTGACGCATCAGAGTATGCAACAGCTCTTAGATTAAAATGGATGGAGAAAAGAATATAGTATATCTAGCTGACTAGTTTGACTTTGGCCGTCAAAAATATGTAAGATTACATAAAAGAGGATTAAATGAATAGGATAATGGATAAGGATTCTAGTTTTAACTAACAAAAATGAAAAATAAAATAAAATAAAAAGCAAGTTAAATAACTGTAATTAGCTCATAGCAGGATTAATTATAAAATGAACAGTACTTTCGAATCAACCAGAAGCTACTTTCACAACAATCAGGTGCATCCTTCAACTAAACACTCATGGCTAAAAGCAGATCCGGTAGAAAGTCTACTATAAAATAATGAAAATATGGAATAACTCAAAGAATTACCTGATCCAATGATTCCCTCCTCCTCCTAGAATATTCTGGGTCAGAACTCTTCAGAGCACTGGATTGGTTTCTCCTCGACTGATTTCTAGAAGCAGAGGACCCAGAGGAAAGAACAAGTTTCTTAGACTTATTGCTAGGTTTTGTAGCATGCGGAGAGGTGAAAGAGGCATCATGAGCTATTCCAATCATTTGAAACAACTCCTCCTTAACATTCTGTTTTTTCACAGGGGACTGTACACTCAGCATAGCCATTTGTTCCGAGAGACATTCAGAAAGTTGCTCAGCAGCTGCTAGTTGTGAACTCATTGTGCTATGTAAAGAATGCAGGCACAGAACGTGTCTGCAATGGAAAGTACCGAGATCAGCAACTTCCCTAAAATCTGTAAAAATAGATTATCATGAATCTGCAAAGCATTTTATATTTGTAGTGGCCAGAGAACTTTGACAAGGATTGGTGTTAAAAAAACCAAACCAGCTTAATTGATAGATTCAACAACCAACAGATCTACCCAATCCGGTGTATACTCTAAAACCTATACTACATGGACTTGCCTTTCTTATTGAATACTATCATGTATTTGCACGTGTGACTCATGCCTTTTGTTTGAAACTTTGGACTCAAAAGTTGGCAAAAAATCTAAAACATCTTATCATAATATTATAAGCTAAAATATGTGATGCAAATACTTCAATACCGTAGATGAATTTATTCACTTCTTTTTTATTTATATAATTATTCATATTTAAATTTTATTTTATTTTATTTTATTTTTAAAATATTTTTACATCACTATATATATTTTGTAAGTAAAATGATCTTTTAAATCAATTGCTTTTGCTAGAGGATTAATGGTGTTATATAAGAGTTCAGAGTCCAACCCTACAGAAGAAGAGTCAGAGATTATAGAAGACTCCATGTAACAGAGCTTAGAACCAAATACTTTGAACTAGTAAAAATCATGTCGAACTGGTTAAAACTAGGATTACATCGGTTTTAGCTTTATTCTTTTATATTTTTAATTAGTACTGATATTTGAACTTTTAACCTCTTAGTTACTTATCAAAGATCTATTTAGCCAGTTGTATATATTTATCTAACATTTAGCACATTCAATGCTTATTTAGCATTAAATTTATTTATTTAGTTTTTAAATTCATGTTAATTGAACTGTTCAGTCCAACCAGTTTGAAATCCAATCCAATTTTTCATCATTGATAATGGTACATGGTTAGAGATGCTAATATAACAGCTAGAAAACTACAGGGAAAAACAATAAATAAACCTTGAAGGCCCAAATCTACTCTGTAAAGTTCTCCACCATCACGAACTCCATCATCATCACCAAATTTATGAAGCTCCTGGTGTTGAAATGCCTCTCTAATTCGATTAACTGATTGGTCAAATCCTATAAAAGGAAGCCAAATTTTAAGCCTCAAATCAAACATGATGCTTCACAACAACTATTAACTGACAACTCACTTGATTCAATTTCAATATATGTCGCTGCTTAAGCTCAAGCTCAGAACTCAACTTTTGGCAATTCCACAGGTCCCAGTATTGGCTATCTGAAGCTTGTTTAATAATGCCTTCTATGTATATTTTCCTTGCTAAAACTGGTAACCAGCACAAGTGTAAACAGCATCATAACAAGCCCATCTCATATGGATGTCAAAAATGTGAATTAAACAAAATGTGAATCTCAAGAATGTAATCATTATAAATTTTAATTTAAAAAAAAAAAAAAAAAAAAGCAGATTTTACAGGTTCAAACAAGCCTCAGGTTTGAATCCTTTGTTATCACTTCACATTCAAGTGGTTTCAAGTTTCATTCACTTTTGGTTCAAACTATTTCACGTTTAGGTCACTTACGATTCATTTTTTTTTACATTTTTCTTTTTGCCAGTTTGAACTAGACCAAATTCAATTTCCATCCACTTTGGACAGGTTATGGGTTTTGATCAAATTACAAATCATCAGGCCCTCTAGGCCACCAATTCAAAGGTTGATTAATGTACTTCCAAAGCAAAAGTTCTCTCCAATGTTACTTTGAAAAATAAATTGCTTTCTCAGATTGTTGAAAGCATACTCAAGGCAACAACAAAATAAGTGTATACAAGATATGTAATTAAGAAACCAAAATTCATAAAAGAATTGTCTATAATTGCCAAACAATAAAAATGCTTGTATTTCAATGAGACATTTTAAAGCTTGAAGATACCTTGTACGGTTTTATCAAGATGTTGTTGGATCTTCCCAAGCTGCTCATCTATTACATTCTACAAATCCCAGACAGTTAAGTTGAAAAAACAATAGAACAAAAGCATGTAAAACAGTCAGAATATTCAGCCACTTTAACATCTCATGTTCTAGTTCTATCTAACAAAGAGGAAAAAGGAAAGAGAAAGCAGAGGACCCAGAGGAAAGAACAAGTTTCTTAGACTTATTGCTAGGTTTTGTAGCATGCGGAGAGGTGAAAGAGGCATCATGAGCTATTCCAATCATTTGAAACAACTCCTCCTTAACATTCTGTTTTCTCACAGGGGACTGTACACTCAGCATAGCCATTTGTTCCGAGAGACATTCAGAAAGTTGCTCAGCAGCTGCTAGTTGTGAACTCATTGTGCTATGTAAAGAATGCAGGCACAGAACGTGTCTGCAATGGAAAGTACCGAGATCAGCAACTTCCCTAAAATCTGTAAAAACTAGATTATCATGAATCTGCAAAGCATTTTATATTTGTAGTGGCCAGAGAACTTTGACAAGGATTGGTGTTAAAAAAACCAAACCAGCTTAATTGATAGATTCAACAACCAACAGATCTACCCAATCCGGTGTATACTCTAAAACCTATACTACATGGACTTGCCTTTCTTATTGAATACTATCATGTATTTGCACGTGTGACTCATGCCTTTTGTTTGAAACTTTGGACTCAAAAAGTTGGCAAAAAAATCTAAAACATCTTATCATAATATTATAAGCTAAAATATGTGATGCAAATACTTCAATACCGTAGATGAATTTATTCACTTCTTTTTTTATTTATATAATTATTCATATTTAAATTTTATTTTATTTTATTTTATTTTTAAAATATTTTTACATCACTATATATATTTTGTAAGTAAAATGATCTTTTAAATCAATTGCTTTTGCTAGAGGATTAATGGTGTTATATAAAGTTCAGAGTCCAACCCTACAGAAGAAGAGTCAGAGATTATAGAAGACTCCATGTAACAGAGCTTAGAACCAAATACTTTGAACTAGTAAAATCATGTCGAACTGGTTAAAACTAGGATTACATCGGTTTTAGCTTTATTCTTTTATATTTTAATTAGTACTGATATTTGAACTTTTAACCTCTTAGTTACTTATCAAAGATCTATTTAGCCAGTTGTATATATTTATCTAACATTTAGCACATTCAATGCTTATTTAGCATTAAATTTATTTATTTAGTTTTTAAATTCATGTTAATTGAACTGTTCAGTCCAACCAGTTTGAAATCCAATCCAATTTTTTCATCATTGATAATGGTACATGGTTAGAGATGCTAATATAACAGCTAGAAAACTACAGGGGAAAAAACAATAAATAAACCTTGAAGGCCCAAATCTACTCTGTAAAGTTCTCCGACCATCACGAACTCCATCATCATCACCAAATTTATGAAGCTCCCTGGTGTTGAAATGCCTCTCTAATTCGATTAACTGATTGGTCAAATCCTATAAAAGGAAGCCAAATTTTAAGCCTCAAATCAAACATGATGCTTCACAACAACTATTAACTGACAACTCACTTGATTCAATTTCAAAATATGTCGCTGCTTAAGCTCAAGCTCAGAACTCAACTTTTGGCAATTCCACAGGTCCCAGTATTGGCTATCTGAAGCTTGTTTAATAATGCCTTCTATGTATATTTTCCTTGCTAAAACTGGTAACCAGCACAAGTGTAAACAGCGTCATAACAAGCCCATCTCATATGGATGTCAAAAATGTGAATTAAACAAAATGTGAATCTCAAGAATGTAATCATTATAAATTTTAATTTAAAAAAAAAAAAAAAAGCAGATTTTACAGGTTCAAACAAGCCTCAGGTTTGAATCCTTTGTTATCACTTCACATTCAAGTGGTTTCAAGTTTCAGTCACTTTTGGTTCAAACTATTTCACGTTTAGGTCACTTACGATTCATTTTTTTTTTTACATTTTTCTTTTTGCCAGTTTGAACTAGACCAAATTCAATTTCCAACCACTTTGGACAGGTTATGGGTTTTGATCAAATTACAAATCATCAGGCCCTCTAGGCAGCTAACTCAGTCCTCTCACCAATTCAAAGGTTGATTAATGTACTTCCAAAGCAAAAGTTCTCTCCAATGTTACTTTGAAAAATAAATTGCTTTCTCAGATTGTTGAAAGCATACTCAAGGCAACAGCAAAATAAGTGTATACAAGATATGTAATTAAGAAACCAAAATTCATAAAAGAATTGTCTATAATTGCCAAACAATAAAAATGCTTGTATTTCAATGAGACATTTTAAAGCTTGAAGATACCTTGTACGGTTTTATCAAGATGTTGTTGGATCTTCCCAAGCTGCTCATCTATTACATTCTACAAATCCCAGACAGTTAAGTTGAAAAAAAACAATAGAACAAAAGCATGTAAAACAGTTAGAATATTCAGCCACTTTAACATCTCATGTTCTAGTTCTATCTAACAAAGAGGAAAAAGGAAAAGAAATTTGAAACTTTGAAAACAACCAAACAAATCAAAAGTTCTCAAAGAAACAATGTATGAAGGCCAGTCAGACTAACTTGAAAGCTGCTTTAATAGATGAATATTCAATCTCTAGATCCTCAAAAACAAGCTAGCCAGGTAATTAAAATGTTTTAAAATTGGAGATTAAGCAAATGTCAGCAGGTCATTGTCTCTTTTTTCCTATCCCATGTTGAGTTCTAATCCTAGGCATCAATAAGGAAAGGGGAGTTTTAGATATTCATAGCATCAACAGATGAAAGCATATTGAGTTATTAACCAAACAAAAGCTACAGCTAAATAAATACATAAAACATAATTGAATTAACTGACACCATCAATCACTGGTACAGAAGTCACCTTCCAAATCCTGCATTTTTTAGAAATAACTGCTATGCCCTGCTCCAGCTCTTCAATTGAACTTCTCTGAAAAACAGTGCAAACATCCCTAAAGCCACCAGCTTCTTCTATAGATTCCAGAAGTGTGTCTAGTTCTTTCGCCATCTCTTTAATCTGGTAAGGAAAAGAAAGGTAAGAGCTGTAAAGATAGCAACCATTTAATTCCAAAAAAAATACAGAAGAACCAGATTTCTCTCTTGCATGTACAGATCAAGAATACCCTAGATGACATGTCTTTCCAAAATTCATTTTCATGAGATAGAAAATAACGTGACAAAAAAGAAAATCAGGCAGCTTTTAAAATGCATTTCCTAAAAAAAATTATTACAAAACAATGAATGAATAGACTTAAGCCTATGATATTTCAATATTTAAAGGCAAATATAGGCCAGTACAGATCTAATAGCTAACAAGTTATACACAAAGCAATCCACAGAATAACACTCACATGCAAGCACAAATTAAAACAATGCATATGAAAACCACAAAAACATGTACAGTACATTGCCGAATTGTTTCAATAACTGTGGTTCCGATTTCAACATCCTTGACTGGGTTGCAGATTTATACTCATCCTTGGGGGGATGAAGCTTTTGGTTGAAAGACTTTTCCATTGCAAAATTTAGTAGGGAGGATGACTGTGAGCCACGAATTAAAGGTACTGACTCAATATTTCCTGCCCCTATTGAAAATTTCTGGGCCCCAATATCTACTGGTGTACCTGAAATTTTATTGACAGGAACTGATATACCAGTAGTATCTTTTAGATGTGAAGGTTTTTCAAGGTTGCTACCAGGAATGCTTGTAGCACCTCTGGTACTCAGAGAACTATTATACTGAAAATTACTTGGAGATGAAAATGAAGCTCTGGCATCAGACTCCTTTGAAACCATGAATTTTCCACTTGAAAATGGCTGGGATGATGGGTTTGGCCACAACTTAACAGATGTACTCTGCAAACCAATTGATCCAGCTTCACCTACTGGTTCCTTAACCAGCTCAAACTTTTTTGGTATGCTCTCATGGCTTGGTTGTAATAAGGAGTCATTTGAAACTTTCGCCACAGGAGTAACAGATCCAAATCCTGGAATCTTTTGAGCTTCTGTTTGACTAGCATCCCTCACCTTGTTACCAGGTCCCTCTAATTGAGAAGTCCTCAGAAATGATTGTCCTGAATTGGTACCTTGCCCTCCAAAAAACAATTTTTGTTGAGTACCTGCTTCTTGGTACAGCATTGAGGTTGGAGGTTTTTGTTGGCCCACAGCTTCCGAAGACTGGGAGTTCTTCAAAGACACTGCTTTTTTAATATCATCATTATGGAATAGTTTATCAGTAGCATGCGTAACTGAATTCACATTCATTTGAGAAAGGTTTACATCACTACTTCCATTGGTGAGAAGCTCAGTTTTGCCTTTATCCATCAATGGAAGAGACAAAGCTACCAGTTCTGACTTTTGTTCACCCTGTCCATATGTAAGTTCAGGTGGATCAATTTCAGCAGACACCACAGCAGGGGTATCCTCTTCTTTATCAGAAAGGGCAGAAACATCAGGTGGAACATCATTTTCCCTGGCACTGCAGTAAAACCAATAGCTAATTATAAGTAGAGCATGACGATGATACCATCATAATGCAAAGACTGGTCAGCAGTTTCAAGAAAAAAAATTTGCTTTGAAACATATAATTAATTAAAAAAATGGAAATGAAAAAAAAGGCTACCTTGCAATCTGGAACATAATAAGTTTGCCCTCTAAAGTAAGGCATATAAGAACACAACATGGTGAAAGCTCCCTAACTTCTTCAACTCCAAGTTGCACTTTAACACTCCAAACACAGACACGTTATCAATGCAAAGCCCCATGATCAAATTATCATCATCATTATCTATGCACAAACCAAACAAAAAAAAGTTGTATTAAAGAATCAAAAAAAATTGCTGGTAAAAACATTTGAAAACAAATTCTAAGAATCTTTCAGCACAAAACACAAGATGACACTATCTAGTAGAAAATGCCACACTAATTTGAAAACAAATTATAAAAATCTTTCAGCATAAAGTATAAGATAACAGTATATTGTCAAAAATGCCACAGTAATTATGTCTACTAGAACATAGATCTAAAAAGTTCAAGTTTCAAACTAAACAAGTCAGAATAAATGTTTCCAGAGATCAAAATGCAAATTTCAAGAAAAATATAAGAAAGGATAGAAAATTGGTCACAAAAACATGACTACTTAACAAGATTTGAAGCAGCACTGCTCAAGTTCTAGACTAGGATTTAAGTCCAAACAACCCCTCCACAGAAGATGTTTGACAAATCCAAATTCTAAAGGGCCAGTTCAAAATGCTTTACAAATTAATTATTCGAATATTTGTGCAGAGGAGAACACAAAAGATAAAACAATAACTTGAGCTATTTCTACATGGTCAAAAAGACAGGTTGAAAACCTTGAAGTTCAATCCTGGGGAGCCAATTATCACGCTCAATATCAACAACTGAAGCTTCACCAGTCTCACCAAGTGACCAACTGAGTAACACAATATGCTGATCCGTGTTCTTTCTGTTAGCAGCAATTGCAAGCTTGCTGTAATAATAAAAAGCAAAAATTACCCCTTAACCAAAAAGTAAATGATTCCTGAAGATTGATTCAAAAACAAAAAAATGTAATTCCTGAAGAGCTAGAACAAAAAGTAAAAGGGGTAAAAGAATTGAGTACATTAAAAAAAAGGAACATGAGTTTGATAGTCAATCGATCTTCACATTATAGAATGTGTACGTAAAAAGGAAGAAAAGGAGAGATAGCATCCAAATGTCAGTTATTTGATTAGTAAAAGTATTAAATTACAAATAGAAACTCTGGACGAGTTCTCCTTGTATGAAATTGTGCAAGTTTAAATAATCTCAATAGCAAAGAAAACAAAGAACCAAAAGGAATTAAATTTAAAGTTTTCATAAGTGATAACCGTGACTAAATACCCGAGTTAGCTCTTGCAATTGAAGAGATTAGATTCACTTGATCTATATGCATATCTGTGATCTATGATATACGTATATAAATTGAGAAAAAATTTATTATTTATTCATTTTATTGCTAAATCCACTCTTAATAATTTTATTAATTATAATTTTCAATTGAAATAGTAAATTAATAACAATAAGATTTATTCAACGTATAAATAAGAACTATTGCATCAATTTTATTAAAAACGTTTTACTTGACTTAGGATTTTTACTCATATTTCTAATTGTAGTCGTATCAAACATTTATTATATAATTATAGTTTAAATAAAATAAGATTACAAGCATTCACCTGCAACACACATGACAACAAGGAGTTAAAAAGTGCAAGAGTATGAAACTACATCACATTACCATTGTTCCAAATAACTCAAGAATAAGTAAGGGCCGGTTCCGAAGGGCACAATATCATCAATTAGACCAGCAAACAAATCACTAAAGGATAGAACAACCAAATCGGAAGTAGCCTGCAATAAATTTGATAAAAGTTTAATGTATAACAACAATTGCATTACAAAGAGAATATGGCATTTGCATCCTCAAAGGTTCATAACCAGGGAAAGTAATAAGCTGGCTATGGGCCAATGTAAAAACATTTTTTATTTAGGTAAGGGGATTCAAACAGGACTCACTGAACAAGGAATCATGCACGAACCAACTTAGCCAAATAATCATGTGCTGAGACATTTCTTGAATATAATGGTATAAGCCCTATTAATTAATTAGTAAACCAAATCAAGAACTGAGCATTGCCAGAAATAATTAGCATTCATAAAGATCATGATCCCATTAAAGGTAGGAATCCCAAGAACATCTCCTTCAAGAGGTAGAACACTTATGTTCATTTCGTTTTGAACGAAGTGCGATTAAGCAAATACATTAGCCTATGGTCATGGTGATTAAAGAGATACTTTTTCGGGCCCTCTTTCACGGAAACTTTAAGTACTAGTAACAGTACGAAAAGCCAAATGCTAATGATGCTAATAATCACAAATGTAAGAGTCCATTATAGTATTCCCACATTCTCCATCTATAATAAGTTAAAACTCCAAAAGCAAAGTAAATGCAAAGATAACACTATGAAAATTGGCAAAACAAGGCAAACTTTTGCCCGCCCCAAACATGAGCTGGCTCTACAACCTCTTAACCCAGACCCAATCCACTATAACACTGATATCATTTTATCTAGGTTGTGGCAGGTGCATGAGATGGATAATAAGCAAAAGTGACTAATTTTTTTAACAATTGCTATTGCAATTGATGTCTTTTAGAAATTTGGATCGCTCAATAGCAAAGCCATTTCAGGATTATGACAAAAGGATAAGGGTTTAGTGAATGAAGGGACAATACTAGAACAAAATGAATTAAAGAAGATGCAATCAAGAACAAGAAAAGAATAGTACCAGAAGGGTAAGCCCAGAAGCTGGTGCCAAAGCAACCTATTTAGGTATGCAACTCTAAAGACAAATGAAATGCAGACATTACTATTCAAATAGCAGTTGACTCCAAACTAACCTCTCTGATCGTTAATCATCATACTAATTGCAACAAACAATAAAGTTGATAAACTAAACCTTATTGCAAACAAATTCAAAAGAAAATTATCAATTTACTATTGAACTAATACTAACATCTGTGATTTTGCCTGACTTGCTTTTGACTACTTGGATGAGGTAATTTTCTTCTTTCGCATCTCTGGTAAACTGAAAGCATCCAAGAATAATGCAATCAGGATGAATCCATCTGATAGTATCCACTGACAAAATTATTCACAAAAAAAAACTGTTCAGTTTCAAAGGTTAAGAACGCAAAAGATTTGTAAAAAGAAAAACCATATATAGATTAGGATATGACTTTAAGCAAGTTTTTAATCATATCAAATGCACTTTAACTACTGTAGCTACCAGAACGAAAACATTAACCTGGAATGATAGTGATATCTCAATTATAAATTTTTAATCAGAACAATGAATTTAAGCTCCAAATGTTTCAACAAATACTGTTAAGCACTTCAAAACACTTGTACAAACACAATAGCATTCACCATGCAAATCAATGCCATCAAGCATTAAATCCACAGCATGGACTCCACAAAGAGCTGTCCAAGATTTTATTTTAGTTCATTTTTGATAAAATAAAAGGAAAAAGGAAATCGTAACTTTTTTGACAAAGAAGAGAATGTAACTTCTAATATAATCATCAAGATGCATAAAATTACAAACAGGAGTAATCCATGACTAACATGTAAGAAAAATCAAAAAGCAAATACAAGATAAAAATCTACAAGAAATTTTATAGATACCCCACCTTTTACAGTGCAATCATCGTTGGAATCACCAACCCAAGACTTGAATGAAAGAGCTACACACAATTTTTCATCGAATTTGGATGACAAAATACTAAGGCTATTATCTTTTGCCACGGCAACAAAAGCACCTTTTGCACTCCATTCAACTAAGAAAACAAAACAAATATTGTTAGATCTTAGAACACAAAATTTTCAATCAGGGAGGGGTGAAAGAGGAAGCAAGATGGTTAGTTGATGAAATAGCAATCTTTCATAAGATACTATTCAAACAATGCTAATACACAACAAGCCAGGTGCAACTACCACAAAACATAGAAAGGTCAAGAAAAGGAAGAGCAAACGTAAACAAATTAGAGAAGCATACAAGGACCTCTGTATTTTACTAGAAAATGAGGGGGGGGGGGGGGGAAGCCAATCACTGTGATTTTTAGTGACGATTTATAATTGAAAGATATATGTTCTGAGATACCAGCATCAACATCATCCATCACATGCTTAAAAGGATGTGCAAGAGTTCCATGATATAGCTTTCTATCATCTGAAAGAACTAGGAAAGAGTTATCCTCCTCCTTTCTCCAACCAATATCCTTGACAAAGCTTGACTGAGGGAGGGAAGTGGAGAAACATGGCTTTATATCCTACATACAGGCAGAGTCATGCACGAACAAGATGTCATATTAGAAATAGCCTCTTAATGAAAGAGTAACTTATTAAGAAGGGGCTGACACAGAAGAAATGAATATCAGGTGCTACAGTAAGAGTACCTTATTAAGAAGGGAGCTGACACTGAAGAAATGAATATCAGCTGCCACAGAAACTGCAAGTATGGTGTCGTCGATGGTGGAAAGAGCAAGAATGTGAACCTTGCCAATGGGAACTTCCACCAAACTCAGATCTTCAATACTTGAAGAGGAGGCTTTTTCCCTAATGTCCTTGGCTAAATCAATCACATCCTTGGTCCTCGCCACCAAGAACCCTAAAGCATTCGGTATAGTTTATATTACCAGCTTACAAGAGCAGAAATCCAAAGAAAGATGTTAAAAAGCAAAAAGGCAAGAAAGAGAACCCCCAGAAGAATGAGCTAGAAACAGGAGTTGGAAACGTTGGGAGAGGACAAGGGGCTGAGTAGGAGGACTTCGGAGATCGAACTGGGAATCCGGTTGAGATTTGACAGGCACGGGTTCGCCGATTTTCTCGAAGAAGTAATCCTGGGTTTCGACATGCTCCCCTTCATTCTCTTCACAAATTTCAAGCCGGCTGCCCATGTCCAGTATTTAATTGTTCAACTTCTCTGACATTAATCAATCTATCCGATCAGTTCAACAAAACCCTAACGCTAGTAAGACACCCTAGGCGGCAAAACTTGCTCGTCTAATAGTAATATGAGAAAGAGGATACTGTAAATGGCCTTTCCGATTGGTATTTTTTCTCCAGCCGGAGATTATTTGATGGGCTTACCTTTTTTCACTAAACTGAAGACAGTGCAGGCTTCATTGCCTTTTCTTTGGGTTCAATAGTGGCAGTGTGCATTAGGTAAGTTTGTCTTTGGGTTAATATACAGTTTACTCCTCAACTTATCTATCTATTTTTTTTATTTAGTTAGTCTTTGAATTTGTAGTTTGTCATACATATTAAAGAGTCAACATATAGTTAATCCCCCTAAGTTAGAGTGAGCATTCAATCGAATCAAATAAAAAATTTGAATTAATTAAGTTAACAAATTCTATTTTATCATCTTAACTCGATTTGAAATTTTCTCAAATCGAGTCGAGTGAGATAGAATTGAACCGTAATCAAATTTATCCACTGTAATTAAATTTGTTATTAACTTTCATTCCCTCATAATTGATTTATTAATATTTTATATATGGATTAGCTTTTTGTTTGCTTAGTTGCTTCAATTATCTTCTTATTCTTATCACTATGTATTTTGAAATTAAAAATATATTAAATGTAAAAAATGCTGATTTTTTATAAAAGTTATCTTAAAGATAAAATGTGAAATTGAAACTAATATAAAATTTTAATATAAATATTTTATGGCATAACAAAAATTTATAAAGATTTAATATGATTAAACAATTTAATAATATAAATAATACAAAATGTGAAATTTAATTTAATAATATAAATAGTATATGTAGATAAAAATCACTACTATTTAGGTTTAGAGATTTTTTGGATGATTTTAATTTTTAATTTGGAGGTAAAATGTGAAAAGTAAAAGTTTAGGGGGAAAATAAAAAGTTTTAAGGATTAAAGGAGTAAAATTTTTGGGAATGTAAATGGGAGAAGTAAAATTTTGGAGGGGAAATATTAAAACAAAATTGGGGGAAAATAAGTTTGGGGTAGAAAGGATATGGGATAGAAAAGGATTAAAAGGTTTGGAGGGAAAGTGGAAAGGAATAAATATTTTGGGGAAAAGTAAAAAGGTTGTTAGTTTGAGGTAAAAATATAAAATATTACAGTTCGGTATTTGGTTTATTCGAATTATTCGAAGTCAAAAAATAAAACTCGATTCAAAAAAATTGAGTTGACTCAAATAATTTGATAAATTCGAATAACTCAATTCATTTAATTCGAAATTCAAAATTTTTTTCAAGTTTTTGGAGTTGAATTAAGTTTTACTCACCCATACCCTAAGCTTGTCCAAAAGTACCTAATTGGTACTTGAACTTATCCAAAAAGCACCTAGTTGTACCTAAACTTGTTCAAAAATTGTACTTTTTAAAATTAGTTTATATTTTTTAAAAGATTTTTTATTTTTTTAATTTATATTCGCCATGTGTCATTACAGGATTGGTCATTAATGCATCATCGACACAAACTAAGAGTATTAATTTAAAGGTATCAACATGGGTGACAGAATACAAGTTCATGTATTAACTAGGAACAAAAAAAGGTTCAAATAACAATTAAATACTTTTTGACAAGTTCAAAGACAAACTATATATTAACCTTTTGTCTTTAAAGTAAATTTTTATTGGGACAAGTGGGGTTGGGTTTACAACTAAAATATGCTTTTAACTTTTTAAGGATTATTTAAATTCATTATGGTTTAAAATATAATTTTAATACTTTAGATCGATTAGTATCGACATTATTGTTAATGTGAGAGTACGTGTGTTCGAGCTTGTTGAATTGCGTTTATCTTTTTAATTAAGGGTTGGAGAGGAATTATGATAATTCTAGACATTATATCAAAAAATATATATTAATTTTTAATAAATTATATAAATAGCCAATCAATTATTAATGTGTTTCTATTTTGGTTAATAAAGTTTAAAATTTTATATTTTATCTTCACCTGTATAGCCCCAATTGTACCTACCACTAGGCTGTAGTTTTTAACCCAACTTGAATATAATAGTCGTTAATATTGAAAAAAGGAAAAAGTTGAATATGCTTAAGTCTTTTTCATGGTTTTTCCTTAAATTGATTTATTTATAATATTATTATTTTATTTATAAAAGTATTATTTAAATAAATAAATTTCATGTTAGAAAAATATAAATTTGGCTATTCATTTGTTTTAAATATTTTTATAATTTTGTATGTACTTTTATCGAAAAATAATTTTTAAAATTTTAAAATTTTAAAATTTTAAATTTTAAATTTTGAATTCTTAGGCATCAAAACTAAATTAACAAAACGAATAAAGATGATGGCTAAATTTGTTGATTTTTTTAGAATTAGGATCAAATTGATAGAATCAGAAATATTAGAGGACTAAATTTGCTATTTTGCTAATAAAAAAAGGTTTCGTTAGTGATTTAACATATGAGTGACTAAGATATTACATTTTGATAACGTTAGTGACTAAAATAGAAACTTTAAAATTGAGTGACCAAAATAGAAACATACTAATAATTTGGTGACTATTTTTATAATTTACTCTTAATTTTTTAAGTTTCGCCCATATTTTTTGACTTATTCCATAAACTGATACTTAAACTATATTTTTTTCCTAAGTTGGTACGTAAACTTTTTATGTTAAAAGTGATACTTGATATGCTCCATTACTCAATTAAAACTGATAGCTCAAATAATCAAATTGAAATTGTCAAGAGTAGGGTCAATTGGCTTTTAAAAAATTTGTAAAAGATAGAGAGAAAGGATAGAAAATTTTGACACAAGAATTTAGAATAGTTTGACCCTAATTGCCTACTTCACTACCTTAGCTTTTCACTACTAACAATTTTTCTAAATTCACTAATTTGATAACCTTTGAAGACAATATTTAACCTTACAAACTCCCTTAAGGTTTCTACCTAAACCTTAAGATACAAACCCTTTCAAAGAGATACAAAGAAGCAAATAAAGAAATAATCCTTACAAGATTAATGCGTTTGCAAATTAAGCTCAATTAAAATGAAAAACACTTGAGCAAATAGAACGAAAATAAATCTCCCAAGTGTATGAAAGAAAAGTATGGAAATACTTGGCACAAAGGTTGTTTGATTAATCTTTTTTTTTTTTGCTTGAATATGCTTTCTTGTTGTTGTAGAACATTTAGAAGATGGTGTTTGTACCTCTTAATTGATTTTCAACCATTGTAGTTGTTGGAGATATGAATAGAGCCGCTGGGGATGTGAAAACCAATGCATTTAGTTCACTTACAACAGCGAGTATTGGTACCAAATAAATTGGTATCAATAATTTTTGCATTAAATGCAAAATTCAGTGACTGTTGGAACTAAAATATTGATACCAGACAAATTATATTGATATCATATTAAAAATATCGATACCAGATCGATACTTAACTGAATTTATGAAAAACATAATGTCAATTTGGTATTGTTTTTAAAATGGGTATCAATATTTTAAAAATTATCGATACTTGGCCAAAAAGTATTGATACTTTTTGGTTTGAAGCTATACTGACTTGTTTGAAAAATAGTTTGACTAGTTAAAAGAATTTTACTTTATTAAAATCATTTTAACTTGATTTTAAAGTTGATTAAAAAATTTCTAGGAGTTCAAAGTAAGGATTGAAAATTTTATCTCTTAGACTTCATTTGAGAAATCATTTTGTCAATTTTATTCAACTTTAACTTTTATCCAAAAACACTTTAATTTGTTATATCAAAACATATTCTCAAATAAAACTTAATATAACAAAAACATATCATATCATTTTTGTCTCAAAAAAAAGGGTAAACTACTCAGTTGGTCACCTAACTTTTAGGGCACTTTCATTTTGGTCACCTAAAATGAAATTCTTGCAATTTCGTCACTCAAGTGTTAAATCTATAACTGTGGTTGACTATACATGCCACATCATGTTTATACTTTCATTTTGGTCATCCAAAAAAATTCCTTTTTAAGTATTATTGAGGTAAAAAAGAACATTAATGATTAAAGTAAAAAGTGGTAGAAACAAACATAATGCATTAGAATAATTTTAAATTGTACTTGTTTAACCACTTTCCAAAAGTTCTAAATTTCTTTTTCTTTTGATATTGAAATTTTAAATTTTAGAACATCAAAATCAACTAAATAAACTAATAAAAAATTTATCCCTTGATAGTATTAACTAATTTGTTATTATAATATTGAAATCAATTAATTTAATCTCCTTCTAAAATTTAAAATTTTATTTTATATTTTCAAAATAAAATAAATTCAAATAAATCATATTTAACAATTTCAGTATTATAATAACAAATCAATTGACATTATGACGGGATAAAATTTTTTCAATAATTTATTTACTTGATTTTGATGTTTTGAAATTTAAAATTTAAATATTGAAAAAATAAAGAACTTTTAGCAAGGGACTAAACAAGTACAATTTGAAAGTTTTTTAATGCATCATTTTAGTTTCTACTGATTTTCACTTTAATCCTTAATATTTTTTTTTACCTCGATCAATACTTTAAAAAATTTATTTTTTTGTGACCAAAATGAAAGCAACTTGGAAGTTGGGTAACCAAAATGAAAGTGTAAACATAATGTTGTTACAGTCAACCGTTGTTAGAGATTTAACGCTGGGTTGACTAAAATAAAAGTGTCCTAAAAGTTGATCTCTTAAAAATGGCTAAATTAGCAAAAAAAGAAAAGCCAATTTTTTTTAAAAAGTAATGGAATGGGTCAATTTCTGTGATATTCACCGGAATAGGTTGGTTTTAGAGAGAGAAGGTGAAAATGCATCCAGCTAGACCCGTTTTCACCTTCTTTCTCCTCAGGCAAATTTAAGGTTTTTTTAAGGTATTTATGGTTTAGGTTGGGAAATATGGGGAGCCTGATTTAATTGTGTTATAGTTTGAGGTAGACATTGTGAAAGCTAAAAGGTATATTTCATTTTACAGTAATGCGATAGCAGTGGGAGACCTATATGTTTCTATTGTTGTGTTGGGTTGGAACCATTACCTTAGAAACCCATCGTATTGAAACTCAGGCTCTGAGTTCGCGATGCTTATATGGTCATGGGTTGTAGTATAACAAGGGCTCCTCGTTAACGGATGTTAATGTGGGGTTAGGGTTTGGAGTATGACTTGGGAGCCCATTTGACAATGATTATGTGGTCATAGGTTTAAGTTCCACCTTTACCGGAAGATGATGGTTTGTAAACCCGATATAGAAGTTTGAGATGATAATCGTAAGGAAAAACCTAGGGACTTTCTAGTATAACCAAGTTATAATTTTCTTCATCACCACCAAAAGCAAGATCCATAACCTTCCTATTGTTCGAAACAATGACAGAGTTGGATAGAAGAGCTCTGTCAAGGGATGAGCGACAATGGCGGTGGAGAGAAGCTGGAGGTTGAGTCGGGGCGACAATAGTTGTAATTATTAATGAGTGATTTAATCACAACAACTATTGTCAACTTGAAATGGCCTCCAACTTTTGTCCAACACGATAGTCACTTGCCCTTTGATAGTGCACTTGCCCCCAACTTCATCACCAGATTCATATAAGAGGGAGATTAATGATACTGCCTTTGGTGGTGATGAAGAAAAAGAATAAGTGGATTATACTAGAAAGCCCTTGAGTTTATCCCTATGTTCTCAAACTTATGTATTGGTTTTACAAAACTTGAACCTGTAATCAAATAACCAACGTCAAGTGGGCTCCCGAGTCATACTCCAACATGTGATCGCACATTAACGTCTGTCAACTAGGACTTGTTGTTAGACTATAACCCATAATAGTATAAGCACCGCGAACTCAGAGCCTAAGTTGCAATACAATGGGCTTCTAATGAAATGGTTTTGTCTCGACACGACAGATGAAATGTGTGGGTCTCGGAGAGCCACCACATTTCCTGAACTCAAACACACCCTTAAACTAGCACACTGTCTCCCTCAAACATAAATAAATTTGTCCGTTGAAAAAATTAAACACTTGAAAGTAAAATATAAACAACGGTGTACAAAAGTTTTTACAGGTGAGGGGAGGTAGCCGAGAGAGTTGATGGAGTAACGGGAGTAAAAACCCCATTTATATAGGCAACCAGGTGGGCAATGAGTGAAAAAGAAAATATAAGTGCCTCGGTTAATTAGAAAATATCACTGGATTCTTAAGATATTTGAAAAATGAGGACCGAGATTCCTATATTTTGGAAACTTTTCAGGCGGTGAAATTGGGAGGAGGGAAATGCCTTGCTACGAGCGGGCTTTCAGTGATATGGTAGAAATATGCACTGAAAGCGCACCCTACTGGACACATTTTAGTTGACATTATTGAAAACGCGCACCTAATGAGGCATTTTCCTTCTCCCAATTTCACCCCTTGAAAAGTTTCCAAAACTCGAGAATCTTGATCTTCATTTTTCAAATATCCCAAATCCTGGGGATTATTTTCAAACATCTCGGTCTACATCTGTTATTTTTATTTTAAAACGCTTCTAACAACAGATAATTTTTTTAAAATATCTCAGAAGTGTAATGTCCAAACTATTCTAGCCATGTCAAGTTATGTTCGATATCCAGGGTAATATTTGCTATAAAATGAGTGGCCATTCTGTTAGAGACGTTCAAATTGGAATTTCGAACAGACTATCACTAGAAGAAGATTTGCGTAAGGATAAGGTTGTTTACGTGAAAGAATTGAATTTCATAAATCGACCCAAAACATGTAATTATATCTAGGGGCGAAGCCAGGATAACTTTTTAGAGGGCCAGATGAAATTTTAATTTTTTATAGTTTATATCTTTATAATTTGTAAAGGATTAAATCTAATTTTTATAATTTTAGGAGGGGCCAAAGTGTAATTTTACCTTTACTAATTTAAAATTTTAAAAAAAAAATTTAAGGGCCTAAATAGCAATTTACTTTTTAGGGGGGCCAGGGCCCATGCCAACCCCCGGCTTCGCCCTTGATTATATCAATTAAGTTTTGTTGTTGTTGTTAATGGATATTTAATACACTACTTTTATACATAATGTTTTGGTTTTAAACTTGTGAAACAAGTTATTTGGTTGAAAATGAGTGGACGAGTTAATGTTGTTGTTTATTACGACGGTGAAATTTGTGACACCGATGTTGGGTTTATTTTTTCATCAGCCTACACAGCACAATTGGCTTTCAACCTGAACATTCAATTCCTAGAGCTCTGACCTACCACAAATTGTAGTGGTAGCTTAGGTACTTTTTGGCACTTAACGAGTTTATTTTCTAGCTATTGTAGTATCTTTTATTGCATTTTCAGTTTTCTGAGCTTAGAGTTGAATTATTGCAAAATAAGTTTTTTTTATGTAATGTTTTGAGTTAATTGACCCATTGGGCCAATTTCAGCCTTAAGTAGTTTTAATGCTTTAATTGGGTGTGCAAGACATCAATTTTTTGGCTCAAAAGTGGGAAGATGATGGTTTATAAACTTGATATAGAAGTTTGAGATGATAATCGTAAGGAAAAACCTAGGGACTTTCTAGTATAACCAAGTTATAATTTTCTTCGTCACCACCAAAAGCAAGATCCATAACGTTCCTATTGTTGAAACAATGTGAGTTGGATAGAAGAGCTCTGTCGAGGGTGGCGACAATGGCGGTGGAGAGAAAATTTGGAGGTTGAGTCGAGGCGACAATAGTTGTAATTATTAATGAGTGATTTAATCACGGCAACTATTGTCGACCTGAAATGGCCTCCAACTTTTGTCCAACACAACAGTCACTCGCCCTTTGATAGTGCACTTGCCCCCAACTTCATCACCAGATTCATATAAGAGGAGATTAATGATCGCCTTTTGGTGGTGATGAAGAAAAAGAATAAGTGGATTATACTAGAAAGCCCTTGAGTTTATCCTATGATCTCAAACTTATGTATTGGTTTTACAAAACTTGAACACAGTAATCAAATAACCAGCGTCAAGTGGGCTCAAAGTCATACTCCAACATGTGATCGCACATTAACGTCATCAACTAGGACTTGTTGTTAGACTATAACCCATAATAGTATAAGCATGAACTCGAGCCTAAGTTGCAATACAATGGGCTTCTAATGAAATGGTTTTGTCTCGAACTGACGACGGATGAAATGTGTGATGCAGGAGAACCACCACATTCACGAACCCAAACACCCTTAAACTAGCTTTTGTCTCCTCAAACATAAATAAATTTGTCAGTTGAAAAATTAAACACTTGAAAGTAAAATATAAACAACGGTGTACAAAAGTTTTCTGGTGAGGGAGGTAGCCGAGAGAGTTGATGGAGTGGAGAGTAAAACCCCATTTATATAGGCAACGGTGGGCAATGAGTGAAAAAGAAAATATAAGTGCCTCGGTTAATTAGAAAATATCATGGATTCTTAAGATATTTGAAAAATGAGGCCGAGATTCCCATTTGGAAACTTTTCAGCGGTGAAATTGGGAGGAGAAATGCCTTGCTCTGGCGGGCTTTCGGTGATATGGTAGAAATATACCTTGAAAGCGCACCCTCTGACACATTTTAGTTGACATTATTGAAAGCGCACCTAATGAGGCGTTTTCCTTCTCTAATTCACCTTGAAAAGTTTCCAAAACTAGAATCTTGATCTTCATTTTCAAATATCGAAATCTGAGGATTATTTCGAGACATCTCGATCTACATACATTATTTTTATTTTAAGCGCTTCTAACAACAGACAATTTTTTAAAATATCTCAGAAGTGTAATGTCCAAACTATTCTAGCCATGTCAAGTTATGTTCGATATCCAGGGTAATATTTGCTATAAAATGAGTGGCCATTCTGTTAGAGACGTTCAAATTGGAATTTCGAACAGACTATCACTAGAAGAAGATTTGCGTAAGAATAACGTTGTTTACGTGAAAGAATTGAATTTCATAAATCGACCCAAAACATGTAATTATATCTAGAAAGAAGCAGGATAACTTTTAGAGGCGGATGAAATTTTAATTTTTTATAGTTTATATCTTTATAATTTGTAAAGGATTAAATCTAATTTTTATAATTTTAGGAGGGCCAAAGTGTAATTTTACCTTTACTAATTTAAAATTTTTAAAAATTTAAGGGCCTAAATAGCAATTTACTTTTAGGGGGCGGGGCCCATGCCAACCCAACCGCCCTTGATTATATCAATTAAGTTTTGTTGTTGTTGTTAATGGATATTTAATACACTACTTTTATACATAATGTTTTGGTTTTAAACTTGTGAAACAAGTTATTTGGTTGAAAATGAGTAGAGCGAGTTAATGTTGTTGTTTATTCTGACGGTGAAATTTGTTACCCGATGTTGGGTTTATTTTTCATCGGCTACACAGCCTGATTGGCTTTCAACTTTGAACATTCAATTCCTAGAGCTCGACCTACCACAAATTGAAGTGGTAGCTTTGGTACTTTGGCATAACGAGTTTATTTTCTAGCTGCAAGACATCAATTTTTGGCTCAAAAGTAGTAGGAACGATAGCAGAGTTGCAACACAAGCTTCCAAAGTTGCAACATGATCTGTCGTAATTTGATATGTCAAATTAGGCTTCCCCATTATACTTAAGGAGATTTTTTTGAGTAATTTTGCGTATTTTTTGTAGTTTTTAGGTTTCAATTAAATAAGTGAAAATTGACTTATTTTACTCATTTTTTACACCCAAATTAGCCAATAGTGCCATTGGGGGCCTTAATGTTCGATTGTGAAACACCCCAAGAAAGATCGTTTTGGGTTGGGCTTGAGTTGAAAACAAGTTTAATTCATTGTTAAATATCCTTTACTTTAGGTCACAAAACATTTGGGCTTTGTTTTTTAAAAAATGATTACTTAATCTTTTAATAAAATGAGGTTTGCAAGCTTAACAAATAAAAGCAGAATAAAATAATTCTACTAAGGCCTTATTGCATCAAATAATTCCCACATTTAAATTCAAAATACTTTAAATAAAATAGTCCAAATAAAAGAAATCGAACTTCACATGGCCTCCACTAATCATCTCTGGCTTCGGTCCATCCTTTGGTTGTCACTGAAAATAGTCCCCAGTGGGGTGAGTCAAGCAGACTCAATGTGTAACCAACACTAAAATTAACATTTTAGGCATGCATTATCATATCACATACATGTTCATATAACGAGTAAAAATAATGATGCAACCCAAACCCAAACCTAGTTAGCCATCCGCTACACTCCCCGTACCAACTTTGTGCAAGTGGGGACTACTAAGTCAACCTCCATCCGCTACACACCATCGAAGGCGTCATTGCGGTCGGCGTGCTCATCATATATAAAATTCGTGGTCTTAGGTCACCACATTCGATTTCGTGGTCTTAGGTCACCATATTAGGATATCGTGGTCTTAGGTCACCACATTCGAGATATAGCGGTCTTAGGTCACAGCATTCGATTTCGTGGTCTTAGGTCACCACATTCACTTCCCTTTTCAATAACCCATATACCCAAATCATATTATGCATTAACATGCCAAAGTTCACATTCTTATCATTATTCTCATGTTACTTATAACATATTTCATAATCCTATTGGGAGTAGGAAACATACACGAGTACTTTGTACCATAGCATAGTACTTAGCCATATTTTCACATTCTTAATATTTCATTTAATTTAAACATAGCCATGAACATATCAAGACTTAGGATAGGGTACACACAGATAAACAATGATTTCACTTGAAATCACGAATTAGATCTTAGATCTTTAACTCCCTACATTGGCCCATATTAAATATTTAATGAAAAACTCATTTGGCAATAAAACCAAATCCTAGTAGGATTTGTGTACTAAAACTTACCTTAATATCGATTTGCTTATTACTCAAATCCAAAAACTTTGTTATTCTTCTCCTTGTATTGACCAAACCTTGGATCTCTACATAGGTTAGTTTGGCTTTTCAACAATTATGAAATAGATCTAGATATCCAAAATAGGCCTTGGCTAGAACATACCTATTTGCTTACCTTGTGGATTTTAAAACCCTTAATTCACTTCCAAACACTTGCCAAAACCTACTACTCATGAATTATGCACAAGCGCATAACCCTAATCTAGGATGTTCTGATTCTACCTCATTAAAGATAATTTCGTCCTCGAAATTACTTACTAATGATCGTACAATCCTTCTCACCGCACTTATTCTTACGCTGCGCACTTTGATCTTAATAGAACCATCATACTTTCCGGGCACAATCTAAGTTCCGTCCTTAGAACTCATTTCTAACGTCGCGATTTAATCGATTAAGAAGTTTTATGTATTAAAAATTTTGTTTCAGCGATTAACTTGAAGAAGTTTTATGGAAAGAATTTTTAGAAGTGGTTCTTTTGTATTCATACATGACCACAGTCTTTACATTCATACATCCATCAATCAATTATGATCTTTCATTCATTCGGAGAAATGTTGTAGTTTTCATTGTTCTTGTTTTCCACTATCCGGGGTATTTTAGTAATTTGCCCTACGAGGGTATTTTTGTAATTTGTCAAAATAAGGTTCCTTGGTGATTTTGTCGATAAAGGTATTTTGGTAATTTTTGAAATCCGGGGTATTTCAAAAATTTTGAAATTGAGGTATTTGATAATAAACCGAGGTAAATTTATAAATCTTAATAAATCAAGGATATTTTGGAATTTACAAAACTTGAAGGTTGTTTACGAGAATTTGTTTTCCAAATCGGTGTTATTGCGAGAAATTTTTGAAGATCGGAGGCCATTAAGTAATTTTGTAACTTCGGGGGTATTTGGTAATTTTGCGAGGTAGGGTAATTTTGTAATCTTTTCTAAAATCGGGGTATTTTTCATTTTGCAAATTAGGGTTTTGAACATTTTATAATGTAATGAAATTTTGATAGGAAGCTGTGGGTATTTTGAAAATTTCATAAACTAAAGGCATTTTGTAATTTTACCATTAGGGGTATTTTGTAATTTTATAAATCTGAAATATTTCAAGAAAATTTTATAAAATAATCTTTTTCAAATCAAGAAAATAATTTAGAAATTTTAAAACTAGGGTTTCCATAAAATCTGCTAGTCCCTTTCGGGTTTTAGTTAGGGGTTTAGCAGGTGTATAAATCCTCTTGGTTAGGGTGAATCGAGGCTACACACAGGTAGGATTCGAGTGGGAGGAGGTGAGTCGCTAGGACTGCTTAAATACCAAGCTCTTCTTGAATCCACTCCTAGACATGCGCTGTGATTACCACACCTAGCTCGCTGACTTAATCACGAGTTTGTCTAATGGTCCTTAAGTCTTATGTACTTGTGTTTTTGAGTAGACTAGTCCTAGGGTTCATGATCCTAGTTCACTAATCTACGTTGCCATAAAAGCCCATACATTTCACATATTCAAATCACTTGAAGTCAAGTACTTACACGGTGGATGCGGGTCGGAGACTTAGGTGCCATGCCAGAAAACCTAAAAATTTTTCAGAAAATTCCTTTTGGGCTTCTTTGGAAAATGTTTTGGGCCTTAAACCCAAGGCCAAAAGTTTAAAATTGGGCTCGATACCAAATTGAAACACCCCAAACTTCATTACAGTCTTGGCCGGATCTGGTATGTTCCCGGTGTAAATAGTTTCAAATTCTTTTGTTACTTAGGAAAAACTTGTGTGATTTGGAAGAAAGATCGTTTTAGGTTGGGCTTGAGTTGAAAACAAGTTTAATTCATTGTTAAATATCCTTTACTTTAGGTGACAAAACATTTGGGCTTTGTTTTTTTAAAAATGATTACTTAATCTTTTAATAAAATGAGGTTTGTAAGCAACAAATAAAAGCAGAATAAAATAATTCTACTAAGGCCTTATTGCATCAAATAATTCCACATTTAAATTCAAAATACTTAAAATAAAATAGTCCATATAAGGAAATCGAACTTCACATGGCCTCCACTAATCATCTGCTAGCTAGGTCCATCCTTGGTTGTCACTGAAAATAGTCCCACAGTGAGGTGAGTCAAGCAGACTCAATGTGTAACAAAACTAAAATTAACATTTGGGCATGCTTTATCATATCACATACATGTTCATATAAGTAAAAATAATGATGCAACCCAAACCCAAACCTAGTTAGCCATCCGCTACACTCCCGTACCAACTTTGTGCAAGTAGGGGACTACTAAGTCAACCCTCCATCATTACACAACATCGAAGGCGATCATTTGCGGTCGCGTGCTCATCATACTTATAAAATTCGTGGTCTTAGGTCACCACATTCAGATTTCGTGGTCTTAGGTCACCACATTCGGATATCGTGGTCTTAGGTCACCACATTCGGATATAGCGGTCTTAGGTCACGCATTGATTTCGTGGTCTTAGGTCACCACATTCACTTCCCTTTTCAATAACCCATATGCCCAAATCATATTATGCATTAACATGCCAAAGTTCACATTCTTATCATTATCCTCATGTTACTTATAACATATTTCATAATCCTATTGGGAGTAGGAAGCGATACTGAGTACTTTGTACCATAGCATGGTACTTAGCCATATTTTCACATTCTTAATATTTCATTTAATTTAAACATAGCCATGAACATATCAAGACTTAGGATAGGGTACACACGATTAAACAACGATTTCACTTGAAATCCGAATTAGATCTTAGATCTTTAACTCCTACATTAGGCCCATATTAAATATTTAATGAAAAACTCATTCGTACCATAAAACCAAATCCTAGTAGGATTTGTGTACTAAACTTACCTTAATATCGATTTGCTTATTACTCAAATCCGAAAACTTTGTTATTCTTCTCCTTGTATTCGACCAAACCTTTGGATCTCTACATAGGTTAGTTTAGAAACTTTTCAACAATTATGAAATAGATCTAGATATCCAAAATAGGCCTTGGCAGAACATACCTATATAACTTACCTTGTGGATTTTAAAACCCTTAATTCACTTCCAAACACTGCCAAAACCTACTACTCATGAATTATGCACAAATGCATAACCCTAATCTAGGATATTCTGGTTCTACCCTCTTAAAGATAATTTAGTCCTCGAAATTACTTACTAATAGTCGTACAATCCTTCTCATAGCACTTATTCTTCTTACTGCTGCACTCTGATCTTAATAGAACCATCATACTTTCCAGGCACAATCTCTAAGTTCCGTCCTTAGAACTCATTTCTAACGTCGCGATTTAATCGATTAAGAAGTTTTATGTATTAAAAATTTTGTTTCCTTGATTAACATGAAGAAGTTTTATGGAAAGAATTTTTAGAAGTGGTTCTTTTATTCATACATGCATGCATCTTTACATTCATACCTCCATCAATCAATTATGAACTTTCGTTCATTAGGAGAAATGTTGTAATTTTCATTGTTGTTGTTTTCCACTACCGGTATTTTCGTAATTTTCTCTCGAGGTATTTTTGTAATTTGTCAAAATAAGGTTCCTTGGTGATTTTTTCGATAAGGGTATTTTGGTAATTTTTGAAATCCGGGGTATTTCAAAAATTTTGAAATTCTGAGGTATTTCAATAATAAACCGGGGTAAATTTATAAATCTTAATAAATCGAGGATATTTTGGAATTTACAAAACTTGAAGGTTGTTTACGAAATTTGTTTTCCAAATCAATGTTATTCTGAAATTTTTGAAGATCGGGGGCCATTCGGTAATTTTGTAACTCAAATTATTCGATAATTTTGCGGGGTAGGGTAATTTTGTAATCTTTTCTAAAATCGAGTATTTTGTAACACCCCAAACCCTACCACGAGCCTTGACCAGATCTGGTATGTTCCCGGTGTAAACCGTTTCAAATTCTTTTGTTACTTAGGAAAACTTGTGTGATTTGGAAGAAAGATCGTTTTAGGTTGGGCTTGAGTTGAAAACAAGTTTAATTCATTGTTAAATATCCTTTACTTTAGGTGACAAAACATTTGGGCTTTGTTTTTAAAAAAATGATTACTTAATCTTTTAATAAAATGAGGTTTGTAAGCTTAACAAATAAAAGCAGAATAAAATAATTCTACTAAGGCCTTATTGCATCAAATAATACCCACATTTAAATTCAAAATACTTAAAATAAAATAGTCCAAATAAAAGAAATCTGAACTTCACATGGCCTCCACTAATCATCTGCCTACGGTCCATCCTTGGTTGTCACCGAAAATAGTCCCACAATGGGTGAGTCAAACAGACTCAATGTGTAACCAACACTAAGAATTAACATTTCGGCATGCATTATCATATCACATACATGTTCATATAATGTAAAATAATGATGCAACCCAAACCCAAACCTAGTTAGCCATCCGCTACACTCCCCGCACCAACCTCTTGTGCACCGTGGGGACTACTAAGTCAACCCTCCATCCGCTACACACCATCAAAGGCGTCATTGCAATGACGTGCTCATCGCCTCTTATAAAATTCATGGTCTTAGGTCACCACATTCAGATTTCGTGGTCTTAGGTCACCACATTCGAGATATCGTGGTCTTAGGTCACCACATTCGATATCATGGTCTTAGGTCACCACATTCGGATATCGCGGTCTTAGGTCACCATTCGATTTCGTGGTCTTAGGTCACCACATTCACTTCCCTTTTCAATAACCCATATGCCCAAATCATATTATGCATTAACATGCCAAAGTTCACATTCTTATCATTATTCTCATGTTACTTATAACATATTTCATAATCCTATGGGAGTAGGAAACGCACACGAGTACTTTGTACCATAGC
Organism: Gossypium rotundifolium; assembly: GCA_025506655.1. Taxonomy (NCBI): domain Eukaryota; kingdom Viridiplantae; phylum Streptophyta; class Magnoliopsida; order Malvales; family Malvaceae; genus Gossypium; species Gossypium rotundifolium. The sequence goes on along the minus strand of CP106729.1, from coordinate 136,194,886 downwards.
ATCGTACTTAGCCATATTTTCACATTCTTAATATTTCATTTAATTTAAACATAGCCATGAACATATCAAGACTTAGGATAGGATACACACCTGATTCGCTTAACGATTTCACTTGAAATCTCGAATTCCGATCTTAGATCTTTAGCTCCCTACATTCGGCCCATATTAAATATTTAATGAAAAACTCATTCGGCCATAAAACCAAATCCTAGTAGGATTTGTGTACTAAAACTTACCTTAATATCGATTTGCTTATTACTCAAATCCCAAAACTTTGTTATCCTTCTCCTTGTATTCGCCAAACACCGGATCTCTACATAGGTTAGTTTCGGCTTTTCAACAATTATGAAATAGATCTAGATATCCAAAATAGGCCTTGGCCGAACATACCTATGTGCTTACCTTGTGGATTTTAAAAACCCTTAATTCACTTCCAAACACTGCCAAAACCTACTACTCATGAATTATGCACAAACGCATAACCCCTAATCTAGGATGTTACAGTTCTACCCTCCTTAAAGATAATTTCGTCCTCGAAATTACTTACCAACAGTCGTACAATCCTTCTCACCGCACTTATTCTTACGCTGTGCACTCTGATCTTAATAGAACCATCATACTTTCCAGGCACAATCTCTAAGTTCACGTCCCTTAGAACTCATTTCTAACGTCGCGATTTAATCGATTAAGAAGTTTTATGTATTAAAAATTTTGTTTCACCGATTAACTGCGAAGAAGTTTTATGGAAAGAATTTTTAGAAGTGGTTCTTTCGTATTCATACATGCACACATCTTTACATTCATACATCCATCAATCAATTATGAACTTTCGTTCATTCAGGGAAATATTGTAGTTTTCATTGTTGTTGTTTTTCCACCGCCTGTGGGTATTTATGTAATTTGCCCTCTGTGGGTATTTTTGTAATTTGTCAAAATAAGGTTCCATGGTGATTTTGTCGATAATGGTATTTTGGTAATTTTTGAAATCCCGGGGGTATTTCAGAAATTTTAAAATTACTGGGTATTTCAAGAATAAACTAGGGTAAATTTATAAATCTTAATAAATCAAGGATATTTTGGAATTTACAAAACTTGAAGGTTGTTTTAGAATTTGTTTTCCAAATCGGTGTTGTTGCGTGAATTTTTGAAGATCGGGGTCATTCGGTAATTTTGTAACCCGGGGTATTTGGTAATTTTGCGAGGTAGGGTAATTTTGTAATCTTTTCTAAAATCGAGGTATTTTGTCATTTTGCAAATTAGGGTTTTGAACATTTTATAACGTAATGAAATTTTGATAGAGCTGTGGGTATTTTGAAAATTTCATAAACTAAGGGCATTTTGTAATTTTACCATTAGGGGTATTTTTGTAATTTTATAAATCTAAAATATTTCAAGAAAATTTTATAAAATAATCTTTTTCAAATCAAGAAAATAATTTAGAAATTTTAAAACTAGGGTTTCCATAAAATACTGCTAGTCCCTTTCGGGTTTTAGTTAGGGGTTTAGCAGTGTATAAGTCCTCTTGGTTATGGTGAACCGAGGCTACGCACCATGTAGGATTCGAGTGGAGAGGAGGTGAGTCGCTAGGACTGCTTAAATACCAAGCTCTTACTGAATCCACTCCTAGACATGTACACAACATTACCACACCCTAGCTCGTGACTTAATCACTGAGTTTGTCTAATGGTCCTTAAGTCTTATGTACTTGTGTTTTTGAGTAGACTAGTCCTACGGTTCAATGATCCTAGTTCACTAATCTACGTTGCCATAAAAGCCCATACATTTCACATATTCAAATCACTTGAAGTCAAGTACTTACCGGTGGATCATGGGTCGGAGACTTAGGTGCCATGCCAGAAAACCTAAAAATTTTTCAGAAAATTCCTTTTGGGCTTCTTTGGAAAACATTTTGGGCCTTAAACCCAAGGCCGAGAGTTTAAAATTGGGCTCTGATACCAAATTGAAACACCCCAAACCTGGCCCACGAGTCTTGACCGGATCTGGTATGTTCCCCGGTGTAAACTGTTTCAAATTCTTTTGTTACTTAGGAAAAACTTGTGTGATTTGGAAGAAAGATCGTTTTGGGTTGGGCTTGAGTTGAAAACAAGTTTAATTCATTGTTAAATATCCTTTACTTTAGGTGACAAAACATTTGGGTTTTGTTTTTTAAAAAAAAATGATTACTTAATCTTTTAATAAAATGAGGTTTGTAAGCTTAACAAATAAAAACAGAATAAAATAATTCTACCAAGGCCTTATTGCATCAAATAATTCCCACATTTAAATTCAAAATACTTAAAATAAAATAGTCCATATAAAAGAAATCTGAACTTCACATGGCCTCCACTAATCATCTGCCGGCCCGGTCCATCACTTGGTTGTCACTTGAAAATAGTCCCACAATGGGTGAGTCAAACAGACTCAATGTGTAACCAACACTAAGAATTAACATTTCGTGCATGCATTATCATATCACATACATGTTCATATAATGTAAAAATAATGATGCAACCCAAACCCAAACCTAGTTAGCCATCCGCTACACTCCCCGCACCAACTCATGTACACCGTGGGGACTACTAAGTCAACCTCCATCCGCTACACACCATCGAAGGCGGCATTGCAATGACGTGCTCATCGCCTTTATAAAATTCGTGGTCTTAGGTCACCACATTCAGATTTCGTGGTCTTAGGTCACCACATTCAGATATCGTGGTCTTAGGTCACCACATTCAGATATCGTTGTCTTAGGTCACCACATTCAGATATCGCGGTCTTAGGTTACCGCATTCAGATTTCGTGGTCTTAGGTCACCACATTCACTTCCCCTTTTCAATAACCCATATGCCCAAATCATATTATGCATTAACATGCCAAAGTTCACATTCTTATCATTATTCTCATGTTACTTATAACATATTTCATAATCCTATTGGGAGTAGGAAACGACTGAGTACTTTGTACCATAGCATGGTACTTAGCCATATTTTCACATTCTTAATATTTCATTTAATTTAAACATAGCCATGAACATATCAAGACTTATGATAGGGTACACACCTGATTCGCTTAACGATTTCACTTGAAATCCCAAATTCGATCTTAGATCTTTAACTCCCTACATTCGCCCATATTAAATATTTAATGAAAAACTCATTCTACATAAACCAAATCCTAGTAGGATTTGTGTACTAAAACTTACCTTAATATCGATTTGCTTATTACTCAAATCCCGAAAACTTTGTTATTCTTCTCCTTGTATTCGACATTTCTAAGTCATTTCTAAGTTTCCAAAAATTTTCGTTTGGCTCTTTAAACTTGACATTTCCTTACATTTCCTAGTTTCCAGAAATGTTCACTTTCCTCTTTTGAATCATTTCTAAATCATTTTCCTAGTTTCCATAAATGTTCACTTTCTTTTGAATCATTTTTAAATCATTTGCCTAGTTTCCATAAATGTTCACTTTCCTCTTTTTAACTTAGCATTTCCATACATTTCCTTACATTTCCATACATTTCCTTACATTTCCATATATTTCCATACATTTCCTTACATTTCCATACATTTCCATATATTTCCATACATTTCCTTACATTTCCTTTCATTTCCTTACATTTCCTTTCATTTTCTTTCATTTCCTTACATTTCTTTTCATTTCCTTTCATTTCCTTACATTTTCTTATATTTCCTTACATTTCCTTACATTTCCAAGGTTCTAAAATGCACACCACACATCCATATCACAATAAACATGCTATTTCATAAAATTAAGCAAAATGCACACAATGGGATTCGAACCTCTTCCTCAAAGTACTTCACTTGATGCCATAACCCTTGCACCTTAGGTGGCGCCCCTTGCCACTTTTCCACATCACTTCTTGTTTTTAACTTAAAACCAATAATTGTCCATGCTTTTCTTCCATCTTAGGATTTTAAAACCCTTAATTCACTTCCAAACACCGCCAAAACCTACTACTCATGAATTATGCACAAACGCATAACCCCTAATCTAGGATGTTACAGATTGAGTGTTGTAAATACTTGCCGGAGGCCCGAAATCATGCGAAAATATCACCAAAGCAAGGGTACCATGACATCAAGGCATTGTAATCGCAATATCTCCATCAGCCTCAGGATTAAGGCAAGCTACAGTGGTATTGCGATATCCCTCCTAGGTATCGCGATATCCAAGTGACAAAAAGTCCCCCATTTCAAGATTGACAATGATATCGTGATATCACTGTCGTTAGGGGACATAAAATGACACCAGGGGTAATGGTTGTCCAACCGAAGCACCAATCAGGAGAGGCCTATTCAAGGGCATTTCGATCATAATTTTGGGTTAGAAATTTTTGTTAAATTAGCCAAAATTGGCTGAGGAGAGAGGACGCCACACTTAGGATAGTTTTTGCTTTAGTTTTTTTTTAGATTTTCTCTTCTTCTTTTCCAGGGGTTCATATTTTCTATCTTCTTTATTAGCTAAAGAATTAATTTTTTGAAATTTTCTTCTTGCTTTAGTTGTTCTTCTTGTTAGTTAAGTTAGTTATTACTATATCAAGGGTTTGTTTACACTTTCAGCCCATTTATTTTACTTGTATTGACATTTTCATCTTTGTTTAATGCATTTTAAATTTTATTTTGTAACACCCTACACCTGGTCCAATCATCGAACCCGAGCTATAGGATGCTACAATAGTAAACGGGAACATTCACTATCAAATTATTCAATAAACTCAATAATCAATAAATACAAGTTAATTCCATGTTAAACATGTATTACAATCAAAATCGAGTCTTAATTGGGCTTACGGAAGCCTTTGAACAAGTTCAGAACTAAATCGGGACCAATCTGAAACATTTACAAAATAACAAGTAAAAATGCAACATAGAGGTCACACGGCTGTGTGGCTAGACCGTATGGCAAGGCAGAGATCGTGGGGTGCTGGGACATGGCCGTGTGGCCAAACCGTGTAGTAGATCTCAGACCGTGTAGAAGGAGACAGACGATCGTGTCTCCAAACCATATAACTAACTGATGCCGTGTGGACCTAAAATTTCAAATTTTAAACAGAGCACATGGCTGTCTTACAAACCGAGTACACAACCGTGTGGGGCACACGGCCGTGTGGCAGACTGTGTCACAGTCGTGTGTACCCAAAACACCTTCAAACTCAAGCAATGCCATCCATCTTTTCTTAGAAATCAAGCCATACCATTTACATCTATTTATATCAATTCAAAACTCACTAAAATATGTCAAAACATGCTAATTTAACATTCAATCTAAGCCTAACCAATATGTCTTATTTGGCAACACAAATTCAATCATGCAACAACAAGCATTCATCACCATTTATATCAAGACAATCATGTTTTAGCACATATATACATTCATCATTTCTTTAGTTAAAATATCAATAAGCAAAGTTCGACAATGACCTAAAATATAAGTACTTAACTCATCAAGCAAAACATACCATATTTGCTAATGCCTTTGATCATTTCATATCTCAACTTAAAACACACCAACCTAAACATTTGTCTAGTTCAACCAACAATCAAATACCAAATCATGCCATTTCCTAAACATTCAAATAATGCCATACCTACTAAATATCAAATTGGTACCAACCACTTAACATAACCAAATTACATATTTAAGCTTGTACACAACCATAGTGACAAAACATGTTCATTATTTTCGTAAAGTGTGATCATCCTATATACATGCCAAAAGTAACCAACTATCAAACTTCAAAATTGTACCGAATTGATAGAGGGTAGGTATGAGCTTCTCGTTGATCCGATCAACACGTTCTGGACGTCAAAAATCTACAGAAGAGTAGTAACCCGAGTAAGTATATAAAATACTTAACAAAATCATATAATATAAACAAATATCTTACCTTAACCATTCAACAATTACACGAATCAATATGAAACAAATTCACCTATCATAGTATTCAAAGCATCAACTGTAGTAGTATAGATGCCAGAGACTAGTCAGCAGGTTTTCCTTTTTCGCCTAAGTCAACAACTTGATCTAAATAATATTTAAGATTCGAAAAATCAATACCAATCTCATAATACTACTCAAATTCATGCTTATAATCTTTAAAATTTCATTTTACAGAATTTCCCTAAACTTTTACATTTTATTCAATTTAGTCCCTAAAATAAACTTATCATAACTTTCAAATTTGGATTTCAAACTTTAAGCTCATTTCAAATAAATTCAATTACAGCTACCTATTATCAAAAATCATGAAAATTACATATTAATTTTAAGATATTATCAATTTAGTCCTTCTATTAAAAATTAACAAAAATCACTTTATAAAATAGTCCTTAAACATTTCATACTTCCAAACCTACCATTTTCTATCAAGAACATCTAAGATTCATCAATGGCAAGTTTCAAAGTCTTTAATAGTTTTGAAATCGAAGATACGTGTTTGCTGGGCCTAGTTGCAAAGATTTTAAAAACATAAAAATTATTAAAAACGGATTAAAACTGCTTTCCATAGAATAGGATATAACTTAGACTGAAATTTTTGAGTTATCAAGCATGGTGGTTTAGTGGAACAAAAAAACATGGAAGAAGATGATAAGAGGTTTTTTTTGTGTTTTAAACTTATGTTTATAATTTAAATTTATTAACAAAAACATTATTTTAATTAAAACAATATCAAATACCATCCACCAACCTTAATAATAGCTTAATTGTCTCATATGTCCTCTCACAAACTTTACTTACGCACTTTAGCTAATAATAATCAATAGTGATGAAATTTTATGTATTTTACGTTTTAGTAGTTTTTTATTTAATTAACTATCTAAACGTTAAAATTTTTGGACCAAAATTCAATATACCTATATAGTAACTCCATAAATATTTAATAAAATATTCACGTGCTTGGTTTAAAGAAACGAGGTCCCAAAATCTCATTTTCTAAAACCACTTGATTTTCGGGACAAACCACTTATACTTAACTATTTGTTCAATTAGTGAAATTTAATCAAATGAAAATTCATTATAAACTATATTTGACCAGTATGAATTAAATAATAATAATTACGAACTTACTCATCGAATTTGTGGTCTTAAAACTACCGTATCCGACACCACTAAAAAACGGGCTATTACATCTTTAGTTTCAGTTGTTAAAGCTTTCACCTTTAATGTTCTTTGCCTCTTATTTTATTGTTAGATGCTCATCTTTACTTTGTTTTTAAGTTTTCTTTGTTAAATTTTTCTTAAGCTTTCTTTCAATGGCTGCCATGTTTATTAATTTTATGCTTGTTAGTTTAGTCTTTTTCATGAGTAACTCAACTCCTAAGGGGGTTGGTTGATGGAGATGTGGGTAAGCTAATTTTTGGTTAAGGGACTAAATTGCAACAGATTGGACTAAATTGAATGAACATAAAAACATAGAATTGATGACCTTAAGGGAATATTTAGGCAAGTGTGTCTAAGTGGAGATCTTTTTGAGCACCAATTTTTAGTCTCGAGTTAGCCGGTAAGATCGAGAGATAAACCAAACTAATTTGTCTAATTTGGTAAAATTGAGACCAAGAGGTAAACCGGAAACATTTGTAACAACCCGATTTTAGCTATATCGGAACAGTGGTTTTGGAACCACAAATCTGAGGTCAAAAAATTATTTTAATATTATTTGTGGTGTTTATAGAATGTGATTATATATGTGTGAAAGTTTCGTGATTTAATTTTATCGATTGGATGTCTAATTTGATAAAAAGACTAAATCGTGTAAAATGCAAAAGTTGCATTCTACTTGTTAAAAGTGTTTAATTGCTATGATATATTAAATGTGAAGTCCTTATGTTGTGAATAGACCATTGATAGTGGGAATGGACATAAATGGGCATATATTAGGTGATTTTATAATGGTTTCATTAAGGATAATGTTGTAATTTGTAAATAATTGATATTAAATTAAAGAAAACAAAGGAAAAACCATAGTCTTCATCTTTTTCAGCCGAATATGAAAAGAAGAAGAAACCATTTTTAAGGTTTTAAGTTTGGCTACTTCATTGCTTAATTGTAAGTCCATTTTGACTCGGTTTTTGATGATTTTTATGTTTTTGTGATTGTTGCAACTAGTACTAGCTAGCCCTTGTCTTCAATTTCAAAAGTGTTAAAGGGTTTGATAGTTGCCATTTATGAGTTTATGTGTTCTTTGATGTTTAATGGTGAAATATGAATATTTGATGTTAGATTTTCATATTTTATAAAATGATTTTTGATGAAAATGCAAATTAGGGATTAAATTGTGAAATATTGAAATCATGTGGTTAAAAGTGTGATTATTTGGAAAATGTGGGCTACTAAGGCAATAAGAAGAATTCAACTAAGCATGGGTAGGATGAAATTGCATGAAATGTGATTTTATGTAATAAGGACTAAATTGGAAAAGTGTGAAAGTTTAGAGGTAAGTGTGTAAAATTGCCTTAATGAGTAAATTGTGCTAAATTGAATGAATTACTGATTAAATAAGTAAATTTTGATACTATATAGATTGAGAAAAATGAGATTTGGATCTAGAACGAGGAAAACAAAGTATCAAATTAGTTGATTTAATTCGTCGTTTCAGCATACGAGGTAAGTTCGTATGTTAAATAATGTTCTTAAATTGTGTTATAAATGTTTATTTATTATTGAATTCAATTGAATGCTGAATGGTCATGATTATGAGCATGAATCGACAGAGTTACGATGTCCAAAAGTCCCGTATAAACCTTAGGAATAGCTCAGGATATAAATGTCATGACATTAGGATTGCCGAGATATGAGATTTGTGTAAGACCATGTTTGGGACATTGGCATCAATATGAGATTTGTGTAAGACCATAGCTGGGCTATTGGCATCGATATATGATAACATGTAAGATCATATCTGGGATATGGAATTGTACGAATTATACGAGATTTCCGAGTATCCTTACCAATTCCGAATGGTTCAATGGGCATAGTCAAGATGAGAATGAGAGTACAATTGAATTAAGTAATACAGGTATGTATATAACCTATATGAGAATCGAATAAAGGTAATTTGGTGAGTTTATAATGTATCATGTATCTGAAATGAGAAATATCTATGTATAAGTATGTTTCATGCCAAAATGTGTTTATTTGGCTATAATATCTTATTCACTTTCTAATTCCATTTCTCCTATTTTTGGTGATTTTTCAAAATCACATCACTGCTGCTAATCAAAGCTGTTCATTGCAAAATATAGTTTCCTATTTTATAACATCTTTACTCCATTTCATTTAAACTCTATACATTAACCATAATTATATATATACTAAAACCAAATCAGCCAAAACCACAACCAAACAAATTCATCAAGCCAAAATATAAATTCCAAGATTAACAAGATAGACAAGCCATTTTCGCATGGCTTATACAAATATATACAATTTCAAAACCAACATAATATTTCTAGCCTATACATGCCATAGTTCTGAAAGTTCAACTTATAAAAGGGTACCAAAATAGTTGATAGTGCGATTGACTTTGACGATGATCCCCGAGTATGAGATAAACTTCCCAAAGAAATCTACAATACACAAACAAAGGCATTCAAGGTAAGCTACCAAAGCTTAGTAAGATTTAAGTAATTCATAAGCAATTAAAATAATTCAAGATTCCACAACTAACTTTCTTGCCATGCTCTAGCCGAATAACCAAGTGTACTAAAATAAATTCATAGTAAACACCTATGTATAAATGTTCTTTTATCCATGTGCATACATCACCATTCCATGTTAACTAATTCGCATACATCCCTTCCACTAGCCGAATCTTATGCTTCCATTTCTAACTTCCATAAATTTTATGATTTTGCAAGTACATAGTACATACCTTTAATTACTTACCTTCTATGCATTACATATGATATTATATCCGATTCTTCCTATATACATAACAACATTAGCAACTAAATTCAATTAACGAACCTCTTTTGTACATTCAATGGTAGAATAAAATTTAGTAACGTATCGCACACTAAGTCTGGTTATTCAACACTTCTCGTAACGTATCGCTCACATAGAGCCGTTACTTAACACTTCTCGTAACGTATCGCTCACATAGAGCCGTTACTTAACACTTCTCGTATTGCTCACATAGAACCATTACTTTAATAATTTGCACACATAGTGCCTTATGACCGGTTTCGCACACTTAATGCCCGGATATGTACCCATATACTCAATGTCGTTTAATAAGCATATAAATTGTTTAACTTCACAAATTTGAATTCCCAACATGTAAATTAACCATCAAACATGTAAATATAATGAAATGAATCCATACTTCAATTTGGCACCTTATATTCGGCCAAATTATAAATCATGCAATAGTATCATAATTACATACCACCAAGCCATAACTTGACACTCCTCAACTATAATCAACATTGGCATTTCAACGAAAAGTATTCATCCAAATTTTTGAACCAAAGTACCAAGTAATAAGCATTTAACCAAATAGGAATTAACATCTAATATTTCCCTTCATATTCAGTAATATGACATTTTATGCATACCTAGATTCATATTAACACATATAATTGTAAGAAGCATAAGTTTAATATAATTACTTACACCTTACCTCGAATAACAACGGCTAACGCTTCTCGATTATTTGTTCAACTTAGCTTTTCCCTTATCCTCCCTTTTTCCTTTGAATCTTGATCTAATCAATTTCAATTAAAATCTCTTAAAAACATTTCCATATAAACACACACAATTTATCAATTTACGAATTTATCCCTAACTTTTACAATATGCAAAATTTAGTCCCTAATGCCAAACTCAACAAATACTCAAAATTTGATTTGCTACCCTCAAAGCCGAATACTCACAAGGACTTTATAAGTCCATAATTTCAATAAATTTTCAATTTAACCATTCACTAAAAAAATTTCTCAAATAATACCCCAAATTTGTTACCCTCTTCAAGACTCACAATGAGAGATGTTCATCTAGCTCTAAATTTAATTTAATACAAAGGAATTCATCATAATATTCAACTCATCTTCCATGGCATTTTCCACATACATGACTATTGTACAAAATTAACAAGTGGGTTTGAAAATAGAATGAATAATAACCACAAAAATGCACAAATTAATGAAATTTTAAAGCTTGAACTTACCTAATCAAGCTTGTTCCTTGTCGAAAACCCTTAGAAATTTTCTCCCCCTTTTTCTCTCTTAGTTTCGACCAACAACACCAAAAGATAAGCATGCATTTCTTTTTGTCTTTTGTTTTATTAAGTTATACTAATTTAACACATCATAATCATTAATAATATTATTTTACTCATGTAACTATTATAAAATGTTTAATGGATGCATGTTGTCTTCCACTATCAACCAAAATGAGCATTTTGCAATCCAAGGCCATAAATTAAAGGAAATAAATTAATTTAATCCCTCACTTTAGATAAAGGCTTCTTTTACCACCTTCATAATTAAGTCCCTTAACTAAAATTAAACATCCCAACAACCGAATTAACCTACCATAATTTAAGACATAATCAAACACATAACATAAATATTAAATGAAAAATAATTTTTTTCCAACTCAAATTTGTGGTCCCGAAACCACCGTTCCGACTAGGGTCGTATTTGGGCTATTACAAAGAGTCTCAACTAAGAGAAGGAGAAGGGAAAGAACAAATGGAACGTGGAAGCTAGGGGGCCTGGACAGAGGCCTACGAGGAGGGCCAGAGTGAATGGACCGGTTAGAGCTGGGGCCACTGCGGCTAATTGATGTGGGGTCGACACATTCGTACATTGCATTGAATAGGACTGAAAGTATAGGGGTTGAGTTTGAAACCATTGAGAATGAAATAACTGTGTTAAGTCCTTTAGGCAGTTTGTGAAAGTTAGTAAGTTGTTTAGGAATGTACCGTTGGTAGTTCAAGGAGTTACTTTCTTAGCGGACTTGATGGAATTACCAGATGGGGAATTCGACCTCATCTTAGGCATGGATTGGTTGACGAGGCACCAGGCAACTTTAGATTGTGCTGTGAAGCGGATGGTGTTAAGAATTATGGAAGGTGATAAAGTAGTAGTGATCGGGGAACGATGTGATTACTTGTCAAACGTAATATCGGCCTTATGGGCGGAAAAGTTGGTAAAGAAGGGTTGTGAAGCTTACTTAGCCTACATTAGTGATTTGGAATCTAAGAGTTTTATTGTTAAGGATTTGAGAACAGTGAAAGAATTCCTTGATGTTTTTCCGGAGGAATTGCCTGGGTTACCTCCCGGAGAGGTGGAATTTGGAATAGAATTGTTACTTGGTATGGCTCCAGTGTCCATAGCACGTTATAGGATGGCACCGAAGGAGCTGGAGGAGTTGAAGGCTTAGATTCAGGAGTTATTGGACTACGGATTTATTAGACCAAGTGTGTCTCCATGGGGAGCACCAATATTATTCATGAAGAAGAATGATGGGTCCATGAGGATGTGCATCTACTATAGGTAGTTAAACAAGTTAACCATTAAGAATAAGTATCCTCTGCCTTGGATAGATGACCTTTTCGATCAACTTAGGGAGCCTCGATTTTCTCGAAGATTGACTTGCGTTCTGGGTACCATCAACTGAGGGTTAAGGAAGCAGATATGTATAAGACAACTTTTCGAACTCGTTATGGACATTACGAGTTTTTGGTGATGCCTTTTGGGCTAATGAATGCACCTGCTACTTCTATAGATCTTATGAACCGGGTTTTCAACCGTATCTAGACCAGTTCATAGTAGTTTTCATAGATGATATTTCAGTATACTTGAGAACGAAGGATGACCATGATGCGCACTTCAGGATTGTGTTGCAGATTCTAAGGGAGAAGCAACTTTATGCTAAGTTTAGCAAGTGCGAATTCTGGCTAAGGGAAGTCACTTTCTTAGGGCATATGGTCTCAGTTGAGGGGATTAGAGTTGATCCTTGGAAAGTGGAAGCAGTGTTGGATTGGAAACAACCAAAGACGGTGTCAAAATTCAAAGTTTTCTAGGCCTAGCAGGGTACTATAGGCGGTTTATTGAAGGGTTCTCCCTAATCGTTGCACCCTTGACCAAGCTTCTACGGAAGGGGGTGTCTTTTGTGTGGACTGATAAATAGCAAGAAAGCTTTGAGAAGCTTAAGAAGGTTTTAATAGAGGCCCCTATTTTGATTTAGCCGGAGCATGGGAAGGAGTTTATGGTTTATAGCGATGCGTCACACGTGGGCATGGGCTGCGTTTTGATGTAGGAAGGAAAGGTGGTTGCATATGCATCACGCCAGCTTAAGACTCATGAAAGAAATTACCCAACCCATAATTTGGAGTTAGCGACAGTGGTATTCGCACTTAAGATTTGGAGGCACTATTTGTATGGAGAGAAGTGCACCATCTATACATATCATAAGAGTCTAAAGTACCTCTTAACTTAGAAGGAGTTGAACTTGAGGCAGCGCAGATGGATTGAGCTATTAAAAGATTATGATTGCTCGATCGAATATCACCCAGGCAAAGCAAATGTGGTGGCCGATGCGCTAAGCCGTAGGGCTATGTTGGACTTGAGGGCGATGTTTGCTCGGTTGAGTTTGTATGACGACGGAGTTTGTTGGTCGAGTTGCAAGTGAAGCCACTGTGGGTTGAGTAGATTAAAGTTAAACAGTCATTAGATGGGACTTTGGATTCTTGATTCAAGCAAATTGAGAATGGGGAAACGATTTTGGGTTAAATAGTGACTGGTTGTTGTGTTTTCGTGGTAGAATTTGTGTGCCAAGGGACGAAGAGCTAAGGAAGTCTATACTACGAGAAGTGCATAGTAGTTCCTATGCTATGCACCCCAGAGGTAACAAGATGTATCGAGACTTACGAGAGCTTTATTGGTGGCCGAGATTGAAACGTGAGGTTATAGAGTTTGTGGGCAAATGTTTGGTATGTCAGCAAGTGAAAGCGAAACATCAACTACCATCAGGGTTACTTCAGTCGATTAAGATTCCACTATGGAAGTGGAGCGAGTTACTATGGATTTTGTTAGTGGGCTACCCTTGACGCCTGCTAAGAAGGATTCGATGTGGGTTATTGTGGATCAGTTCACTAAGTCTGCCTATTTTATACCGGTCTGCATCGACTACTCATTACAGAGGTTGGCAAGATTGTATGTAGCAGAGATTGTGAGATTGCATAGGGTTTCGGTCTCTATTATATCTAATAGAGACCCTTATTTTACATCTCGCTTTTGGAAGAAGCTGCATGAAGCATTAGGTATGAGGTTGGATTTTAGTACAACATTTCACTCTCAGATTGATGGTTAGACAGAGAGGGTAATTCAAGTTTTGGAGGATATGCGATGAGAGGGTGTGTAATTGAATTTCGAGGTAGTTGGGAGGATTACTTGCCGTTAGCTAAATTTGCATATAACAAAAGTTATCAGGCAAGTATTGGAATGGCACCATATGAATCACTATATGGGCAAATATGTCGTACTTTGACTTGTTGGACTGAGTTGGGTGAGCGGCGAGTATTGGGTCCGGGGTTGGTTGCAGACACTGAAGATAATGTAAAGTTCATTCAGGATCGGTTGAAGCAGGCGGCGGATAGGCAGAAGTCGTATGAGGACCTCAAGCGGAGAGAGATTGAGTATGCGGTAGGGGACTTGGTTTTTCTCAAGGTTTTTCCTTGGAAGAAGGTGTTAAGGTTTGGTATGAAGGGCAAGTTAAGCCCTAGGTTTATCGGGCCATACCGGGTATTGAAGCGAATTGGGCCAGTTTCCTATCAGCTGGGATTGCCTTCTGAACTGAGCTAAATACACGATGTGTTTCATGTGTCAATGCTAAGGAGTTATCACTCAGACCCTCTCACATCGTGCCAATCGAGGAGATCGAGGTTAGACTGGGCCTAACTTTTGAAGAGGAGCCAGTTCAAATAATTGATCAAGATGTTAAGGTGTTAAGAATGAAGTCTATTCCTTTGGTCAAAGTGCTATGGCGTAACCATAGTGTCGAGGAGGCTACTTGAGAACCTGAGGAGGCAATACGACGACAATACCCTCACTTGTTTCAATCAGGTAAATTTTGAGGCCGAAATTTTTTTTAAGAGGGATTGAATTGTAACGCCCAAAAATCTCGAAACTTTAAATTTTTGTGCACTGAAGTTGGTATGTATGAGTAGCACTTAGAATATTAATTGTAAGGTATTATTGGGATTATTTGAAGTCCTAGAGATAGGGAAGGCCATAGGGAAAAATTTAATTTTTGCTTTAATGGACCCTAGTCTCAGACATTAGGCCTCTTAAGCTGATTAAGGGGAGAATAGGACACAAGTGGGCCATATGGATATGATTTGGGCCTAATGGGCCATATCGATATGATTTGGGCCTAATGGGCTATATGAATGAGATTTGGGCTTAATGGGCCGTTTGCATGTATGTAGGCTTATTTGGGCTTTGTATATGGGTTTGATCTTAGTATCTGATAACTGCTAAAACATACATAAAACTTAAACACAAAATTGCAACCGTAGACAAGTTATATGGTTGATGTAACACCCCTAACCCGTATCCATCGTCGGAATAGGGTTACGAGGCATTACCAGACAATACAGTTTCAGACAATCATTTATCATTTTTTTTTTCATACACAACTTTATATCAATTACTTTACGATATAACTTCTAAATCCAAGCAATAATCCACTAAAACATAGTAGTTAAATTTGCACATTTGAAACATACAACTAGATAAAGTTAATACTACTCGGTTACTTATAATACATATACAAACTATACTTTAAAATTTCAACCATATTAATATCATCTATATATATATATCCACATGCTCGAATTAACTACTATGCCACAAAACCATGTTCATATACTTAATTCCTATGACTCAACTATCAATGGCGATTGTATACTTGAAACAAATTAAAGATATATACATATATATATATATATATATATATATGATTTCACTTCATACATCTTATATATGTAAATATATCTATTTATATATTGAATATTGAACCTATCAATTCATTTCTACTACACAAAACAAAATCAAAACATTCAAACCCTATTACATCAATTATTATACAATCACATATGCGATTTTAGTAACCTTACAATATGGTCGAACTTACTATTGATGTTTATATATATATATATAGTGCGCATTATACCTTAAAAATAAAAGCTACATCTAACATTTGAACACAAATTACATTTAAACATACTCCTAATTCGCAACTACATTAGTATACCTAAACTTTATTTTTCATCTTATTACTAATCATTGATTCACCACACCATAATCAAGGTCATATGCATATCAATATGAACCAAATATTACAACCACACATATGCGCATGCTCATATTATTATTAACATCAACTTGGCACTTTTAACTATCCAATAAAGCTAACCAAACATACTTAAACCACAACCATCATTTACCATTACTCATAGCCGAATTACAATCCAAACATTATCAATGTATATACCAAATATTAAGCTCACTAACATGAACCAATTAATAAGTCTTTCTTATCATAATCTAACATGCATAAACAATAATGCCACTCACACACATGTTTAAACCAAAATCAAGCATAAATAATAGTTCATGGCATGAGCAAACAATATCATCAAAACACGAAACAAGTTATTCAAATAGATAGCCATTTTAGCATAGCTAGCATATTTACACTATTACAAAACATTAGTTATACGATTTAATCTAGCCTATACATGCCCTTTTTAAATAACAAACTAAGTTTTAATACCAAAAGAAAGTCGATAGTGTGGTTGACTTCACGGATGATCCTTGAGCCCGTAGTTGAATCAAAATCTATAAAACAAAGATAACAAAATACAAACACAAGAAGCTTACTAGCTTAGTAAGTCCCAAGCATACATAAATATAATGAGCATATAGTATAACACATAATTATTTCATTATATAAAATATAGATCATTGAATAATAGTAATACTCTTTACTTAAATATCATTACAATAACATTGAAAACCAATCTAGGCATCGATCTTCTATTTCCATTTATACACAAGAACAAGCACTTTTATCACACACATCACGATCTTTAATTATACATTAAGAATTCTTTTGTTCACTTCATTCCTTACTAAAATGGTGGGTTAGTTCTTACCTAAACCTTTACCACATAACCTATATAAACATTTCACCTTGTTTGATGTTCGAACTTCCTCTTATAGCATATCATAAGCATAAAGCACTGCTAGGCACTAAGCAGGATATATCACCAAGACGAAGCGCTAGGCACTAAGCCGAATATATCACCAACACGAAGCACGCTAGGCACTAAGCCCGAATATATCACCGCACAAAGCACGCTAGGTACTAAGCCGAATATACCCAAACACGAAGCCTACTAGGCACTAAGCCCGAATATATCACCCACGAAGCCTGCTAGGCACTAAGCCCGAACACATCAATATAATCAATCATTCCACACACACCTCATATCTATATTACATATCCAAATCAACTAACTTATTCACCTTAAACAAATAAATCATTACTTCATTGTACAATTCCACAATTCACATTGATACACTAATTCATTTCATATTATCAAATTTATGAAATCAATCTCATACACATATATATATACATTCGGCTATAACATGATTATATATCAAAATTTATCAAACATTATCATTTAATGAGTTCATGAATAATTCTTTAACAAATTTCAGCTTAAGGACTTACCTCGGTTGTCGATAGGCCGTGCGAATCGGCTATTCGAGAACCTTCGTCTTTCCCCGATCTAACTCCGTTTTTCTTTGCTCTTGATCTAATTTTGCTTGAATAATGCCGAATGTTCAAAGGTTTTTCTCCCCTTTTCTTTTGTGTTTCTTTCGGCCAAAGACGAACAAAATGAATGGCTTTTATTTTATTGTTTTATTAACATATATTTATTTATTATTTTAACATATAATGTAATAATATACATTATAATAATCCAAACACTATTACATGCAACCAAGGTGGCGGCCATTAACCTTAAAATGGGCTATTTGCCCTTTTAATACCTCACATTAAAGAGCCATGCTCAATTTAACACATTTCACTTTAGTTGGCCACTTTTACTTTTTATGCGATTAAGTCCTTTTATCTAATTCGACACTTAAACGATAAAATTTTTCTCTGAAACTTTCACACATATAAATACATACATAATAAACACTAAATATAATATGTAAACATTTCTGGGCTCGATTCGTGGTCCCGAAACCACCTTTCCAATTAGGGTCGATTCGATCATTACAACTCTCCCCTTAAGGATTTTCGTCCCGAAAATCTTACCATTAAACAACGTCGGATATTGTTGCCTCATTGAATCTTCAGTTCCCACGTTGCCTCTTCAACTCCAAGTCGATTCCATAACACTTTCACTAAGGAAATCTTTTGTTTCTTAGCTCTTTCATTTCCGAGCTAGAATACGGATCGACTTTTCCTCATCGTCATATCGATCGTATCTCAATCTCGATTTGAGCAATCACATGTGACGGATCGATCTGTATCTACAGAGCATAGAAACATGAAATACATCGTGTATCTTTTCTAATTCAGAGGGTAGCTTCAATTTATAAGCAACAGGCCCAACGCGTTCAATGATTTCATACGGTCCAATAAACCTCGGGCTCAACTTGCCTTTCCAGCCAAAAAGGAGCATTTTCTTCCATGGTGAAACCTTTAAAAGACTCGATCTCCGATCCGAATTCAATATCTTTACGTTTCAAATCGGTAGGACTTTTGTCGATCGATGCGACTTTCAAATTATCTTTGATTATGGCCACTTTACTGATCTCTTTAATCAAATCAACCCGTGTATCTTATTTTCACCGAGCTCGATCCGAAGATAATGGTGTTCGACATTTTTACCGTATAAGGCTTCATAAGGTGCCATTTTGATACTTGATTGAAAGCTATTATTGTAAGCAAATTCAATCAAAGGTAGGTATCGTTCCACGCACCTTCAAACTCGAGAACACAACATCTCAACATGTCCTCAAGTATTTGAATAGTTTGCTCAGATTGACCGTCTGTCTGCGGATGAAAGGCTGTACTAAAATGTAGTTTAGTACCTAAAGCATTTTGCAACTTCTTCCAAAATCGCGATGTAAATCTCGGGTCTCTGTCTGACACAATGGAGCTCGGACACCATGCAATCTTATAATCTGCGAAACATACAATTCGGCAAGTTTATCGAGTGAAAAGTCATGCGAATCGGCACAAAATGAGTGATTTAGTCGGTCTATCAACTATCACCCATACGGCATCTTTCTTACTCGGTGTCATAGGAAGACCGGATACAAAATCCATTGAAATTTTATCCCATTTCCACTCGTGTATCATGATCTATGAAGCAACCCGAAGGCACTTGATGCTCGCTTTTACTTGTCGACAAATTAGGCACTTTGAAACAAATTGAGATATATCTCGTTTCATACCGTGCCACCAATAGAACTGTTTCAAGTCGTTATACATTTTCGTGCTACCGGATGTATCGATAGTCGGCCACTATGAGCCTCACTCAAAATCATCTCAGATCAAATCGAGTTCTTTGGAACACACATTCGGCTTTTAAAATTCAAGCATCATTTGCATCAATCAAAATCGACTCGCACCTTTTCACAATCGAATTCGTTTAGCAATCATATTCTTGTCAACTTTCATGCATCACAAATTTGTTGGATAAACATCGGTCTTGCTCGCAACTCGGCTATTATCGAACCATCACTAGACATAGCCATCTGTGCATTTAATGCACGAAGAGCAACTAATAATTTCTGACTTAACGCATCCGCAACAACATTAGCTTTTCCCGGGTGATAGTCAATCACCAATTCATAGTCTTTTAACAGTTCTAGCCACCTACGTTGTCTCAAATTTAGGTCTTTCTGAGTCATTAAATACTTTAGACTTTTGTGATCTGAATAAATGTGACATTTCTCGCCAAATAAATAGTGACGCCAAATTTTCAATGCGAAAACAATGGCTGCAAGCTCTAAGTCATGCGTCGGGTAATTTTTATCGTGCGGCTTCAATTGTCTTGAAGCGTAGGCTACCACTTTGCCTTCTCGCATCAAAACACAGCCCAAACCATTTAAAGAAGCATCGGAATAAACAACGAATTCTTTACCCGATTCAATTTGAACTAATACGGAGCTTCACAAAAGGGCTTTCAACCGATCAAAACTTTTCTCGACATTTTTGACCACTCGAACCGGACATCTTTCTGCGAGAACCTTGTCAACGGGTAGCTATCATAGAAAATCTTTCACAAATCGTCGATAGTAACCCGCAAGTCCCGTAAAACTTGAATCTCTAAACATTTTTGGTGGCTTCCAATCAAGTATAGCCGAGATTTTGTTCGGATCAACTCGAATGCCCGATGTGAAACCACATGTCCCAAAAAGCTGACCTCTTTCATCCAGAACTCACACTTACTAAACTTCGCATACAGCTGATGATCTCTCAAGGTTTGTAGCACTAACCTCAAATGTTCAGCGTGTTCAATTTCATCTTTGGAGTAGATCAATATGTCATCAATAAACACCACCACAAATCGATCCAAAAACTGTCTAAAAACCCGATTCATCAAATCTATAAAATAGCAGTGCATTAGTAAGCCTAAAAGGCATTACCAAAAACTCAAAATGTCCGTACCTCGTCCAAATGCGTCTTTGGCACATCAGTATCTCGACTCAAGAATCGATAATAACCCGATCTCAAGTCTATCTTGAAAATACCGACGCCCTTTCAACCGATCAAACAAATCATCAATCCGAGGTAACGGTACTTATTCTTTATAGTTACCTTATTCATTCTGCCGATAATCAATACACATTCGCATCGTTCCATCTTTCTTTCTCACAAAAGAATGGTGCACCCAAGGAGAGAAACTTGGTCGCAAAGCCCTATCTGTTAACTCTTGCAATCTGTGCTTTCACTCTTTTAGCTCAAGATGGGTGCCATCGATATGGAGCTATTGAGATCGGAGTCGTTCTGGAGCTAATTCAATGCCAAACTTAATCTCTCGTATAGGGGTAAACCGGTAGTTCTTCAGGAAACACATCTGAGTATTCACATACAATCGGTACAGATTCAATCTGTTTCTCAGACACTTTATTATCCAGCACATAAGCCAAATAAGCTTCACACCCTTTTCTCACATACTTTTGAGCTAACATCGATGATATAATCAGTAGAAACCCACGAATCTTTGGATTCAATTCTAATGATCTCACCATTCGGTGTCTCAAATCGATAAGCTTTCTTTTGCAATTCACCTTGTATCATGCGAAGTTAACGGTTCATTCCCAAAATTATATCAAACTCATCGAAAAGGCAACAAGATTAAATCAACTGGGAAGCAAAATCCCGAATCATCAATGGGCAACTTTTACACTTTATTAACAAACACACATCTACCCAAAGGGTTGGATACGCTGAATCACAAACTCAGAGACTCAACTGGCGAGTCTTCATGAATACCGTAGTTTCACATACATATGAATGGGTCGAACCAGATCTATCAATGCAATCACAAGAGTATCATAAAGGGTGAAAGTACCTGGTAATGACATCCGAGAAGCAAGATCTCTCTAGCTCGAGTAACATAAGCTCTTCTTTGGAGCTCTAGCCTCGATCGATCTATTGTGTTCTTTGTCCTCTCGACTACCACCTACATTGCGTAATGCCGGGTGGTCCGCCCGTCATCGATGCACTACTTGGTCTAGAGTTTCTTTGTATTCGACTCACTAACATCGTGCACTCTCGAATAAAATGGTCCGAGGATCCACATTTAAAGCAAGACCACCACGAACTCTACAACTCCTGTGATGCCATTTTCCACAATGTTTACATTCAACTCGATTCGTGGGACGTTACCAACACCGGTCATCGAGGTAGCTCGGAACCCACTTGGAGGTCGATCACGTCTAGATGAATCAAGTAGCTTTGTGTCGATGAAGTCATCTCTAAACTTCTTAGATGTGGAATGAAAATTCTTACCCGACGGTCTCTTACGAGTATCTCTAGCTTGGTCTCGGCCTTTCTTTTCTCCTTCCCGAGCTCTTCACTGGCAAGCTCGCTCAACAAGTGTCACAAACTCTCGATTTCAAGAATACCAACAAGCAACTTTAAGTCTTCATTCAAGCCATCTTCAAACCTTTTGCACATAATGGCTTCGGTTGATACACACTCTCGAGCATATCGGCTCAATCGACAAACTTTCGCTCATATTAATCACGGTCATTTGCCCCTGTTTTAGTTCAAGGAATTCTTTACGTTTCGGTCGATGAACCTCTGGTGATATATTTCTTGGAACTTATTCGAAAGAAATCCCATGTCACTTTTCTTTTGGAACCATCGATACTAGTGTATTCCACCGGTGATAAGCGGTGTCCGGAGCAAGGATATAGCACATTTCAAGCATTCGCTCAGAGTGCGGGATAGCTCATCAAGTACCGAATAGTGTTATCAAGCCACAATTCATTTCGCCTCTGCATCATCATTATCATTGGCCTTGAATTCTTCGCCCCAAATTTCCTAATTTTATCAGCAGGAGGCCTACTAGATCTCATTGGATCTATCATCGAAGTCTTGAAGGTAACGGAGTTGGATTATTCGGGGTGGAGGTTATTGTACCGTTGGATTATTCTGAATAAACTGGGCAAACCATTCATTCATCATTTGATAGAAGGCTTGTTTAGCCTCTCCCTCATGGTTACCCGTAACTGGTTGAGAGTCTAGTGTCACCGATCCATGTGCGAGACCAGCGCGACACTCTCCACATCATCTGCCACTGCTCTATCGGGATCGTAATCCATTTACTATATAAAATACAATCGAAATTGTCGAAGTCACCACACTATCATATATACAATTTAAAGGCATGTATAGCTAGACTCTTTCATACTACGGTAGTCCTAGAATCGACTAAACCGTAGCTCGATACCAATAAATGTAACACCCTAACCCGTATCCATCGCCTAATAGGGTTACGAGGCATTACCAGACAATACAGTTTCACACAATCATTTATCATTTTTTTCATACACAACTTTATATCAATTACTTTACGATATAAATTCTAAATCCAAGCAATAATCCACTAAAACATAGTAGTTAAATTTGCACATATGAAACACGCAACTAGATAAAGTTAATCCGCTTCAGTTACTTATAATGCATATACAAACTATACTTTAAAATATCAACCATATTAATATCATCTATATATATATCCACATGCTCAATTAACTACTATGCCACAAAACCATGTTCATATACTTAATTCCTATGACTCAACTATCAATGGCGATTGTATACTTGAAACATATTTAAAGATATACATATATATATATATATATGATTTCACTTCATACATCTTATGTATGTAAATATATCTATTTATATATTGAATATTGAACCTATCAATTCATTGCTACTACACAAAAACAAAATCAAAACATTCAAACCCTATTACATCAATTATTATACAATCACATATGCGATTTTAGTAACCTTACAATATGGCCGAACTTACTATTGATGTTTATATATATATATAGTGCGCATTATACCTTAAAAATAAAAGCTACATCTAACATTTGAACACAAATTACATTTAAATATACTCCTAATTCGCAACTACATTAGTATACCTAAACTTTATTTTTCATCTTATTACTAATCATTGATTCAGCCACACCATAATCAAGGTCATATGCATATCAATATGAACCAAATATTACAACCACACATGCGCATGCTCATATTATTATTAACATCAACTTGGCACTTTTAACTATCCAATAAAGCTAATCAAACATACTTAAACCACAACCATCATTTACCATTACTCATAGTCAATTACAATCCAAACATTATCAATGTATATACCAAATATTAAGCTCACTAACATGAACCAATTAATAAGTCTTTCTTATCATAATCTAACATGCATAAACAATAATGCCACTCACACACATGTTTAAACCATAATCAAGCATAAATAATAGTTCATGGCATGAGCAAACAATATCATCAAAACACGAAACAAGTTATTAGAAATAGATAGCCATTTTCAGATAGCTAGCATATTTACACTATTACAAAACATTAGTTATACGATTTAATCTAGCCTATACATGCCCTTTTAAATAACAAACTAAGTTTTTAATACCAAAAGAAAGTCGATAGTGTGGTTGACTTCACGGATGATCCTTCGAGCCCGTAGTTCGAATCAAAATCTATAAAACAAAGATAACAAAAATACAAACACAAGAAGTTTACTAGCTTAGTAAGTCCCAAGCATACATAAATATAATGAGCATATAGTATAACACATAATTATTTCATTATATAAAATATAGATCATTGAATAATAGTAATACTCTTTACTTAAATATCATTACAATAACATCGAAAACCAATCTAGGCATCGATCTTCTATTTCCATTTATACACAAGAACAAGCACTTTTATCACACACATCACTGATCTTTAGTTATACATTAAGAATTCTTTTGTTCACTTCATTCCTTACTAAAATGGTGGGTTAGTTCTTACCTAAACCTTTACCACATAACCCTATATAAACATTTCACCTTGTTTGATGTTCAGAACTTCCTCTTATAGCATATCACCGGCATAAAGCCTGCTAGGCACTAAGCCCGAATATATCACCAAGACGAAGCCTGCTAGGCACTAAGCCAGAATATATCACCTAAGATGAAGCCTGCTAGGCACTAAGCCCAAATATATCACCAAGACGAAGCTCGCTAGAGCACTAAGCTTAGAATATATCACCCAGACGAAGTTCGCTAGGCACTAAGCCCGAACACATCAATATAATCAATCATTCCACACACACCTCATATCTATATTACATATCCAAATCAACTAACTTATTCACCTTAAACAAATAAATCATTACTTCATTGTACAATTCCACAATTCACATTGATACACTAATTCATTTCATATTATCAAATTTATGAAATCAATCTCATACACATATATATATACATTCGCTATAACATGATTATATATCAAAATTTATCAAACATTATCATTTAATGAGTTCATGAATAATTCTTTAACAAATTTCAGCTTAAGGACTTACCTCGGTTGTCGATAGGCCGTGCGAATCGGCTATTCAAGAACCTTCGTCTTTCCCCGATCTAACTCCGTTTTTCTTTGCTCTTGATCTAATTTTGCTTGAATAATGCCGAATGTTCAAAGGTTTTTCTCCCCTTTTCTTTTGTGTTTCTTTCGGCCAAAGATGAACAAAATGAATGGCTTTTATTTTATTGTTTTATTAACATATATTTATTTATTATTTTAACATATAATGTAATAATATACATTATAATAATCCAAACACTATTACATGCAACCAAGGTGGCCGGCCATTAACCTTAAAATGGGCTATTTGCCCTTTTAATACCTCACATTAAAGAGCCATGCTCAATTTAACACATTTCACTTTAGTTGGCCACTTTTACTTTTTATGCGATTAAGTCCTTTTTATCTAATTCGACACTTAAATGATAAAATTTTTCTACGAAACTTTCACACATATAAATACATACATAATAAACACTAAATATAATATGTAAACATTTCTCGGGCTCAGATTCGTGGTCCCGAAACCACCTTTCCGATTAGGGTCAGATTCGGTCTGTTACAGTTGAGGTGAGGTAATGGGTATATGCATGTCTAGGATTGGATCTAGAGAGAGCTTGGTACTTAAGCAGTTACACTGACCCACCTCCTCTTCTTTGGAATCCTACCTGGTGCATAGTACCTATTCACTTTGATCGATGGGACTTGTTAACGGGCCCAAGTAGGTACTGAATCCATAAAACTTAAGAATGATCGAAATGCCCCTAAGGGAGAAAATGACTAAAATACCGTTAGTCTAGAAATTACCCAAGTACCCCCGATTTAGAAATTTATGAAAATACCCCTGGGTAGTGAAATGACTAAAATACCCCTAAGTACTTAATGTGTAAAAATGTGTGTGGCATTCATGAAATATATGTCACACTTGGGTGGGTTTTGATGATACAGAGGAAGATATGTGAGGATCGCATAGTCATTTGATGACCGTGGATCCACCGGTGGCTTTAAGCCCATTATAGCGACTTTCTTTTAACGTTTGAGTAGTCTTCATTGTTGGTGCTACCTTTGGAGTGTAGGGATGGGTAGGTTGATATTTATATCCCCACAGGAGTGCAGGGTTGGAAGGGAAATGGAGTGCAGGGATGGATTTGGGATGGGTGCATTGTATTCCTGTGATATTGTTTTGATATGAGGTCATTGTGGCTAAGGCCCAAGACCACCAATTTTGATAGGGCTTAGGCCCAATATGATATTTGCATGTTGATTGGTTTCCCAAGGGTCGTACACACTGAGGTTTAAAACTCACACCCTTTTTATTAAATGTTTCAAGTGATCCTCAATAGATGGCTCGATGTGGGAGGGACTCGGAGATGGCCACACTATAAGATACTTAGAAGTTTTGTTTGTTTGTTTCAAAAGACATGATTTTAATTACTTTATTTTCATTGGATGTAATAAGGCCTTGTACTCGATTTGACTTTAAGTTTTGGGTTTCATTATTGTTCAACTGTTTAATTATTAAACTTGCATAAGTTTTTATAAAGTTTAAACATGGTTTTTGAAGTACCTAAAAACATGGGCTTTTATCATTACCTAACATGACTCAGGGATTTTGGGCTTTTAAGCCTTTAACTTAAGTTTTAATTAAAGCAAAGTCATTTTGAATTATTCCTTTGATGTGACATCACAAGATTCGGCCATAATGTTTAGGCCGGGTCTGGGGGTGTTACACCTCCATAATTGTTGTACAATTCAATATCTTTATAAGGATAAACTCGGTAGATGGTATAGGGTCCTTTCCGTCGGGATTTAAGCTTCCCAGGAAATAACTTCAACCTTGAGTTAAATAACAAAACCCTCTGACCTTCTTTAAATTTGTGAGGTTGTATATGACTATCATGCCATCTCTTTGATCTTGACACATTTTGGCATTCTCATAGGAAAATAGCCTCAGCTCTTCCAACTCATCAAGTTGTAACATCCTTCTCTCATCGGTTTGCTTAAGATCAAGGTTTAACTACTTCAAAGCCCAGTGAGCTCTATTCGCCAACTCTAATGGCAAATGACATGCCTTTTCAAAGACTAACCGATGAGGAGTCATTCCTAACGAAGTCTTAAATGTTGTTTGATTGGCCCATAATGCATCATCGAGCCTTCGAGACCAATTTTTCTTCTAAGGTGTACTAACTTTTTAAGGATACCTTTTATTTCACGGTTGACTCTCTCAGCTTGCCCATTAGACTGGGGATGATAGGTAGTGGTAATCTTGTGCTTCATATCATATTTGTCAAGTAATCACTTAAGCCATTTGTTCACAAAGCGAGAACCTTCATCACTAATAATAGCTATTGGTGTCCCAAAATCGTGTAAACACATACTTATGTAGGAATCGCATGACTACCTTAACATCATTTGTAGGGTATGCTTTAGCTTCAACCCACTTGGATACATAGTCCACAGCAACTAAGATGTATTTGTTCCCATACGAAGAAGGAAATGGGCCTAAGAAGTCAATGCCCCATACGTCGAACAATTCAATCTCCAAAATGTTTGTCAAGGGCATCTCATTAATCCTTGATATATTTCTGGTCCTTTGGCATTTTTCACAGCTCTTCATATAAGCATAAGCATCTTTAAATAGTGTAAGGCAAAAGAAACCTACTTACAAAATCTTTGTTGTAGTATGTGAACCACCAAAGTGTCCTCCACTTGGAGATGAATGGAAATGATACAAGATCTCAGCAATCTCACTTTCAGCTACACACTTTCGGATTATATTATCTGCACACTGTTTAAACAAAAATGGATCCTCCTAAAAATAATACCGACTATTATGAAGGAATTTTTTCCTTTGTTGGTATGCCATTTCTCG
The DNA here is from genome assembly GCA_025506655.1 of Gossypium rotundifolium. Taxonomy (NCBI): domain Eukaryota; kingdom Viridiplantae; phylum Streptophyta; class Magnoliopsida; order Malvales; family Malvaceae; genus Gossypium; species Gossypium rotundifolium. The sequence continues at coordinate 136,166,812 of CP106729.1, read as the reverse complement.
AGGAATTATTCCACATGCAAGATAATTTGAAAACTTAACAAACCAAGGTGTTTCATGAAATCGACTTACCTCAAATAAGTGTTCATCTGGGAAATTCTCGTTGATAGGTGCACATGATCGAGTTACCTCATCTTGCTCCAACCTTGAAATTTAAAACGATTAAACCCTTATACCAAAGTTTTAAACCCTATTGAGTTTTAAATCCTCTCCAATTGTTTTCAAATCCTTTAAATCCTTATACCTCAAAACCCCTTTTATTCTTCTTCTTTTGTTGCTAAAAATTTCCTCTTATTATAATCTTATTTGGTGTAGGAACTAAGAATATAACATTGACAAAACAAACCATAACAAATAACTTCAAGGAATCCAAAGAAACTAATCGAGGTTAAGGGTTCTTAACTCATTTTTACTATTTCATTGGATACATTGCTTGATAGTTTGTTAGTTTTTAGAGTACGACTACATTGAATATGTCACATCAGAAGTCTAGAAAAAAAACACACAAGAACCATTAATAGTCTCAAATCTGTTAAAATTTTGAATTCATAATGCTGAAAAATATTTTCTTAAACTACAAGGTAAAACATTTATTCAGGAAATAGGATTTGAAGCATCAATGGTTCTTAGCAATGAAACTTTGTCTCTAGTCCGATACCATAGATGGGTGTTTCTCTATGATCCTAAAAGAAAACGTTGTTATTCCTCTCACACAAGAATTTTATGCCGCCCTTAGGGATGAAGAAACCCAAAGACCACATGTTGTCATGTGGAAAACAATAACAGTAAGAGGAAATGATGCTCTATTTTCCCTGAAAAAGATTTGTAAATATTACGATGCCACATACTATGAATCTAATTTTTTAAAAAGATATTGATTTAACGGAATTTAAAGATATTGATATGGAAAGCATCGCCAAATATTTAACTAAAATTCGAGGAGAATGGAACCTTTACCCAGATACCTGACTTCCAACTACTTTCAATCAAGCCATAATGTTCCCAATCACTAAAATGTGGATGGGATTTATTAGCACTAGAATTTGCCTGCTCTTAATGTTTCTAATGTCAATACTTTTCCAACAATTTTATTGTCTGGAATTTTATAGAAAAAACATATATGCATTGAGGAATGGATCCATTAAATAAAGAGATGTGTTAGTGTCCAGAAGGTCGAGGTTTTCTTTCCCCACCTCGTGACGACACTTCGCAAGAACGTAGAGGTTCCAGTGGAAGTAAACAAGCAATTTATAAGGGCAACAAAGAGTTTGATAGGTGATTCCATTTATACTCAATATGTTGGGCTTAATCAGAAAGAAATCAAAGATTGGAATCGGAGAAGAAAGTAAAATATGGACATTCTCGCATCTCTGAAAAAGAAAACAATAACAAAAGCAAGGAATGGAAAGAGAATATTCAAAACTAGAATGGATGATCAGATGGATGTAGGAATCAGGAATAATAATTAAGGAGTTCACTCGACAAAATAATCTTAGAGAACCAAATTACCTGTCAAACATATATACATTTGAATCATTCCATACTAACTTCAAGAAGTAGAGAAGCGAAGAAGAGGAAAGGAACAATAATGAAGAAGAAAAGAATGAAGAGGCCACTGAGCAAGAATTCTAAAAGAGGGAGGATGATTTTTACGAGGCGATATTCCAGCCATAATAATCTACGTTAAAAGAACCAATCATCCACAGCCCAACCCGACATACACAATTGTAGGGAAGGGGCTTTGCTAGAGAACATGTATGGAGGAAAGGAAGGCACCAATGGAGAGGGGGTAGATGCCCTATTTTGATGATTCTTGTAACGCCCCAAAAGTTAAGGGTTGTAGTTTTGTTTAAATTCATGTTGTGCTTATTTGGCTAGTTATTTGAGTGTGTTTAGGGTCCTAAAGAGGCCTGGGTTCGAGTCTGAGCCTTGGAAAAATTTTGGTTTTTGACCCTAAAGTGAACAGGGTTGGCAGTTATAGGGTTTAAGTAAATTTGTGTGTGTTTTCCTAACACAAGTTAAGAATGTGGTGTGATGGTGTGGCGTCAAGTGGAGAGCAAGGAGGGAAGGGTTTCGAATCCCACAGTTTTCCAAATGGAGGTTTTATTTTGTGTTAGATGAGTGGAGGAAGCAGAGTTTGGATCAAACTCTTCAAAGGGAGTTGGGGACTTGGTCAAACATTTCAAACGGATGGAGAGGAGCTATTCTAGGAGCCTTTGGTGGAGAAAATCGTGGAAATAGAGGAGAGGGGAAGTGTTGGCCGAATATGGGGAAGTGGAAGAGAGGAATTTCGATCAAGAGTGGTCTTTGGGAGTGCATATTTGGTTTTGGGAGAGGGGAGAGTGCCGAATTTTCTTGGTGTTCTTTTGGGAGCTTTTTCAGGTTTTGTTTATTTTTAGCATTTTGGGTACTCTTTTTTTCCTTCTTTTCTTTTCTCAATTGTGTCTTTGCCTAATCTATTTGTGAATTGACCACTCATGCATCTCTTATTCTCTTTTCTTCTATTATTCAACTAGTCTCTTGTTTTTCTTAATGCTCCTCTCTTCATGATTCAAAGTTAGCCGATTTGGGGTAGGCCGAACCTATTTCTTTTGTTCCTCCTACGTTTCTAATCTCTTCTTCCATTAGCCGGATCTATCCTTCCCCAACACTTCATCTCTTGTTTTCTAATTGGTAAGCCTCTACTTCCACTTTCTTTACTTTCCTCTTTGCACTAATATTCTTTCTTTGGTTGAATACAACACTCTCTCGTCTTCTTATTATTCTTTCTCCTCTCCCTGCAAAGCATAAGCTGAAGCACTTTTTCTTTGGTGTAGGCTGAACCTATTGGAGGCTAAGCATACCCACCTCACCATTCATTTAGCCTTTAAATCTCGGGAAGTGGTTGGTAAGTTGTGGCTATGGCCGAATGTGAGGGGTGGTTTGCTCTCTTTAGCGTTTTGTGTTCTTCGGAGTTAGAAGGCTTTTTCTCTTGTTGCCTTGAAGCGATGTTTCTAATATGTTCTTTTTGCTAGGGACTCGACTTGTTTAATCAAGGAGCCGACTAAACACTCTTCCTTTGTAGTAAACCTCTTGTTTGGTGGTAAGTGGTGTTAGATGATTAATCATTTTCAATCTTTGGAGATGTCTTATCAGGGTTAAGACTAATATATTAGAATTTATTAATTTCATAGGTGCGTAATCTTGAGAGCTTCAACCTACGCTCGTAACAGATGTGTAATCTCACACCACTACTTAATTTGATACGCGATGTTTCTGTGAATTGGCTAAAAGCTAAAATACCGAAAAGCTGAAATATCGACAACCAAGATTACTCGAGCGTGCGAGTGCTCATAGTGATAAACTGAGCCACTAGTGACGGTGACAGACCGTTAAGAGTGTTACAAACGCTCGTGAAATTGAGGCCATAATAGGCCTTGTCGAGTCGAAGTGGGCTAAGTGGGCCCAATGGGTTAATAGGCCCACCTGAGCAAAATTCATGGTAAGTACCGGATAATTGCTTTGATTGCGAAGTCTGCAGAACCAAGACCCAAAATAAGCTAAATGGGCCACATGAGCGTGTAGGCTCGTTTGGGTCGAAATTGGATTTTAGGCCCAACTACCCCGTAGTGACCTAAAAGGGAACCTGTGTCGCTCGAGGCGATAGTGGGCCTCCAGAAAGGCCGTTAGATGGTAAATTACTGAAATACCCTTAGTGGGTAAATTATCGAAATACCCCAAGGGTGGAATTATCATTTTACCCCTAAGTGTCCAAAATGATCGTTATACCCTTAGTGGTAGTTAAATTTTGTTTATGTGCTTGTATATATATATATCTGTACATATTCATATTACACTGCATTCATAACATATTGCATTGGGTTGGGCTTGTTGATTAGAGGAAGTACCATTTTAGTGGCTCTACCACATACCGTTAGAGTGGTATCGCCACATACCGTTTTAGTGGCTCAGCCACATATATCGTTATTAGCAGCTTGACTGCATTATTGGAGAGTTTTGGCTGGGTGGGTTGACATGGTCCCCACATGGTGTGTTGGTTAGTATGGGTGAAGAGTTAGTTGGCTGGATAGGATTGGGGTGGGTACATATCCATATGCATTGGGGTGATTTAGGGCTTAGGCCTAGCTTGTTACCGAATAGGGCTTACACCCAGACCGACACCGTATGGGCTCAGGCCCAGACTATGACCATTATAGGGGATTACACACTAAGTTCTTGTAACTTACCCCTTTCTTCTAACCGTGTAGGTAATCCCCAGCCATCGAGGATTTGGAGCTGCGGAGGACTCGAAGGTGGCCATACGTTGGAGTTGTTACTAAACAAAACTTAGTAATTTTAGATTTAATTTATTTTATATTATTTTAGGGTTAATAATTTTTGTAATAAGGCCATTGGGATTTTCTTTTTAACTTTCATTTGGTATTTATTTTAGTTATGAACTACTAAATAATTAAACACGGGTTTTTAAAATAATAACTTCTGTTTTCAAAATATCACATTTTGCAACTTTTAAAGTCAGTCTTTTGCCACAAACAAAGTTTTGGAACAGATATTATGTTTACAATAAAAATAACTTTAAACAAATCTTATTTTGTAAGTAATAAATTTCGTGATCTATAAACGGTATAAAATTTAAAATTTAGGAAGGGTTCTCATTGAAAGCGTAGTTTTCAAATAGCCTCGCAATGTGACATGTTAGATTGACCATAACGTCTAGGCCGAGTTTGGGGTGTTGCATTTAATGGTATTAGAGCCAGGTTGTAAAACTCGGCTGTGGGATGGGTTTGAAAATTTGTCCAAATCTATTTAAACTTTGGTTTAGAAAAAAAATGGTAGTGTTATTGAAAGTATGGCACACCAAGTCTCTGGCACCAAATTTGTAAGTTTCCAGACTTTATACTTTGCTATATGCTGATATGGCCGTACTAAGAAACTTCTAGGGAAAATAGTAGTATTCTGAACTCTTTAGTTGGAGAAACCGAGACTATAAGAGACTAGAACTTTAGTAAACTCGATCTACAAAAACTATTCTTATTATTGTTTTCCATAAAACATTTATTAATAATTACATAAACTATAAGTTGATGCATAAAACTCTTAAACAGATTAATACGTTACACCGATATGAGTGCTAGAGGTCACGAAATGGGTACACATGGCCATGGTAGAGGCCAATTTGCTAGGGCTAGGTCCTCAACATCAGGACATATGCCCAAAAGGGAGGTGCCGACATCACTGGTGACTAAAATGAGGTCTCATGACCGAGCTGGTGGGGATGATGCTCTGTCTCAAGTGATGCTACGGGTTCTGGAAAGGGTGGCTGGAGCGAGTACTGGGTCGGTAGCCCGAGGGTCAATTTCTGAGTGACTCTGTTCGAATGGGGTAGAAATCTTCAGGGGCATCTCTAGTGTAGCCCCAAATGTAGTAGGGTATTGGATGTTAGAAGGAACAAAATTGAAAAGCAAATCATGGATGACATTGCCAATCATGTGACATGGGATTTCTTTAAAGCGACCTTCTAAGGGAAGTATGTCACGGGAAGTTATGTGGACACCGGAGAAAGGAATTTTGAATCTAGTTAAGGGAATAAGTCCATAGCGAGTATGAGGCGAGTCTTTATTACGGGATGAGGCATATCAATGGTGGCTTAGCCTATAGGGAAAGAGACTGAGGTAGAAAGCTAAAGGCATCGAGGAGGTGAACGCTCGAGCCAATCATGTTTGATGGGTCTTCAAGTTCTTGAGTGGGTTTCATAAGAGGCCTATGTTTGATAGGCTAGCTTGTTGCAGATTGTTGCTAGACGACCGCAACCTTGCGTTGAGTGTGGGAGACCTCATTCGGGAGAGTGTTGAAGAAGAACTAGGGGGTGTTTCAGATGTGGGTCCAAGGATCATCAGTTTAGAAATTGTCCTCGGGAGCCTGTTCAGACGCAAGCAGCCGATCAGGGTTATGTGCAGCCAGGGAGAGGTGGTCAATAGCCACAGAGAGGTCATAGTCCACCTAGTGGGGAAATGGGTTTGGACGAGGTCGGGGAGCACTGAGCATAGGTGCTAGTACTACAGAGGTGAGACAGCCTGGGTTGGTTTATATGGCTCGACGTCAAGAGGATGGCGACGTACCTGACGTCATAACTGGTACGTTCCTCATTCATGATATACCATGTATTGCTTTAATTGATATTGAGTCGACGCACTCATATGTTGCATGTACTGTGTTGAGAACTTTGGGTATACAATTCAAACTTGCTGATAAAGAGATGTCGGTGATTAGTCCTTTAGGACAGTCTGTTGTAGTGAATAAGCTGTTTAGAGATGTGCCTCGAGAGGTTCAAGGGGTTGTCTTTTCGGCGGATTTGATGGAACTGTCGTTCGGTGAGTTTGATCTCATTCTAGGCATAGATTGGTTAATGAAACACCGTGCGATTTTGGATTGCGCTGCTAAGCATATGGTATTGAAATCTTCAGAGGATGAGGAAGTGATTGTGATAGGGGAGCAAATGGATTATCTAGCCAATGTTATCTCAACATTTAGGGCCGAGAAGCTGGTTCGCAAAGGTTGCTAGGCGTTCCTTACTTATGTCAGCACATCTGATGTTAATGGACCGTCTATTGAGAATGTTAGGATTATAAAAGAGTTTTCAGATGTATTCCCTGAAGAGCTTCTAGGGTTGCCTCCAAACCGCGAGGTTGAGTTTGGCATTGAACTCCTATCGGGAATGGCTCTAGTGTCCATCACCCCTTACAGGATGGCACCAAAGGAGCTAGTTGAATTAAAGGCTGAGATCCAAGAGCTATTGGATCGAGGATTCATCCGACCGAGTGTGTCTCCGTGGGAGCACCGGTACTGTTTGTGAAGAAGAAGGATGGGTCAATGCACATGTGTATAGATTTTCGTCAATTGAATAAACTAACGGTTAAGAACAAGTACCCACTACCAAGGATTGACAATATGTTTGATCAGCTGCGAGGGGCTTCAGTTTTCTCGAAAATAGATCTAAGATCGGGGGACAATCAATTAAGGGTTAAGGAGGTAGATGTGTTCAAGTAGCCTTTAGGACTCGTTATGGACACTATGAGTTTCTGGTCATGCCATTTGGATTAGCGAATACACCAACTACTTTCATGGATATGATGAACTGGGTCTTCCAACCCTACTTAGACCGGTTCGTGGTAGTGTTTATAGATGATATTCTTGTATATTCAAGAACCGAGGAGGAGCATGACGCACATCTCTGAGTTGTTCAGCGGATATTGAGAGAAAAATAGCTCTATGCCAAATTCAACAAGTGTGAGTACTAGCTGAAGGAGGTGACATTTTTGGGTCATGTTGTGTCTGCCGAGGGGATTAGGGTTGATCCTTGGAAAGTTAAGGCTGTATTAGATTGGAAGCCACCAAAGTCGATTTTGATATTCGAAGTTTTCTTGGTCTGGCGAAGTACTACAGATGATTTGTTGAGGGGTTTTCACTGATTGTTGCACCCCTAACTAAGTAACTATGTAAGGGGGTACTGTTTGTTTAGATTATAAACAATAGCAGAGTTTTGACAAACTGAAAAAGATTTTGACTGAAGCTTCGGTATTGATACAGCCTAAGGCTGAAAAATAATTCGTTGTCTATTGTGATGCGTCGCACACGGGTTTGGGTTATGTGCTAATGTAGGAGGGGAAGGTGGTGGCATATGCATCTCGTCAGCTTAGGCTGCATGAGGTGAATTACCCCACTTATGACTTGGAATTAGCTGTGGTGGTGTTCGTACTAAAAAGTTTGAGACATTACTTGTATAGGGAGAAGTCGATCATTTATATCGACCATAAGAGTCTTAAGTATCTCCTTACTCAGAAGGAGTTGAATCTTAGGCAATGAAGATGGATTGAGTTGCTTAAAGATTATGATTGCTCGATCGAGTATCATTCGGGCAAGGCTAATGTGGTAGCGGATGCACTAAGCCGTAAGGTTGTGTCTGATCTAAGAGCAATGTTTGCTCGCCTCAGTCTATTTGAGGATAGTTGTTTGTTGGTAGAACTGCAAGTAAAACTGACTTGGATTAATCAAATTAAAGAGAAGCAGTTATTGGATGAGTCATTGGTTTCTCATTTCCAGCAGGTGAAGAAGGGAGAGACTGTGGATTTTGAGCTTAATAATGAAGGAGTATTATGCTTCCGTGGAAGAGTTTGTGTACTGAAGGACTCTGAGTTAAGATAGTCTGAGGGAGGCGCATAGTAGTCCATACGCTATGCACCCTAGTGGAAACAAATTATATCGAGATTTGCATAAGCTCTATTGGTGGCTAGGACTTAAGCGTGAAATTACCGACTTTGTAAGTAAGTGTTTGACATGCTAGCAAGTGAAGGCTGGGCATCAACTACCTTCGGGACTGCTACAACCTGTGAAGATTCCACTCTGGAGGTGGGAGAGGGTAGCTATGGATTTTATTAGTGGGCTACCCTTGGCGCCTACTAAGAAAGATTCGGTATGGGTTATTGTTGATCAAATGACTAAATCCTCTCACTTCATACCGGTTCGCACAGATTACTCATTGCAGAAGTTAGCCAAGTTATATGTGGTGGAGATTATAAGGTTGCATGGGGTACCAGTGTCTATCATCTCAGACAGGGACCCTAGATTCACATCTCAGTTCTGGAAAGTGTTACATGAAGCTCTGGATACAATGCTAGATTTTAACACAGCATTCCATCCGCGACTGATGGCCAGTCAAAAAGGGTAATACAGATTTTGGAGGACATGTTGAGAAGCTGTGTGATTGACTTCAAGGGCAGTTAGGAAGACTACTTGTCGTTGGCAAAATTTGCTTAGAACAACAACTACCAATCTAGCATTCAGATGGCACCATATGAAGCATTATATGGGCGTAGGTGTCATACCCCTACTTGTTGGACAGAATTGGGTGAGCAACGACTGCTGGGCTCGGAGCTAATTTCAAAAATTGAGGAGAAAGTAAAGTTGATATGGGTCGGTTAAAAGAAACATCGGATAGGAAAAATTCAGACACCGATTTGAAGTGCAAAGAGATTAATTCTCGGTGGGAGATTTTGTCTTTTTGAAAGTCTCACCTTGGAAGAAGATTATGAGATTTGGGCGGAAGGGAAAGTTGAGCCCTAGATTTATCGGACCTTATCGTATAGTAAAGCATGTGGGACCGATTGCCTATCAGCTGGAACTACCTCCGAGTTAAATTGTATACATTATGTATTCCACGTTTCAATGCTGAGGCACTACCGTTCGGATCCTTCTCATATAGTGCTGGTGGAGGAGATCGAGGTAAGACCTGATCTGACATTTGAAGAAGGACCGGTGCAGATTTTGGATCGGGATGTTAAGGTGCTGAGAAGAAAATATGTTCCACTAGTCAAGGTGTTGTGGCATAATCACGGTTCAGAGGAAGCCATATGGGAACCTGAGGAGGTGATGCAACAGTAATACCCTCATCTCTTTTGACCAGGTAAAATTTCGAAGCTGAAATTTCTTTAAAGGGGTAGAGTTGTAACGCCCCAAAAGTTAAGCATTGTAGTTTTGTTTAAATTCATGTTGTACTTATTTGGCTAGTTATTTGAGTGTATTTGGAGGTCCTAAAGAGGCCTGGGTTCGAGTCTGAGGCTTGGAAAAAATTTGGTTTTGACCCTAAAGTGAACAGGGTTGGCAGTTGTAGGGTTTAAGTAAATTTGTGTGTGTTTTGCTAACACAAGTTGAGCATGTGGTGTGATAGTGTGGCGTCAAGTGGAGAGCAAGAAGGAAGGAGTTCGAATCCTACAGTTTGCAAAATGGAGGTTTTATTTTGTGTCAAATGAGTGGAGGAAGCAGAATTTGGATCAAACTCTTTAAGGGGAGTTGGGGACTTGGTCAAACATTTTAAACGGATGGAGGGGAGCTATTCTAGGAGCCTTTGGTGGAGAAAATCATAGAGATAGAGGAGAGGGGAAGTGTTGGCCAAATGTGGGGAAGTGGAAGAGAGGAATTTCGGTCAAGGGTGGTCTTTGGGAGTGCATATTTGGTTTTGGAAGAGGGGAGAGTGCCGAATTTTCTTGGTGTTCTTTTGGGAGCTTTTTCAGGTTTTGTTTCTTTTTGGCATTTTGGGTATTCTTTTCTTTTCTTAATTGTGTCTTTGCTGAATCTATTTGTGAATTGACCACTCGTGCATCTCTCTTCTCTTTTCTTCTATTCTTCAACTAGTCTCTTGTTTTCTTGATCCTCCTCTCTTCATGATTCAATGTTAGCCGATTTGGGGTATGCCGAATCTATTTCTTTTGTTCTTCCTATGTTTCTAATCTCTTCTTCCATTAGCCAAATCTATCCTTCACCAACACTTCATCTCTTGTTCTCTAATTGGTAAGCCTCTACTTCCACTTTCTTTTCTTTCCGCTTTCCACTATTATTCTTTCTTTGGCCGAATACAACACTCTCTCGTCCTCTTATTATTCTTTCTCCCCTCCTTCCAAAGCATAAGTTGAAGCACTTATTGGAGGTACCCTCCTCACCGTTCATTCAGCCTTCGAATCTCGGGAAGTGGTTAGTAAGTTGTGGCTATGGCCGAATGTGAGGGGTGGTTTTCTTTCTTTAGCGCTTTGTGTTCTTCGGGGTCGAAAGGTCATTTCTCTTGTTGCTTTGAAGCAACGTTTCTAATATGTTCTTTTGCTAGGGACTCGACTTGCTTAATGAAGGAGCCGACTAAACACTCTTCCTTTGCAGTAAACCTCTTGTTTGGTGGTAAGTGGTGTTAGATGATTAATCGGTTTCAATATTTGGAGATGTCTTATCAGGGTTAAGACCAATAGATTAGAATTTATTAATTTCATAGGTGAGTAATCTCGGGAGCTTCAACCTACGCTCGTAACAGGTGTGTAATCTCACACCACTACTTAATTTGATACGCGGTGTTTCTGTGAATCGGCTAAAAGCTGAAATACCGAAAAGATGAAGTATCGACAATTGAGATCACTCAAGGGTGCGAGTTCTCATAGTGATAAATCGAGCCACTAGTGATGGCGATAGACCGTTGAGAGTGTTACGAACGCTCTCGTGAAACTGAGGCCGTAATGGGCCTTGTCGAGCCGAAGTGGGCTAAGTGGGCCTAATGGGTTAACGGGCCCACCTGAGCGAAATTCATGGTAAGTACTGGATGATTGCTGCGATTGCGAAGTCCGCAGAATCGAGACCCAAAATAAGCTGAATGGGCGTGTGAGCTCGTTTGGGTCGAAATTGAATTTTAGGCCCAACTACCCCGTAGTGACCCAAAAGGGAACCTGTGTAGCTCGAGGTGACAGTGGGCCTCCAAAAAGGCTGTTAGATGGTAAATTACGAAATACCCTTAGTGGAATTACTGTTTTACCCCTAAGTGACCAAAATGACGGTTATACCCTTAGTGGTAGTTAAATATAGTTTATGTGATTATATGTATTTGTACATATTCATATTACACTGCATTCATAACATATTGCATTAGGTTGGGCTTGTTGATCGGAGGAAGTACCATTCTTGTGGCTTTGCCACATACCATTTGAGTGGCATCGCCACATACTATTTTAGTGGCTGAGCCACATATACCATTATTAGCAGCTTGACTGCATTATTGGAGAGTTTTGGCTGGGTGGGTTGTCATGGTCCCCACATGGTGTGTTGGTTGGTACAGGGTGGAGAGTTGGTTGGCTAGATAGGATTGTGGTGGGTACATATCCATATGCATTGGGATGATTTGGGGCTTAGGCCGAGCTTGTTATCGAATAGGGCTTAGGCCCAGACCGACACGTATGGGCTCAGGCCCAAACTATGATCATTAGAGGGGATTACTCACTGAGTTCTCATAACTCACCCCTTTCTTCTAAGCGTGTAGATAATCCCCAACGATAGAGGATTTGGAGCTGTGGAGGACTCGGAGGTGGCCATACGTTGGAGTTGTTACTAATGGAACTTAGTAATCTTGGATTTAATTTATTTTATATTATTTTTCGATTAATAATTTTTTTAATAAGGCCATTGGGATTTTCTTTTTAACTTTCATTTGGTATTTCTTTTAGTTATGAACTGCTAAACGATTAAACACGGGTTTTTAAAATAATAACTACTGTTTTCAAAATATCACTTTTCCACAACTTTTAAAGTCAGTCTTCTGCCACAAACAATGTTTTGGAACTGATATTATGTTTACAAGAAAAGTAAATTGAAGCAAATCTTGTTTTGTAAGCAATAAATTTCGTGATCTATAAACGGTATAAAATTTAAAATTTAGGAAGGGTTTTCATTGAACGTGTAGTTTTCAAATAGCCTCGCAATGTGACATGCTAGATCCAGCCATAATGTCTAGGCCGGGTTTGGGGTGTTACAATTCTAACAATGAATGGTTTTTTATCTTTTGATTGTAAAAAATTACTTTTGGATAATTTTAGTTTGGATAATTTTTAGTTTATTGCTTTGGAAGTAAGATTGACAGTAGACTTTTATATTTGTTTTTTTTTTCTTTTTCAAGTTTCTATATAGGAACCCCACATGAAAGAAGCAAAACAATTTTGAGCTTATAACGAACAAGGATAGAAGCACCCACCATTAGACCATTGCAATGTCACGATCAATCAGGTAACTTCTTTCCTTATTTATTAAGGGTTGCACATTAGGGACAATGTGCTATTTAAAGTATGATGATAAAATAGGAAAGTTGTTTAATTTTTTTATGCTTTTCCTTTAATTTTTATTATCAATTGAGTGCTTGAGCTTTTAGAAATATAAGTGATTAGTTAGGAGCATGTAAGCAAAGTTTATCATGTTTACTATAAATTTAGCATAATAGTGAATGATTTTAAAATTTTGATCATTAGACTACTAAGTTATATATATTACATTGTAAATAGGTGTTGAGTAATTGAATATAACAAATGATATAGAAAATACAGGAAAACAAGCATGCTAGTTTGTATGATAAAATGTTGAATTTGTGATTATTTGATTTATTAAATTTGTGAATATTGAGGTACTTATGAATGACCTAAAGCATTGTTTGGTATACACCTAGAGCAAAAAAGCTAACCTTTTTTATTCATTCTTAGTACCTATATTTGAGCTAGAAAACACTTCTTGATGAACCTTTATACAAAACCCAAGCCAAAAATATTAATTTGTATTTACTTATTTTTTTGGTCCTAAACTGCATGACTATAGATGTCTGACCATATGTATTGAGGGTTTAGTAGATACATCACATTGGATTTTGTAAAAATAGAGTGAAATAGGAAGAATTAGTGTGATATAGTGATTATAGGTTAGCCAATATGTGCAACAAAAGAAAAATTCATAAAAGAAGGAAAAATGAGTAGAAAAAGTACTTGAAAAGTAAAAGCATTCATGAATGAGATGTATTGTAATAGCCCGTTTTAAGAGAAATCAGAACAGTGGTTTTGGGACCACAATTTAAATTCAGAAAAATTATTTTATTATTATTTTGTGGTCTACTGCATGATAGAAATACCGTATAAAAATTTCATTAAGAAATTTTACTATTTACATGCTCAATTTGATAAAAAGAGACTAAATCGCGTAAAGTGCAAAAGTCGTGTTCTAATAGCTAAAGGTGTCTAATAGCTATAGAATTTTAAAGTGGAGGTCCTTATATGGTAATTAGACCATTAAATGTGATAGTGGATGTACATGGCTTGGCATTAGTGTAATTTTTAAAGTTAATTAAGGTTAATTTTGTAAATAACTAATGAATGATAAAATAAATAAAACTAAATTTTCTATCATCTTTATCCATCTTTTTTTCAACCGAATATTGAAGGAAGAAAGCCATTTTTTGCTCTTTAGGGTTCGACAAGCTTGTTTCCATTAATTAGGTATGTGTTTTGTCCCATTTTTTATAATTTCTATGTTTTTGGGATGTTGTAGCTTAATCTAGCCAGCCCGGAGACTAATTTGTGAAAATGTTGAAGTATTTGAGTTTTTCCATTGATGAACATGTTAGGGTTTTGAAGTTTAATGGTAGAAAATGAATGGTTGTTATTAGATAAACAACTTTTGTAAATGAATTTTTGATGAAATTATCAATCAAAGATTAAATTGAAAAATGTGATAAATTGTGTGCTAAAATTGTGAATTTGTGAAAAATGTTGGTTGTTATAAGCATGTATATAATTTGGCTATGATGGGTTGTAATGAAATCGTGCAAATTTCCATTTTTATGAGAGAGGGACTAAATTGCAAAGAATTAAAAGCATAGGGGAAATTGATAATTTTGCCAAAATTTTGTGTTGGACTAAATTGAATGTGAATTATATTGAATTGCATTAAATTCATTCGTATAGATCCAGTTAGACCTCGTACAGAGTTAGACCGAGGCAAAGAGAAAATCTCAGATTAGTTGCCTCCGTATCTACGTACACTTGTCGAGGTAAGTTCGTGTGTTAAATTGTACATTTATATGTTTGTGAATTGTGTAATCATCATGTATAAATACCAATCGCATATCTGAGACGTACGGCGATTACCAAGCCTCGTTTGAACCTTAGGAATTTATAGGATATAAATGACATGTCATTAAGGTTACCGATTTCAGCTCTTATGAGCTTATCATTATTCAGCTCATATGAGCTTATCGTTATTCAGCTCAGAGGAGCTTACTGCTATTCATCTCGAAGGAGATTACCGTTTACATCTCATACGAGCATACATGTACATGAATTGAAGGATTATAGTTTAGTACACCTCGTGTGTACTACCCACATATCCAACGATATTGTAAATGGTTCAACCGGCATTGTTCTGTTACAAGATTGCATGAGTTCAATATGAACTACCACATGTATTTACATGAGATATATGAAAATTATTTGTACATGATATATAGATACATAATGTAGAAATTATAAGTACATGGAAGTTTGATTATTATTTAGCTCATACATGTTTCTTAATATTTATATGAACTACATGACTAACATGGTTAATGAGGATATGTATTTAGGCTTTTGGCCAAATTGAGTTTGGATATGCTTTGTCTGATTACCTTAAATGTGACTAAATGGTAAGTTAAATTCTATGTATGCTTACCTTAAATGTGACTAAATGGTAAGTTAAATTCTATATATACGAACTTACTCAGCTTAAATGCTTACTTTGTGTTATTTTTCGTATTTTATAGTGATTCAAAAGCTCGTTCGAGTTGGAAGCTTGTCGGAGCTATATCACACTATCCATCGGCTCTTTTGGTACTTTCGATTATTTAATTTCGATTATAATGGCATGTATAGGTTAATTTGGCCAATGTTGGCATATAAGTTTTTGTTGAGATTAGCCATTTATATGGCTTGTGTTTGGTATATTTTGATGTGTATATATGTGTGGCCTTATCATATTTCATGTGTGTTTGATATGGTAGAATGATGGAAAGTAAAATGTGGTTTTAATATGCATATAAGATATATACATTGGTGTGGTATAGTACTTTGTTATGGAAAACTTATAGATATATTGATGTTAGTTAGAATTGCTATTTTGGGTGCAAAATGGGTGAGCTTGATTAGTGACCTACATGATAGGTTTTGGTGCAATTATGCATATATGTATTTCGTCACTTAGGTAAATTTGGATACATGGTTGACATGTTTTGCATATTGTCATTTGAGGTGCCTAAGGGCATATTAGTTGTATGTGATGATTTTACATGTTTAAGGCTTGATTTTGGATTCCTAATTATGACTTATGTATATGCAAAATGTTGAGTGTAGGTGGATGCCAAATTGGGTGAGAAATATGGCTTGTAAAATGGCCTATTTTCATCCATATGGGCAGAGACACGGGTGTGTGTGACACACGGCCAAGTGACACGATCGTGTATCCCCTGTATATTTTATAGACTGCAAGTTAGTATGCTCACACGACCTAGTACACGGGTGTGTGGCTTGGCCATGTGGAACAAGTTAGTGAGTTACAGGGGCACGGACAAGGGCTGAGTGTAACACCCCAAAAATCTGAAACTTTAAATTTTTGTGCACTGGGGTTGGTATGTATGAGTAGCACTTAGAATAATAATTTTAAGGTGTTGTCGGGATTATTTGAAGCCTTAGAGATAGGGAATACCATAGGGAAAAATTTATTTTTCTTGCTTTAGTAGACCCTAGTCTCAAGCATTTGGCCTCTTAAGCAAATTAAGGGAAAATAGGACACAAATGGGCTTGTGGTCCAGTGGCAAGTGGTGTCACTTAAGGAGCTATAAGGTTGCGTGATTGTCAGTTGAGGAGGTCCAATGTTTGAGTAGTGGTAAGGGATGTTGGAGTGTTTATTTTGCAAAGTGGACGGCCAGAGTTGTGTTGGTTTTGAACTCTTCCCATGAAGAGTTTGAAGTGATCTGGTGTGATGGATGTGGAGGAAATTTTGGATGTGATTAAGGAGTGATCAGGGAGAAAAGTTAGGAGATGAGCAGTGTGAAGAAGTAGTGCCGAATGAGACTCTAGGGGAAGGCATTTTCAGCTTGTGGCTATAAGAGGAGAGTGCCGAATCCTTTGAAGGGTTCTTTGAATTGACTTTATTCTTTTTCTTTCTTTTCTTCCCCTCAATCGGTTCCTCCCATAGCCAAACTCTCCTATTGCCGAAATCTCCTATAGGCAAATCCTTTCTTGCTGAAATCACCTATAGCCAAATTCTTCATTGTCGAAATTACCATCATCTTTTCTTGCTAAAATCCCTTTTTGGTACCGATTCCTTGTTATTTTTCTCCATTACAAATCGGTTGTTATTTACTCTTAGTCAAGTTTAAATCGGATCTTGTCCAGTAGCTATCTAGGCCACAGGATCAAAGGAGAATTTCGGTAAGTGTTCTGTCAACTTCTTTAGTGTGTTTTGTTAAAAGCCGAAGGGCTATCTAACCTCTCATTATCGTTAAACTTGTTTTTAACAAGGGTTCAAGGATTGCAAGCATGGTAGGGATCGTTAGCAAAGAGGTAAGTACACTCGTCTCGGTTGTGGTTTAGTAGATGGCCAAATGTGTGTATGATCTAGAGGGGTGACTTTTGTGGATTATGAGTCACTCAGATTTTGATGGTGCATGTGTGAGTGTAGATCTAGGGGATGCTTGGATTAGTAGCTAAAAAAGGGCTATTAGAACCTGGTGGCCCACGGTAAAGTTACGGTAAGGCTTCAACTTTTGGTAAATGTTTTGATTTAGTGATTGATTGAAGGTTGGTTGGTTGTAGGTTCGAGGCTAAGGATAGTACAGCACGTCGTAGTAACCAGGTGTGTACAAACACTACACACACGATATCGGCAAGGTCGAAAAGTCGAAAAGCTGAAAGTGGCTAAATGGGCCGGTGGGCCTTGAGGCTAAGTTTGATGAACTTGTTTGGTTGGTTATACGAATTGAGTTAGTAATGCATGTTACATGATTTGGAATTGTTTTGGGCCTAATAGGCCATATGGATGAGATTTGAGCCTAATGGGCCGTAAGGATGTGATTTTGGCTTGATGGGCTTTATGGGGACGTAGACAAGTATGCTAGGGTTAATGGACTTTAGGCCTAGTTCTGAGCAACACTTAAACCGCATAAGACTTAATCTAATAATTAAACATGTCCGTGAACAAGTCGCTGGGTTAGAGTGTGGCAACGGACATATGCATGTCTAGGATTGGATCTAGGGAGAACTTGGTACTTAAGCGGTCCTAGTGGCCCACATCCTCTTCTTTGGAATCCTACCTGGTGCATAGTGTCTGTTCACTTTAGCCGTAAGGACTTGTTAATGGGCCAAAGTTCATAACTAAAACCCGAGAGGGACCAAATACCCCTGATTCGAAAATTACCCAAAATATCCTTAGATTTGTAAAATTACTAAAATACCCCTAATTAAAAAATTACCCAAAATATCTTTAGATTTGTAAAATTACTAGAATACCCCTAATTTGTAAAATTACCAAAATACCCTTGATTTGCGAATTACCAAAATATCCCCAATTTACAAAATTTCCAAAGTATCCCTATTTTGCAAAATTTCCTAAGTACCCATGTAGAGTAGATTTACAGAAATACCCTTGGGTAGTGAAATGACTAAAATAACCTTAAGTGCCGAATATGTGGAAATGTGTATGTTGCGTTCATGGAATATATGTTGCACTTGGGTGGGTTGTGATGATACGGAGGAAGATTTGAGGATCGCATAGTCGTTTGACGACCGTGGATCCACCGGTGGCTTTAAGCCCATTATAGCGACTTTCTTTGCAATGTTTGTAATAGTAGTGCATTCTTTGGTGCTACCTTTGGTGTGTAGGGATGGGTGGGTTGATATTTATATCACCACAAGTGTGTAGGGTTGGAAGGGAAATGGTGTGCAGGGTTGGATTTCGGATGGGTGCATTGCATTCATGTGATACTGATGAGATATGAGGTCATTGTGGGCTAAAGCCCAAGACAACTGTTTTTTATAGGGCTTACGCCCAATGTGATAATTGTATGCTGATTGGATTACCAAGGGTCGTACACACTGAGTTTCGAAACTCACCCCTTTTTTTTTGAATGGTTCAGGTGATCTTCAGTAAATGACTCGACGTGGGAGAGGACTCGGAGATGGCCACACTACAAGATACTTAGAAGTTTTACTTAATTGTTCAAAAGACATTATTTTAAATGCTTTATTTTTTATGGATGTAATAAGGCCTTATACTCCGATTTGACTTTAGATTTTTAGTTTTGTTATTATTGTTTCAACTGTTTACTTGGTTATTAAACCTGAGTAAATTTCTTATGTTTAAACATGGTTTCTGAAATATTTATAATAATAAAATGGGCTTTTATAATTCCTTAACGAGATAGTTAAGGATTTTGGGCTTTTAGGCTGTAAACTTTAACTTAGCAAAAATGTTTTGAATTGTGCCTTTGATGTGACATTCCCAGATTTGACCATAACGTCTTAGCCGGGTTTGGGGTGCTACACTGAGACACAGTCGTGTGTCCATATTTCAAATACCCACACGGCTAATGTAACACCCCTAACCTGAGACTGATGCCAGAATAGGGTTAAGAGGCATTACAAACATTCAGAACATTTCAATACCATTTCTTGACACAAAGTCAAACATATTCAAACACAAGTATATAATCCCTTATTGAGGTCTTCGAGACCTTAACACGTGTTAGAAAAGGGTCGGGACTAAACCTGAAACCCATACAGAAATTCTAAAAAATTTAAAACTTTTCAAAATTTCAGGGGTTACACGTCCGTGTAGGCAGGTCGTGTGCTTTCCACGGCTGTTAGACACCCCCGTGTGTCTTCCCCATGGACGAATCTGATTTTACTCCATGACCACCAAGCACACCTGTGTACGTTGGCCGTGGTAAATCCTGACTTGGCTCCACGGTTACTAGGCACGTCCATGTGCCAAGGCCGTGTACACTTAATTAGCTACTGACTTAGTCCCACGGTCACTAGGCACACCCGTGTGGCTAAATAAGCCATTTACAATGCCAAATTTTCCACCCACATAGGGGTCAATCCCTAGAAGCATATACAAGTATACTTATCCATACAAATGACAACCAAAAACACATCAAATGATCATCATATCATTCCGTTCCATCTCATTTCTAAGCATGCCAATTTATACAACCAATTTCCATGTAAATCTAAGTATAAATTATCTCACTAAATCACTAAGGCATCAATTCATCATTGAACTTTCCATTCATAAAACTATTTCAATTCTATCAAGCTATATTAAGATATACACCAAATACTAAACTCTCTCATGTACCCTACTAACATTTAACTAGCCAAATCACATGGCTATTTACATCTCAAACATATACCAAATGACTAGCCTATACATGCCATATTTGATTATATACATTCTTACAAAAGTACCAAAATAGATTTGCCAATAGTGTGATAGATATGCTGACGATCCCCAGATCCGGCTAGCTTTACTGACACTGCAAAGCAGAGAAACAAATCACATAGTAAGCTTTCCAGAGCTTAGTAAGTTTGAAATACAATTCAATTATCTCATCAAATCAAACCAATGTATATAATAAATCATCACATAGATCAATTCTATCATATTCATACCATATCATCCATAGCTAAAATACTCATTCATCCATTCATAGCTTTATCTATAAACTCATCAACCACAAAGTTTTAATACATACCTTAGCTAACACATAGTTATTCCACTTCCAAGTTATTCAATGCTCGATATTACATGTCGATCATTTTCTGATATTCGTTTAATTTAATCGCACACTCAGTGCCATATACATGATCGAAACATATTCATCATCGCACACTTAGTGCCTATTCTTTTAACCGACTTATCTCGGTATCGCACACATAGTGCCAAATCAATAAACCGAAGCTTTCATAACATCGCACACATAGTGCTATTCTTCTCTGTTTCGATTTCAATTTCGCACACTTAGTGCCATCTAATTCAATTTTGCACATAGCATCTCAAATCTCATAATCATATACATATTCATTCCATAATACTAAAACATATCTTAATAACATATATTATATTCGAACTTACCTCGGACGTCGAACTATCGAAACGGTCGATTAATCGAGCACTTTATCTTTGCCTCGATCTCAATCCTAACCTCTCCTTTCTTGGTCTATACATATTCAAATTCAATCCATTCAATCACCAACTTATTCAATTTAGTTCACACACACATTTAGGACATTTTACAAAATAGCCCTCACATTTTCACATTTCGACACTTTAGTCCCTATTTCACAAAATCATCAAATACACAAAATTTCAAAACACATATGCTAGTCGAATTCTTCCCATGCTAATACAAGCTCATACATTTCATTTATTTCAAATTTTAACCCTTCAATTTCTCATTTTCTCAATTAAGTTTAAAATACTCAATTTCACTAAAAATCCTACTACAAACTATGTTAATCCAACACCAAGTTTCCATATTTCATTACCAACTAAAACATAGCTCAAGTGTTCATCAATGACTCATCACAAAAACATAATCAATTCACAAAATTTCAACATGGGTTAGCTAAAGCACGAAGCAACGATTACGAAAACGTAGAAATTATCAAAAATCGAGCTCAAACATACCTTGAATCAAGCTTAACCCTAGCTGAAATTTCAAAGCTTTTCTTCCTTCTTTTCTTTTGTTTTTTTTTTTCAGTGGAACATGAAGAAGATGATAACTATTTCATGCTTTGTTTTATTATAAATTAACTTAATTATCATTTTACCATTTTGCCCTTTTAATAAACATATAAGACAAATCAGCATTATGGTTGTTTAGTCATTTAACACCCCACTATCTTAATTAATGGGCTATTTGCAACATAAGGCCTCCTCTTTATAAAGACAACCACACTTAGGTACTTAAAAATCAGCACATAGCTTTTACTCGTTACGCGATTAAGTCCTTTCTCTTAATTCGGCACACAATCGGTAAAATTATCACATAGAATTTTCACACAGACTATGTCACATAGAATCAATACCAAAGATAACATTAAAGTATTATTTCAACCTCAAATTTGTGGTCTCAAAGCCACTGTTTCGACTAGGGTCTAAACTGGGCAGTTACAGCCAAAGACACGAGTGTGTCTTGTAACAGCCCGATTTTAGCTAAATCAAAAAAGTGGTTTTGGAACCACAAATCTGATGTCAAAAAATTATTTTGATATTATATTCGATATTTTCAGCATGTTATTTGATATGTGTGAAAATTTCATGAACTAATTTTATCGATTGGTTGGTTAATTTGATAAAAATGACTAAATCGCGTAAAATGCAAAAGTTATATTCTACTTGTTAAAGATGTTTAATTGGTATGATTAATTAAATTAAAAGTCCTTATGATGATATTAGACCATTGGTAGTGTTAATGGACATTAATGGACATACATTATAAATTTCAATGTTTACTCATTAAGGTTAAATATGTAATTTGATTAATTAAGGTATACTAAATAAAACAAACATCAATTTTAAGGCTATCATCTTCACCATAGCCAAAAATTAAAGAGAGGGGAAGCCATTTTTAGGGCTTGAAAGTTTTGTTCATCTCCTAGCTCCATTGTAAGTGATTTTTTTGTCTCATTTTGATGATTTCTATATTTTTGTAATCGTTACAGCTCAATCTAGGTAGCCCGTACCTTTAATTTTGAAATTGTTAAAGATCTTGAGAGTTTCCATTGTTGAATCTATGAGTTCTTTGATGTTTAAGGTTGAAATATAAAAGCTTGATGATAGTTTTACATGTTTTGTTAAGTGATTTTTGAAGAAAATGCATAATAGGGATTAAATTGTGAAATGTACAAATTGAGTGGTTGAAATGTGAAATAATTGAAAGTTTTGGGTTGCTAGGGACCTATATGCAATTCGGGCAAGCATGGGTTTTGTTGAATTGTGTAAATTTTGTGTATTTGTGAAATAGGGACTAAATTGTTAAAAGTGTGAAAGTTTAGGGGCTAATGTGAAAATAGGCCTAAATTTATGTTTTGGACTAAATTGAATGAATGGTTGAAGAAATAAGTTAAGTTTGAATTCATATAGATTAAGAAAGAAATAATTCGGATTTAAATCGGAGGAAAAATAAGGTTATCTAGTAGTCGATCCGATCCGTTAATTCAAAATACGAGATAAGTTCATATGATGATTATTACATTATAAATCTATGTTAAAATGCTTTAATATTGCATAAATTATTAAAACGAGATTATGGATAATGTATTGTGAAAACTACTTTATGGATGCATTTGGTGATTGAAATGAAAAGTGTGAAAGCCTGGTTGAACCTTAAGAATAGTTTTGGATACCATGGACATGTCAGTAAGTGATACGTTGAGCTAGCTTCGGGCCATGATATTAGTACTTCAGTGCATATTTTATCGATTTGG
Source organism: Gossypium rotundifolium (assembly GCA_025506655.1). Lineage (NCBI taxonomy): Eukaryota > Viridiplantae > Streptophyta > Magnoliopsida > Malvales > Malvaceae > Gossypium > Gossypium rotundifolium. The sequence continues at coordinate 136,143,947 of CP106729.1, read as the reverse complement.
CTTCAGTCCATGCATATCGGATAATTTGGCTTCGGGCCATGATAATAGTTCTTTGAATAAGTTACCTTGATTTGGCTACGGGCCATGGTATAGGTACTTATCGTATGAGACTCCTGAGTATCTGAATTCTATTCCAAATGGTTCAACAGGTAAACGAATGATGTGGTTGAGAAAGAGGTTAGTACAAGGAGATACAGGTATATACAGAACCTATTCGAGTATTAAATAGTGAAAGTTCGATGAGTTTGTATTTGATCATGTTTTGAGACATCAAAAAGGTTTGTAGTTAATGTGTATATGGTTTTGTCATGTATAATTGGTTTATTTACATTTATTCGATGAATTAAGTTATACATATATGATCTTATTAAGTTATGAAGCTTACTTTGTGTTATTTTTCTATGTTTTATATGAATCAAGGCTAGCTCGGATCCGAGAGTCATCGAGAACATCATCGCACTATCAAACATTTATGTTGGTACTTTTGAAATATACATTTATGGCATATGGCATGAATAGGCTAGATGTGGTATTTTGGTTGTGATCATAGCCATAAGATTTGGCTTGTAAATGATGTTAATATTGATGTGTGTTTGGTTATTAGAAATGGTTGCTAATGACTTTTGTAAGATGTTTATAATTCCTTGTGAGATGGATTATTTTGGCATGGTTGTTACCAAGACATTATGGAAGTTAAAATGGTTATGTGAATTATGGTAAATGAACCATATTGTTTAATATTATTTTGACATATATTTGGAAAAATGAAACGGTTGTATTTGTATAGCATGAATTGTGCATGAATTAGGATTGATTTGGCTGCCCTTTGTGTATGGAAATGGTACCACTTTTCCTTATGTAGGTACATTGAAGTTGGGGTGGCAAATTGGCATTGCAAATGACCTATTTTTTCCACACGGGCAAAGACATGGGCATGTGTCTCAGCCATGTGTTGCAAACGGTCATGTTACATGGCTGTGTGTCCCCAAGTGTTGAAATTGAATTGAAGTCAGTATGCTCCACATGGCCTCACACATGGGCGTGTGACTGGCTGTATGGTATAAGTCAGTATACCCCTTAATTGGCACACAGCCTAGCACATGGGCATGTGACTTGGCCGTGTTGCATAAGTTAGTATACCTTACAAGTTTGGCATGGCCTGGCACATGGTCTAGCACATGGGCTTGTGTGGCCACTTTGAAGGGTACATGGGCTAGACACATAGGTGTGTGGTTGGCCGTGTGACGCAAGTCATTATGTATGCCTGTTTCCACATGGCCTGAGACACGGGCGTGTCTAGAGCCGTGTGAGGCACACGGCCTGTTCACACGGGCGTAGGGTATGTTTGAATTTTTCTAAGTTTTAAAAATTCTCGTATGTTATCGGTTTAGTCTCGACCCACTTCTAAAGCATGTTTAAAGCCTCGTCAGGCCTTTAGAAGGAATGATGTGTTTTTGATTAAATGGTATTTGAGTATGAATGCATAAATGTATGAGTTATGTATGTTAAATGATTTGTATTGATCAGTAATACCTCATAACCCTACTCCAGCGACGGATACGGGTTAGGGGTGTTACATTTATTAGTATCAGAGCTATGGTTTAGTCGATTCTAGGACTAACGTAGCGTGTGCGAGAGTCTAGCTATACATGCCTTATATACTCTGGATAGTGTGATGATTCCTGACAGCTTAAATTGTGTTTTCGTATAGTAATGGTTCCTAAACGAGCTGTAGCTGATGATGTAGAGAGTAATGTGCCCGCTTCCACTCAAGGGGCAGCGCCATCTGATTCTAGGCCTGTAACGAGTAGCCACGAGGGAGAGGCTAAACAATCCTTTTTTTCCAATTAATGAATGAGTGGTTCACGGTGTTCATTCGAACAAATTCGACTACTCAACAACCTCCACCCCCACCTATTCCTCAACAAATCCCTGTTCTTCCTCATGTTATAGATTCGATACGGTTGAACAAGCCGCCAGTAGATAAGATTTGTAAATATGGGGCTAAAGAGTTTCGGGCTACTGGTGATGATGATGCTGAGAGAGCAGAGTTCTGGCTCGAAAATACAATTCGAGTATTCGATGAATTGTCTTGTACTCCTAATGAATGTATTAAATGTGTTTTATCTTTGTTGAGAGACACCATGTATCAATGGTGGAACACATTGGTATATATGGTTCTGAAAGTACGGGTTACTTGGGAGTTCTTTCGATCTGAATTTAGAAAGAAATACATCAGTCAAAGATTTATCGATCAAAAGCAGAAAGAGTTTCTAGAATTAAGATAATGCCAAATGTCTATAATTGAGTATGAAAAGAATTTTTACGGTTGAGTAAATATGCTAGAGAGTATGTTTCTACCAAAGATATTATGTGTAAGCGGTTCGTTAACGGGTTGAACGAAGATACAAAACTATTAGTCGGAATTCTAGAGTTGAAAGAATTTACCATTTTGGTTGAAAGGGCTTGTAAAGCCGATGATCTTAGCAAAGAAAAGAGAAAAGCATATTCAAAAGCTAGAGAATCGAGAGAAAGGTTGATGAGTAAGCCATATCATTCTTCATCAAAGAAGTCCAGAGATTCGTACGCTCGCCCAAATGCTTCAAACAAATATTTGAGCAAAGATCGTAGAAAATAATTCTCAGGTTCTAAAGCTCAAGCTACATCAGTATCGAGTGTTCGTAATGTGAGAGACAACAAACCTGAGTGTCAACAATGTGGAAGATGACATTTTGGAGAATACTGGAATAAAATTAATAAAGCTTGTTACAAATGTGGTTCGCTAGATCACTTCATCCGAGGTTGCCCTGAGCTGGATGAGAAAGATAAAGTTCAGAATGTGAGAACAAATAACACGTCGAATAAAGGTAGACCACCTAGAATTTTTGGAAATGTAAGTGGTAGTAGAGGGGCAACAAAGTATTTAGTTGTGAGATCCGAGGCCAGAGCACCTGCTAGAGCCTACGCTATTCACGCTCGTGAAGAAGCGTCACCTCCAGATGTTATCACCGGTACTTTCACTCTCTATGATACTAATGTCATTGCATTGATAGATCCAGGATCAACTCATTCTTATATATGTATGAATTTAGTATCTAGTAAGACTTTGCTTGTAGAGCCTACTGAATTTGTGATTAGAGTATCGAACCCCTTAGGCAAATGTGTTTTGATTGAAAAAGTCTGCAAGAATTGTCCGTTAATGTATCTGGATTTTTGTTTTCTGGCTAATCTGATGTTGTTGCCATTCGATGAATTTGATGTGATTTTGGGTATGGATTGGCTAACAATGCATGATGCTATAGTGAATTGTAGACAAAAGTGACAGAAACAGAGATTGAATTAGTACCAGTTGTGTGCGAGTATCCAGATGTATTTCTTGAAGAGTTACAAGGTTTACCACCTATTAGAGAGGTTGAGTTTGGTATTGAATTAGTACCGGGAACAACGATGATATCGATAGCTCCGTACAGAATGGCTCCGACAGAGTTAAAAGAATTGAAAGCTTAGTTGCAAGAGTTGACAGATAAAGGTTTTGCTAGACCGAGTTTCTATCCCTAGGATGCACCGGTGTTATTTGTGAAAAAGAAAGATGGTACGATAAGAATGTGTATAGACTATCAAAAACTCAACAAAGTGATGATCAAGAATAAATACCCTTTGCCTCGAATAGATGGTTTGTTTGATCAATTAAAAGGGGAAACATTGTTTTCGAAAATTGATTTGAGATCAGATTATTACCAGTTGCAAGTTAAAGACTCAGATGTGCCAAAGACTGAATTTAGAACAAGGTATGGACACTACGAATTTCTTGTTATGCCTTTGGGACTAACAAATGCACCTGTTGTTTTTATGGACTTGATGTACTGGATTTTCAGGCCTTATTTAGACCAATTCATAGTTGTATTTATTGATGACATTTTGATTTACTCTCGTGATGAATCTGAGCATACCGAGCATTTGAGAATCGTGTAACAAAATTTGAGAGATAAACAGTTGTTTGTAAAGTTTAGCAAATGTGAGTTTTGGCTATGAGAGGTTAGTTTTCTAGGACATATAGTTCCAGTCGCGGGTATCCGAGTTGACCCGAGAAAAATTTTTGCGATTATAGATTGGAAGCCTTCGAGAAATATATCCGAAGTCTGTAGTTATATGGGACTAGTCGGCTATTATAGACGATTTGTGAAAGACATCTCGATGATTGCTACTCCGATGACGCGATTGCATAAAAAAAGATATTAAATTTGAGTGGTCAGAAAAGTGTCAGCAGAGCTTCGAGCAGTTGAAAGCATTACTGAAAGAGGCACCAGTGTTAGTTCAGCCTGAGTCAGGTAAAGAATTCGTAGTTTTTAGTGATGCATCATTAAATGGCATGGGTTGTGTTTTGATGCAGGAAGGAAAAGTTGTAGCTTATGCCTTGAGGCAATTGAAGCCGCACGAAAAGAATTATTCGACGCACGATCTGGAATTAGCCGCTATAGTGTTCGCAATGAAAATTTGGCATCATTACTTGTTTGGTGAGAAATGCCATATTTATACTGATCACAAAAGCTTGAAATATTTGATGACTCAGAAAGATTTGAATTTATGACAGCGGAGATGGTTAGAATTGCTAAAAGACTATGAATTAGTGATTGATTATCATCCGGGGAAAGTGAACGTAGTTGCTGATGCTTTGAGCTGAAAGTCTTTATTTGCTTTAGATGCTTTGAACGCACAATTAGCTTTGTTTGACGACGATTTGATAGTAGCCGAGTTGAAAGCGAGACCGTTATGTCTACAGCAGATTTGTGAGACTTAAAAATTTGATAATGAATTGCAAGCAAAATGAACTCAGTGTGAGTCGACTTTTTATTCCGAGTTTCAAATAGGGCCTGATGACTGTTTGATGTTTCGTGGTAGAATGTGTACCAAGAAATTTTGAGCTCATTCAAAAGATTCTAAATGAAGCACACAGTAATTGTTTATCAATACATGCGGTGAAATAGCTTTATTGGTGGCATGGCATGAAATGAGATATCTTAGAATTTGTTTCGAAATGTTTGATTTGTCAGCAAGTCAAAGCTGAGCATCAAGTGCTGTAAGGTTTATAATAGCCCATTATAATTCCTGAGTTGAAGTGGGATAGAGTAACAATCGATTTCATATCGGGTTTGCCCTTATCGATAAAAGAAAGATGCGATCAGGGTTGTTGACAGATTGACAAAATCAGCTCATTTCATTCCGGTACGTACAGATTTCTCGCTTGATAAATTAGCTGAGTTGTATATTTCTAAAATTGTGAGATTACATGGTGTTCCCATATCTATTGTTTTGGATAGAGATCCAAGATTTACTTTGTGATTTTTAAAGAAATTTCAAGATGCTTTAGGTTCAAAGTTGCATTTTAGTATTATGTTTCACCCGCAAACGGATGGTCAATCCGAATGAGTTATTCAGATACTTGAGGATATGTTGCGTTGTTGCATTCTTGAGTTTGAAGGTAGCTGAGAGAAATATCTACCGCTAATTGAATTTGCTTACAATAATATCTTCCAATCAAGTATAAACATGGCACCGTACGAAGCTCTATACGGTCATAAATGTAAAACACCGTTGTATTGGACTGAGCTTAGCGAAAATAAGTGTAACACCCCAAACCCGGCCCATACGTCATGACCGGATCTGGTATGCTACGGGTTGAATCTTGAAAACTTTTGCACTGAAAGGTTTTGAAAATCTTAATTTATTATAGCCGATTAATCAATTTAATGTGAAATTTTTGAAATAGCTTTAAGCATTTGCATTGATTGTGTTTAAAAAGCCCATTTATCATTTCATTTTATAATTAAGACCTTGGGAAACAACATAAGTGTATAAAAACTTAACATAACGAAAAAAAAATCGAAAACCTAAGTTATGGATGCCTTATTACAAAAAATATTCTCAAAAATTAAAACTCAAATGAAAAACCGAAAATAGTCTATGTAGATAATAGTTTTGATGGCCCCTCGAGTCCGCCTCGGCTCCCATGTCCACGATCTACTGCTCATCTGTGAAGTGAGGAAAAATGAAAAGGTGGTCACCAAGACTCAGTGTGCAAATCCGAAAACACATAAAAGCCTTGGGCCCATAAACACATTATGGGCCTTGGGTCATAACAATGGCAACAAAATATATTTTCATGCAACATGGCCCATCCCAAACCTAAGAGTCCATCCTCTACACACCCCCGTACCAACCATCACACCGTGTGGATTTCTACAATCAACCCTCCATCCGCTACACACCATATCGATCACTATGTGACCTATGTGACAAAGCCACCGATCGCTATGCGACCTTAATAATATATCGACAGCTGCGCTGCCTGTCACAAAGACCGATCACTATGTGACCTATGTGGCAAAGCCACCGATCGCCTCACAACCTGCTCCCCTTCATCATATCAATCCCATCCCATGCATACATACATGCAAGAATCAGAACATTAAACTATCTAAACAGATCACATACTTTCACATACTTCGATACACATAGAGAGGTTTCTATGATTATGTACCTGACATCCCTTGCCTACCCTTTTTTGATATTACGACTGTTCATATAACGTCTTTATCTGGCTTTTAGCCCATAACATACATATAATATAGATTAACTAGTGTGATAGAGATCTACACACCTAATTATCGATAGGAAAGTACATTCTATGTCGACACTATCAGAAGTCGATATGACTGCTAATTGCCTAAGGTTTTGCTCTGAAGTCGGTCCACAACTCGGCGACCAATCTCGAACTATTGACACCGCGCGTCTCTTGAACTTTGGGGCTGAAACTACAGATCCAAACCCTTCCTTTGATTTGCTGACATTCGAGTCCATGAGTGATCTTTGGTTAGAAGATACTATGATGATTGCTTAATGCAACATTAGGTTAAGGCACAAATAATGAAAAAGAACTCGATTAAACAACATAGGAAGAATTGAACCCTTACCTTGAAATCCCAAAAAGAGATTGAGACTCCGAGACTAGTGTTTTTCGGCTTTTAAATCTAGGCGATCTATCTAAATTCTCGAATGTCACCCAACAATAAAATATATAAAACCATTAAACCATTAGCTTTTCAGCTTTGTCTTCCAAAAACCGAAAGAGAAAGTGAAGAGATAGGAAAATCGGCACTCACCTTAACATAAAGAATTCGACTACCTCTTAGAGATTCTGGCTTTGAGAAGATCAGAAGAAAAGATGATAGGAAGATGTCTATGTAGATTCGGCTTTAGTGAAAAAATCAGCAAAAAGGGAATAGGAAGTATTCGGCTATGGAGATGAGAAGAGAGTTCAGAGTTTCGGCTTTTGAAAGAAAAGATATTGTGAACAATTAGGAGGTTTACAGAATAATGGACTTTCGGCTTTTGCATAAAAGTGAGGATGAGAGAATGAGAAAAGAAAATAGGGACCAAAAATCGAAATTGAAAAGATATCCCCTTTATTTAAAGAGAATTTCGGCACCCACACTAACCAAATACCGGGATTACCCTCTTTTGAAAACTAAAACTAATTAATAAACAAGGGGAATTTCGGCACCCCTTAGTCCTATCTAGCCGTCCCCCCTTTGCACACAGTGTCCCAAATTTGGCCACCACTTGCTTCCTAGATAGCTCCTAAACTTCCTCCCTTATCTTCATCCAAGCACACCTCCAAAAGAGGCCTAGATAACACCATCTCTTCCTCCCTTTATCAGTACATTATCAAACTTATTATCCACATAAAATCCCCCTATTTTTAAGCCTTGTTGCCGTCTAACCTTACCCACCTAAATGTCAAAATTTAGCTAACTTTAATTAAAAGAATTGGGTTGCATACTACTTGAGTTTGGGCCTCCTCAGTTGACGCCACCTCCTTGCTCTCTAAGTGGTGCCATTTTGCCATTGGGCCACAAGCCCACTTTGTATTTCAAAACACAAATAACATCTTTTAAGCCCCATCTTATTAGGCTTCCCTCTAGAGTGTTCAAACAGAAAATTTGATTAAGGCTCAGTCTAATTCCTGAGCCCATTCTGGACCTCTAACACTCTAATTAACACATGAAACACAATCACACATTATGAAACACAATCACATATTAAACGCACAAGCCCAACAACTCAGGATGTTACAGTTCTTCCCCCTTAAAGAAATTTTGTCCTCAAAATTACCTGATCAGAATAGATGTAGGTACTGCTGCCACATCGTCTCCTCTGGTTCCCAAGTAGCCTCCTCAAAACTGTGATTCCGCCATAGAACCTTAACCAACGGAATCGTCTTCCTTTGAAACACTTTGACATCACGATCCAGGATTTCCACTGGTTCCTCTTCAAAGGATAGGTCAGGTCTCACCTCGATTTCTTCCACACACACCACATGAAATAGATCCGAACGGTAACATCTTAACATAGAGACATGAAACACATTGTGAATCTGGCTTAGCTCAAAAGGTAGCTCTAGCTGATAGGCTACTGGCCCTACTCGCTTCAACACCTGATAAGGTCCGATAAACCTGGGACTTAATTTACCCTTCCGTCCAAACCTCAACACTTTCTTCCACGGCGACACCTTCAAGAACACCTTATCACCCACCGCAAACTCTATGTCCTTACGCTTCATGTCTGTAAAGGAATTTTGTCGGTCATGCGCTTCTTTTAGTTGAGCTCGAATTAACTCAACCTTCTCCTCTATCTCGGTAACCAACTCTGGACCAAAAATCTGATGTTCCCCTAATTCTGTCCAATAGGTAGGAGTACGACACTTTCGCCTGTACAATGCTTCATAGGGCACCATTTGAATACTAGACTGGTAGCTGTTGTTGTAAGCAAATTCTGCTAATACCTCTGAAATCAATGACACAACCCCTCAACATGTCCTCCAAGATCTGAATCACCCACTCAGACTGTCCATCGGTCTGAGGATGAAACGCTGTACTGAAATCCAACTTCGTGCCTAATGCTTGATGCAAAGCCTTCCAAAACCGCAATGTGAACCTCGGGTCCCTGTCCGATATGATTGATACTGGTGCCCCATACAATCTCACTACCTCCGCTACATATAGCTTAGCCAATTTCTGCAAAGAGTAATAGACCCGTACTAGTATGAAATGAGCAGACTTCGTCAAGTGATCAACAATTACCCAGATTGAGTCTTTCTTAGTAGGCGTGAAGGATAGCCCACTAACAAAGTCCATTGTGATCCTTTCCCACTTCCATTGTGGAATCTTCACTGGCTGCAGCAACCCTGATGGTAACTGATGCTCCGCCTTCACCTGCTGGCAGGTCAAACACTTACTCACCAATTTAGTTACCTCACGCTTCAAGCCCGACCACCAAAATTGATCCTACAAATCTCGATACATCTTACTCCCTCCAGGGTGCATAGCGTATAGACTACCATGCGCTTCTTGCAAAATCCTATGCCTCAAATATGGATCTTTTGGCATGCAAACTCTCCCTTGAAAACATCACAGTCCTTCCTTATTCATACTAAAGTCCATCGATCCATCACTTTATCCTACATGAAACTTCTCCTTTAGCAACTCATCGATCTGTTGTTTCTCCTTAACATGACTGACCCAAGAGTGTTTCACTTGAAGTTCAACCTATAAACTCCCATCATCGTACAAACTAAGGTGAGCAAACATTGCTCTCAAGTCAGTGATTACCTTACGACTTAAGGCATCCGCCACCATATTAGCTTTACTCGGATGGTACTCGATCGAGCTATCAAATCCTTTAACAACTCAATCCACCTCCTCTGCCTTAAATTCAACTCCTTCTAGGTCAAAAGGTATTTTAGGCTTTTATGATCTGTATAAATAACAAATTTCTCCCCATACAGATAATGTCTCCAAATCTTCAAATCAAAAACCACCGCTAACTCCAAATCATGGGTGGGATAATTTGCTTTGTGCAATCTTAACTGCCAAGATGCATACTCAAAAACCTTTCCATCTTGCATCAACACTCATCCTAGTCCCGTGTGACGCATCACAGTAAACCACGAATTCCTTTCCAGCCTCCGATTGAATCAACACCGGAGCCTCCGTCAAAATCCTTTTCAACTTTTCGAAACTCTCTTGCTGCTTACTAGACCAAATAAACGGAACTCCTTTCCATAATAACTTAGTCAATGGTGCCGCGATCGAAGAAAATCCTTTAACAGATAGTACCGACCAGACCAAGAAACTCTAAATTTTCGCCACAGACCTAGGCGGCTTCCAATCCAACACTGCTTCAATTTTTTGAGAGTCAACCCTAATCCTTCTGCCGACACAACGTGGCCTAAAAACGTAACTTCACTTAGCCAAAATTCTCACTTACTGAATTTGGCATACAACTGCTTCTGCCTCAGAATCTGCAAAACCACTCGCAGATGTGAATCATGCTCCTCTTCGATCTTGAGTAAACTAGGATATCATCTATAAATACCACGATATCCAAGTAGGTTTGGAACACTCTGTTCATCATATCCATAAATACTGCTGGCGCGTTGGTCAATCCAAATGGCATCACCATGAATTCGTAGTGACTGTAGCGAGTCCTGAATGCCGTCTTATGAATATCTGCCTCCTTGACCTTAAGCTGATGGTATCCTGACCTCAGATCTATCTTTAAGAACACTGACGCCCCTTTCAGTTGATTGAACAAGTCATCAATCCTTGGCAACGGATACTTGTTCTTGATAGTCAACTTGTTTAGCTAACGGTGTCAATGCACATACGCATTGATCCATCTTTCTTCTTAACAAACAACACCGGTGCTTCCTAAGGCGACACACTTGGTCGAATAAATCCTTTATCTAGCAACTCTTGAATCTGCGCTTTCAACTCTACCAGCTCCTTTGGCACCATTCTATATGGAGCGATAGACACTGGTGCTATTCCCAGAAGAAGATCAATACCAAACTCCACTTCACGATCTAGAGGTAATCCTGAAAGCTCTTCTAGAAAAACATCAGGAAACTCCTTCACTATCCTAACGTCCCCAACAGTTAGGTCCTTGGCTTCCAGAGCCCAAACAAACATTAATACTGCCTCACATCCTTTTCTCACCATCCTTTCTGCTCTTAGGGCAGTCACCACATTCGACAAACAGTTCCCCCTTTCTCCTATCACTAACACTTCACCATCCTCGGGGTTCTTATCACCATACGCTTGGCTGCACAATCTAAATTAGCTTGGTACTTCACCAACCAATCCATGCCTAATATTAAGTTGAACTCCTTGAATGGTAATTCCATCAAATCTGTTAGGAAAACTATCCCCTAAACTTCTAAGGGTACCTCCCGATAAAGTTTATCTACTACCACAGATTGTCCTAATGGGCTAATTACAGTCATTGCCCTAGGGGTAATCTCAGAATCTAAACTTAAAGTTTTAGACACACTACTAGCAACATATGAATGTGTCGACCCAATGTCAATCAATGTAGTGTAAGGCAAACCAAATATTAAAAACGTATCGATTATAACATCCGGTGCGTCAACCTCCTCTCGATGTCTGGCAGCATAGACTAACCTTGGCTGTCTCGCCTCAGCGTTTCCTGTCCCTTGGCCCGATGCTCCACGGCCCCGACCAAAATTGCTACCACCTCTAGCTGGACCACGACCCCTCTGCGGCTGCTGACCTCCTCTCTGCTGGTGAACATTGTCCTACCTCATGGTCCTATATCACTGTGGCTATGGGATGTCTTTAATCTGATGGTCTAAAGATCCACACCTAAAGCACTTTCCACTGCCTGCCCAACACTCACTTACATGGAATTTACCACATCGAGCACACTTTCGTGTTTGGCTAGCAGCAGCAGGTCTCTCAGCCCGTCTCGGTCCACCTGACCTAGGTATTTTTTGAGTACTCCCAGTTGTCCCTGATGATCCAAAATTTCTCTTAACTCTACCCCTATCTCTATCCCGGTTCAGTTTTCTATCCATTTCACCTCCTCAGCTATTTTAGCTTTCTCCACAAGCACAGTAAATTCCCTCTCCCACTGTGGAGCTATCAAAACACGCAGGTCATCCTTCAGGCCATCTTTAAATCAAACACATCGTTCATGTTCTGTGGCCACCATCCCTCGAGCATAACGGCTCAAGTGCAAGAATTCTACTTCGTACCCCGCCACCGACCTACTTTCCTAAACCAGATTCAGAAACGCTCTACGCTGAGCATCCACATAGCTCGTTTCAATGTACTTGCTTTGGAATGCCGCTTTGAAGTAATCCCAGGTGATACGGTTACCCATGGTACCATCCTTAACTGTAAGCCACCATTGATAAGCTTCGTCCCGGAGAAGGGACACTATCCCTTTCAGCTTCTCTTCTTCCGTAAAATCCAAATCATCCATTATGCGTTCGACTGCCTCCAACCAATACTCAGTTGTACTCGGGGCTATCCCAAAATTCCCTAAACACTTCTGCCCCGTTAGCTCTAAGTCGCTCTGGCACAGATTTCCGTGCTCTTGTGCCCATGCTTGCCCCAGCTACCCTCTCTAAAACCCTCAACATCGCTTGAGATACCGCATCATCTCTGGCCATCTGATCCTGGAATTTCGCCTCCATAGCTGGTGGCACTGGTACCTCATTCCCGACTCATGACCGAACCCTATCGGTTCGACACAGCAACCCTGCCTCTACCTCTGCCACGCACACCACGTCCTCTAGTGCTCATTCTATCGATCCGCGTTTATCTGATTAGGAATTTTATGAATTATTAATTTCTTCCACTGATTAATAACGAACAATCTTATGGAAAGTAGTTTTAACAGTAGTTCTTTCAAATTTGAACTCTATCTATAAGGTTCAATTCTCGGAATTTGTATTTCCTAGCTCTAGGATCCACATACATTCCACCATCACACATCAATATACAAGTAGCATCCATGAACTCACATTCATCACGTAAGGGTATTTTTGTCATTTCACTACCTAGGGGTATTTTCGTAATTTTATCCTATAGAGGTATTCTCATAATTTTCCAAAATAGAGTTTCTTGGCGATTTTACAAATAGGGGTATTTTGGTATTTTTACAATTCGAGGGTATTTCTGTGATTTTGTCAACCGGGGGTATTTCGATAATTTTGTTAACCGGGGGTATTTCGGTGGTTTTACAAATTCAGGGTATTTTGGAAGTTTTCACAAATCAAGGGGATTTTGGAAATTTTAAAAACTGGAGACATAAGTAATTTTTACAAAAATAGGGTGGCTGGTCCCTTCTAGGTTTTAGTTATAAGTTTTGGCCCATCAACAAGCCCTCTCGGTTAGAGTGAATAAACACTACGCACCAGGTAGGATTCCAGAAAAGAGGAGGTGAGCCGTTAGGGCCGCTTAAATACCAAGCTCTTCCTGGATCCAATCCTAGACATGCGTATGCCTGTTACCACACCCTAACCCTATGACTTGTTCACAGACATGTTTAATTAGAGATTAAGTCTTATAAGATTAGAAGAATTGTTTATACTAAGCCTAAAGTCCATAAGCTCTAGCATACCTGTATACGTCCCATAAAGCTCATCAAGCCCAACATGCACATCACATAATGAGTTTAGAATACTTACTGCGTGGATCAGGTGCCAGTAGACTTGAAGGCCATATCTCAACTGAATTTTTCTTAACTTACATCACTTTTACAAATCACTACTAGACCCATTTCATAGCCCGAGTTTTAAATTGGGCTCTGATACCAAAATGTAACACCCCAAACCCGGCTCATACATCATGACCGGATCTGGTATGCTATGGGTTGAATCTTGAAAACTATTACTCTGAAGGGTTTTGAAAATCTTAATTTATTATAGCCAATTAATCAATTAAATGTGAAATTTTTGAAACAACTTTAAGCATTTGCGTTGATTGTGTTTAAAAAGCCCATTTATCATTTCATTTATAATTAAGACCTTGGAAAACAACATAAGTGTATAAAAACTTAACATAACGAAAAAATAAATCAAAAACCTAATTTATGAAGGCCTTATTACAAAAAATATTCCCAAAAATTAAAACTCAAATGAAAAATCGAAAATAGTCTATGTAAATAATAGTTTTGATGGCCCCTCGAGTCTGCCTCAGCTCCCATGTCCACGATCTCTCGCTTATCGTGAAGTGAGGAAAAATGAAAGGAGAGTCACCAAGACTCGATGTACAAATCTCGAAAACACATAAAAGCCTTGGGCCCACAAACACATTATGGGCCTTGGGTCATAACAATGGCAACAGAATATATTTTCATGCAACATGGCCCATCCCAAACCTAAGAGTCCATCCTCTACACACCCCCGTACCAACCATCACACCATGGGGATTTCTACAATCAACCCTCCATCCGCTACACACCATATCGATCACTATGTGACCTATGTGGCAAAGCCACCGATCGCTATGCGACCTTAATAATATATCGACAGCTGCGCTACTTGTCATAAAGACCGATCACTATGTGACCTATGTGGCAAAGCCACTGATCGCCTCGTGACCTGCTCCTCTTCATCATATCAATCCTATCCCATGCATACATACATGCAAGAATCAGAACATTAAACTATCTAAACAAATCACATACTTTCACATACTTCGATACACATAGAGAAGTTTCTATGATTACGTACCTGGCATCCCTTGTCTACCCTTTTTAGGTATTATGACTATTCATACAGCCTCTTTATCCGGCTTTTAGCCCATAACATACATATAATACAAATTAACTAGTGTGATAGAGATCTACGACTTTTGATTCAACAGACAGACGAAGATTTTCTATGTCGACACTATCAAAAGTCGATACGAATGCTAACTGCCTAAGGTTTTGCTCTGAAGTTGGTCCACAACCCGGCGGCCAATCCCAAACTGCTAACACCGCGCGTTTCTTAAACTTTGGGGCTGAAACTACAGATCTAACCCCTTCCTTTGGTTTGCTAACATTTGAGTCCATGAGTGATCTTTGGTCAGAAGATACTATGATGATTGCTTAACGCAACATTAGGTTAAGGCACGAATAATGAAAAAGAACCCGATTAAACAACATAGGAAGAATTGAACCCTTACCTTAAAATCCTGAAAAGAGATTGAGACTCGAGACTAGCATTTCTAGCTTTTAAATCTAGGCGATCTATCTAAATTCCGAATGTCGCCCAACAAGAAAATATATAAAACCATTAAACCATTAGCTTTTCGGCTTTGTCTTCCAAAAACTGAAAGAGAAAGTGAAGAGATAGGAAAATCGGCACTCACCTTAACACAAAGAATTTGACTACCTCTTAGAGATTCCGTCTTGGAGAAGATCAGAAGAAAAGATGATAGGAAGATGTCTATGTAGATTCGGCTTTAGTGAAGAAATCGAAAAAAAAGGAATAGGAAGTATTCGACTATGGAGATGAAAAGAGAGTTCAGAGTTTCAGATTTTGAAAGAAAAGATGTTGTGAACAATTGGGAGGTTTCGGCTTGTTGGAAAGAAAAGAGAATAGAATAATAGACTTCTAGCTTTTGCATAAAAGTGAGGATGAGAGAATGAGAAAATAAAATAGGGACCAAATACCAGAATTGAAGAGATATCCCCTCTATTTAAAGAGAATTTCGGCACCCACACTAACCAAATATTGGGATTGCCCTCTTTTGAAAACTAAAACTAATTAATAAACAAGGAGAATTTTGGCACCCCTTAGTTCTATCTAGCCGTCCCTCCTTTGCACACAGTGTCCCAAATTCGGCCACCACTTGCTTCCTAGATAGCTCCTAAACTTCCTCCCTTATCTTTATCCAAGCACACCTCCAAAAGAGGCCTAGATAACACCATCTCTTCCTCCTTTTATCAGCACATTATCAAACTTATTATCCACATAAAATCTGTCTATTTTTAAACCTTGTTGCCGTCCAACCTTACCCACCTAAATGCCTAAATTTAGCTAACTTTAATTAAAAGAATTGGGTTGCATACTACTTGAGTTTGGGCCTCCTCAGTTGACGCCACCTCCTTGCTCTCTAAGTGGCACCATTTTGCCATTAGGCCACAAGGCTACTTTGTATTTCAAAACACAAATAACATCTTTTAAGCCCCATCTTATCAGGCTTCCCTCTAGAGTGTTCAAACAGAAAATTCGATTAAGGCCTCGGCCCAATTCCTGAGCCCATTCTAGACCTCTAACATTCTAATTAACACATAAAACACAATCACACATTATGAAACACAATCACACATTAAACGCACAAGCCCAACAACTCAGGATGTTACAATAAGATTCATTGGGTTGATCTGATCAGAGAGACTGAAGAAAAAGTGAAAGTAATTCGCAATAGTTTGAAAGTAGCTTTGGATCGACAAAAATTGTATGTAGACTTGAAACAGAATGATATTGAGTTCCAGATAGGGGATAAAGTATTTTTGAAAGTGCCATCATGGAAATAGATATTGCAATTTGGTCGTAAGGGAAATTGAGTCCGCGATTCATTGGACCGTATGAAATTACTGAGCGAGTTGGGCTAGTGGCATTTCGGCTATCTTTACCTTCTGAGTTAGAGAAAATACATAATGTGTTTCACGTATCAATGCTGTGAAGATATCGATTAGACACTTCGCACGTTATTTCTCCAACTGAGGTCGAGATACAGTCAGATTTATCATACAGTGAAAGAACCGATTCAAATTTTAGCTCGTGAGATCAAAGAGCTAAGAAATAAGAGAATTGCATTAGTGAAAGTATTATGGCATCGACACGGGGTAGAAGAAGCTACATGGGAACCTGAGGATGCTATGAGAAAATAATACCCGAACTTATTCTCTGGTAAGATTTTTGGGGATAAAAATCCCTAAGGGGTGAGAGTTGTAATAGCTTGGTTTTAGCTAAATTAGAACAGTGGTTTCGGAACCATAAATTTGATGTTAAAAATTATTTTGATATTATTTTTGGTATTTTCAACATGTTATTTGATATGTGTGAAAATTTTGTGATCTAATTTTATCGATTTGTTGGTTAATTTGATAAAAAGGACTAAATCGCGTAAAATGAAAAAGTTGCATTCTACTTGTTAAAGGTGTTTGATTGCTATGATTAATTAAATTAAAAGTCCTTATGATGATATTAGACCATTGGTAGTGTTAATGGACATTAATGGACATGCATTATAAATTTCTCTATTTATTCATTAAGGTTAAATAAGTAATTTGACTAATTAAGGTATAGTAAATAAAACAAACATAAATTTTAAGGCTATCATCTTCACCATAGCCAAAAATTGAAAAGAGGAGAACCCATTTTTAGGGCTTGAAATTTTCAGTCCTCTCCTACCTCTATTTTAAGTGATTTTTTGTCTTTTTTTTTGATGATTTATATGTTTTTGTAATCGTAGCAGATCAACCTAGCTAGCCCGTACCTTTAATTTCAAAAATGTTAAAGATTTTGAGAGTTTTCATTGTTGAATCTATGAGTTCTTTGATGTTTAAGGTTGAAATATGAAAGCTTGATGATAATTTTACATGTTTTGTTAAGTGATTTTTGATGAAAATGCATAATAGGGATTAAATTGTGAAATGTACAAATTGAGTGGTTGAAATGTGAAATAAATGAAAGTTTTGGGCTGTTAGGGACCTATATGTAATTTGACCAAGCATGGGTTTTGTTGAATTGTGTAAATTTTGTGTATTTGTGAAATAGGGACTAAATTGTTAAAAGTGTAAAAGTTTAGGGACTAATGTGAAAATAGGCCTAAATGTATGTTTTGGACTAAATTGAATGAATGGTTGAATAAATAAGTTAATTTTGAATTCATATAAATTAAGAAAGTAATAATTCGAATTTAGATCGGGGGGAAAGCAGGGTTATCTAGTAGTCGATCCAATCCTCAATTCAAAATACGAGGTAAGTTCATATGTGATGATTACATTATAAATGTATGTTAAAATGCTTTAATATTGCATAAATTGTTAAAACGAGATTATGGATAATGTATGAATTGTTAAAACTACTTTACGGATGCATTCGATGATAGAAACGAAAAGTTTGAAAGCCTGGTTGAACCTTAAGAATAGTTTTGGATACCATGGACATGTTAGTAAGTGATACGTTGAGTTGGCTTTGGGCCATGCATATCGGATGATTTGGCGTCGGGCCATGCATATCGGATAATTTGGCTTTGGGCCATGATAATAGTTCTTTAGATAAGTTACCTTGATTTGGCTATATGCCATGGTATAGGTACTTATCGTATGAGACTCATGTGTATCTGATTTCTATTTCGAATAGTTTAACGAGTAAATGAATGATGTGGTTGAGAAAGAGGTTAGTACGAGGCGATATAGGTACGTACAGAACCTATTCAAGTATTAAATAGTGAAAGTTCGATGAGTTTGTATTTGATCATGTTTTGAGGCATGAGAAAGGTTTGTAGTTAATGTGTATATGGTTTTGTCATGTATAATTGGTTAATTTACATTTATTCGATGAATGAAGTTATACAAATATGAGCTTACTAAGCTATGAAGCTTCCTTCGTGTTATTTTTCTATGTTTTACAATTAATCAAGGCTAGC
Organism: Gossypium rotundifolium; assembly: GCA_025506655.1. Classification (NCBI taxonomy): domain Eukaryota; kingdom Viridiplantae; phylum Streptophyta; class Magnoliopsida; order Malvales; family Malvaceae; genus Gossypium; species Gossypium rotundifolium. Next base: position 136,125,432 of record CP106729.1, on the reverse strand, counting down.
TCGAATTCGGCAGTCGTCGGGAACATCATCGCACTATCAAACATCTAAGTTGGTACTTTTGAAATATACATATATGGCATATGGCATGTATAGGCGAGATGTGGTATTTTGGTTGTGATCATAGCCATGAGATTTGGCTTGTAAATGATGTTAATATTGATGTGTGTTTGGCTATTAGAAATGATTGCTAATGACTTTTGTAAGATGTTTATAATGCCTTGTGAGACGGATTGTTTTGGCATGGTTGTAACCAAGACATTATGGAAGTTAAAATGGTTATGTGAATTATGGTAAATGAACCATATTGTTTGATATTGTATTGACATGTATTTGGCAAAGTGAAATGGTTGTATTTGTATAGCATGAATTGTACATGAATTGGGATTGATTTGGCTGCCCTTTCTTTATGGAAATGGTACCATTTTTCCTTGTGTAGGTACATTGAAGTTGGGGTGGCAAATTGGCCTTGCAAATGGCCTATTTTTTGTCCACACGGGCAGAGACATGAGCGTGTGTCTCAGCCGTGTGTTGCAAATGGTCATGTTACACGGCTGTGTGTCCCCTGGTGTTGAAATTGAATTGAAGTCAGTTTGCTCCACACGGTCTCACACAAGGGCGTGTGAGTGGTCGTATGGTACAAGTTAGTATACCCCCTAGTTGGCACATGGCCTAGCACACGGACGTGTGACTTGGCCATGTTGCATAAGTTAGCATACCCTACAAGTTTGGCACAACCTAGCAGACAGTCTAGCATACGGGCGTGTGTGGCCACTTCAAAGGGTACACGGGCTAGACACACGGGCGTGTGGTTGGCCTTGTGACCCAAGTCAGTATGTATGCCCTATTTCCATACGACCTGAGACATGGGCGTGTCTGGTGCCATGTGAGGCACACGACCTGTTCACACGGGTGTGTGACCCCTGTATGTTTGAAAATTTTAAGTTTTGAAAAATTCTTGTATGCTATCGGTTTAGTCCCGAACCACTTCTAAAGCATGTTTAAGGGCTCGTAGTCCCTTAGAAGGGACGATGTGTTTGTGATTAAATGGTATTTAAGTATGAATGCATAAATGTATGAGTTATGTATGTTAAATGATATGTATTGATCAGTAATACCTCGTAACCCTACTCCGGCGACGAATACGGGTTAGGGGTGTTACATGTCTCTTGACCGTATGACCCTACAGCTTTGAAAATTTTTAATGTTTCTAAAATATTTTTGAGTTTCCAATTTAGTCGGTTTGTTTCTAAAGTGTATTTTGGGCCTCGAGGGCTCGTATTAAGAACAATATGCATGATTATGATTGGTTTCTAACATGAATGCTATATGTTATGAAATGTTCAAATTTTTTTGTCCATTTAAATTGTAAACTTTGGTAATATTCTATAACCCTGTTTCGACGACGGAATCGGGTTAGAGGTATTACATGTATTGAAAAACAAAAAGGTTACAAAGTCACAAAAGTAGAAAAACTCACTCAATAAGTGCACCCAAACTAGTGAGCTAGCCATGGTTGTTGCATTATGTTGTGACTTCCTATGTGGAGAAATCAGAAAGGTCAGAGAAGGAGAAATAAGGTGGTGAGTGGGAAAGGGTTACTGGAGGGAAGAATAGGGAGCAATACAATGTGCAAAACTATTTTCATGCTTGAAATCATTTTGATGCTTTCGATTCGTGAACTCTATAACTATGTCACCGAGGTAAACTTATTCAAGAATTTACATTATTTTAAGCAATCTCAATAAAGATTGTCACGCCCTATAATTTATTTATTAAATTGTGCAAATTTGTATCACAAAGAAGAAAAAGGCCTAGTGGTTTGGTGTGTTAATTAATTGCTAGAGGTCCCATGTTTGAATTCCCCTACACTCCATTTTATTTATTTTTCTCATCCTAGCTGCAATTGTTGACCATACTAGAAGGTCAACATTCCCCCTTGCCATCCATGTCTTTTCATAAAAATGAGAGATTCTCTTTCCTTTTATTAAGTCAAACTTTCCCTCCAAAGCCCCTTTTTACTATCCTTTTTGTGCGAAATCCCCCTATTCACTCCTTTTGTCCCCAAAATTACCCAAAATGAGTTGTTGACTACCCATGGCCAACCCAAGCTCTCCTCTTTTTTCATTTTGTTACTCCCTCTTTTTCTATCCTCTCCTCATTTTCCATCCACCACCTTCTCCTCCACTATTTTTGGCTTTTTCTATTTTTTCAACACTTTTGAATCCATTTTTCTTCAAATCTCTTCCCCTCCTCCACCATACTCGGCTGTCGCACCTCTTTCTTTTCCCACCGCCACTGTTGTGGCACCAACGCTGCTGCTGCTGTTGGTTACCATCAATTTTTCCCCTATTTTCTTCTTTTCTTCTCCTCTTTCTAAAAATACTCTCATAAACTCCTAAATCTGATTTTTCATTATTAAAAATCATCTTTCAAATTATTATTTTATCTAAACTCTCCTTTTTTATCAGCGCTTTGGGATTTTGTTACTAAGCCATTTTCTCTCTGTTTAATAGTAAGTATGAAGAATTATCATAACTATTATACTTTCGTAGTATTATTTTTTATTTAACAAGGATCTAACTATTCGGTTTCGTGCCTTGTTGAGGAGTATTCCTAAATTTCAAAATATGTGCATCTATTGTAGATTGTGGTGGTAGTTGACGATCTTTTTGCATAAGTAGTACCGAATCAGTGTTATTTTATTAAAAGAATGTTATTATTTCGTTAGATCGATACTAACACGTATTTTGATTTAACATAGTGACTTAAGGAAATCAGATTAATTCTAATCCATCAAAACCAAGGTGTGGGGATTGAAGTGATATATTTGATATTAATGATTAAATGAATCATGAAAATATTTGTTTTGAGTGTATTACTTATGGATATTTGATATTTAATATATGTGGCTAGGCAAATACAAGTGTATTCATAGAAATTGGTAAACCGATAAGTGAGGATAACAAGTAAATTTTGTGATCTGCGATGTGATTGGTTGATTGGATGATTCTCTAATGTATGATAATATTTCCATCACACACTTCATGTGATTTATGGCTCATTAAAATATGATATACTAACTTATATGAAAATAATATTTGTTACTAAATTTTGATTTAAGGATTTGTATGTTGATTGTGCCCTACTATGATGTTCTGATTTGCATGACAAAGCATGCTATTGTGAAATTATTTGTAAAAAATAAATATGAGATCTTATTCGCATGTTAAGCTTGTCATACTCTGATAATCAGATTCGCATGTAAAGCATTTTATTGGAAAATATTTTCTTTTGCCATAACACATGCATGGGATGGGAAAAAGTTACGGAGGAAGTATCTGGTAGTAGATCTGCATTTCTGGTGGCTTGTCCATAATATTATATATCTGGCAGTAAATTTGTAATATCTAGTGGTTTGACCATATTTTTGTGCGTTATTAGTTGGATGAGTTCTAGGGAACTCTTTATGGTGTGTAGTGGAGTTGGGTAGGATTTAATTTTTAATATTTGTACTGTATTCTAAAAATGCTACATTGATTTCATCAATACACCATCTACCATATCTGATTTTATATTTGAGTAATTTATTTACGTTATGGACTGATTAATATGATGTGATGATGGATTATTTTGTGAAATAATTGTTATTTGAGACATACACTAACCCTTTTAAGCTCACCCTATTTGAAATTTGATTTTCAGATAATCAAGGCTAGGATAGGCTTGGCTATGGAGGAACTCTTGGTTACTTTTTGGAAACTTTGCAAGTAGTGGTATTGGACATTTTGGTTTGTGTTCATGCTATATGGACTTTAATTTTGGGAATTTGGTTCGGATTATGACTTGGGAACTTTAGATAATGTTTTGGGGTTGTTTCTGCATGATTTTCTATGGTAAATTATGATTTAAATAATTTGAAGAAATAAAACTAAATTGACGAATTATTTTTGAAATAAATTTTATTAGACTCCAAGTAACAATTTTAAACTCAATACTAGATTTTCAACACCCATCACATCATATTTACAAAATTGATGATTTCCAAAGTGTCAATATTAAACTTATGATCTTCAAAATGACAAACTTAGCTATGATATTTTTGCTGCGATGTTTTAGTTGAATCTTGACATTTTTATTTTAAACATAAAATTAGATTTCTAACATAATTATATAACACAAACTTCAAAATTTGCAAAGGGATTTTTAAGAAATAAATTCTAAAATGTATTATTTGGCCATCATCATGGCCAATGTAATCTTCAAGATTTTACCATAATGTCTGGGCTGGGTCTAGGGGGTTATATTTAGTGGTATCAGTGTAACAGCCCGTTTTAAGGTTAAATCAAAATAGTGGTTTCGGGACCATAGATCCGAAGTCAAAATATTTATTTTATTAATTTAATAAGATCTACAACATGATAGATTAATTATTTGAAAGTTTAAGAAAGAAATTTTCTTGTTTAAATACTTAATTAGGTAAAAAGACTTAATCGTGTAAAGTGTAAAACTTGTGTGCTATTAGTTAAATATGTCTAATGGCTATGGCTTATTAAATTAAAGGTCCTTATTATGAAATTAGACCATGTATAATGAAGATGGACATGTATGGACATATATTAAGCATGTTTTTAATGTATTAATAAAGGTTAAATTAGTAAAATGCAAAATAAGTAAAGATTAAATAAAACAAAAGCCACATTATTATCATTTTTCTTCTTTATAACCGATTAACAAAAGAAAAAGAAGCCAAAGAAGAGATATTAGGGTTTGGCACACATTTGGCTTGATTAAGGTATGGTTTGAACTCGATTTTGATGATTTTTACGTTTTTGAGATCGTTGCTTTGTATTCTAGCTAGCCCATGCCTTAATTCTTGAATTTGTTCATGATTTTGTGAAGTGCCATTGTTGAATATTTGAGTTATTTGATGTTTGATGATGAGTTTTGAATATTTGTTAATAGTTAAAATAGTTTTGTAATGTGATTTTTGACAAAAATGTCAAAAAGGGATTAAATTGAGAAAATGTGAATTTTTGTAATTAAAAGTGTGAATAAAATAAAAATATGGGATGCTAGTATTGTATAATAAATTTGGGTAGGCTTGGGTTTCATGAAAATTAAATGAATTTCATTTTTACAAGCTTAGGGACTAAATTGTGAAAAATGTAAAACATTGGGGCAAATGTGTAATTTGCCAAAATTAGGAAATATGGGCTTAATTTAATTGAATTACTATTGAATGGGTTAAATTTGATATATTATAGATCAAGGTAAGCAAATATCGGAACTAGATCGGGGAAAGAGAAAGGTTGGCGAATAGACAATAATTTCCATCCGAGGGATACGAGGTAAGTTCGTATAATTAAAATCGAACTTTTATATATTGGTAAATATTTGAAATTATGTGATTGAATAATTGATATAATTAAAATATGAATGCCTTATCGATATAATCTATTAGTTCTGAGCCCGCTTGAACAAGTATGAATTAAGTGAGATCTGAGTGACATGCCACTAGGGTTACTGTTTTGGTCAAGCTCCTGCATTTGTTGTGGACTCACCATAGCTCGTATGAGCTTATCGATATATTAGCTCATAAGAGCTTACTGTTCTCAACTCGTATGAGCTTCTTTGTTCACTCGTCGAGCTACCATTTTCACTCAATAGAGCTTACTGTTCATCAGCTCAGGAGGAGCTTACTGATCATGGCTCGAAAGAGAAAAAATGATAATGAATTGACAAATTACTGATGTATATCACTCGAGTATCCTTTGATGTTCTAATAGGTTCAACGGGCATAGATAATGTTTATACGGATGACTTACGATTTTCAAGTGAATTATTGTCTATATGTTTGAAAATGAGATGTTACCAATGTTGTACAATATATATGACTATGGTATAATGCAATGTATTGATATAATGGATGATTTCATGTATTTAGGTAACTAACTTGTGTTGAATGCTTATGTTTAGGCATTTGGTAATTGAATTGAATACATCTTGATTATTTGCTTTGATTATCGTATAAATGGTAAGTTTAATTTTGAATTATACGGGCTTACTAAGCTATAAAGCTTACTTTGTTTCTTTTTCTATGTTTTATAGAGGTTTGTTAGCTCACTCGTTTCGGAAAAGCCGGAGTTACTCATCACACTATCCAATTTCCGATTGGTACTTTTGGACTTGTGAATTTATGTAAATATGGCATGTATAGGCTAGTTTAAATGGTGATAGTTATGGTTACTTGAGAATTATGTTTTTGGTATATTTTGTGTATAAGTTAAGCCATGTGATTTGGTTTATTTTTGGTATCATATTTAGTTGTGTATAAGTGCTTAATTATGGTATGTTTTGGGCAAGGAATTGAAGGAATAAAAATGTGCACTTGATGTCTTGATATGTAGTTAATATATGACTGGATTATGCATGGTATTAATTAGGTAATTGAGTACCAAGTTGAATTGGTATATTATGTGTATGAAATGCTATGGAATGGCTGCCTATTGAGTTGTAAAAATGTTGTCATTTATGCTTGTGAATGCTTGTGAAATTAGGGTGGCAAAGTGGCTTTGCAAATAGCCTATTTTTGTCCACACGGGTAGGGACACGGGTGTGTGTTTCAACTGTGCGTGACACATGGTCAAGTTACACGACCATGTGTCCCCGGATGTTGTAATTAAACTGAAGTTAGTATGCTCTAAACGGCCTCACACACGGCATGTGACCGACCATGTGGTACAAGTCAGTATACCTCTTAAATGACACACGGCCTAGCACACGGGCATGTGACTTGGCCGTGTTGCATAATTCAGTATACCCTACAGTTTTGGCACAGCCTAGCACATGGACGTGTGTGGCTATTTCGAAGGACACACGGGCTAGACACATGGACGTGTGGTTGGCCGTGTGACCCAAGTCAATATACTCTCCAGTTTTCACACGGCTTGGCACACGGGCGTGTCTTCGGCCGTGTGATGAAATCAGTATGTATGCCTTGTTTCCACACGGCTTAAGACATGGGTGTGTCTATTAGCCATGTGACGCACACATTCTGTTCACCTAGGTGTTTGACTCTTATTTGAAAAATTTCCTAATTTTTCTCAAATTGATTATATGTTACAAATTCTCGAATGCATGAATTAAGCTTTATATGCTCGATTTAAATATATATTGAATTTGAATGAATGATATTTACTGAAATGAGATGATGTTTGATAAATGATTATTCTGAATTGAGTTACTAGTCTGGTAATGCCTCTTAACCTATTCCAGCGACGGTTACAGGTTAGGGGTGTTACATTTATTGGTATCAAAGCTACGGTGTAGTCGATTCTAGGTGTAACGTAGCGTATGTGAGCCTAGCTATACATGCCATATATAAAATTGTGATAGTGTGATGACTCCTGACATTTTCAAATGTGTTTTTATATAGTAATGGATCTTGAACGAGCTGTAGCGGATGATGTAGAAAGTAACGCACCAGCTTCTGCTCAAGGGAGTGTGCCTACTAAATCTAGAACCATGTCTAGTAGTCACAAGGGTGAGGCTAAAGAAGCCTTCTTTCAGATAATGAACGAGTGGTTCACACAGTACATTCGTATGAACCCGGGTATTCAGCAATCTCCACCCACACCTGTTCCCCAACTGATCCCTATAGTTTCTCAAGGTATTGATCATTTGCGATTAAATAAATCACCTTTCAATAAGATACGAAAACATGGAGCTGAAGAATTCAGAGCCACTGTTAATGATGACCTTGAGAGAGCTACGTTTTGGCTTGAGAACACAATTCAGGTATTCGACGAATTATCTTGCACACTTGAAGAATATTTAAAGTGTGTAGTATCACTGTTGAGAGACACCGCGTATCACTGTTGAGGTTATGCATCGGTTATCCGCAATTAAATAAGTTGACCATAAAGAACCAATACCCCTCACTGAGAATCGGTGATCTATCCGATCAGTTTAAGGGTGCAAAAGTATTCTCCAAGATTAACTTGAGCTCTGGTTACTATCAATTAAAGTTGAAAGAAAAGAACATTTCTAAGACCGCTTTCAGGACTCGGTATGGTCACTATGAGTTCCTTATGATGCCCTTTGGTCTCACAAATGCTCCGACTACTTTTATGGATATTAAGAATTGTGTTTTTTAGCCTTATCTTGATCAATTTGTTTTGGTTTTCATCGATAACATATTTATATATTCTGAGTCTAAGGAGGAGCGTGATGAACATTTGTCAGTAGTTCTGCAGATTCTCTAAGAGAAGCAATTGTATGCTAAGCTAAGTAAGTGTGAGTTCTGGCTATATGAGGTGATGTTTCTAAGACATGTGGTATCGGTGAGGGTATCTTTGTCAACTCAAAAAAAATTAAGGCAATTCTGTACTGGAAGCAACCTAAGAGCATCAGTGAAATTAAAAGTTTCTTAGGATTGACTGGATATTACAAAAGGTTTGTGGAAGGGTTTTCCTTGATCACAGCCTTATTGACCAAGCTGTAGAGGAAAAGCGCCCTTTTGTGTGGACTGACGAGAAGCAAGAGAGTTTTGATAAACTTAAGCCCGTGTTGACCCAAGCTCTTGTTTTGATTTAGCCTGAATCTGGAAAGGATTTTATAGTATTCAATGATGCATCTCAAACTAGTCTTGGATGTGTTTTGATGCAACATAGTAAGGTTGTGGCTTATCCCTTGAGACAGGTTTGGCCTCACAAATGTAATTATCCGACCCATGATCTTGAGCTTGTTGTTGTGGTTTTTTCTCTCAAGATTTGGAGGCTTTATCTTTATGCTGAGAAGTGTATTATATACACAAGTCATAAGAGTCTTAAGTATCTCCTCGCCCAAAAAGAGTTGAACTTGATGTAACACCCCTCACCCTGTATTCAATGCCGGAATAGGGTTAAGGAGCATTACCAAACTTACAACACATATGAACATATTTTTCTCATACATTAAATCAATACAAGCAATCATCATTCAATCTCAATCAATTTGTCCCTAATACGAGCCTACAATGACCTAATCATACATTGGGAGTGGTTCAGAACTAAACCAATAACTTTTAAAACATTTGGAGCACTTAGAAAAATTTTTCTCAAAACAGGGGACACACGCCCGTGTGGCTAGGCCATGTGTCTCACACGGCCACCAGACACGCCGTGCCATAGGCCGTGTGAACATTCGAAATGGGAGCACATGGCTCTGTCCCAACCCAGGTCCTACTCTGTGTCCAAACAAGTGAGCTTACTGACTTCGGTCACACGGTCAACACAAACGCCCATGTGGCTAGCCCATGTGCCCTAAAAATGGCCATACATGCCTGTGTTCCAGGCCGTGTGCTAGGCCGTGTCAAACTTGTAAGGTATACTGACTCATGCCACATAGCCAAGTCACACGCCTGTGTGTGAGGCTATTTGGAGCATACTGACTTGATTTTTAAAACCACATCAAGGGACACACGGCCGTGTACTGAACCATTTTGTCACACACGGCTATGTACTAAACCATGTGTCATACACTCTGAGACACACGCCCATGTCTCTACCCGTGTGGACAAAAATAGGTTATTTACCAAGCCATTTTGCCACCCCATTAGATACACACTTTCACCTACACAAAAGATACCAAACAAAAGCATAATAAGCAATCCAAAACAAACAAGCCAAGTCTAAATTCTACCATTTCAATACTAACCAATTCAAGGCATATAAGTACAACAATATGCTATTCAATATCAATGCTAAAATCACATTCCCAATTCATCTAACTAGTTGATTTAATATAAGAGCTTTCTTACTTCTAATCACATGCATACCAATTAACTAAATCTAACCACATAGTACTCCATATACCAATTCACAGTATCATCAAAATGAAAATTATCAACCATACACCAAAAGGCTTTTATCACTTATATACATCATCAAATTCACATAAGCCAACTCACATAGCTATTATATACAAACCAAAGCTTAGACATTAACAAGCCAATTCATATGGCCAAAATCATTATCAAGTTACAACTGAAGTGACTCAAAATACCTATACATAACCAAAATTACTCAAAGTCCCTATACATGCCATATGACCCAAAAACATAGTTCCAAAAGTACCAAAGTGTCAGCGGATAGTGTGATAAAGTCTCCGACAGTCCCCGAATTCAAGCAAGCTTTGAAATCACTATAAAACATGGAAAACAACAAAGTAAGCTATATAACTTAGTAAGCTCGTATGTTAACAATGAGAAAATATCACTATTCATTAATCATTCAAATAATAGAAAGCAATATACAACAATTCTATTAAATCACAACGTTATCAATGATCATACACATAACTTACCAAGGAAATCATCAATTCCATAGTTTCAATATTCAATTCATTTCCATACGTACATGTACCATCTTGTACCAATCTCATGCACATTCTTGTCTTTCATTTACCCGTTGAACCATCGGAATAGAATTAGGATACTCAAGGTCTCACATGATAAGTACCTATACCATGGCCCATAGCAAATCAAGGTAACTTATCTCCAAAATTGTAACACCCCAAACCCGGCCTAAACGCTATGACCGGATCTGGTATGTTACATGGAAAGGTTGTTGATAAACTACGTGATCGTTTAAAATTTGAGTTTTATTTCCATTTGAAAATCACATTTAGTTTTAAGGTTTCCTTGCAAAAATTTTATGAATAATGAAAACAGGTTTCGTGATACGAAAAACTGAAACTAGTGGTATTCCGAAACGTGACATTTTGAAAACAGTGTTTGTAGTTCTAAGCAAATTCCCGAATTTAGTTATTATTCTGCTAGTTATCAGATTGTTAATGTTTTAGAAAATGTTTATTATATTTTTAGGAACAACTCTGTGTTTAACATTTCATAATATAATAATAACCGCATTAAAATAAAAACCCAAATTAAAATCCCGAAGGCTTTATTATATAAAATATTCCCAAGATAAAAGTAAGTTAAAGTAAAGAAAACGAAAGTCACGAAAGAAGTAATGCATGGCCACCTCACAGTCCTCGGCTCCAAATCCTCTATCTAGGGGTTACCTACAAAATTAAGCAGAGGGGTGAGTCACAAGAACTCCACGTGTATTCCCCCATACGCACGATAACTGGGCCTAAGCCCACAGAATTAGATTGGGCCTTAGCCCTCACAGTAACATAGCCCTATGGCAAATCAAAAAGTGGATGCAATTAAACCCAACCCAACCTAGTATTCCACCCGCTACACACCACTACATAAGTCCAACCTCAACACATATGTGGGGATTTCTACAATCTACCCTTCATCCACTACACTCCTCATTGGCAGTCATGCTGATAGTCATGCTGCTCAAAGTCGATGTAGTGTGGTGAGTCATCGATATATGTGGTACCAAACCACTGTAATGATGTAACAAAGTCACCGATATTTGTGGTACCAAACCACTGAAAAACACTACCCCTTTTCATCAATATCATATCCCAATCCCATGCAACATATAATCATATTATAATGAATGCAACATATGTCAATGAGAATCGAATAACCAGGGCCTACATATATTCATGATGAAGTATTTATATGACACAATCAGAAGGTAACTAACCTGGCATCTCGATTTTACCTCTCAAGGTAACTCAACAGCTGTTACCGATGTTTCGACTTTTAAACAATTCACATATTCATTATTAATCAAACAAACAAGGGTGTGAGGGTTACACACCTGATTACGCGAAGAACCAGACACTCCTGATCATTGCTATTCTCACTAGCGGGAATAACCACTATCTGCCTATCCCAAGCGGATGTCGAATCTCTACCACAACCCGGGAAAGTCTCTAACCGCTAACACAGCACATCTTTTGAACTTTGGAGCAGAGACCACGAGTCCACTCCCCTCCTTAGATTGGCTAGCACTCGCATCCATGAAGAGAATCTTTGATCAATACAGTACTTTCAGAGAGAACGATGGTTGTCTAACAAAAGGGGTTTTGGTTATGGCAGGGTATAACGAATAGAACCTGGCCGTAAAGAATGAAAGAAGAACTCCTTACCTTGACTACTAGAAATCGTACCAATGGATTTAGCTTGTGATTCAGATGAATCCCACTCTCCGCACGAGATCCCGAAACTAAGAAGAGGCTAAAAGGGTGTGTTTGCACTCTAACAGATTCGGCCCTTGCACAACCCAATTGATTGAAAAATCTATCAACAGACAAGAAGATTCCTAGCACCTTGCTTTCCAATGTTCGGCTAACAATATAAAATGACAAAATGGATTTAGTTTAACACAAGAGGAGATTCGGCCAGCAAAAGAGAATGGAATAAAAAGAAGAAATAATAGTAAAGAAGGAAATCCAATTTGGCTATGGAAAAAACTACTCAAGAATCACAAGGAGTAGGGGTTTCGGTTTAAAAGAGAAGGTAGAGAAGTAAAGAAGAAGAATGGAGGTTCGGCTATGGTAGACATCAAAAGAGAATGGTTCGGCAAAGGGTGGCTTCAAGAAAAATCGGCTTGTGGTGAAGAAGAAAGGTAGAAAGGAAAGAAAAGAAGAGAAGGGTAGGAAGGTTGAAGTTTGACTACCAAGCTTGAGGGAGAAAAGAAAAGAAATGAACAACAAAGAGAAAGGTCACTTACGGTTTTGGTAAAGAAAAGAAAACAAAGGTACTCCCAAATGTTATGACTGAAATTGCTAAGAAAACAAAACAAAACTCACCTATCTATTCTTGACACAAATGACACACTACTCTTCCACTACCGCAAATGATACTAAAAATCCCTATACTCCCTTACACTTTGATCGAATTTTCCCCCTTCTCAAGTACCACTTTCGGCCAACTTCATCACTCCACCACACCCCTTGATTTTCCCCTCCATTCACTCTCCATCCACCAATTTGAATTGTTTGACCAGTTCAAATTCCCCCAAGCTCTCTTGTCCATCCATTTGAATTTGTTGACTCATTCAACAACCACCTTGCAGAGTCCCAGCCGAATCCCACCTCCTCCTCTCCTTGAGTACAAAAATAAAGCTCTTGTTGTAGCAAATGGGATTCGAACTCCTTCCCCTTTGCTCTGCTAATGACGCCACCACCGCAAGGAACAAGCTCATTTACGTCAACAACCACACCTTAAGTGCCCTAAAGAGAAAAATTTACCAAAGCTCTGACTCAAACTCGAGCCTCCCCAGGACCCCCAAACACACCAAAATAACAAGCTAAATGAGCCAAACACATAGAATAGCACAAAATACAGAACCCCTAATTCTAGGATGTTACAGTTCTACCCCCTTAAAGAAATTTCGGCCTCAAAATTTTACCTACTCAAAAGAGGTGAGGGTATTGCTGTCGCATCACATCTTCTGGCTCCCACATGACTTTCTCTGAACGTGAATTCGCCATAAGAATTTGACCAAAAGGACTGACTTTCTTCTCAACACCTTAACATCTCGATCTAAGATCTGCACTGGTTCTTCTTCAAAAGATAGGTCTGGTCTCACTTCAATTTCTTCCACCGGCACAATGTGAGATGGATCCGAACGATATCGATCAACATTAAGACATGGAATACATCATGTATTTGACTTAACTCCGAAGGTAGCTCAAGCTGATAAGCTACTAGTCCTACACGTTTCAACACCCGGTAAGGCCCGATAAACCTGGGGCCAACTTGCCCTTCCACCCAAATCTTAGAACTTTCTTCCATGGTAAAACTTTTAGAAAAACCCGATCACCCACTGAGAATTCTATCTCTTTACGCTTCAGATCTGTATATGATTTCTGCCTATCAGAAGCTTCTTTCAACCTAGCCCGAATCAACTTAACCTTTTCCTCCGTCTCAAAGATCAATTCCGGACCCAACAACTATATCTCACCCAACTCTGACCAGCAGGTAGGGGTACAACACCTACGACCATACAACACCTCATAGGGTGCCATCTGAATGCTGGATTGATAGCTGTTGTTGTATGCAAATTCTACCAATGGTAGAAAATCTTTCCAACTTCCTCTGAAGTCGATTACACAGCCCCTTAACATGTCTTCTAGAATCTGAATTATCCTTTCTAACTGACCATCATTCTGTGGGTGAAATGCTGTGCTGAAATCTAGTGTTATACCTAAAGCTTTATGTAACGCCTTCCAGAATTGTGATGTAAACCTAGGGCCCTATCTGATATGATAGACACTGGTACCCCATGTAACCTCACAATCCCTGCTACATACAACTTGGCTAACTTCTACAATGAATAGGCGATACGAACTGGTATAAAGTGAGAAGACTTTGTCAATCGGTCGACAATCACCCACACTGAATCTTTCTTAGTAGTCATTAGGGTGGCCTACTAACAAAGTCTATCGTTATCCTCTTCCACTTCCAAAGTGGAATCTTCGCCGGCTGCACCAACCCTGAAGGCAACTGATGTTCTACCTTCACTTGTTGGCATGTTAAACACTTACTCACAAAGTCGGTAGTTTCCCGTTTTAGACCAGGCTACCAATACTGTTCACGTAAGTCTTGATACATCTTACTCCCACCGGGATGCATAGCGTATGGGCTACTGTGCACCTCCCAGAATGATTTACCTCAACTCCGAGTCTTTCGGCATACACATCTTTCCACGAAAACACAGTACTCCTTCATTGTTCAGATCAAAATCTTCTATCTCACCACCTTCCACTTGCTGAAGTCGAGAACTTAATGATTCATCCAACCATTACTTCTCTTTAATCTGACTTACCCATGTCGGCTTTATCTGAAGTTTCGCTAATAGACTACCGTCTTCATACAAACTAAGGTGAGCAAACATAGCCCTCAAATCTGTTATCACCTTACTGCTCAACACATCTACCACTACATTAGCTTTACCCGGATGATACTCGATCGAACAGTCGTAGTCCTTCAATAACTCAATCCACCTCCGCTGCCTTAAGTTCAACTCCTTCTGGGTAAGGAGATATTTTAGGCTCTTATGGTTGGTATAGATAACCGGCTTTTGTCCATACAGATAGTGTCTCCATATCTTTAGGGCGAACACTACAGCAACTAACTCCAAGTCATGAGTGGGATAATTTACTTCATGTGGTCTTAATTGCCGAGACGCATACGCCACTACTTTCCCTTCTTGCATTAACACACATCCTAACCCTGTGTGTGATGCATCACAATAAATGACAAATTCCTTTCCAGCCTCAGGCTGAATCAACACTGGTGCTTCAGTCAAAATCTTCTTCAACTTCTCGAAGCTTTCCTACTGCTTATCAGCCCAAGAAAATGGTACCCCTTTCTATAACAACTTGGTTAATGGTGCAGCAATCAATGAGAATCCCTCGACGAACCTTCTGTAGTACCTAGCCAAACCTAAGAAACTTTAAATTTTTGACACTGATTTAGTGATTTCTAGTCCAGCACAACTTTGATCTTTCGGGGATCAACCCTAATCCCCTCGACAGAAATAACATGCCCCAAAAGGTAACTTCCTTCAGCCAGAATTCAAACTTGCTGAATTTGGCATACAGTTGCTTCTCTCTCAATACCTGCAGAACAACTTGAAGATGCGAATCGTGCTCTTCTCCCATTATTGAGTACACTAGGATGTCATCTATGAATACTACCACGAATCGGTCTAGATAAGGTTGCAAGACCCTGTTCGTCATGTCTATAACACCCCAAACCCGATCTATATGTTACGACCAAATCTGACATGTTAAAGGAAAGGTAGTCTGAAATGTAAAGGAAAATCAAAGTTTTTGGAAAAACTTTTCGTTCAGTGATCCTATCTCAAAGATAATTTTAAAGAAAAGTATGTTTGAAGATTTTCTTACCATGAACAAAAAAGTCATAAATAGTTTTGTTTTATGAAAGCCGAAATCAGGGAATTCCATAAACGTGACAATTGCAGATAATGTTTGAGGTTTTAAGAAAATTTTTGGATTATTTAGCTTAACATTTATTTGCTTGTCATCTTTTGTTAACACTTTAAAAATATGATTGTTTATAGTTTTATTTTAGAAAACTCCTCATTTGTCATTTCATACGGTATGTAAAAGCCATATTAAAACAAAACCCAAATTAAAGTTATGGAGGCCTTATTACATTGCAAAATCCCAAAATTAAAAAGTAAGTCTAATTAAGAAACGAAAATTTACGAGAAAATAATGCATGGCCACCTCAAGCTCACCTAGGCTCCAAATCCGCATCTAGTGGTTACCTACACATTTAAGCAGAGGGGTGAGTTACCAAGACTCAGTGTGTAATTCCCCTTATAAAATAATCGGTTTTAAGCCCACAATAGCACGTTGGGCCTTAGCCCTCACCATGTGGCATATGAAAGATATGTATGCAATACAACCCATCCTCACCTAGGTTTCCATCTTCTACATCACCTGAATCAACCAAACCCTTGTGGCCCCAAGCCACTGTGGTTCCAAACCACTGTGATACCAAATCACTATGATAGAGTCACGAAATATAATATGTGGGGCCAACCAACTGGTACCAAACCACAGTGACAATCACTGTTAAATATATGTGGGGCCAACCCACTGTGGTACCAAACCACTGAGATAGTCACTGAATAATATATGTGGTGCCAAACCACTGTGGTACCAAACCACTGAGATATAGTCACTGGATAAAATATGTAGGGCCAACCCACTGTGGTACCAAAGAACTGTGACAGTCATTAAATCATACTTCCCCTTCTCACATCATATCCCAAAGCCCATGCAGCATATTAACATACTGAGATGAATGCAAACATACTTCCAATGTACAACAGATAATTAAATCATACATACATACATTCGAAAGTAGAATCATAAAAGTACTTACCCAGTATCTCCAACCTTTACCCACTAGGGTATCTCGACTGTCCACACAGTCGTTTCGGCATTCAGCCATCACAGTTATTTACATAAAATAATAAAGAACTGTGTGAGCATTACACACCTGATTACGTGTAAAACTAGACTCTCTAAGTCGATGCTCTCACTAGCAGGGATAACAGCGATTTGCCTATCCCAGGCAGACGTCGGCTCTCTACCACACCTCGGTGAAAAGTCTCGAACCATCGACACAATACGTCTTTTAAACTTAGGAGCAGAGATTACGGGTCCTTTCCCTCCTTAGTTTGACTGGCACTTGCATTCATGAAGAGATTTGATCAGTACTTAGAGTGAAACGTCGCTTGTCTATCAAGAGAATCGATTAAGGCAAACTACAACCGATAAAGGATATAATAGCCAAGAACCGAAAAGAAGTGACCCTTACCTTGGTAAATGATGAACCGAATGGCAAATGATTTGTCCTCGAATCAGAGATGAGTTGTGAGAGAACCCAAAAGTTCGGCCTAGCGGTAAAAGTTGCCCCTTGAGTAATCAGCTAAAAGAAACTTAGAGAAGGAAAAAGTATCGCACGAAACTACCTTGCGTTATTGATGGTGAAAAACTAAAATAGATTTGGCCAAAAAAAATAGCCCTTCACGCCTTAGGCTATACGAGCAGCATCGATTCGAGATGAAAAAGAACTAGAGATTTAGTTAGTGAAGAAGGAGATAGAGAACTGAGAAGAAATGAGGAAGAAGCTGAAAGAAATAAGAGGAGAAGAAGGTTCGGCTTTTATGAAAAGAGAGAAAAGAAGAACATTACCTTCAACAATCCAATAACAAGGTGAAACCGATTCACTTAGGACTAAAGGGACTATCTGGCTAAAGAGAGAAATAAAAGGGTGTCAATGGAAGAGCTGTAAGGCTTCAGCTATGGTGGAGATCACAAGAGAAGGGGATCGACAAAAGGGGTTTCAGGAGAAGTTGACTTGTGTGAAGGAGAAAAGTAGAAAGAAAGAAAATACAAGAAGAAGAGAGGTTGAAGTTTTGGCTAACAACTTAGGGAGAAGAGAAAAGCGTTGAAGAGTGAAGAGAGTAGAAGGGAAGTACAAAGAGTTTCAGCCAACACCAAGTTGGAGAGAAAAGAAGATAATGGCTTGAGTATTTCGGCAATAGCTATAATAAGTTGATAAAACAAAGACCCCTACCACTTGAGTTACCAAAACTAAAATGCAAAACACTAAGGTCACCAGCTTGGAAAATTCGGCACACACTCACCCCTAGAACCGAAAATACCAAAATATAAAAGGCCTAAGACCTTTGAGAATTTCATCACCCCTCTAGGAACTAAACCAAAATCCCCCCTTCAAGCTCCCCACATTCTGCCAACAACTCCACCACCCCCAAATCCCTTGATTTGCTCTACCAAATACTCCCCATCACTAGTTCAAATTGCTTTGACCAATTCAAACTCTATTAATCCCTCTTTTCCATCCATTTGAACTTGTTGACCCATTCAAACACCACATTAAAAGAGTCCCAGCCTAAATCACCACTCCTCCACCTTAGCACAAAAGATAAAGTTCCATAATGTGACATATGGGATTCGAACTCCTCCCCTTTGCTCTTACAAGTGACGCCACCTCCACTTGGACATGAGCTCATTTTGTGTCAACAAGCACACGTAATTACACATAAGGCCTGCTCCTACTAGCTTTCCCCCCTTAAGCCCCAAAACCAAAATTTCACCAAGGCTCTGGCTTAAATCTGAGCCTCCCAAGACCCCAAAGACATCTAAATAACAAGCAGAACAAGCCAAGCACATAGAAATACATACAATGCAAAACCCATAATTCTAGGATGTTACAGTTCTACCCCTTAAAGAAATTTCGGCCTCAAAATTTACCTAATCAAAAGAGGTGAGGGTATTGCTGTAGCATCACATCCTCTGGCTCCCACGTGGCTTCCTCTGAACTGTGATTCTGGCACAAAACTTTAACGAATGGAAATGTCTTCCTTTTCAATACTTTAACATCTCGATCTAAGATCTGAACTCATTTTTCTTCAAAAGATAAATCAGGTCTTACCTCAATTTCTTCTACCGGCACTATGTGAGATGGATCCGAACAATAGCGCCTTAATATTGAAACATGGAATACATCATGTATCTGCCCCAATTCTAGAGGTAACTCCAATCGATAAGCTACTGGTCCCATACGTTTCAGCACTCGATAAGGCCCGATGAACCTGGGGATCAACTTGCCCTTCCATCCAAACCTTAAAAACTTCTTTCAAGGTGAGACTTTCAAAAACACTTGATCACCCTCTGCGAATTCTATCTCCTTACGCCTCAGATCTGCATATGACTTTTGACTGTCGGAAGCTTCCTTTAACCGATCCCGAATCAACCTAACCTTTTCCTTTGTCTCTGAAACCAATTTCGGACTCAACAACTGTCACTTACCCAACTCTGTCCAGCGGGTAGGAGTATGACACTTACGACCATACAACGCTTTGTAGGGTGCCATCTTAATACTGGATTGATAGCTATTGTTGTATACAAACTCTTCCAACGGTAGAAAATCTTCCTAACTACCTCTGAAGTCAATCACACAGCCCCTTAGCATGTCTTTCAAGATCTGGATGACCCTCTCTGACTGACCATCAGTCTGTGGATGAAATGCCGTGCTGAAATCCAATCTTGTACCCAACGCTTGATGTAATGCCTTCTAAAATTGTGACGTAAATCTAGGGTCTCTATCTGATATGATCGACATTGATACCTCATGTAACCTAAAAATCTCTGCTATGTACAACTTAGCTAACTTCTACAATGAGTAGTCAACATGAACGGGTATGAAGTGAGCAGACTTCGTCAACCGATCGACAATCACCCACATCGAATCTTTCTTAGTAGGCATAAGGGGTAGCCACTAACAAAGTCCATAGTTATCCTCTCCCACTTCCAACATGGAATCTTCACTGGCTGTAACAACCCTGAAGGCAACTGATGTTCGCTTTTACCTGCTGACACGTCAAGCACTTACCCATAAACTCGATAACCTCTTGCTTTAGACCTGGCCACCAAATCTATTCACGTAAATCTCGATACATTTTACTCCCACCGGGATGCATACCGTATGGACTACTATGTGCTTCCTACAGAATCCTGTCTTAACTTGGAATCTTTCGGCATACAAGCCTTTCCACAAAAGTACAATACCCCATCACTATTCAAACTAAAATCTTCCATCTCACCACCTTTCACTTGCTGAATCTATAACTTAATGATTCATCTGTCAACTGCTTCTCCTTAATCTGACTTACCCATGAACGCTTCACTTGAAGTTCTGCTAACAAGCTTCCATCATCATACAAACTGAGATGAGCAAACATTGCCCTCAAGTCAGTTATCACCTTACAGGCTCAACAAATCTGCCACTACGTTAGCTTTACCTGGGTGATACTCAATCGAGCAATTATAGTCTTTCAACAATTCAATCCACCTCCGCTACCTTAAGTTCAACTCCTTTTAGGTAAGGAGATATTTCAGGCTTTTATGGTCTGTGTATAAAATTGACTTCTCTCCATACAAGTAGTGTCTCTAAATATTCAAGCGAACACCACCGCAGCTAACTCTAAATCATGAGTGGGATAGTTTACTTCATGTGGTCTCAATTGTTGAGACGCATACGCTACCACTTTCCTCTCTTGCATTAACACACATCCTAGCCCTGTGTGTGACGCATCACAATAAACGATGAACTCTTTTCCAGCCTCAGGCTGAATCAACACTGGTGTCTCAGTCAAAATCTTTTTTAGCTTCTCAAAACTTTCTTCTGCTTATCAGCCCAAACAAATGATACCCCTTTTCGTAACAACTTGGTTAAAGGTGTAGCGATCAACGAGAATCCCTCAACGAGCCTTCTGTAGTACCCAACTAATCCTAGAAAACTTTAAATTTCTGCCATTAACTTTGGTGGTTTCCAATCCAAAATAGCTTTAATCTTTCAGGGATCGACCCTAATCCCCTCAATAGACACAATATGCCCCAGAAAAGTAACTTTCCTCAACCAAAATTCACACTTGTTGAATTTTGCATACAATTGCTTTTCTCTAAAAATTTGTAGAAAAATTCGAAGATGCAAATCATGCTCTTCTTCTGTCCTTGATTATACCAAGATATCATCTATAAACACTACGAAAAACCGATCCAGGTAGGGTTGGAATACACGATTCATCATATCGATAAACGTAGTTGGTGCATTTGTCAACCCGAACGGCATCACTAAGAACTCGTAGTGACCATAACGAGTTCAAAAAGCAGTCTTATGAATATCTGCCTCCTTGACCTTAAGCTGGTGATAACCAGACCTTAAGTCTATCTTCGAGAAAATGGAAGCGCCTCACGCTGATCGAACAGGTCGTCAATTCTTGGCAACGGGTACTTGTTCTTAATCATCAACTTGTTCAATTGCCTGTAGTTAATGCACATCCGCATCGACCCATCTTTTTTCTTGACAAATAACACCGAAGCTCTCCACAGCGACACACTTGGTCGGATAAAACCACGGTCCAACAACTCTTGAATCTGAGCTTTAAGTTCCACCAGCTCCTTCAGCGCCATCCTATATGGAACAATGGACACTAGAGCTGTTCCCGGAAGTAGATCAATACCAAACTCCACCTCGCGATCCGGAGGTAACCCTGAAAGCTCTTCTGGAAAAATGTCTGTAAACTCCTTCACTGTTCTAACATCCTTTACAGACAATTCTTTGGCCTTTAAAGCACTGATGAAAGCTAAGAACGCTTCACACCCTTTTCGCACCATACTTTCAGCCTTTAGAGCAGACACCACATTGGACAAGTAATTTCTTCTTTCGCCTATCACTAGCACCTCTTTATCCTCAGGAGTCTTCAACACCATGCGCTCAAGTTTGCTCGATACTTAACTAACCAGTCCATGCCTAAAATCAAGTCAAACTTGCCGAATGGCAATTCCATCAAGTCAGCCGGGAAGACAATCCCTTGAACTTCTAAAGGCACACTCCTAAAAAGTTTGTTCACCACTACAGATTGTCCTAAAGGGCTAATCACAGTCATCTCTCTAGAAGCAATCTCAGATTCTATGTTCAAAGTTCCAAACACAATACTAGCAACATACGAATGTGTCGACCTATTATCTATCAGTGCTGTAAAGGGCAAACCAAAAATATGGAACATACCGGATATGATGCCCGGTGCATCGCCCTCCTCTCGGCATCTAGCTACATAAACCAACCCAGGCTGTCTCGTATCTATATTCCCAGCACCTTTGCCTGGTGCTCCATGCCCTCGACCAAAACCATTTCTTCCTCTAACAGGACCACGACCTCTCAGTGGTTGCTGCCCACCTCTTTTGAACTGTGCATATCCTTGACCTACTGACTGTGCTCTGGCTTTTGTGGACAGTCCCTTGTCCGATGATCCATAGATCCACACCTGAAACATCCTCTATTACCTACCCAACACTCCCCTGAATGGAATTTCCCACATCGAGTACATTGCTGAGACCGACCAACAGCAATAGGCTTTGCAACTCGACTCGGCCCATCAAATCTAGTCCTCTTCTGGAAACCCCTAGTAGATCCTGACGACCCAAAATTCTTTTATTCCTACCTCTGTCCTAGTCCTGATTCTGCTTTTCAGACCGCTTCACCTCATCGACTATCTTAGCCTTCTCAACTAAAATAACAAATTTTCTTTCCCGTTGTAGAGCTATCAGTACTCGTAACTCATCCCTCAGACCATCCTTAAATCAGACACAACGCTCGTGATCTGTTGCAAAGATACTCGGGCATGCAGGAATTCTGCCTCATACTCAGCCACTAACTTATTCCCCTAGACCAAGTTCATAAATGCCTTCCTATAAGCGTCCACATAGCTAACCCCAATGTACTTTCCCTGGAACATTGCCTTAAAGAAGTCATAGGTAATGCGGTCAGCTGTTGTACCATCCTTTACCATGAGCCACCATTGGTATGCCTCATCTCGAAGGAGAGACACTACCCCTTTCAACTTCTCTTCTGCGGTATAGTCAAGATCGTCCATGATTCGCTCCATCGCTTTTAGCCAGTACTCAGCGACGTTAGGAGCCACACCAGAAATACCCCTAAACATCTCAGCCCCATTAGCTCGGAGTCGCTCAGAAATAAATTTTCGAGCTATTGGTCCTGTGCTTGCTCTAGCAACTCGCTCTAAAACACGTAACATAGCTTGAGACACAGTATCGTCTCCACCAGTTTGGTCCTAAAATCCGCTTCCGCATTGGTGATGTCGGCACTTCACCTTTCGGCCCATGCCCTGATTCTGAAGGTTCAGCCCCAACACCGGCCTCTACCACGGCCGCGCATACCACGTCCACGTCTTCTAGCGCTCATGACTACGAATTTGACTTAATCTGATTAAAAGTTTTATGAATTAGTATTTCTTCCACTATTTATTACTGAATAGTCTTATGAAAATAGCATTAGAAGTAGTATTTCGCAAGAAATAAGGGTCTCTATTCCTAGAGTTGTATTTCTCAAAACTATCTATCATAGTATTTCATAATAATTCAAGTAGCAATCAGAAAACTTACAGTGCGGATTGGTGCCAGAGACTCAGGTGCCACACTTCAAGAAAATATGTATTTTTCTAAACCAACTTTTGAAAACATTTTGAACCCCAACCCATAGCCGAGTTTTGTAACCGGGCTCTGATACCACAATTGTAACACCCCAAACCCTGTCTATACGTTACGACCAAATCTGGCATGTTTTAGGAAAGATAGTTTGAAATGCAAAGGAAAATTGAAGTTTTTGGAAAGCCTTTTCGTTTAGTGATCCTATCTCAAAGATAATTTTAAATAAAAGTATGTTTGAAGATTTTCTTAACATGAACTAAAAAGTCATAAACAATTTTGCTTTACAAAAGTCGAAATCAAGGAATTCCATAAACGTGACAGTTGTAGATAATGGTTGAGGTTTTAAGAAAAAATTCCAGATTATTTAGCTTAACATTTATTCGCTTGTCATCTTTTGTTAACACTTTAAAAATATGATTGTTTGTAGTTTTATTTTAGAAAACTCCTCATTTGTCATTTCATACGGTATGTAAAAGCCATATTAAAGCAAAAACCCAAATTAAAGTTATGGAGGCCTTATTACATTACAAAATCCCAAAATTAAAAAATAAGTCTAATTAAGAAATAAAAATTTACTAGAAAATAATGCATGGCCACCTCAAGTCCACCTCGGCTCCAAATCTGCATCTAGGGGTTACCTACACATTTAAGCAGAGGGGTGAGTCACCAAAATTCAATGTGTAATTCCCCTTATAACACAATCGACTTTAAGCCCACAATAGCACATTGGGCCTTAGCCCTCACCATGTGGCATACGAAAGATATGTATGCAATGCAACCCATCCCCACCTAAGTTTCCATCCTCTACATCACCTGAATCAGCCAAATGCCTATGGCCCCAAGCCACTGTGATTCCAAACCACTGTGATATCAAATCACTGTGATAGAGTCACGAAATATAATATTTGGGGCCAACGCACTACGGTACCAAACCAACTAAGATAGTCACTGAATAATATATGTGGTGCCAAACCACTATGGTATCAAACCACTGAGACATAGTTACTGGATAAAATATGTGGGGCCAACCCACTGTGGTACCAAACCATTGTAACAGTCATTGAATCATACTTCCCCTTCTCACATCATATCCCAAAGCCCATGCAGCATATTAACATACTGAGATGAATGCAAACATACTTCCAATGTACAACAGATAATTAAATCATACATACATACATCCGAAAGTATAATCATAGAAGTACTTACCCAATATCTCCAACCTTTACCCACTAGGGAATCTCGACTGTCCACACAGTCGTTTCGGCATTCAGCCATCATAGTTATTTACATAAAACAATAAAGAACAATGTGAGCATTACACACCTGATTATGCGTAAAACTAGACTCTCTACGTCGACACTCTCACTAGCAGGGATAACAGCAATTTGCCTATCCCAGGCAGACATCAGCTCTCTACCACACGTCGGTAAAAAGTCCTGAACTGCAGACACTGCACGTCTTTTAAACTTAAGAGCAATGATTACGGGTCCACTCCCCTCATTAGTTAAAGTCACACTTGTATCCATGAAGAGATTTGATAAGTACTTAGAGTGAAACATCGCTTGTCTATCAAGAGAATCGATTAAGGAAGACTACAACTGATAAGGGATATAATAGCCAAGAACCGAAAAGAAGTGACCCTTACCTTGGTAAATGATTAACCGCACAGCAATTGATTCGTCCTCGAATCAGAGGCGAGTTGTGAGAGAACCCAAAAGTTTGGCCTAGCACTAAAAGTTGCCCCTTGAGTAATCGACTAAAAGAAACTTAGAGAAGGAAAAAGTATCGCACAAAATTACCTAGCGTTATTGATGGTGAAAAACCAAAATAGATTTGGCAGAGAAAAATAGCCCTTCACGCCTTAGGCTATACGAGCAGTATCGATTCAAGATGAAAAAGAACCAGAGATTCGATTAGTGAAGAAGGAGATAGAGCATAGAGAAGAAAAGAGGAAGATCCCGAAAGAAATAGGAGGAGAAGAAGGTTCAGATTTTATGAAAAGAGAGAAAAGAAGAACATTACCTTCAACAATCCAATAACAAGGTGAAACCGATTCACTTAGGACCAAAGGAACTATTCGGCTAAAGAGAGAAATAAAAGGGTGTTAATGGAAGAGCTGTAAGGCTTTGACTATGGTGGAGATCACAAGAGAAGGGGTTCGGCAAAAAGGGGTTTGAGGTGAAGTCGACTTGTGTGAAGGAGAAAAGTAGAAATAAAAGACAAGAAGAAGAGAGGGTTGAAGTTTCGGCTAATGATCGTGTCAAACAGTCGAGTTTTAATATTTATAAAAGAGTGATCGAACCTATAGACTAACTGTGACAATGATAGAGGCAAGTGCACCTGTCGAACAGTAGTATAGTTTAGGCAAGAATATCTTATCGAACCTAAGGGAACCTAAAAGTACTACTACTCACTTTCTCTCTATTATTTAGCCTGAAATTTGGAGTGATTGAATTATTAAACTAATGAAATACTTAAACTAAATGCAAAGACAAAAGATTGAATTGGGGAAAGACTTTAGGAAAACTCAGTTGATAAAGACGATACCATCAGGAAGAATCCACCTATGACTTCACTTATTATTTATTCTCCAAACCATATGATTTCTTGACTTAGCTTGATCCGTGAGACTCTCTAACCTATATTAAACCCTTGCTCGAGGAGAATAACGTCTAACCTTAGGTTAATTAGTGGAACTCTCGTTCTTTTATAATAACCCCCTAAGGAAGCAGTAAATCGATCAATGGATTCCCATATTAGGTTTTACCCTAATCTGGAAAAATCTCATAACCCTATCTCTAGGCGCCCGATCAACTCCACTCAATTATGCTGGATCTACTCTTAGGTAGGGTCTATTCCTCCTCCACCTAAGCATATCAGATTAAATTAAGCAAAATAATTAAGAACAAACCAAGTACTTATCATATAATTTAGAAATCAAATAACAAAATCCATCATAGGTTTCATCCCCTTCAGGTATCTGAGGGGTTTAGTGCATAACTAAATACGAAAACATCTCAAGAGTAAAGAATAAACAAAACATAAGAAATCCTAAAACCCTTTGAAGGAATTGAAGGAGAGATCCTCCGTCTTGAATGGAGTTCCAGCTTCTTGAGATGGATCAACTGGCTATCTTCAAGTGATTCCCTAAAAAATGAAAGCTTCGGCAAAAGCCTCTACCAAAAAGCCCCTCTTTAATGTTTGCCTAGGGTTGTTTATATAGGCTTTGGGATGCTATACTTGGCTCTTAAGTATCTTTTTCAAGTAGAATTACTATTAGGGTGTTGGAGTAGACTTAGGAGTATGTTTCTTTGGCTTCAAGCATCCAAATCCAAGTGAAATTGCTCTCTCACGCGGTAGAGGCACGGTCATGGCACACGTCCGTATAAATCATGGTTGGGCCGTGTCTCGATTCTGTCATTTTGGGCACGACTGTGTGAGTCAAAATTCAGGCCGTGCTTCAGGTCTGTCGATTTAGGCACGGCCATGTAGATCACCAGGTACGTCCACGTGATCAATGGATGCTGCACGGCCGTGTGTTACGTAGTTGAGGCCGTGCTCTAGGTAATTGGCGAGGCACGATCGTGTGGGCTTTGGGCCAGGCCCTGTTGATTTCTTCCTAAGGCCTAATTACTCTGTTTTAAGCCCGTTTTGTGTTCTTTTTATCCTCGGGTGCTTTCCTGAGTATAAACATGAAAATAAAGGATTAAAAGCACCTTTTTACATAAATCAAAGGCTAAATCATCCAAAACCCTATTAAATATGGGATTAAAATATGTTACTTTTACGGTTTATCAAATAACCCCACACTTAGGCTTTTTTTGTCCTCAAGCAAAATTCTCAACTTACAATTAAAACGAACTTTTCATAATTTATAATTCCTATTGACAATGTCTCATCATAATTCATAGATAATTTATACATGGATAATTCAACTCAAAGAACCCTAAAGATTCAATTACGATAAGTCATACCTTTATAGCATGAAAACATAGGTATCTCCCCTTATCTAAATGATTACCTTTAATTCAAAGCCGACAAGGATTGGCATCCTCACAAAAGATTAACTCAAATCACTCAAAGGTGTTTAAGGTTCAAGAATAAGCACTCTAAGTCGAACCTGAAAAGTTAATCCCATAGGCTTGCCTGAAAATCAAATCTACACCACTGTATATGAGATGATACACAAATCAAAAGGCCTTTAATCAGGGTTGTAATGGGGCTAGGGTTAAAAGGTATGGATACAGGCAGAATTAGAGGTTATAATCGAGATTGAATTAACTAATTGCCTAATCTAAAAATAATGAACTAAATATGAATATTTACATCAAATGAAAACTAACAATATCTACTATTGATAATTACTCTATAATAAGAGTATTTTCATCACTCAAAATTTGAAAATACTTTAATACGAGCTTTTTCTTCAACAATTGGAGTTAAATGCTCTAAACTCTTTTATATACTACTACTATTGAATATACTTGGATTTTTTTAAGAACAAACCAAAATAAACATAATAGAAGGAACTTTGATGATTGAAATAACCTAATTCGGCAATTGATCAAATCAATTCTCGATAGAGGGGTAGTCAAAGGAATGTTGATAACAAATACAAAGGGATTTTGGGTTAATATAAATGGGTGAGTCAATAAAAAGGTTGTTAGGATTCAACGGGGTTCACTAAGGGTTAATTTGTATGGGTAGGCTTTTTTAGTGGAGTGAATGGGTTAAAACCTAGGTGCCTGTATCATCTCAGTGTATCAAATCATTAATATGGTCTCGACATGCATAAACGAGGCAAGTTCTAGAATAACAGTTCAAAGTTGACACACTCATAATCAATTAAAGTGAGCATGAAAAAGGGTAGATGCTCTATAAGGCTCAAAATCTCACAAAAATTATGGGTGTTTTGACATCAATCTTTGTAAATTTTGAACTTCAAGGTGATACTCAAATTAGGTTCCACAACCAATCAATTTTAATTTTTAGAAAGTAGACTTATCATGCTCGATTCTCTAATATTCTTCAAATTTAATTAGCAATGCACAATTAACTAAGACTTATTTCAAAACATATTGATAAAAATCATAAATCATTATAAATTTCACCCTAATTAATAATATGAGAAAAGTACTAAAAAACAAGACTAAATTTCAGGGATTTGAGAATAATGCAAAAAGTTGGATACTTTTACCCTACACTTAAGATGTACATTGCCCTCAATGTACAAAGATGGATAATGATAATTAGGTGCCAAATCAAAAGATAAGTGGGAAAGTAATACTCCTAAAATCGGATGATCCTAGCGTCTTTGGTGGCGGTGATGGTGTTTTCTATTGGCACGGTGGAGTGGCTACTAGGAAAGCAATTTGCTAGATGAAGAAATTGGGTAGCTGTGAAGATATAGCCAAGAGATCTAGAGAAATAATAATACTATACTAATAATATAATTAAAGATTAAGGAAATAAAATGAAGGAGACTAAGAGGAAAACTGAAATTAAAAGAAAATATTAATGGACTAAGGAGTCCTTATTGTTGGATGGTTCGCGAGGTGGACGTGACCTCGAAAGCTGTGGTGCATGATTCCCAAACAGCCTTTAGAACCTAAAACCAAGAAACTAATATGAAATAAATTAAATTAAGCAGGATATAAGTAAAGATAAGAAAAATAAAGGAGATGAGAAAAGAAAAATAGAACTGAAAAGGTTTCCGAGACCCTTGGCATGTCAAGTAAGTGAAGCTGTCGGCATGAACTCATGTTGAGGTCTCCTCTGAGGAGACGATGCTGACCTTCTTACATTTCTTCGGCATGATCTTTGTGTTGCTCAAGAGTCTTGGACCTTTTCTATGAGCAGAGAGAAAAATTTTCAAGAAAGAAAAGGGAGAAGAAAGATGGGGGAGAGGGGAAGACTGTGGGGATTTAAATAAAATTTCCAAATCTGGTATGTTCCCACACCCGTGTGCCGAGGGTGTGTCGATTCACACGGCCACTTCGCATGGCTGTGTTATGGAGTTTGTTGTTCTTCCATGCCTATTTTTTGATGGGCAGGCCCGTCTTTAAAAAGCCAGTATAGGAGCACGGGTGGAATGCACAGGCGTGGTCTGCCCGTGCTCAATAAGTCAGTATCTTAGCGCGGTTGTGAGGCACGACCGTGCTATTTTTGTCAGTGCCCGTGCTGTGGGTGGTTGGCTCTGTGACATTGGGGGTGGTTGGACTGACTTTGCACGGCTCTGCTCTATCAGTGTGGTGGTTTCGGTGGTCCACACGACCACGGGCACGACCGTGTGTAAGGCCGTGTGGCCTGGAAACCTACATCTTTATTTTAAATGTGGAGAGAGAAGAAAGAAGGAAAGAAAAGAAAAAATAATTTAGAAAAAAAAGTGTTAGTGCTCGGGTTGCCTCTCGAGAAGCGCTCGTTTATAGTCTTAAGCTAGACTGTCCTTGACTTTGAAAATTTTAGGGAGGTTTAAAGGTTTGGATATTTTCCCTCTTGCTGACAGTTTTATTTTTGTGACAAAGTTTAGGTCGAGAAGCGTTTACCTTGAAATTATCAAATATTGGATTGCTTACCTCGACTATTTCGTGTGGGAAAACATCGTGTACCTGAAGGAGTATTTCTTCCTTTTTCTTCAGTTCTATTGAATTGATGTAAGGATCAGCTTTGTCTAACAGCATCTGGTCTCCTATTTTAAAGTGATTTAATGTCCCTATAAGCTCTTCTAGTGGTTCCTTAGGTTTTACTTCGTGTGGATCCGGCTTTTCTTTGGTGTGTATTTTCTGCTCTTCTAAATTGTTGATCTTACGATTTTGTGTTGGCTCATTTTTGATGCTTTGTGATGTTTCCTGCGATGAAGTTTGAACAATTTGATTATCTATTGAAACAACTTTCTTACCTTCATCTTCTATTGTTTTGGCTGAGTCGAGAGCTTGAAGATTGACTGATTCATCTCCTACACGAAGTATGAGTTCTCTTGTGGCAACATCAATTTTAGTCTTGGCGGTTGCAAGAAAAGGTATTCCTAAAATTAAAGGGATTGAATTTTCCTCATCCATGTCTAAAACCACAAAATCTACTGGGAAAATGAATTTATCAATTTTTACTAAAACATCTTTAATAATGACCCTAGGAATTCTAATAGTTTTATCAGCTAGTTGGATACTCATCCTAGTTTGTTTGGGCTTCCCTAGACCCAGTCGTTTAAACAATACATAAGGCATGACATTTATACTTGCTCGTAAATCAGCTAATACATTATAAATAGTTAAACTACTAATTAAACATGGAATCATAAAACCCCCTGGATCTTTTAGTTTTTGTGGTAGTCTTCTCTGTAGCATTGCTGAGCATGTTGCGTTAAGTTCCACATGGTGCTCTTCATCTATTTTGTGTTTATTCGTCAAGAACTTCCTTGAGTTAGGCATCTGAAAAAGAGCTTCAAGAAGAGGTAAGTTAATATGTAATTTCTTTAAAAGTTTTAGAAACTTACCGAATTGTTCCTCTGAATCATCTTTTTCAATGCTTGGGATAAGGTATGCGAGGTTGGTATTCTTTGATTCTGATTTTGGCCTCTCTTGTGCTACCTCAATTTTACCTTTTCTTCCTTAGTTTCTTGTATTGAGGTGGGCTCGTCTACTTTTGTATCCTCTTGGTTGTGATGGCTTGGATTTGTTTTTGGGTTTATTTACGTGTTGCTTGGTAGGCGTCCTTGTTGGCGTTAAATCACCTTTTGAGATGTCCCACTGACCTAGTAAGTTCTCCAAGTTGATTCTCGATTCCTTTGATCGATTTTTGTTGCTCATCACGTATTGCTTCATTCTTTTGAAGACGAGTATCTATAGCTACCATGAATTTTGTCAACATCTCTTCAAGGGTTGATTTCTTTTCCTGTGGATAAGGCTGGTTTTGGTAATTTGGAGTAGGTTGCTGCCTTTGATTTCCTTGATTTCCTTGTCCTCCCCACGAAAAATTTGGGTGGTTCCTCCAACCTGCATTATAAGTGTTACTATAGGGATTATTATTAGATCGAAAATTGTTACCTATATAGTTTGTCTGCTAGTTTTCTGCTCCTGGTTGGTAGGGTGGGTACTTAGAATTCGCCACATTCCCACTCGCTTCGCCATTGCATGACTGGATGTACCTGAGAAGAACATAAATTATCAAGCTTTTTATTCATTAACTCCCTGTGTTGACAGCATTGTCACTGCGTCTATGTTAAAAACTCCGGCTAATTTTGTCGGTTTAGCTATTGTAATTTGCCATTGATAGGTGTTCAACGACATCTCCTCAATAAAATCATAAGCCGCTTTAGAAGCTTTATTATTCAATGTTCCACCGGTTGATGAATCAATCATTTGCCTAGTTGGAGAAGTTACACCATTGTAGAAAGTTTGGACTTGAAGCCACAAAGGTAATCCGTGGTGTGGGCATCTCCTTAGGAGATCCTTGTATCTTTCCCATGCATCATATAATGTTTCTTCGTCATTCCATACAAAAGAAGATATGTCATTCCTAAATTTAGCCATTTTGGATGGTGGAAAATATTTTAAAAGAAATTTTTCGGTCATTTGATCCCATGTGGTGATTGACCCTCGTGGTAACGAGTTCAACCACTGCTTTGCTTTATTCCTTAATGAAAAAGGAAATAACCGAAGACGTATGGCATCGTCAGAAATGCCATTTAGTTTGAAGGTATCGCAGAATTCTAAAAAATTAGATATATGAGTGTTTGGATCCTCATCCTGCAAACCATCAAATTGAACAAATTGTTCAATCATTTGTATTGTGTTAGGCTTTAGTTCAAAATTATTAGCAGCAATAGCGGGCCTAACAATACTAGATTATGCTCCTCTCAAATTAGGTTTAGCATAATCATACATAGTATGCGAAGAATTCTGTTCTTGCACATTTGGTGGGTTATTCTCGTCCATCCCTTCAGTAGGATTGGATCTTTGCTGTTCTTCTCTTTGATAGTCTAGGCTCGTCTAATTTCTCTGTGATTTCTACGAGCGGTAGCTTCAATGTCACTCTCGTATTCTAATGGTCCTCTCAGATTCCTTCTAGTCATAAACTAGAGGCACCTGCTATGAAAAGAAAGAAAGAAATTTAGTAAAAAAAAATATATGTATAAAAATAAGAGAAATTTAAAAATAAAGATAATGGCTAAAGTAATAGAAATAGAGGTTTCTTAATATTTTAGGATTACCCGACAACGGCGCCAAAAACTTGATCGTGTCAAACAGTCGAGTTTTAATATTTATAAAAGAGTGATCGAACTTGTAGACTAACTGTGACAATGATAGAGGTAAGTGCACCTATCGAAAAATAGCATAGTTCAGGCAAGAATATCTTATCAAACCCAAGGGAACCTAAAAGTACTACTGCTCGCTGTCTCTCTATTATTTAGCCTGAAATTTGGAGTGATTGAATTATTAAACTAACGAAATGCTTAGACTAAATGCAAAGACAAAAGATTGAATTGGGGAAAGACTTTAGGAAAACTCAGTTGATAAAGACGATACTGTAACATCCTGAAAAGGGCCTATGCATTTTCGGTTTAATTGTACGAAATGACATGTCTTAGGTGTTATGAATGTATTATGAACATTTTTGGAAACTTGGAAATGTAAGAAATGATTTAGAAATGTTAAGTTTCAAAAAGAGGAAAGTGAATATTTTGGAAACTTAAG
Source organism: Gossypium rotundifolium (assembly GCA_025506655.1). Taxonomy (NCBI): domain Eukaryota; kingdom Viridiplantae; phylum Streptophyta; class Magnoliopsida; order Malvales; family Malvaceae; genus Gossypium; species Gossypium rotundifolium. The sequence goes on along the minus strand of CP106729.1, from coordinate 136,092,250 downwards.
TTAAAAGAGGAAACTAAGGCAAGGTGGCATTAAGAAAATTAATAGGAAGGATTTGACACACAAACAGGCTTGTCAAAGTGGCTTGAAGGCACCACTTAAAAGCCCGACAAGTGACGCATACAAGCTTGTATATTTGGGCAAGGATCGAGTCACTTGGGAAGCAAATAAAAGAAATTTTATTTTGCTTCGAAGCGAAAGAAGGTGGACGGCATTATGGCTCTTAAAAAGGAGTTTTATTCCTTTAAATTTTGCTAAATAGGGATAAATAATAGATTTAATATAAGATTACTTTAAGTGGATTATTGATGAGATTAATTAAGGTGATAAATAAAAGATAAACTCTATCAAAATAAGGAAGAGTAGTGGCCAAGTAGGGGACTCTAGCCTAGGAATTTCTGCAATAGAAGGAAAATAAGGCCATTCTTCATTCATTATTTTCTCTTCAAGGAAGCCTCTGCCGAAATTCTCTAGCAAATTTCTCCATTCTTTTCTTTCTTTCCTCTGCCGAATTCTCTCTACCATTATTCTCTTCTTCTCTTTTTTTTCTTCTTCTATTACAAACACAATCAAAAGCTGAAGGTACCAATAGCCCTAGCCGATTTCCCACTAAGCCTCAAGAACCGAAATTGTGATACATATTAGGGCCATAGCCAAATAGTGCTAAGGGTTCAAGTAAGAGTTCCATCGAATTCTTCAGTAAGGGTAAGATTAGGTTCGATTTCCATTCTTTTCTTTTTAAGCCTGTCAAAATTTAGGGACTGATCCCTCATATTGTATTTTGGCCGAAACTATGGAAGGGAATTTCGGGATTTAGATGGTATCGACTAGAGAAAGAGGAGTTCTCCGGGATTTCAACATTCAAGGGTTTTCGACAGTATTAAAGAAGCAAGGATCCAATTCGGGATATTAGATTTGGAAGGTAAGCACATAAGTATGTTTGGCCAAGGCCTGATTTGATACCTAGATCTATTTGATAATCATTTAAAAAGCCGAAACTAATCTGTTTAAGTGATTCAATGCTTGGCCGAATATAAGAAGAAGCATAGCAGCGATTTCGGGATTTGAATAGTCATCAAATCGGCACCAAAGGTAAGAAGTTAACTACATAAATCCTTCGGGATTTGGGCTATAGCCGATTAGGCTTTAAAAGAAAACACTAAGTTTGGCCGAATAGGCCTTTGCTAAATATTACCATGTTGGCCAAATGTAGGGACTTAAAAATCTAAAGCAATAGATCGATTTTTTTTTGGGGATTTCAAGGAATTCGTTAAGCAAATCAGGTGTGTACCCTACACTACTTTTAATAAGATTCATGGCTATAATAAATCTATGCATGTTTATAAGAATGTGAATATGGCTAAGGTACCATGTTATGGTACAAAATCTTGAGTACGTTCCTACTCCTACTAGGATTACGAAATATGTTATATTTAACATGTGAAAAGTGACATGAATATGAACTTAAGTATGATATGCATAATATGAAAAATATGGGGCATTCGGGTTATATGAGAAAGGGGGAGTGAATGTGGTGACTTGGTCTCACTATCTGAATGTGGTGACTTCGGTCACATTATCTGAATGTGGTAACTTTGGTTACATTATCTGAATGTGGTGTCTCATGACACAATTATTTAATCTGGTGGCTATGCCACAAAATTTATATGGGTGATGAGCACGTCATTGCGATGGCGCCTTGATGGAGTGTAGCGGAAGGAGGTTGACTTAGTAGTCCCCACGTGTGCGAGGTTAGTGCAGGGGATGTGTAGTGGATGGTATCTAGGTGTGGGTTCGGGATTGCATAATTATTATTATGTGAACATGATATGTATGGTATGCCTAAATCTATTAAATTTAGGGTTGGTTACACATTGAGTCTCATTGACTCACCCGTTGTGGGAACATGTTTGGTGATGAGCAGTGATGGACCGGGATGGCGAGAACTTGTGGTGGCCATGCTCGACTTGAAGTTTTATTTAATTTGGACATTTTATTTTATTTAGGTACTCTACAATTTTATTTTGGGTTTTGTTTTATGTAATAAGGCCTTAGTGATGATTTTATTATTGTTTTAATTACTATGATTAGGTATTTATGTTATTTAAAGATTAAGTCAATTTAATTTAAAATAAACTTTAAATATTTTGTCACCTGAAATAAATTGATTTTTAATATAAAAATAAACTTGTTTTCAACTCGAGCCCAACCCACAAACAAACTATCTTCAAAACACACGGTTTTCAAAGTATTCAAAAGAATTTTGAACCCGTTTACATCAAGAAACATACCAGATCCGGTCCAGGCTCATGGGCCAGGTTGGGGTGTTTCAGTTTGGTATCAGAGCCCAATTTTAACTCTCGGCCTGTGGTCTAAGGCCCAAAACGTTTTCAAATCGAGCCGAAATGAGTTTTATGGAAGTATTTCCGAAAATAGGCGGGTTTGATGGCATGGCGCCTAAGTCTCGACCCATGATCCATAGGGTAAGTACCTTAATCATCGTGTGATTATGTTATTTATAGAAGGGTAGAAAAGGAATGGAGCGTAGAATAGAATGATAGGTACACGAACCACAGGACTAGTCTACCCCAACTACTACATAAGACTTAAAGGCCTAACTAAACAAACCTATGGCTAAGTCAATCGAGTTAGGGTGTGGTAACCCCATGCATGTCTAGGATTGGATCAGGAAGAGCATGGTATTTAAGCGATCCTAGTGACTCACCTCCTCTTGAGAATCCTACAGTGCATAGCTTCGGTTCACCCTAACCCGAAGACTTAGTGGGTGTGGCAACCCTGCAAGCATGCCTAGGAATGGTTTCGATGGGAGCTTGGTATTTAAGCAATCCGTGTGACTCACCTCCTCTCCACTCGAATCCTACAGTGCGTAGCTTTGGTTCACCTTGACCAAGAAGACTAGGTCATAGGCTAAACCTAGTAACTAAAACTAGAAAGGAAATAGCCATGTTTTTTATAGGAACCCTAATTTTAAAAAAAACTCTTAAAATCATTTTCTTTAATTCGTGGAAACTATCTTTTCTACACAATTCTCCGAAAAATTTTTGATTTATAAAATTACAAAAATACCCCTAGTGGTAAAATTACAAAAATGCCCTTGGTTTATAAAAATGTCTAAAATACCCACAGTTTTAATCAACATTATCATTATTTTATAACAAGTCCAAAAACCCTTATTTGCAAATTATCAAAAATACCTTAATTTTTAGAAAATTACAAAATTGCCCCTAACTTACCAAAATTTCCAAAATGACCCTGATTTCCAAAATTTTTGCAACTTCATCTTTTTGGAAAATAAATTTCTCAAAAAGAACCCTCAAAGTTTTGCAAATTTTGAAATATCCCTGAATTATTAAACTTTACAAATTTACCCTGGTTTATTACCAAAATACCCCCAAAATTTAAAATTACCAAAATACCTCTGAAATTTCCAAATTTACCGAAAAGCCCCAGGATTTTAAAATTTATGAAATACTTTTGACAAAATTACCAAGGAACCCTATTTGACAAATTACGAAAATACCCACAGGACAAATTACGTAAATACCCACAGGTAGTGGAAAAACAACAACAATGAAAACTACAACATTTCTGCGAATGAGCGGAAGTTCATAATTGATTGATGGATGTATGAAAGTGAAGGCGTGTGCATGTATGACTCTGAAAGAACCACTCTTAAAATTCTTTTCATAAAACTTCGTCGTGGATAATCGGTGGAATAAGGGCTAATTCATAAAACTTTCTTAAATCATATTAAAGTGCATCGTTAGATATGAATTCTAGAGGGCGATCGTCAAGGGCGTGGTAGAGGAAGAATGGTCGTGTCGTAACCCGTGAGATCGGGTCAAGGGTCGACAATAAGTTACCATACCACCACCACCCCCATTATCGGTGTTGAGAGCAAGAGGCTCGGGGCGGGGATGATCTTGTATCGCAGTTGTGCTACTAGTTTTGGAAATGGTGGCTAGCGTGGGTGGAAATATGAGAGCTCAAAAATGCAGCCAAGCGACTCAGAGCCAGCGAAATTTGAGGTGTTCCGTGGAGTATCGATGTGGCACCAGTCTGGTGATCTTGGTTGGAAGCAACTGAGCACATTATGGATGAGCTTGATTTGACCCCGGAGGAGAAGTTGAAAGGAATGGTGGCACTACTACGAGATGAAGCGTATCAATGGTGGTTAACAGTGAGAGATGGTGCTACTACTGAGGATCTGACCTGGGAGTATGCTAAGGAGGCATATCAGAAAAAGTATGTCGGCACATGATATATTGATGAGCGGATGAAAGCTTTTACGAAATTTGGTTCAAGGAAATAAGTCGATGTGACGTATGAAGTGAATTTACGAGGTTAAGCCGATATGCTCGAGGAGTAGTGGCTACTGAGCATGAGCGCTGTGTGCGATTTGAAGACGGTCTAAGGGATGACCTAAGGTTATTGATAGCTCCACATCAGGAGCGGGAGTTTTTCACGTTAGTAGAAAAAGCTAAGGTAGCCGAGGGAATCAATGACTCGGTTAAGCAGAGCTTTGATAGGAATAGACCCAAGAGGGGTTATGGGTCATCAAGATCGTCAGAAAATGTACAGAAAAGGCCCGAGGCGATGGTAGAAAGGGTCGACAAGTTGATGCAGGATGGCGATGTCGTCCTTGTGATCATTGTGGAAAGAAGCACTTAGGGAGTCTTTGAAAAAAGACGGGAGGATGTTTTAGGTGTGGGTCCAAGGACCATATGCTCAAAGATTGTCCTAAGAAACTAGAAGAAAGTCGATCGATGCTCGGAATGTTAATCAATTTGGTAGAGGAGGACAATGACCTCAATGAGGTCATGGTTCCAATAACGAGAGGTAATGGTGCTTTGGCGGAGGACGTGGAACACAAAGCGAGGAGCTGCTATCTTGAGGCAAAGCGGTGGGTTTGGTTTGTCTTTGTTCTTTGAAGGGAGGATGGAGACGCACCGGACGTCATAACCGGTACATTCTTTATTTATGGCAAGCCTTATTATGCCTTAATTGATGTGGGCTCGACCCATTCTTATGTTGCCTGTAGTGTAGTTGAAACACTAGGCCTAGACTCTGAACTTTCTGATAGGGAGATGACGGTAGTTAGCCCATTAGGCCAAACTGTAGTGGTGGATAAGATCTTTCGGAATGTACCTTTAGAGATTTAGGGAGTGAACTTTCGGGCTGACTTAATGGAATTACCCTTTGGTGAGTTTGAACTCATACTTGGAATGGACTGGCTAGTAGAGCACCGAGCCGTGTTGGATTGTGTGACTAAACGAATGGAACTAAGGACCCTGGAGGATGAAGTAGTGGTAATGATCGGAGAAAGAAGAAACTGCCTGTCTAACGTAGTTTCGGCATTAAAGGCTGAAAAGATGGTTCGTAAAGGGTGCGAGGCATTTTTAGCCTTCGTAAGTGCTTTGGATGGAAAGGAGGAATGTGTCAATAGGGTTAGAACGGTAAGGGACTTTGAGGATGTGTTCCCAGAGGAATTACCAGGAATACCCCCAGATAGGGAGGTGGAATTTGGAATAGACTTGCTACCGGGAACAGCTCCTGTGTCAATCGCTCCATACCGAATGGCGCCAAAAGAGTTAGTTGAGCTCAAGTCTCAAATCCAGGAATTACTTGACCGTGAGTTTATCCGACCCAGTGTGTCTTCGTGGGGAGCACCGGTCTTGTTTGTAAAGAAGAAGGATGGAACTATGCGTATGTGCATAGACTATCGTCAGTTGAATAAGCTGACCATTAAGAACAAGTATCTTTTACCAATGATCGATGACTTGTTCGATCAGCTTAAGGGGGTGGCAGTGTTCTCGAAGATCAACTTAAGGTCAGGATATCACCAGTTGAAAGTGAAGGAGGTAGATATCCATAAGACAGCCTTTAGGACAAGATACGGCCACTATGAGTTTGTGGTAATGCCGTTCGGGTTGACAAACGCCCCAGTCACATTCATGGATATGATGAACCGAGTTTTCCAACCTTACTTGGATAGGTTCGTCGTCATGTTCATCGATGATATTTTGGTGTATTCCAAGACTGAAGAGGAGCATGATGAGCATCTCCAAGTTGTCTTTGCAAGTGTTAAGGAGAAGAAGCTCTATGCCAAATTTAGCAAGTGTGAATTTTGGCTCAAGGAGGTGGCGTTCTTAGGGCATATGGTATCCATGAGAGGGAATAAGAGTGGATTCTAAGAAGATCAGTGGTGTTGGATTGGAAACCACCTAGGTCCGTGGTGAGATCCAAGTTTCTTAGGTTTGGCGAGCTATTATGAAGGTTTGTGGAAGGGTTCTCGTCTATAGCCGCGCCTTTGACAAAGTTGTTGAGGAAGGAAGTACCCTTTGTATGGTCGGATAAGCAGCAAGATAGCTTTGAGAAGCTTAAGAAGGTCTTAACGGAAGCTCCAGTATTGATTCAGCCAGAGGCAGGAAAGGAATTCACGGTGTATTGTAACACTTCCCATACAGGTTTGGGATGTGTATTGATGCAAGACGGAAAGGTAGTCGCATATGCATCTCAATAGTTAAGGCCGCATGAGGTTAACTACCCAACCCATGACTTGGAATTGGCGGTAGTGGTTTTGCCCTTAAGGTGTGGAGGCACTATCTCTATGGAGAAAGGTCAGTGATCTACATGGACCACAAGAGCCTTAAATATCTGTTGACTCGAAGGAGTTGAACTTGAGGCAACGAAGGTGGGTGGAGTTATTGAAGGATTATGATTGCTCGATAGAGTACCACAGGCAAAGGCGAATGTGGTAGGCGATGCCCTAAGTCGAAAGGTTGTGTTAGATCTAAGGGCTATGTTCGCTCACTTAAGTTTGTACGATGATGAAAGCTTTGTTGGCGAGTTGCAAGTCAAACCCACATGGTGGATGAGGTGAAAAGGGACGGTTGACTGATAACGACCTAAGTGCTAAGTTCTGACAAATCTGAGAATGGAGAGTTAGAGGATTATGGCGCTAATGATGAAGGAGTATTGTGCTACAAAGGAAAAGTTTGTATCTTAAGCGGACGAGGAGTTAAGACAGAGGATTCTTCGGAAGCGCATAGTAGCTCTTATGCTATGCATCCGGAGGCACTAAGTTGTCAGAGATTTAAGAGAACAATTTTGGTGGCACGATCTTAAGCGGAAGTTCTTGAATTTGTGGGAAAATGTCGACATGTCGTGAGTTAAGGCTGAACACCAAGTTCCATCGGGATTGCTTGACCAATCGAGATTCCGCGATGGAAGTGGGAAAGAATTACCATGGACTTCGTTAGTGGGCTTCCCTTACGCCTACTAAGAAGGACTCGGTATGGGTAATAGTGGATTGTTTGACTAAGTCGCACACTTCATCCGGTAAGAGTGGATTATTCCTTGAAGTTAGCCAAATTATACGTGGCGAGATTGTAAGGTTACAGTCTTTGGTGTCAATTATTTGGATAGAGACCCAAAGTTCACATCTCGGTTTTGGAGGGCACTTCATCAAGCTTTAGGCACTAAGTTGGACTTCACTCGACCTTTCATCCACAATCAAGCAGGCGATCGAGCGGGTAATACAAGTGTTGGAGGATATGTTGAGAGGCGTGTGATGGATTTAGGAAGTTGGGAAGATTACTTGCCTTTAGCGAGTTCGCCTACAACAACGATTATCGGCTAGCATTCGGATGGCACCATATGAAGCATTGTATGGTCGAAAGTGTCGAACTCCTACTTGTTGGTGAGTTAGGAGAACATCGAGTTTTGGCACGAGTTGGTGGCGGCGAAGAGAAGGTTGAGATAATCCGAACACGGTTAAAGAAGCCTCGATAGGCGAAGTCTTATGCCGACCTCAAGCGGAAGGAAATAGAGTTTGAAGTGGGAGACCAAGTGTTTCTGAAAGTCTCGCCTTGGAAGAAGGTGATGAGGTTTGGTCAGAAAGGGAAGTTAAGCCCAAGGTTTATAGGGCCATATCGGGTACTAAAGCGGGTTGGGCCAGTGGCATATCAACTAGAGTTGCCACTAGAATTGCAGCAGATGCACGACGTATTCCATGTATCCATGCTACATTGATACCGATCGGATCCATCTCACGTGGTACCAGTTGAAGAAGTGGAGCTAAGGCGGATTTATCCTATGAGGAAGAGTGATTGATTTTGGAGCGTGATGTGAAAGTGTTACGAGGAAGTCGGTTCCTCTAGTCAAAGTGTTATGGCGCAATCATGGATCGGAGGAAGCTTCGTGGGAACCAGAGGAGGCAATGCGACATCAATACCCTCAATTATTTTAGCTAGGAAATTTTGAGGACGAAATTATTTTAAGGGGGTAGAACTGTAACATCCTGAAAAGGGCTATGCATTTTCGGTTTAATTGTATGAAATGACATGTCTTAGGTGTTATGAATGTATTATGAACATTTTTGGAAACTTGGAAATGTAAGAAATGATTTAGAAATGTTAAGTTTCAAAAAGAGGAAAGTGAACATTTTGGAAACTTAAGTTAAAAGAGGAAACTAAGGCAAGGTGGCCTTAAGAAAATTAATAGGAAGGATTTGACACACAAACAGGCTTGTCAGAGTGGCTTGAAGGCACCACTTAAAAGCCCAGCAAGTGACGCCACAAGCTTGTATATTTGGGCCAGAGATCGAGGCACTTGGGAAGCAAATAAAAGAAATTTTATTTTGCTTCCAGAAGCAGAGAGGTGGACGACATTATGGCTCTTAAAAGAGGAGTTTTATTCCCTTTAAAATTTCGACTAAATAGGGGATAAATAATAGATTTAATATTAGATTACTTTAAGTGGATTATTGATGAGATTAATTAAGGTGATAAATAAAAGATAAACTTTATCAAAATAAGGAAGAGTGGTGGCCAAGTAGGGGCTCTAGCCTAGGAATTTCGGCAATAGAAGGAAAATAAGGCCATTCTTCATTCATTCTTTTCTCTTCAAGGAAGCCTCTGCCGAAATTCTCTAGCAAATTTCTCCATTCTTTTCTTTCTTTCCTCTGCCGAATTCTCTCTGCCATTATTCTCTTCTTCTCTTTTTTTTCTTCTTCTATTACAAACACAATCAAAAGCCGAAGGTACCAATAGCCCTAGCTGATTTCCCACTAAGCCTCAAGAATCGAAATTGTGGCACATATCAGGGCCATAGTCGAATAGTGCTAAGGGTTCAAGCAAGAGTTCCATCAAATTCTTCAGTAAGGGTGAGATTAGGTTTGATTTCCATTCTTTTCTTTTTAAGCCTGTCGAAATTTAGGGACTAATCCCTCATATTGTATTTTGGCCGAAACTATGGAAGGGAATTTCGGGATTTAGGTGGTGTCGACTAGAGAAAGAGGAGTTCTCCGGGATTTCAACATTCAAGGGTTTTCTGTAACACGCCTAACCCGTATCCGTCGCCGGATTAAGGTTATGAGGCATTACCAAACTAAGCTAAATTCTGAATAGACATTCAATTGAATTCAATACGAGCAATGTGATCTCCATCACATCATATAATATAATATAATATGTACTCATAATACTTTAATACATATACATATTAAACCAACAGAACCATTTATAGCATTTTCGTAACAATTGCATATATAAGCATATCAAAGTTACATCTGACCGAACATACATCTATTATTACGAACATATATATCGCATGCATTTCCTTATAACAAAGGTCACATTTATACTTGCACATGATTATTCATACATCATACACCAAATATTAATATGTTTATTAGTGTACCTAAACTTTGCAATTTATTAACCAAAGGTTCGGTCATACCATTACTAATATCATAAGCTAATCACTTTGTGGTTCAATGATTGAAATCAAACCATATTTTTTCATTTTTTTACTTACCATTTGGATTCTTACCTAAGCGGGATGTTTCTTACCCTTACTACCTTAAATATACATCATTTAATATAATGCCAAAGCACATGTTAACTCAAGACTATCATTAGTAATGGATATTCTACGAGTAACTCACGAATAAACTTTGGACAAAATTATACATACAATGCAACAACTACGTTTTGCATATATAATTCAAAACATATATAATTCAAAACTAGGTATATTAATCCAAACATAGTACAAGATTATTACATAACTACTATATATATATAAATAGATTACTTACATGAATCATTAAGCATCATCACCATTTTCCTTAATAGTCATAAAACATATTGAACAAATCACACCTATTTCATATAACTAATGTCATCACCCACAACATTTATCTATAATAACTATATTAGTCTATACCATAACCGAATATGAGGTAAACAATTCCATGCAACTTTTACGTCATAATAACAAATGCAAAACATCTCAATATCATGCTTATTCAATATGCATCACCTATATATATAATAGACATATCATTTGACCACATTCCAAAATGATTAAACCATGGCCGAATTTCACATCCCTTAATAATATAATCACATCCATCATATCAAGAACATAGGAATTAAACTTGATCAAAAGAAATAGCCATTTTCGCAAGGCTATTCATATATATACAAGACCGAATATCATTAATCTAAACCTTAGTCTAACCTATACATGCCTTGATTCAAAACTAAAATTTAGTACCAAAAGGGGTGATAGTGTGGTTGACATTTAAGCGATCCTTAGATGCCCGTAGCTTAATGGAAAATCTATAAAAGCAGAACAAAGAGCACACATGAAATAAGCTCACTAGCTTAGTAAGTCTTAAGCATTCTGAAACAACAGTCAAATATTCCAACATTTAGCACACATACATATATAAATATACCTATAAATCCAGTAATTTAACAATTAATAATTTCAATATGGTCGAATAGCCATCTCTGTAACTTATCATTTATTATTCCCTCATTGAAGGTATACAACCCTTCCAGCACTTTAAGCCTTCAGTATTCGCATATTATTTTATTAACAAGTATAACATATATCTCAATTATATACAATTAATCATATATATATATATATACGGATATGCATTTTCAATAACTATCACTTTGGACATTTTACCTTTGACCGAATCTCAAAGATATCACCAAGCTTATATTCAACACACATATCACACTTATTAATGAGTAATTCAAATGCACATATCATAAAGACTCATTATCAAAAACTTTAATTATTCTATCACTTATGTAATTTGAAAGGAAAGATAATTACTTACCTTGTTCCTTGCATCTATAAACCTTTATTTTTACAGAGCATTTTGTTTATTGAAGTATTTACATCCCACCTTGTAAAGAATTTATAACACATCAAGGCATTAAGCTGCTAGACCCAAGTGCGAATTTGATCACCAGGCATTAAGCACGCTGAGCAATAAGCACGATATACATCAAGCACAAGGCACCGCTAGGCTTATAGCCCAAATTACATCACTGGCACAAGGCACCTGGGCTCATAGCCGAATTACATCAAGCACAAGGCAGCTAGGCTCATGGCCGAATTATATCAAGCACAAGGCTTGCTGGGCATTTAGCAGATAAATAACACCAGCACGAAGCACGCTAGGCTTAAAGCCCGATATAGACATGATCATCAATTCAACACTCATTTCATAACATCAACAATGCAAACAACTCATATAGATCATATTACTTTCACGTACTAACCAAAACATTTTATACACTTTTCGTTTTACAAAATAAATTCAATTCAATACCATACTTCTACATTCGGCTATTATCTATAATTATACTTTAAATATTTAAGTTCCATCATTCATCATAGTAGTAAATAAATCTTTAATATATTTGCTTAAGGACTTACCTCGGTTGTCGATAGGCCGTGTAAATCGGCTATTCGAGAACCTTTGTCTTTCCAGATCCAATTCAGTTTTCTTTGTTCTTGATCTAAACACATTAAAATTTAGCTCATTCAAGCACATTTCATCTCAATTTAATTCAAAAACACTTAAATAGGCAAATTACCATTTTAGCCTAATGTTTCCCATTTTTACAAATTTGTCCTATTTGCACAAAACACAAAATATGCAAAATCTCCCAACACTATAGCTAGGCCGAATCTTCCACATAGCCATATAAGTCCATGCATTTCATTTATTTTGCATTTTAACCCCTCAAAAATTATTTTCTCAATTTAGCCCTATTCACTCAAAATCACCAAAATCTCAATACAAAACATATTAATCTAACAAAATCTTTCATAATTCATCAACCATCATCATAAAACTCATGAACTCATCAATGGCACATTTCAAAATATTCATCAAAATCAAAATTTCAAGCATGGGTCTTGAAGTATTGAAGCAACGATTATAAAAGCGTAGAAATTATCGAAAACCGATTAAAACTAACCTTTAATTTAGCTAGCAAATGGCCGAATGTACAAAGCTCTAACACTCTTTTCTTTTCTTTGTTATTCGATTGGAAGAAAGGATGAATAAAACACCACTTTCATATTGGTTTTATTATAATATAGTTATAAATTATAAAACAATTATAATATAATCTTTAACATATAAAATAATACTTAAAAACATGTTATAAGACCACATTGCAGTCACTATAACTTAAAATGGGTATATTACCCTTTAAGGACTTCACTAAAATAAATCCACATCAATTTAGCCATAAATCAAATAAAAGGCCACTTTTACCGATTCTGTGATTTAGTCCTTTTAACTAATTGAACACACAAGCAGTTAAATTTTTATCTGAAACTTTCACACATTAATTCACATTTAAGCGACTCAAAATATAATATTAAAATATTTCTCGGACTAGGATTCGTGGTCCCGAAACCACCGTTCGATTAGGGTCAAAATCGATTCATTACAACTCTCCCCCTTAAGGATTTTCGTCCTCGAAAATCTTCCGTTAAACAAGTTCGGATATTCTTTGCCTCATTGAATCCTCGGGTTCCCCGTAGCCTCTTCAACTCCGTGTCTATTCCATAATACTTTTACTAATGGAATCCTCTTATTTCTCAACTCTTTCATTTCTCGAGCTAAGATGCGGATCGGTTCTTCATCATATGTCAAATCAGTTGGATTTCAATCTCGGCGGTGTGATCACATGAGACGGATCGATGCGTATTCTGAAGCATCGAAGCGTGAAATACATCATGTATCTTTTCTAACTCGGAGGGCAAATTCAATCTATAAACAACAGGCCCAATCGTTCGATGATTTCATACGGTCCAATAAATCTCGGACTCAACTTGCCTTCCGACCAAATCGAGTACTTTCTTCCATCGAGAAACTTTTAAGAATACACGATCTCAGGACACGAAATTCATTGTCTTTACGTTTCAAATTAGCATAGGACTTTTGACGATCCGAATCGACTTTCAAATTGCCTCTAATAATAGCTACCTTACATTACATTTCTTTAATCAAATCAACCCGTGTATCTTATTCTAGTTGAGCTCGATCGATATAGCGATGTTAGACATTTTCGCCCGTACAAGGCTTCATAAGGCGCCATTTTGATTCTAGATTAAAAGCTATTATTGTAAGCAAATTCAATCAAAGGTAGATATCGTTCCCACGTACTTTCAAATTAGAGAACGCAACATCTCAACATGTCCTCAAATATCGAATAGTTCGCTCGGTGGTAGATACATCTGCGAATGAAAGGTCAGTACTAAAATGAAGTTTAGTACATAATGCATCTTGCAACTTCTTCCAAAACGCGATGTAAATCTCGGGTCTACATGCAAAACAATGGAACTTGGTACACCATGCAACCTTAAAATCATGTTATATACAATTCAACAAGTTTATCAAGTGAATAGTGCATGCGTCTTGGCACAAAATGAGTGATTTAGTCGGTCTATCAACTATAACCAGACGGCATCTTTCTTACTCGGTGTCATAGGAAGACCGGATACAAAATCCATTGTAAGTCTATCCCACTTCCATTCAGGAATCATGATTGGCTGAAGTAGTCCGGATGGCATTTGATGCTCAGCTTTTACTTGCGACAAATTAAGCACTTGAAACAAATTGAGATATATCTGTTTCATGCCGAGCCACTAATAGAACTGTTTCAAATCATTATACATTTTCGTGCTACCGGATGAATCGATAGTCGACCACTATGAGCCTCACTCGAATTATCGAATCAAATCGAGTTCTTGAACACACATTCGGCTTTTAGAATTGAGCAGATCATTTGCATAAATTTGAAAATCGATTCGCATCTTTTCATCTTTGAATTCGACTAGCAATCAAATCTTTGTCAACTTTACATGCATCACAAATTTTTGAATAAACATCGGTCTTGCTTGCCTTTCGGCTATGATCGAACCATCACGAGACATAGCCATCCGTGCGTTCATTGCACGAAGAGCAAATAGTGATTTCTGACTTAACGCATCTACAACAACATTAGCTTTTCCCGGATTGTAGTCAATCACCAAATCATAGTCTTTCAACAGTTCTAGCCATCTGCGTTGTCTCAAATTCAGATCTTTATGAGTCATCAGATACTTTAGACTTTTATGATCCGAATAAATGTGACATTTCTCGCCAAATAAGTAATGACGCCAAATTTTCAATGCGAAAACAATGGCTGCTAATTCCAGATCGCGAGTCGGATAATTTCTTTCATGCGGCTTCAATTGTCTCGAAGCGCAGGCTATAACTTTCCCATAGTCGATACACATTCGCATAGTTCCATCTTTCTTTTTCACAAATAAAATCGGTGCACCCAAGGAGAGAAACTTCGATCGTGCAAAGCCCTATCATCAACTCTTGTAAGCGTGCTTTCAACTCTTTCAACTCGGTAGGTGCCATCCGATACGGAGCTATTAAAATTGAGTCATTCCGGTACTAATTCAATACCAAACTCAATCTCTCGTCTTGGTGGTAAACCCGGTAGTTCTTCAGAAAACACATCTCGGTATTCACATACAACCGGTACAGATTCAATCTATTTCTCATACAATTTATTATCTAGTACATAGGTCAAATAAGCTTCATACCTTTTTTTTTTTTACAAATTTTCGGGCTAACATCGAAGATATTACTGTAGGAAACCCACTTAAATCACTAGATTCAATTCTGATGATCTTCCCATTCTGACATCTCAAATAGATAAGCTTCATTTTGCAATTCACCACTGCATCATTTGAAGTTAACGGTCCATTCCCAAAATTATATCGAACTCATGAAGGGCAACAACATTAAATGGTGGGAAGTAAGAATCCGAATCATCAACGGGCAACCTCTACACACTTTATTAACAAGCACACATCTACCCAAAGGGTTGGACACACGAATCACAAACTCATTAGACTCAACTGGCAGAGTCTTACCGAATACTAGAGTATCACACACATATGAATGAGTTGAACCAAGATAAATCAATACAATCACAGTAATATCATGCAGGGTGAAAGTACCGGTAATGACATCAGGGGAGAAAGCATCCTCTCTGGCTCGTGTGGCATAAGCTCTAGCTGGAGCACTAGCCTCGAGATCAAGCTGCGGTGTTCTTCGTTCCTCTCGACTACCACCTACATTGCACGAATATGCGGGTGGCACGCCTCATGTTGACGTGTTGCTAGACTTAATGTTACAGGCAGTATTACGCTCAACTAACATCGGACATTCTCTAATAAAATGATCTAACACTCCACATTTAAAGCAAGACCGGTCATGGAATCTACAACTCCCAAAATGCCATTTTCCACAGTGCTTACATTCAACTCGATTACGTGGGCGTTACCAACACTAGCCATCGAGGTAGCTCGGAAGCCCACTAGAGGTCTACCACATCCAGGTAAATCTGAAGTAGCTTTATGTCGGCTGAAGTCATCTCTGAACTTCTTAGATGTGGAATGGAAATTCTTACTCGGCGATCTCTTACGAGTGTCTCTAGCTTACATCTCGGCCTTTCTTTTCTCTTTCCGAGCTCTTGACTTTGCAAACTTCGCTAGACTAGTGTCACAAACTCTTTAATTTCAAGAATGCCTACAAGCAACTTTAAATCTTCATTCAAACCATCTTGAACCTTTTGCACTATGACTTCAAGGTGAAACACACTCTCTAGCATATTTCTTTGAGCACGACAAATTTTCGTTCATATTACATCACGGTCATTCGACCTGTTTTAGTTCAAGAAATTCTTTTCGTTTTGATCAATGAATCTTTGGTGATATATTTCTTGTGAAATTCATTACGAAAGAAATTCCATGTCACTTTTTCTTTCGGGACCACGATACTAGTGTATTCCACTAGTGATATGCGATGTCTGAAGTAAGGATATAACACACTTGGGCATTCATCTAGAGTACAAGATAGCTCATCTAATACCGAATAGTGTTGTCAAGCCACATTTCGGCTCGCTCTACGTCATCATCATCATTGGCCTCAATTCTTACGCCCCAAATTTCTGATTTTATCAATCTGAGGCCTACTAGATCTCATCGGATCTATCATCGAAGTCTTGAAGGAATCGAGTTGGATTATTCGGGGTGGAGGTTGGTGTACAGCCGGGTTAGTCTGGATAAACTGGGTAAACCACTCGTTCATCATCTAATAAAAGGCTTGTTTAGCCTCCCCCTCGTGGCTACCGGCTCGGTCGAGAGTTTAGCGGCACTGATCCGTGTGTACGGTCAGGTGCTACTCTCTACAACATTCACTACTGCTCTTTCAGGATCAGTGTCCATTTATTATATAAAACACAGTTCAGAATGTCAGAAGTCACTACACTATCGATATATGATAAAGGCATGTATAGCTAGACCCTCACGTGCTACGGTAGTCCTAGAATCGACTAAACCGTAAGCTCTGATACCAATCAAATGTAACACCCCTAACCCGTATCCGTCACGGATTAGGGTTATGAAAGGATACCAAACTAAGCTAAATTAGAATAGACATTCAATTGAATTCAATACGAGCAATGTGATCTCCATCACATCATATAATATAATATAATATGTACTCATAATACTTTAATACATATACATATTAAACCAGCAGAACCATTTATAGCATTTTCGTAACAATTGCATATATAAGCATATCAAAGTTACATCTGACCAGAACATACATCTATTATTACGAACATATATCTCATGCATTTCCTTATAACAAAGGTCACATTTATACTTGCACATGATTATTCATACATCATACACCAAATATTAATATGTTTGTCGTGTACCTAAACTTTGCAATTTATTAACCAAAGGTTCGGTCATACCATTACTAATATCATAAGCTAATCACTTGTGGTTTAATTATTGAATTCAAACCATATTTTTTTTTTTTTACTTACCATTTGGATTCTTGCCTAAGCGGGATGTTTCTTACCCTTACTACCTTAAATATACATCATTTAATATAATGCCAAAGCACATGTTAACTCAAGACTATCATTAGTAATGGATATTCTACGAGTAACTCACGAATAAACTTTGGACAAAATTATACATACAATGCAACAACTACGTTTTGCATATATAATTCAAAACTAGGTATATTAATCTAAACATAGTACAAGATTATTACATAACTACTATATATATATAAATAGATTACCTACATGAATCATTAAGCATCATCACCATTTTCCTTAATAGTCATAAAACATAAGCGAACAAATCACACCTATTTCATTATAACTAATGTCATCACCCACAACATTTATCTATAATAACTATATTAGTCTATACCATAACCGAATATGAGGTAAACAATTCCATGCAACTTTTACGTCATAATAACAAATGCAAAACATCTCAATATCATGCTTATTCAATATGCATCACCTATATATATAATAGGCATATTATTTGACCACATTCCAAAATGATTAAACAATGGCCGAATTTCACATCCCTTAATAATATAATCACACCCATCATATCAAGAGCATAGGAATTAAACTTGATCAAAAGAAATAGCCATTTTCGCAAGGCTATTCATATATATACAAGACCGAATATCATTAATCTAAACCTTAGTCTAACCTATACATGCCTTCGATTCAAAACTAAAATTTAGTACCAAAAGGGGGTGATAGTGTGGTTGACATTTCCGACGATCCTCAGATGCCCGTAGCTTAATGGAAAATCTATAAAACAGAACAAAGAGCACACACGAAATAAGCTCACTAGCTTAGTAAGTCTTAAGCATTTACAAAACAACAGTCAAATATTCCAACATTTAGCACACATACATATATAAATATACCTATAAATCCAGTAATTTAACAATTAATAATTTCAATATGGTCAAACAGCCATCTCTGTAACTTATCATTTATTATTCCCTCATTGAAGGTATACAACCCTTCCAGCACTTTAAGCCTTGATGATTAGCATATTACTTTATTAACAAGTATAACATATATCGCAATTATATACAATTAATCATATATATATATATATACGGATATGCATTTTCAATAACTATCACTTTGGACATTTTACCTTTGACCGAATCTCAAAGATATCACCAAGCTTATATTCAATACACATATCACACTTATTAATGAGTAATTCAAATGCACATATCATAAAGACTCATTATCAAAAACTTTAATTATTCTATCACTTATGTAATTTGAAAGGAAAGATAATTACTTACCTTGTTCCTTGCATCTATAAACCTTTATTTTACCCGAGCATTTTGCTTATTGAAGTATTTACATCCCACCTTGTAAAGAATTTATAACACATCATCGACATTAAGCACCGCTAGACCCAAGGTGCGGATTTGATCAAGGCATTAAGCACGCTAGGCAATAAGCACGATATACATCAAGCACAAGGCACGGTAGGCTCATAGCAGGAGTTACATCAAGCACAAGGCACGCTGGGCTCATAGTCCGAATTACATCAAGCACAAGGCACGCTAGGCTCATAGCCGAATTACATCAAGGCACAAGGCACGCTAGGCATTTAGCCCGATAAATAACACAAACACGAAGCACGCTGAGCTTAAAGCCCGATATAGACATGATCATCAATTCAACACTCATTTCATAACATCAACAATGTAAACAACTCATATAGATCATATTACTTTCACGTACTAACCAAAACATTTTATACACTTTTCGTTTTACAAAATAAATTCAATTTAATACCATACTTCTACATTCAGCTATTATCTATAATTATACTTTAAATATTTAAGTTCCATCATTCATCATAGTCGTAAATAAATCTTTAGCATATACTTGCTTAAGGACTTACCTCGGTTGTCGATGAGGCCAGTGTAAATCGGCTATTCGAGAACCTTTGTCTTTCTAGATCCAATTCCGTTTTCTTTGTTCTTGATCTAAACACATTAAAATTTAGCTCATTCAAGCACACTTCATCTCAATTTAATCCAAAAACACTTAAATAGGCAAATTACCATTTAGCCCTAATGTTTCCCATTTTACAAATTTGTCCTATTTGCACAAAAAACAAAATATGCAAAATCTCCCAACACTATAGCTAGGCGAATCTTCCACATAGCCATATAAGTCCATGCATTTCATTTATTTTGCATTTTAACCCCTCAAAAATTTATTTTCTCAATTTAGCCCTATTCACCCAAAATCGCCAAAAATCTCAATACAAAACATATTAATCTAACACAAATCTTTCATAATTCATCAACCATCATCATAAAACTCATGAACTCATCAATGGCACATTTCAAAATATTCATCAAAATCAAAATTTCAAGCATGGGTCTTGAAGTATTTGAAGCAACGATTATAAAAACGTAGAAATTATCGAAAACCGATTAAAAACTAACCTTTAATTTAGCTAGCAAATGGCCGAATGTACAAAGCTCTAACACTCTTTTCTTTTCTTTGTTATTCGGTGGAAGAAAGGATGAATAAAATCCCACTTTCATATTGGTTTTATTATAATATAGTTATAAATTATAAAACAATTATAATATAATCTTTAACATATAAAATAATACTTAAAAACATGTTATAAGACCACATTGCAGTCACTATAACTTAAAATGGGTATATTACCCTTTAAGGACTTCACTAAAATAAAGCCACATCAATTTAGCCATAAATCAAATAAAAGGCCACTTTTACCGATTCTGTGATTTAGTCCTTTTTAACTAATTGAACACACAAGCAGTTAAATTTTTATACTGAAACTTTCACACATTAATTCACATATAATTGACTCAAAATATAATATTAAAATATTTCTCGGACTAGGATTCGTGGTCCCGAAACCACCATTCAATTAGGGTCAAAATCGATCATTACATTTTCGACAGTATTAAGGAAGCAAGGATCCAATTCGGGATATTAGATTTGGAAGGTAAGCACATAAGTATGTTCGGCCAAGGCCTGATTTGATACCTAGATCTATTTGATAATCGTTTAAAAAGCCGAAACTAATCTATTTAAGTGATTCAATGCTTGGCCGAATACAAGAAGAAGCATAGCAGCGATTTCGGGATTTGAATAGTCATCAAATCGGCACCAAAGGTAAGAAGTTGACTACATAAATCCTTGAGATTTGGGCTATAGCCGATTAGGCTTTAAAAGAAAACACTAAGTTTGGCGAATAGGCCTTTGCTAAATATTACCATGTTGGTAGAATGTAGGAACTTAAAAATCTAAAGCAATAGATTTGTTTTTTTTTTGGATTTCAAGGAATTCGTTAAGCAAATCAGGTGTGTACCCTACACTACTTTTAATAAGATTCATGGCTATAATAAATCTATGCATGTTTATAAGAATGTGAATATGGCTAAGGTACCATGTTATGGTACAAAGTACTCAGGTACGTTTCCTACTCCTACTAGGATTACGAAATATGTTATATTTAACATGTGAAAAGTGACATGAATATGAACTTAAGTATGATATGCATAATATGAAAAATATGGGGCATTCGGGTTATATGAGAAAGGGGAAGTGAATGTGGTGACTTCGGTCTCACTATCTGAATGTGGTGACTTCGGTCACATTATCTGAATGTGGTAACTTTGGTTACATTATCTGAATGTGGTGTCTCATGACACAATTATTTAATCTGGTGGCTATGCCACAAAATTTATATGGGCGATGAGCACGTCGACTGCAGCGACTGCCTTCGATGGAGTGTAGCGGAAGGAGGGTTGACTTAGTAGTCCCCACAGAGTGCAGGTTGGTATGGGGATGTGTAGCGGATGGTATCTAGGTGTGGGTTCGGGATTGCATCATTATTATTATGTGAACATGATATGTATGGTATGCCTAAATCTATTAAATTTTAGTGTTGGTTACACATTGAGTCTGTTGACTCACCCCGTTGTGGGAACATGTTTCAGGTGATGAACAGTGATGGACCGGGATGGCAGAACTTGTGGTGGCCATGCTCAGCTTGAAGTTTTATTTAATTTGGACATTTTATTTTATTTAAGTACTCTACAATTTTATTTTGGGTTTTGTTTTATGTAATAAGGCCTTAGTGATGATTTTATTATTATTTTAATTACTATGATTAGGTATTTATGTTATTTAAAGATTAAGTCAATTTAATTTAAAATAAACTTTAAATATTTTGTCACCTGAAATAAATGGGTTTTCAATATAAAAATAAACTTGTTTTCAACTCGAGCCCAACCCACAAACAAACTATCTTCAAAACACACAGTTTTCAAAGTATTCAAAAGAATTTTGAACCGGTTTACATCATGGAACATACCAGATCCAGTCCAGGCTCGTGGGCCGGGTTTGGGGTGTTTCAGATACCATCAGGAAGAATCCACCTATGACTTCACTTATTATTTATTCCCCAAACCAGATGATTTCTTTACTTAGCTTGATCCGTGGACTCCTTAACCTATATTAAACCCTCTCTCGAGGCGAATAACGTCTAACCTTAGGTTAATTAGTGGAACTCGTTCTCTTATAATAACCCCTAAAGAAGCGAAGAATCGATCAATGGATTCCCATATTAGGTTTCACCTAATCCGGCAAAATCTCGTAACCCTATCTCTAGGCGCCGATCAACTCCGCTCAATTATGCTAGATCCACTCTTAGGTAGGGTCTATTCCTCCTTCACCTAAGCACATCGATTAAATTAAGCAACATAATTAAGAACAAACCAAGTACTTATCATATAATTTAGAAATCAAATAACAAAATCCATCATAGGTTTCATCCCTTCAAGTATCTCGAGGGTTTAGTGCATAACTAAATACGAAAACATCTCAAGAGTAAAGAATAAACAAAACATAAGAAATCCTAAAACCCCTCAAGGAATTGAAGGAGAGATCCTCCGTCTTGAATGGAGTTTGACTTCTTGAGATGGATCAATGGCTATCTTCAAGTGATTCCCTAAAAATGAAAGCTTGACAAAAGCCTCGCCAAAAAGCCCTCTTTAATGTTTGCCTTGGGTTGTTTATATAGGCTTTGGGATGCTATACTTGGCTCCTAAGTATCTCCTTCAAGTAGAATTACTATTAGGGTGTTGGAGTAGACATAGGAGTATGCTTCTATGGCTTCAAGCATCCGAATCCAAGTGAAATTGCTCCCTCCCGCGGTAGGGGCACGGCCATGGCACACGCTCGTGTAAATCGTGGTTGGGCCGTGTCTCAATTCTGTCATTTTGGGCACGACCGTGTGGGTCCGGATTCAGGCCGTGCTTCAGGTCTGTCGATTTGGGCACGACCATGTAGATCACCAGGCACGTCCGTGTGATCAATGGATGCTGCACGGCCATGTCTTACGTAGTTGAGGCCGTGTTTTAGGTAATTGGTGAGGCACGATTGTGTGGGCTTTGGGCTAGGCCGTGTTGATTGCTTGCTAAGGCCCAATTACTCCATTTTAAGCTCGTTTTGTGTTCTTTTTATCCTTGGGTGCTTTTCTAAGTATAAACATGAAAAGAAAGGATTAAAAGCATCTTTTTACATAAATCAAAGGCTAAATCATCCAAGAGCCTATTAAATATGGGGTTAAAATATGTTACTTTTACGGTTTATCAACTAACAACTTAGGGGAGAAGAGAAAAGCGTTGGAGAGTGAAGACAGTATAAGGGAGGTACAAAGAGTTTCGGCAAACACCAAGTTGGAGAGAAAAGAAGATAATGGCTTGAGTATTTCGACACTAGCTATAATGAGCTGACAAAACGAGACCTCTACCACTTGAGTTATCGAAACTAAAATGCAAAACACCGAGGTCACTAGCTTGGAAAATTCGGCATACACCCATCCCTAGAATTGAAAATACTAAAATGGAAAAAGCCTAAGACCTTTAAGAATTTCAACACCCCTCTGGCAACTAAACCAAAATCCCCCTCCAAGCTTTCCACATTTGGCCAACAACTCCACCAACCCCCAAATCCCTTGATTTGCTCCACCAAATACTCCCCATCACTAGTTCAAATTGGTTTGACCAATTCAAACTCCATTAAGCCTTCTTGTCCATCCATTTGAACTTGTTGACCCATTCAAACACCACCTTGAAAGAGTCCCAGCCGAAATCACCATTCCTCTACCTTGGCACCAAAAGTAAAGTTCCATAATGTGACATATGGGATTCGAAATCCTCCCATTTGCTCCTACAAGTGGCGCAACCTCCACTTGGACATGAGCTCCTTTTGTGTCAACAAGCACACTCAATTACACATAAGGCTTGCTCCAACTAGCTTTCCCCCCTTAAGCCCCAAAACCAAACTTTCACCAAGGCTTTGGCTTGAACCCGAGCCTCCCCAAGACCTCCAAAGACATCTAAACAACAAGCAAAACAAGCCAAGTACACAGAAATACATACAATGCAGAACCCCTAATTCTAGGATGTTACAATGTCCATAAAAGCGGCTGGTGCATTTGTTAACCTGAACGGTATCACTAAAAACTCGTAGTGCCCATACCGCATTCGAAAAGCAGTCTTATGTATATCCGCCTCCTTGACCTTTAGTGATGATACCCAAATCTCAAATCTATCTTTGAGAACACCAAAGCTCCTCTCAGCTGATCGAACAGATCGTCAATCCTTGGCAACAGTATTTGTTCTTAATCATCAACTTATTCAACTGATGATAGTCAATGCACATACGCATCGATCCGTCCTTTTTCTTAACAAACAACACTGGCGCTTTCTACGGAGACGTACTTGGTTGGATAAAACCACGATCCAACAACTCCTAGATCTGAGCTTTAAATTCTACCAGCTCCTTCGGCACCATCCTATTTGGGGCGATGGACACCGGAGCTGTTCCCAGAAGTAGATCAATGCCGAACACCACCTCGCGATCCGGAGGTAACCCTGGAAGCTCTTTTGGAAAGACGTTCGAGAACTCTTTCAACGTTCTAACATCTCTTACAGACAATTCTTTGGCCTCCAAAGCACTGATGAAAGCTAAGAACGCCTCACACCCTTTTTGTACCATCCTTTCAGCCTTTAGTGCAGACACCACATTGGACAGATAATTCCTTCTCTCACTTATCACCAGCACCTCCTCATCCTCGAAAGTCTTCAATATCATGCGCTTAGCAGCACAATCCAAGTTTTCTTGAACAGTAATTCCATCAAGTCTGCCAGGAAAACAACCCCTTGCACTTCTAAAGGCACACTCCTAAATAGTTTTTTCACCACTACAGATTGTCCTAAAAGGCTAATCATAGTCATTTCTCTAGAAGCAACCTCAGATTCTATACCCAAAGTCCTAGACATAGTACTAGCAACATATGAATGTGTAGACCCAATATCTATTAAAGCTGTAAAGGGTACACCAAATATGAAAAACATACCAGTTATAACGTCGGTGCATTGCCATCCTCACGATGTCTAGCCGCATAAACCATCCCTGGTTGTCTTGCGTCTGTACTACCAGCACCTCTACCCGATGCTCCACGCCCTCGACCAACTCTGTTTCCTCCCCAGACTGGACCACGACCTCTCGGTGGCTACTGTCCACCTCTTCTTAGCTGTGCATAACCTTGACTGACCGATCGTGCCCTAGCCAACTCTTGTGGACAGTCCCTTGTCAGATGATCCATAGATCCACACTTGAAACATCCTCTATTTCTTACCCAACACTCCCCCGAATGTAATTTTCCACATCGAGCACACGGTCGAGACTGATCAACAGCAACAGGCATTGCAACTCGACCTGACCCATCAAACATAGGCCTCTTTTGGAAACCCCCAATAGACCCTAACGGCCCAAAGTTCCTCTTATTCCTACCCCTATCCTTATCCCGATTCTGCCTCTCAGACCGCTTCACCTCTTCAGCTATTTTTGCCTTCTCAATAGAATGGCAAAACTCTTTTCTCACTGTGGAGCTATTAGTACCCCACTCGTCTCGTAATCCATCCTCGAACCAAACACAACATTCATCGTTGTCGCAAAAATACCTCGGGCATAAAGACTTAAACGCAGAAACTCTGCCTCATATTCAGCCACAGATTTACCCCCTTGAACCAGATTCAGGAATGCTTTTCTTTGGGCATCCACATAGCTTGCCCCAACATATTTTCATTGGAACGCTGTCTTAAAGAAGTCCCAGGTGATAGACCTGTTGAAGTACCTTCCCTCACTGTGAGCCACCACTGGTATGCCTCATCACGCAGGAGAGACACTGCTCCCTTCAACTTTTCCTCTACGGTACAGTCTAGATCGTCCATGATTCATTCAACTGCTTCCAGCCAGTATTTAGCTATGTTAGGGGCCATGCCAGAAATACCCCTAAATATCTCACCCCCATTTGCCCAGAGTCGCTAAGGGATACATTTCTGGACTACTGATCCCGTGCTTGCCCCAACAACCCATTCCAACACTCGCAGCATAGCTTGGGACAAAGCATCGTCCCCTCTAGTTTGGTCTTGAGACCCTGTCTCGATTATCGGTGATACAGTGCCTCCATTTCATGCATGTGCCCCGATGCCTCAGATCTAGCCCCAGCACCCTGGCCTCCACCACGGCTGCGTATACCATGTCCACGTCCTCTAGTTCTCATGTTTACTGAATCAACTTAATCTGATTAAAAATTTCATGAATTAGTAAATTATTCCATTGTTTATTAATGAATATCTTATGAATACAAATTTAAAAATAGTTTTCACAAATCGTATTCTAAAGGTCTCAATCTCTAAACCTTTATCTCTAGCAATCACAACACAAAAAAAAAATCTTTTCATACAAATCAATCAATAGTCAGAAGACTTACAGTACGGATTTTGGTACCGAAGACTCAGGTGCCATACTTCTAAATAACATATATTTTTCTAGACCATATTTCAAACTAATTTTGGAAAACATTTTTGAATCCATTTCACAGCTCGAGTTTTGCAACCGGGCTTTGATACCACAATTGTAACACCCCAAACTCAACCTAAACGCTATGATCGGATCTGGTATGTCTCATGGAAAGGTTGTTGATAAACTACGTGATCATTTAAAATTTTGAGTTTTATTTCCATTTGAAAATCACATTTAGTTTTAAGGTTTCCTTGCAAAAATTTTATGAATAATGAAAACAGGTTTTGTGATACGAAAAATCAAAACTAGTGGTATTCTGAAACGTGACATTTTGAAAACAGTGTTTGTAGTTCTAAGCAAATTCCCGAATTTAGTTATTATTGTGCTAGTTATCCACTTGTTAATGTTTTAGAAAATGTTTATTATATTTTTAGGAACAACTTTGTGTTTAACATTTCATAATATAATAATAACCGCATTAAAATAAAACCCAAATTAAAATCTCGGAGGCCTTATTACATAAAATATTCCCAAGTTAAAAGTAAGTTAAAGTAAAGAAAACAAAATTTAAGAAAGAAGTAATGCATGGCCACCTCCGAGTCCTCCTCGGCTCCAAATCCTCAATCTAGGGTTACCTGCAAAATTAAGCAGAGGGGTGAGTCACAAGAACTCAATGTGTATTCCCCCTTACGCACGATAACTGGGCCTAAGCCCACGAATCAGATTGGGCCTTATCCCTCACAGTAACATATCTGGCCAAAGCCCATATAAACCGAATTGGGCCGTAGCCCTATGGCAAATCAAAAAGTGGATGCAAGGCAACCCATCCCAACCTAGTATTCCATTCGCTACATACCGCTTCATAAGTCCAACCTCAAACACCTGTGGGGATTTCTACAATCAACCCTCCATCCGCTACACTCCTCATTGGCAGTCATGCTGATAATCATGCTGCTTAAAGTTGATATAGTGTGACTGAGTCACTGATATATGTGGTACCAAACCACTATAATGATGTGACAAAGTTACCGATATTTGTGGTACCAAACCACTGAAAAACACTGCCCCTTTTCATCAATATCATATCCCAATCCCATGCAACATATAATCATATTATCATGAATGCAACATATGTCAATGAGAATCAAATAACCAGGGCATACATATATTCATGATGAAGTATTTACAACGACACAATCAGAAGGTAACTAACCTGGCATCTTCGATTGTACTTGTCAAGGTAACTCAACAGCTGTTACTGATGTTTCAACTTTTAAACAATTCACATATTCATTATTAATCAAACAAACGAGGGTGTGAGAATTACACACCTGATTACGCGAAGAAATAGACACTCCTAATCATTGTTATTCTCACTAGCGGGAATAACCACTATCTGCCTATCCTAAGCGGATGTCGGATCTTTACCATAACTCGGTGGGAAGTCTCTAACCATCGACACAACACGTCGTTTGAACTTAGGAGCAGAGACTACGACTCCACTCCTCTCCTTAGATTGGCTAGCACTCGCATCCATGAAGAGAATCTTTGATCAGTACAGTACTTTCAGAGAGAACGATGGTTGTCTAACAAAAGGGGTTTTGGTTATGGTAGAGTATAACGAATAGAACTTCACCGTAAAGAATGAAAGACGAACTCCTTTCCTTGACTACTCAGAAATCATACCAATGGATTTAGCTTGGGATTTCAGATGAATCCCACTCTCCTCACGAGATCTTGAAACTAAGAAGAGGCTAAAAGTGTGTGTTTGCACTCCAACAGATTCGCCCTTGCACAACCCAACTGATTGGAAAATCTATCAACAAACAAGAAGATTCCTAGCACCTTGTTTCCCAATATTCGGCTAACAATATAAAATGACAAAATGGATTTAGTTTAACACAAGAGGAGATTCGGCCAGCAAAAGAGAATGGAATAAAAAGAAGAAATAATAGTAAAGAAAGAAACCCAATTCGGCTATGGAGAAAAACTAGTCAAGAATCACAAAGAGTAGGGGTTTTAGTTTAAAGGAGCAGGTAGAGAAGTAAAGAAGAAGAATGGAGGTTCGGATATGGTAGACATCAAAAGAGAATGGTTCGACAAAGGGTGGCTTCAAGAGAAATCGGCTTGTGGTGAAGAAGAAAGGTAGGAAGGAAAGAAAAGAAGAGAAGGGTAAGAAGGTTAAAGTTTCGGCTACCAAGCTTGAGGGAGAAAAGAAAAGAAATGACCAACAAATAGAAAGGTCACTTACGATTTTGGTAAAGAAAATAAAACAAATGTACTCCCAAATGTTATGACCGAAATTGCTAAGAAAACAAAACAAAAATCACCTATCTATTCTTGAAACAAATGGCACACTACTCTCCCACTACTGAAAATGATACTCAAAATCCCTATACTTCCTTACACTTTGACTGAATTTTCCCCCTTCTCAAGTCCCACTTTTGGCCAACTTCATCACTCCACCACACTCATTGATTTTCTCCTCCATTTACTCTCCATCCACCAATTTGAATTGTTTGACCAATTCAAATTCCCCAAGCTCTCTTGTCCATCCATTTGAATTTGTTGACTCATTCAACAACCACCTTGCAGAGTCCCAGCCAAATGCCACCTCCTCCTCTCCTTGAGCACAAAAATAAAACTCTTGTTACAACAAATGTGATTTGAACTCCTTCCCCCTTGCTCTGCTAATGACGCCACCATCATAAGGACACAAGCTCATTTACGTCAACAACCACACACAAATATACATAAGATCTACTTCTACTAGCTCTCCCCCCTTAAATGCCCTAAAGAGAAAAATTTACCAAAGCTCTGGCTCGAACTCGAGCCTTCCTAGGACCCCCAAACACACCAAAATAACAAGCTAAATGAGCCAACACATAGAATAGCACAAAATGCAAAACCCCTAATTCTAGGATGTTATAGAAATACTGATATCATGGCCTAAAGCCAAACCAACCGATATGCATGGCCCGAAGCCAAATCAATTTATCTTACACATAAAGTGCCATATCATGGCCCAAAGCCAACTCACTGTATCCTCTAATGACATGTCACTAGTATCCTAAACTATTCTTAAGGTTCAACCGAGATTCCAACTATCGTATCATTTCAAAATTTGTCCGTAGTCACATAATCACAATTTATGCTATATCAAAGCATATAGAATACATTTGAAATGAAATTACAACATATGATGTAACAACCCAATTTAGGGGCTAGTCAAAATAGTGATATCAAAATCACTGATTCGAGGTTAGAGAAAATTATTTTCATATTATGTTATGTGTTATAACATGTTTATAAGGATGCATGAAAATTTTGGTGCCTTAACTTTAGCAATTTCTAGCTAAATTGTGAAAAAGGACTAAATCGCATAAAGAGTAAAAGTTCTATTTTATTTGCTAAAGGTGCCAAATAGCTATGGATTATAAATTAGAGGTCCCAAATGTGCAATTAGGCCATGGGAATTAGTTGGTCGGTCAAGGAAAGCTAAGGGGACAAGAGCATTAAATGTGGTTATGTTAGGTGATTAAAAAGAAATAAAATAAGATGAAATAAGTAAAGAGCTATCATCTTTCTATTTCTTCTCTTCTTCGACCAAAAATACAAATAAGAATGGAGGTTCTTGAAGCTCAAAATTTCAGCAGCTCATCTCCTCTTCAAGTAAGTCATTTTGATGGTTGTTTTTGATGATTTTTGTATTTTTGGAGTCTTCAAAGCTTAAGCTAGCTAATAAGGGAACCAATTTGCATTATGGTGGAAAGTTTAGGGACTTTCCATGAGAGTATTTATGTTGTTAGCTGAGTTTTTATGGAAGAAAATGAATGATAGGATGATGAGAAACAACTTTTGAGAAAGGTGTTGTCATGAAAATACCTAATTGGGACTAAAATGTAAAAGTTGTAATTTGTTCATTATGGCATGAAATAGTTGGAATTTTGGATAGTTGTAAGAGGATTAAATGTTTATCTAGGCTTGTTTAACAAGAAAATGTGATGAAAATTTATTTACGAGCCTAGGGGCAAAATTATAATTTTGCAAAAGTGTAGGGGCAAAATAGTCATTTTTACCTAAAGTGTAGATTATGGTGTATTATAATTTATAAGTGATTAAATCAGTAAATTCTATTGTTCTAGATCAATGAAAATAAGTTTTGAACCTAGAATGAGTGAAAAGAGAAATATGGGCTAAATAAATGGCAAGTATGAGTAAGTTGGCTCGAAGCCTGTAGTTTGTGCATGGTTAGTTGATGCCATGGATGGATTATAAAAATATCCTTGAGTATTATGTATAAATATGTGTTTCCTTTCAGGCTGATGTAGTTGTTCTTTTCATAAACTGTGATTGCTTGAGAATGTTAGCTGATAGTAAAAAAAAATCGGACAAAATGGTTGTCGATTTAGTTAATTGAAATTGACATTCCTTTATCTCCTCGTAACCTTATTCGGGTACTTTGAGGAGGAAGTTGGTGATGATTCTTGTATAAGAAGTGAAATCGCGAGTTTCACGTTGTGTGATGGGTTTTCAAGTAAGCTGAATGGAGTTAATGAATTCGATCGAGATGTCCCTGCTATTGTGAGATATGACAATAGTAAAAGTTTTAGATTAGCATAGCAAGAGAAAATCAGATGAGAGTGTGCTTAAAATATGTTCTAGGTATGGAGAAAAGAGTAGATTAATGTATTGAGATATGATTCAAATTCTATGTGTACGTGAGTAAGGATCATGATACAAGGATATGCTCGTTGAAATGTTCAAACCATGATGGTTGAGTTGAGAGCTATAGAAGGAATTATTAATTGAAAGTTCTAGTACTGAGTTTAGTCTGAATCGAGAAAAAGAGTTGACAGGTTGGTGATCTAGAGATGACCATTTTTGTGTCTATGTTGTGAGTTAGATGTTATGAAATGATCCATGGGAAAATCGATGTGTATTTTCTGAATTTTAATGAGTTAGAGTATCTTATGTTGCAGAAGGTTTTGAAAGTGAAATAGTGGAAATGCCTTGAACTATTACAATTTTGTGTATAGTTATTGTAATACTTCTCAGATAGTGGACATAGTGCATATGTCGAGATGGAACAATCTTGTTAAGCAATGCGAGATAGTCAATCGATTGACCTTAGTTGGTAATATCCAAGTTTCAGTGAGGTTAATGATTAGAACGAGTCTTCCTTTCAGAACAAAAGGGTTCAGGAGTGAGATAGTAAATGGTATTTTAAATAAGCCTCTGAATGAGTTTATTTAAGATGATAAAATATAGGTTGGATAAGTTTTCTGTTGTTGATGCTTTCTCGAAATAGAATTGGAATGATGATGAATCTAGAGCTTATACAGAAGTTTTGGTATGAGATTTCGTAATAGCATATCTACTAATGCAAGAATAAAGAAATGCAGTTATGTGTATAAATGTTTTGACAATAAAGTACATTTGACGATGTGATTGATTTTATGGTCAGATGTAGTTGACCACTAAAAACTGAGTTTCCAAAGAGTACAAGTCAAGACTATTACAGTCGGTGAATGCTTTAATGAGGAAATGAGATAAACCTTTATAGATTTCAAATTTGGTTTGACAAAATTCCCAAGAGGGGGATGTTATTCGAATTGTAGTAAATAAACCAGTAAAGATTCGAATGATCATTTGGGCATGTACAAAGTTCCAAATTGGTGGATTACTGGGTATATGCCCTAGAGGAAGAATAACCTAGGTCTAAAGTTATGTTTCGACCTTGTGTATCACAGCTTAAAGGTTGTTAGCAAGAGAAAATTGATGATAAGTGGATTTGTGATTTTGAAGAGTTGATAGAAAAGTTTTAAGAATGTTGGTAGCAACTCCTCCTGATAAGATTTTCGAGAATGAAAATCCCTAAGGGGGGAGAATTGTAACAGCCCGATTTAGGGGCTAGTCAGAATAGTGATCTCGAAATCACTGATTTGAGGTTAGAGTAAATTATTTTCATGTTATGTTATGTGTTATAACATGTTTATAAGGATGCATGAAAATTTTGGTACCTTAATTTTAGCGATTTCTAACTAAATTGTGAAAAAGGACTAAATCTCATAAAGTGAAAAAGTTCTATTTTATTTGCTAAAGGTGCCAAATAGCTATGGATTATAAATTGTAGGTCCCAAATGTGCAATTAGGCCATGGGAATTAGTTGGCCGGTCAAGGAAAGCTAAGGGGACAAGAGCATTAAATGTGGTCATGTTAGGTGATTAAAAAGAAATAAAGTAAGATGAAATAAGTAAATAGCAATCACCTTTTTATTTCTTCTCTTCTTCCACCGAAAATACAAACAAGAATGGGGGTTCTTGAAGCTCAAAATTTCAGCAACTCATCTCCTCTTCAAGTAAGTCATTTTGATGGTTGTTTTTGATGATTTTTGTATTTTTTGGAGTCCTCAAAGCTTAAGCTAGCTAATAAGGGGACCAATTTGCATTATGGTGGGAAGTTTAGGGACTTGCCATGAGAGTATTTATGTTGTTAGCTGAGTTTTTATGGAAGAAAATGAATGATAGGATGATGAGAAACAACTTTTGAGAAAGGTGTTGTCATGAAAACACCTAATTGGGAGTAAAATGCAAAAGTTGTAATTTGTTCATTAAGGCATGAAATCGTTGGAATAATGGATAGTTGTAAGAGGATTAAATGTTTAGCTAGGCTTGTTTAACAAGAAAATGTGATGAAAATTTATTTACGAGCCTAGGGACAAAATTGTAATTTTACCAAAGTATAGGGGCAAAATAGTCATTTTTCCCTAAAGTGTAGATTATGGTGTATTATGATTTATAAGTGATTAAATCAGTAAATTCTATTGTTCTAGATCAATGAAAATGAGTTTTGGACCTAGAACGAGTGAAATGAGAAATGTGGGCAAAAAGTCCCTTTCGTCTCTTTTGATATCGAGGTAAGTTCATGTGGAAATGTTGCAATTACATATGAGTTAATTTAATATTCCAATTTTGTATGGAATGTATATTTACTCTTTGAATGTATGAAATATCTTTTAATGAGATGTCAAGAGAATTGAATCTAAGAGTAATGGGAAATGTATATAGTATAATACGATGATAGTTAAGGTCTCGTGTATGACCATATTGGGATATGGCCTCGGAGTAAGAATTCATATAAGACCATGTCGGGGACATGGCATCGATATGTTAATACATGTAAGACCCTATCGAGGTATGATGTCAGTGTGACATTAGGTGTATGTAACTCAAAAGTGTTATTTAACAATTTGAGTGATTCAACGGCTATGTTGAAAGCGAGAAAGTATGTGATTGTATCACGAGAAACACAAGCGTGTATTAGAACTGAATTGAGATGAGTTCAATAGATGATGAACCTCTAGTGAGTTATGTATAATCAATGTACCTTAGTTGCATGAGATAGATTTATTGATGCATTGTGTGAATACAAACGAGTATCATAGAAAGTTAAATAAGAATAGTAGTGTGTGAGGATGTTCTCGGAGGAACATTAGAAATAGAGAAATATATATGGATAACTATCCATGAATGTTTAATAATGGTGAGCTATGTGCGATATCACCTTATTGATGGTAGTGATGGGCTGTGTGCAATACCATCAATTATATTATTATCGGTGGGCTATTTGCGATATCACCTGATTAATTAGAAATCGATAGGCTGCGTGCGATACCATCGCTAATAAATGATTGGTGGGCTAAGTGCAAAACCACCATAAGTATAAATGATTGGTAAGCTAAGTGCGAAACCACCATAAGTATAAATGATTGGTGGGCTAAGTGCGAAACAGTCCTTAATACCATGTGCTTAGCAGCACAATCCAAGTTTACACGATATCTTACCAACCAATCCATGCCTAAGATCAATCGAACTCCCCAGACGGTAGTTCCATCAAATTAGCCTGGAAAATCAACCCTTGTACTTCTAGAGGCACACTTCTAAAAAGTTTGTTTACTACTACAGATTGCCTTAAAGGACTAAGTACAATCATCTCCCTAGAAGCAGTTTCAAAGTTCATGTTCAAGGTTCCAGACACCACACTAGCAACATAGGAATGCATCGACCCAATATCAATTAATGCAGTAAAAGGTAACCAAAAATAAGGAACGTACCCATTATAACGTCTGGTGCATTGCCCTCTTCTCGGCGTCTGGCTGCATAAACTAACCCGGGCTGTCTTGCCTCTATATTACCAGCACCTCTGCCCGGTGCTCCACGACCCCAACCAGAACCATTACTTCCTCTGTTCGGACCACGACCTCTCGGCATCTGCTGTCCACGCCTTCCTGGCTACACATACTCCTGACCTACCATTCGAGCCCTAGTCATTTCCAGCAGACAATTCCTTAACAGATGATCCCTTGACCCACAATTGAAACATTCCCTAACTCTTCCCCAGCACTCTCCTGCATGTGATCTCCCACACTAAGCACACTGTCAAAATTTCCCAATAGCAGCTGGCGTTGCAGCTCGACCGATCCATCAACCCTAGGCCTCTTCTAAAAACCTCCAGATGACCCTGACGGTCCATAACTCCTCTTATTTCTGCCTCTATCCTTGTCCTTATTTTGCTTCACAGTCCATTTTACCTCCTCGGCTATTGTAGCCTTTTCCACCAGGATAGTAAAATCTCTCTTCCGTTGTGGAGCATCAACACTTGCAGCCCATCTTCAAATCGCACGCAACGCTCATAATCGGTCGCAACTATCCTTGGGCGTACTGGCTCAACCGCAAGAATTCTGACTCATACTCAGCTACCGATTTACCTCATTGAACTAAATTTAAGAATGCTTTCCTCTGAGCATCCACATAACTGGCCCCAACGTACTTCCCTTGAAACATCGTCTTAAAGAAATTCCAATCAACTCGGTCTACCAGAGTACCCTCTCTCATAGTGAGCCACCACTGATATGCCTTATCTTGAAGTAGAGACACCGCACCCTTTAGCTTCTCCTCTGCCGTGCAGTCCAAATGATCCATAATTCTCTCGACTGCCTCTAGCAAATTCTCAGCCACGTTTAGAGCTACCCTAGAAATACCCCTAAACATTTTAGCTCCATTAGCTCGGAGACACTCAAGGATGGACTTCCGAGTTACTGTTCCAGTGCTTGCCCCAGCCACCCGTTCCAACACACGTAGCATTGCTTGAGACAGGGCATCATCTCCACCAGTTCTGTCCTGCGATCCTACTTCCGCCACAGGTGATATTGGGCTTCGCCCTCAGGCTCGTTTCTCACTTCTGAGAGTTCAACCTCAGTACCCCGGCCTATTCCATGGTCGTGTGTAACACGTCCATGTTCTCTACCACTCCGTCTTATTCTGATTACAAATTTTATGCGTCAGTATTTCCTTCCACTATTTATTAACAAGTAGTTTTATGAAGATAGAATTATGAGTAGTTTTTTCCTCAAGCACATGATACCTAACGGTTTTCATCTCTACCATAGAGTTTCTAAATCCTATTATCCATAGCGATATATCCATAACACATAGCTACCTCATGCAAATTACCTAACAATCAGAAAACTTACTTGGCAGACTTGGGCTGGAAACTCGGGTGCCACCTTTCCAGAAAACAGGTTCCTTTATGTATATATATATTTTGTTCTAAACCATTTTAAATACAAAATTTGGAAAACATTTTGAACCCAAAACCCAAGGCTGAGCTTTTTAAACTAGGCTCTAATACCAAATTGTAACACCCCAAACCCGGCCCAAACACCACGACTGAATCTGGCATGTTACTAGAAAAAAGGGTTTAGAAAGTTTCACGAACTTTAGTTGATTTCTAAGACTTTTTAGAAAAACTCAAATTTTTTAGTTCAGTTGACATTCTGTTATTCATTTAAGTCATAAAATTTAAATAGCCAAGCCTTGCAGTTAGGTGACATCAAAAACACTTACCGATTATTTGATTATTAGATTATTAACAAGATCCTCTTTTTATAAGAAATGTTGTTTAACCGGTTGTAGAGAAACCTGAGTTTTGTATTTTATCAAAACGTCTTATTAAGTAGTTTGTAATTTATGTGTCCAAAAATTAAAATCCAAAAGAAAATTTACCAAATTGAAGTGGCCTTATTACAAATAAAAAATCCCCAAAAGTATCAAATAATAAATAAAATAAAGTTTAATAGAGTAACCCATGCATGGCCACCTCGAGTCCATTCCAACCCAGTCCAAAGAACTATGAGTTACTTGCAAGTTGTTTAAGAAAATAGAGTCACCAGACTTAGTGTGCAATTAGTCCACAAAATCCACAAGTGGGCCTGTGCCCCAAAACACCATCAGCCGAAGCCCAATCATCACAGTATAAACAAATAATCAACATGATAGCCCAACCCAGCCTAATTTTCCATCCTCTACACTCTGCTCCATAAGTCCATCCTCAACACACCTGTGGGGATTTCTACAATCAACCCTCCATCCTCTACACACCTATTTGGCAGTCATGCTGACAGACACACTACTCAAAGTCAATATAACGTAGTCTAGCCACCGATCAACATGTGATCAAATCACCGATACGATAATGAGGCATCAAGCCATCATTTAGTGTGACTATGTCACCAATATACACTTCCCCTTTATATCATTATCATCCCAATATCCCATGCACATGCAACATAGTATAATAGACAGATTATATGATGTCATACATGCAATACTTAGTGTACACACATAATCATGCTATCAATAATAACTATAACACTTGATTACAATATACTGACTTGGGGTTTCAGTTTTACCCAACATGGGTAGCTTAATCACCATTACTGTGATTTTCGGCTTTCAAACATAACACATACACATTTATTCAATTAAGGGATAGTGTGGTAATTACACACCTGTAAACTCGAAGAACTAAACTATCAATCTCACTAACGTCCTCACTCGTAGGGATCACAACGATCTACTTATCCCTTACAAAAGCCGGCCCACAACCTGGTAGCCAGTCTCAAACTCCCGATACTGCTTGCTTCTTGAATTTAGAGGTAGGGACTATGCCCAACCCCTCCTTTGCTTGGCTGGTATTTGATTCCATGAAAAGATCTTGGTCAGAAGACCGAGTTAAGACATTGGAACAGAGAAAATAAGAATATACGTTCCAAGTGAAGATTTCTTACCAAAATCTACCAACCGCTGATTAGATGCAGGTAGGAGTATGAATGCAAAGTCCTCCAAAATCGAAGGATGCCCCTAAAGATTTGGTACAAGTCATCAAGGCAGAGAAGATTCGACTTAATGGTGATACCTCTAGGAGAAGAAAAGGAACAATAGTCAGAGATTCGGTTATAAGGGAAGAAGAATGAAAGCAAAAACTCAAAAGGATATATGGGAAAAAGATTTGGCCTAGAGGAGAAAAAAAATAGAAGAAAATGATACTAGCTACCAAAGTGAGAGATGAGTTTCAGTTGTGAAGAACCAACACCATGAGAAGAAAAAACAAATGGATTTCGGCTTGGGAAAAAGAGAAAACATGAGATGAATCCTTTAGGGTAAGGGGTAAAGGTTCGGCTAAGGAAAATAGATGAGGAAGAAATAATGAAGTGGTGTGGGTCGTGATAAGTTTCAGCTAAGGGGTTTAGAGGTGTGAAACAAAATGTGAACAAAAGAAACAAAAAGAGAAAAGGAGAGGAATGGAGAGTTGGGGTTTGGCTTTTGAAGAAGTATTGGAAAGAGTGGAGCAAAGTAGAGAAATGAGAAGAGAGACGAGAAGGGTGCTATAGGTTTTAGTTTTTGATGGTGAGGCAAAGAACTCAAGGTACCAAAATGCAAAAGAGAGGGAAAGAAATGGTTTTGGTTTAGGCTAAAAGAAGAATAGACAAAGACCCTAGGGGTTTTGGCTATACAAAGAAAGAACAAAGCTGCCAAACCCAACACTCTAAAAGCCAAAAAGAAAGAGCTCACTACATCTAAAAGCTAACCCTTCCAAACTTTTGGCACCTAAACTCATCAAATCGAAACCGACCTCCTCCCCCCTACATCAAGCTTCAAAAATTTGGCTAACACTCTTCTCCACTTTCTTCCCCTTGATTTTCTCCTATCTTCACTCACAACCTCCCATTTGAATTGATTTGAACAAATCAACACTCACCTTTCTCTCATAGGCTCAAATTCAAAATGTTTGACTAATTCCACACCCCCTCTTCAAGGTCCCTTGCCGAATCCAACTCTACTCATCTTGATGCTAAAATAAATTCCAAAATGTGAACTGTGCGCCTCAAACCAGCTTCTTCCCTGCTCCTTGTGGCGTCACTCTCCTGCCTCTTAAGTGGCGCCTCTTTGCCACCTTACCACTTTAATTCTTATGTCACCAAACACAAACAATAAACCTTAAGTCCTGCCCCAGTTAGCTTCCCTCTTAAAGTGCCCAAAATTGTAATTCTGGCCAAGATTCCAACTTAACCCCGGGCCTTCCCGGAGACCCCAAACACGCTCAAACAACATACAAAGTATAACAAACGCACAGATACAAAGTAAATACAACACCCTAAATCTCGAATGTTTCAACTTTGGTTTGGATTTTGACTTGGGAACTTTGGATAATGTTTTGGGGTTGTTTCTGCATGATTTTCTATGTTCAATTATGATTTAAATAATTTGAAGAAATAAAACTAAAATGACAGATTACTTTTAAAATAAAATTTATTAGACTCCAATTAACGATTTTAAACTCAATACTTGATTTTCAAAACCCATCACAACATGTTTACGAAATCAATGATCTCGAAAGTATCAATATCAAACTTATGATATTCTAAATGAAAAATAACGTAGCAATGAGATTTTCGCTGCGATGTTTTAGTTGAATCTTGACATTTTTATTTTAAACATAAAATTAGATTTCTAACATAATTAAATAAGACCACCTTTAGTTTTCATAAAGGGATTTCTAAAAGATAATTTCTAAAATGTATTATTAGGCCATCGTCATGGCCAATGTAATCTTCAAGATTTGGCCATAACGTCCCGGTCGAGTATAGGGGTTACAACGACTATTTGTATTCTAATTAGATAATGAAAGTACCTCTATAATTTATTGATGGACTCGTATATTTGAAAACCTTAACCCTTGTGTACTTTGTAATATAATGAACTTAGGTGTTTGATATTAAAAGTGGTAAGTCATTTATACATCATGTTAGGATTATGTGTAAATATGAAAATATCTAGTTACATATGCTAAATCAAATCATTTTACTATACTTGCTCAAGGGTCGTCTTTTACTTTTTTTTTTTTTTATTTTGCTTTGCTTGAGGAAAAATAATAACTTAAGTGTTAGGGAGTTTGATTTGTCGTAATTCACTGTACTAGATTAAACTAGTTTTTGTACTTGAGAAGCTTGAATATAAGCATTTTCATCATATTTTACTTGTGTTTTCTTAGTTTATTTTAAATCCAATAAAAAGTGTATTTTGAGTCTTTTATTGACCTTAAGGGCCGAATGAGGCCTAAAAGTGAGCTAATGTACTTAGTGAGTGTGCAGGAAACCATTTAAGGGCATAGAAACTCCATACTGGTCACCATGTTGCAACACAGGAAGTTTGATGTCACAAAATAAGGGGCAAACTACAAGAATTTCGAGACTGCCTTTGGTTTTGCGGTGCAACCAATGGATGTCACGACAAAGCCCTAAAGTTACCTTGAACCTAAGCATACTGCCTTCGATGTAGTGACATAATAACTAAGGTGTCGCAACATTGGCCTTGTACAGGAAACACTTACGAGCTAGGGGAGCTTTGGTCTGCATAATGAAAAGTTAACACAAGAACGACAACTGACCTAGGTTAAGGACCACGACAACCCT
This sequence comes from Gossypium rotundifolium, assembly GCA_025506655.1. Lineage (NCBI taxonomy): Eukaryota > Viridiplantae > Streptophyta > Magnoliopsida > Malvales > Malvaceae > Gossypium > Gossypium rotundifolium. Next base: position 136,052,296 of record CP106729.1, on the reverse strand, counting down.
AACTCTATAAATAGGCTCTTAGAACACTTATTGAGGACAACTTTCATTCTTTGATATTTTCTATGTAATTTTAGTTTTATGTTTTTTTTTTTTCCTTTTTTTTCAGCTTTAGGTTTATTTTCTAGTTCTTTCTGTGTTCTTTGGAGAACTTGATTTGTAGACGCAACTTTCTGCACTTCAATTATCAAATACAAAATAGGATTCTTTAAACTCTACTCTTCTCTTATTATTTATGCATATATTCAATATCAAGTTTACGATTTTTATTGATTCCATGAGGAACTAATTCTCTTATAGGGGATTAGCAAGTGGAGGTGTGATGAACTGATTACTATGTAGTGTTTCCATAGAGGATCAGTTATTTGGGAGAGGAAGTACTTAAGCCCTAGGCTTGATGACCCTAGGATGATGTGACCCCGATAGCATCATGTTACGACACAACTCGATGCCACCGAGATTGGCCCAAACTCGAGGGCCTAAGTGCAAAATGAAGCTTTTAATTTTATTTTGTTAATTTGGTTGCTGGAATAAGGACTTTGATTTATTTATTTTAGTTACTTTAGTTATTATAATATGAGTCTTTAATTATGTCTTGTTTATTAAATGCATCTTTAATTAATGTCTTGCATTATTGATCTACATCTTTTAATTATGACATGCATTATGTGTTCTGCATTTAATAAAGTCATGCATTATGTAAGTCTCATGTTAGTTAAGTTTGCATCATAAATTATAATATGCATTATGTAACTCCCATGTTAGTTTAAGTCTGCATCATTAAATTAAGTCATGCATTAAGTAACTCATTTGTTCATTTAGTTTGCATCTTAATTAAATCATGCATTTAAGCATCATAGTTGTTTGAGTTAGTTTATAAGTGTGTTATTTAATTTGGCTGTTATTTTTTTAATGCATGAGTTATAATGTGTTTAATTTTTTCCTTAAATAAATTGAATGTGTATTTGCTATAGGAAAGTTAAAAAGGCTGGTCACATATTTTAAAGCTACAATAGGTTGTTCGTTTGCCAAGAAGAATCAAATGCTGTCACATTCAATTGGCTGTTTAGTTTTGGCATAAAAGAGTGTACATTTGGTCACTTAATTGCTGGAGCATATTTGGAACATCCCAAAGTTGGGCCTAGTAGGATTGGGCCCATTGAGCCTTGGGCGTAGTAGCGGTTAAAATTTTAGAGAATAAGAGAACGGCTTTAATACAAGTTGGATCTAGTAGGTGAGTGATTTTGGAAGGTTAGGGGGCTTCTATGAAGTCCCGGGTTCAAACTTTGGCTTTAGGGAAATTTTGGTTTTAGGTGAAAAAAACCCTGGGAGTTAGTACTAGGCTTTAAGAATAAAATGTGGAAAAAGTGACACAAGTGGAGTGTGTGGTGTAGTGGCAAAGTGACACCACATAATAGACAAGGGGGTGACGCCACAAAGAGGAAGAAGGTCCAAGGTTCAAGTCTTGGTTCTTGCATTTTGGTTTCTTTTTTAAATGGACTCTAGAATTTTGCCATAGGGTTATATTTAGTTGCGCATGATTTTAGACAAGTGGTTAGCGGTGTGGATTATGCTATAAGGGAGCCTGGGTTTGAATTTCATGGAAAGCAAAAGAGTATTTATTTTGCGGATTGGACGGCAAGAGTTTGAGTTGGATTTAAACTTTTCTAACGGAGGTATCCCATATCGAAAAGATACAAAGAAGGAAAGTGAGAAGCTAGCTATATATAGGCAGTCTATGAGGAGGGTTAAGATACCTTGGTGGGCGTTTGGGCAAGAGTGGTTGGAGCACGGATTAGCACCAGATTCCTATCAGGTGTGTACTTCTCTCTACTCTAGCTATAGAGCGGCAAATGCTGAAAAGCCGGTCACACGAAAATGATAGCCACATGAGCGTGCAATTGCATGTGTTGGAGTTTTGACATGATAGTCGAGGCCACCATGAGTATTCTTGTAGGTTGAGGCTACTTGGGCCATGATGGGCCCGTTGGCCCATATGATTAAATTGTATGACTGTGTAATAGAAATTGGACTAGATTAGTAAAAGATGCGGAGAAGGGTAGTGACATTGATCCACAAAAAGCTCAGCAAGCTCTTGAAATAGCGGAAGCTAACTTGAGGAAAGCTGAAGGCAAGAGGCAAACAATTGAGGCAAATCTAGCTCTCAGACGGGCTAGGACACGAGTTGAGGCTATCAATGCGATTTCGTAACAAGTTGGTTAATCGAAAGAATTTTTGTAGAAACAGAACTTTCATTTATACATCCCCTTTTGATTCTTCCAATTAAATAGAATCAAATACAATCAGATTTTGATCTAACGAAAAATTTTAAAATTGAAAACGTAAATAGAATAGGATGAAAAAGATAGAAAATCAATAAAAGAAGGTGGGTAGAAAAACTTATTAGACACCGGGATCGATGGTATCTAATAAGTTCTACCTACTATTGGATTTGAACAAATGAAGGAACCAATTAGGTTTACGACAAAACTAATATCTGTGGCTAGATTTGGGCTAAATGGGTCACACGAGCGTGTGGGTCTATTTGGGCTGAGAATGGGCCCTAGGCCCAATTGCACCATTTCAATAAGAAAAGGTATCTGTGTCGCTTGAGGCGACAGTAGGCCGTCGGAAAGGCCATTAAGTGCAAAATTATTGAAATACCCTTAGTTTACAAAATTACTGAAATAATCCCAGTTTGTAAAATTACTGAAATACCCCTAGTTTGCGAAATTACAAAAATACCCCCAGTTTGTAAAATTATCGAAATACCCCTAGTTTGTGAAATTATTGAAATACCCCTAATTTGCAAAATTACTGAAATACCCTCAGTTTGCAAAATTACCAAAATACCCCCGATTTGCAAAATTATCGAAATACCTCTGGTTTACAAAATTACCGAAATACCCCTAGTTTGTAAAATTATCAAATACCCCCAGTTTGCAAAATTACTAAAATTCCCCCGATTTGAAAAATTACCGAAATACCTCTAGTTTGTAAAATTACCAAAATACCCCTAGTTTGTAAAATAACCGAAATACCCTCAGTTTGCAAAATTACCATTTTACCCCTACACGACAAAATGATCATTGTACCCTCGTGGTAGTACTAGCGTTGTATGTGTTAATTGTATGATTGATTATGTTTGAGATGCGTTGCTTACATGGATTGGTTATGAGTAGAATTACCTAACTACCCCTATAGGGTGGAATGACTGAAATACCCTTATAGGGTAAAATGATTGATTTGCTCTTATAGATAAATGATCGACTTATGTAATGAGTTGTCTAATGTGACTGTGGTTGTATGACTGATATGCTTTTATTACATGTTTAAATAATTGTTACTAAGCATGTCCATTTTGCATACACTTGTAATGATTGAGCATGACATACACGACATATTGCATGGGTAGGAATTATGGTACGGAGGAAGATTTGAGGATCGCATGGCTGTATGGTATGGATCCAGGATCGCATGGCCGTATGGTATGGATCCACCATAGGCTTTAGCCACCGAAGCGACCATCTTTGCATCGATAATGTTATCGAGGGCTGTGTGCCATTAATATGGGCTTCGTACCGTAATTATGGGCTTTATGCCAATATCAAAGGCTTTGTGCTGTTATTATGGCTTTGTGCCAATCATATTTACCATGGCTATGTGCCTAACATATATATATTGATGACTCCGTGTCAATATTTGAGGATCGCATGGCATTATGGTATGGATCCACCAGAGGCTTTAAGCCCAATGTATGTGATTAAACAACTTTGCTGTAATGTTCGATAGTATAGCAACTGGGCTACCCTTGGTGTGTAGTGGTGAGGGTCGATTGTAGAAATCCCCACTAGTGTGTTTGGCAGGAATGGGTGGTGTGTAGCGGATGGAAAAATTAGGTTGGGCTGGCTTTACATCGCATTGCATACATTATCGGCTGTGACATACAATATGGGTTAAGGCTCAACCAAGGCTATTTTGGGCTAAGGCTCAATTGCCACCGTTACTGTAACGGTCTTCGGCCCGGATTGTTGTGATGCATGTTCTTACTGATGAGGGTTGTACACACCTAGTTTTCATAAACTCACCCCCTCTTTTTATTAAATGTTTCAGGTAATTCCCAGTGATAGAGGATTGGGAACCGTGGAGGACTCGAGGGTGGCTATACATCGGAGATACTACTCGTGAACTTTAGTAATTTTGATTTTTACCTTTTCTTTTAGATTATTTATTTTGGGTTAATATTTTATAATAAGGCCATTGGTTTATTTTTTTGAAGTTTTCATTTATAACTATTAAACTTATAAATCTGAGGTTTTTTAAAACATTAGCAATCGTTTTCTAAAATATCATGTTTACGCAACGATGCAAGTTCAACTTTCATAACAAAATAGTTTTTCAAAACAATAACAACTTTTAAATGGTCATTTAGCAAATTGTGTTTTTCTCAAACAAACAACGAACTCGGAGTTCAAAAATCGATAAAACTTTTCTAAACAATTGCTTAGCTTTTCAACTTCCTTCAATGTGACACGCCAGATTTGGGCCTAACTTCTAAGCCGTGTTTGGGGTGTTATAATTATGGTATTAGAGCCTAGGTTGCAAAACTCTACTATGGAATGGGTTCAAAAATGTTTTTCAAAGTTATTTGAAATTTGGTTTTAAAAAAAGTATCTTTATTGGAAGTATGGCACCTTAATCCCTGGCACCAAATCCGTAAGTTCCCTTACTTATTATTATATGCTATAATGACTGTATTTATTTTGTGTATGTTTCAGATGTGATGTATGAATGAAAAATTTTTAAGTATGAGAGTTAAATATCTGTTTGCTCTTGTATTAGATATTTGGTTATGTGAAGAGGTTCCAAGCTTAAGTTAGAAAGTGTATTACTGTTTTAGAATCAGAGTGCGTAGCGTGAGTGTAGTGTTGTAGGTAAGGATGTGCGACTATTTCTATAGCTAGAAATTTCAAGGGCAGAATTTCTTTAAGGAGGGTAGATTTGTAACATCCCAAAGTTGGGCATAGTAGGATTGGGCCCATTGGGCCTTGGGCGTAGTAGCGGTTAAAATTTTAGAGAATAAGAGAATGACTTTAATGCAAGTTGGATCTAGTAGGTGAGTGATTTTGGAAGGTCAGGGGGCTTCTATGAAGTCTCGGCTTCAAACTTTGGCTTTAGGGAAATTTTGGTTTTAGGTGAAAAAACTCTGGGAGTTAGTCCTAGGCTTTAAGAATAAAATGTGGAAAAAATGACACAAGTGGAGTGTGTGGTGTAGTGGCAAAGTGATACCACATAAGAGACAAGGGGTGGTGCCACAAGGAAGGAAGGAGGTCCAAGGTTCAAGTCTTGGCTCTTGCATTTTGGTTTCTTTTTTAAATGGACTCTAGAATTTTGCCAAAAGGTTATATTTAGTTGCGCATGATTTTAGACACAAGAGGAGCTTGTGGCCAAGTGGTTAGCGGCGTGGATTATGCTACAAGGGAGCCTGGGTTCGAATCTCATGGAAAGCAAAGGAGTATTTATTTTGCAGATTGGATGGTAAGAGTTTGAGTTGGATTTAAACTTTGCTAACAAAGGGATCCCACATCAGAAAGATACAAAGAAGGAAGGTGAGAAGCTAGCTATATATAGAGCAGTCTATGAGGAGGGTTAAGATACCTTGGTGGGCATTTAGGCAGGAGTGGTCGGAGCGCGGATTAGCACCAGATTCCTATCAGGTGTGTACTTCTCTCTACTTTAGCTATAAAGCGGTAAATGCCAAAAAGCCAGTCACACAAAAATGGTAGCCATACGAGCGTGCGAGCGCACGTGTGGCAGCTTCGAGGCGATAGTCGAGGCCACCACGATAAGTATTATTGTAGGTTAAGGCTACTTGGGCCATGATGGGCCCGTGGGCCCATATGAATAAATTGTATGACTGTGTAATAGAAATTGGACTAGACTAGGTGAATCTAATATCTGTGGCTAGATTTGAGCTCAATGGGCCACACGAGCGTATGGGTCCATTTGGGCCGAGAATGGGCCCTAGGCCCAATTTCACCGTTTCAATAAGAAAAGGTCTCTGTGTCGCTCGAGGTGACAGTAGGCCATGGGAAAGGCCAGTAAGTGCAACATTACTAAAATACCCTTGGTTTATAAAATTACCTAAATACCCCCGGTTTGCATAATTACCGAAATACCTCTAGTTTATAAAATTACCAAATTACCTCTGGTTTGTAAAATTGCCAAAATACCCTTAGTTTGTAAAAGTACCAAAATACCCCTAGTTTGTGAAATTATCAAAATACCCCAGTTGACAAAATTACCGAAATACCCCTATTTTGGAAAATTATAAGATACCCTTGGTGTGTAGCGGAGGGGTAGGTCGAGCTAGAATTCCCCACAGGAGTCATAAGGTTGGAAGGGAAATGGTGTGTGTAGCGGATGGATTTTTGGGGTATGTTTGCATTATTTGTTTATAAATGATACGATATGATATGATATGAGGTCACTTTGGGCTAAGGCCCAAGACCACCGATTTTGATAGGGCTTAGGCCCAATATGAATATTTGTAAGTGATTTGATTGCCAAGGGTTGTGCACACTGAGTTTCGAAACTCATACCTCTTTAATTTAATGTTTCAGGTAATCTCGAATAGATGACTCGACGTGGGAGAGGACTCGGAGATGGCCACACTACAAGAGGCTTGAATTTTCATTTATTTGTTTCAAAGTACTTGTTTTTATTTACTTAATTTTCGGTGGATGTAATAAGGCCTTGTACTCTGTTTTGACTTTAGATTTATTTTGGGTTTTGAGATCAATTGTTTATTTAATTATTAAACCTAAGTAAGCTCTTATGTTCAAACTTGGTTTCAGAAATACTTAAAATAATAAAATGGGTTTTTATCTTTAATTAATAAGACTAAAAGATTTTGGGCTTTTGGGCCTTAGATTCTTAATTAGCAAAACCGTTTTGAATTGTGCCTTTAATGTGACATTCCGAATTTGGGCCTAACTTCTAGGCGGGTTTGGGGTGTTACATTTTTGGTGGATATTAAAGCACTCAAAGCACATTATGGTGGCTTTTCAAATGGACCAAAAGTGACTTTTCAAGTCTGATCAGTTTCATGCACTCAAAGCTAGTTATGGTGATATTAAAGAGATGAATACACAAGCATTAAGGAATTTGGTTAAGGGGAAAATGAAGGGACATCAAGTAGCACATTTAAAGGATCATTAAGCCTTCATCAAGTGAAAAGGCTTGACTTTTCAGCTATGCATGAATCAAGTGAAAAGACATGACTTTTTGGCTGCCCATTAAGAGTTATAACCGAATTTAAATATTTTAATAACTTTAGTTAAATGCTAAAGGTGAAAGGTCACAAATAGGCATTTGAACAGTCATAATAATGCCTATAAATAGATTGTAAGAAGACATTATTATGGTGAGACAATACACTTTGACGTTTTATGAATTTTAATTCATTTGTGAGTTTATTCAACTCTCTAAATTCGTTTAAGGCCCAAGCTAACTTATCTAGCATAGCTAGTGGCGTCTTCCTTGTTTCTTTGAACTTATCACTCAAACCCGAGTGTGGCGCTCACCCATTTTGATACCTTTGGTTCCTAACTCTATATAGTTAGCGGGTTAAGGTCCTTTGTTTCTTTTCCATCATCTTAAGTGACTTATAAGTTTTGGGTCAATACTCTTAATAGTATTGGTTCACTTTTGTCCTTAAGCTCAAATATCTATTTTATCCAACATTCTAATTTGTTTACTTCAAACCTTAGCCGAATTTTTACCATCATTCACTTAGCCATTTCCATCATCATTTCATTTAGCTAATTCAAACCTTCTCTTTATTCCCTTTATTTCAACACCCAATCCTAATCTATCCTAAAACTTTTTGAAAACCATTCCTTTAATCCTACACTTAGCCAAATTCCTTCAAACTCTGAATTGAACAAAGCTTCTCCATTTTATGATTGGGCACATCTACGACTCAAATCACAACCCATGAGACGCGTTCGTAGCATAGGAAGTCATTAAGGTGGGAATTAACCCAAAATTGGTATGGCTTATCCGTGAACACCTTAGCCCCAAATTAGTCTGGACTGTGAGGTCAAGAGATAAATAGTTCTTGTCGACTCATTAGTTTAGTGGAAGATCGAGAGATCCTGATAGGGTAATGACTAGTAGATTGAGTAGAAACCCAAAATAAGAATTAGTTATGATCACCGAAGCTAGCTAAATACCCATGCTTAGATTTGATAAAGTTAGAATTCATTCATCCGAAGTTCACTTTATTTTTGCTATTGTTATTTTTCTTATTATAAAAACCAAAAAAAAAAATTCCCATATGTTTAGTCTTAATATAATATATTTAAAGTACTAATTAGGTTTATTTACATTTAGGTTAAAGTTAATTTAGTACTCTCCTCCCTTGGGTACGATCCTCGGAGTACTCACCTACTTTGTTGTAAAAAGTATATTACAACTTGACCCGTATACTTGCGGGCATCACCTCAATTCCATATCTTTAGTTGTAGTATTCATACTCTGAAATTTGGTAGTTCAGAGGCGGTCAGCACCCAAGTTACTTAAGGAGTTGAAGATATGACTTCAGGAGCTACTGGTTAAAGGTTTCATTCGACCAAGCATATCACCTTACGGTTCTCTAGTGTTTTTGTAAAGAAGAATGATAGAAGCATGACGGTTTGCATCAACTATAGTAGTTGAATAAGCTGACTAACAAAAACAAGTATCCATTGCAATAAATCGATGACTTGTTTCAACAACTATGAGGTGCTACTATGTTCTCAAAGATCGACTTGTGATCTGATTATTACCAACTCAAGGTGAAAGAATACAATGTACTGAAGACAACTTTTAGGGTGAGGTATGGGCACTATGAGTTTTTGATGATGCCTTTTGCGTTGACAAATGCACCTGCTACTTTCATGGACCTAATGAACCGAGTATTTCATGACTACATGGATAGGTGTGTGATTGTTTTCATTGTAGATTCTGTGTAAGGAGCAGTTGTTCTTGAAGTACAGTAAGTGTGAGTTTTGGCTGTAAGAAAATGCATTTTTGGGGAACATTATTTTAGCTAAAGGGGTTCGTGTAGACCCAATGAAGATCGAAGCCATTATGGAATCGAGATCGCAGAGAAGTATGACTGAAGTGAGAAGCTTTTTAGGGTTCGTATGGTACTATTAAAGTTGAGAATAAATTCTCTCTATTTTTTGGCAGAATAACAATCTATCAAAGTTGTCTTAATAGCTCTACCGGTGCCATCTATTTATAGGAAGAGAAGGTAGAACCCTTGTTGAGTTGTACTGGTTTATTTCAAATAGAAAAACATCCTACTTAGAATAGGACTAAAATGGACATCACACCCTAGTATTGCTACTAGGTTTGCCGCCCCCTTCATGTCCATTAGTGAATTTTGGGCCTCTTTTATCGAGTCCAATTACGAGTACTTCCTGGGCCTTGTTGACCCAGTACTCTGTAATGTGATCCAAACCAATTATGCTTTTCTATTTCCTAAAATAAACTTTAATATAAAACAATTTTCTCATCCCTATTTTAACCCCAACAAAATTTTGGCAATTTTACCCCTCGTAAAATTTTGATGATTTTTCTCCTAGTAAAATTTTAAAAAATATGTTCAATATTTCACAACTCAACATGTCCACTATGATAGAATGGTTTATTTTCATTTTCGGGCTTCAAAACAGTCTAAAAACCTCATTGTTTCGATTAGTTTTTAAGTAATTCATATAGGATTGCAAATGGATCATTTTCATTTTCCATTTCCATTTCCATTTTTTGAAACCTACATTCATTTAGAAATGATCCCATTTCTCCATTTTGGAGAAAACCATAATCATTCTTGAATGTTTTCATTTCTCTTTTCCAATTCATTTCGTTCATTTCTATTCAAACACAATTCATTTCTGGTTTGAACGAGCTAGAGAAGGGACTAATTGGACATTTTTAGTTGAGGTTCAAATGATTTATAATTGACTTTCATCTTTTCACGTATTAATTATAAACTCATTTAGTCATGAAGTCATTCCATTATAGTATCGTGACTGAGCTCTCCCCAATGACATGCCATTACAAAAGTAATTACTTAGTGCTCGTCCAATGACCTTGTCATAAGTGTGTTACCCTCATAGGATACTCTTGATCTCTTTGGGATAATATTTGTTCTCCCAATATGATCCTATTTTATCTCATGGTAACCATTATATCTTTTTTCATGAAAAGTCAATCACTACCAAATAATGATAATCATCCATCATAAAGACGGACAACCCCTGGCCACATTTTCTTTTCATCAATCATGTAATGTCAATGAGAGGATATCATTTACCCATGTTTTGGGATATGAATTCCACTATTATGAATAACGCTACATACTAGATAAGTTGTACACACCAACTGAATTCCACTATGCTAATTGGGTTTTGTAGAGTGATTTGGTTAGGAGCCAACTGAATTGACAGATCAAATATCAAATCTACAGGATTATCATTTATGTTCCTCTCAGAACCTATAGGCCATTATGAAGGAAAAACTCTAGATTCAATTGATACTTTTTGAGACCCACCATAGGGAAACTGAATATATATATTGTGAGAATGATTAGTTTGGATTGGTTTTCTTCCTTTAATATCTACTCTCTGGTTTATCCTCTTAGAACTTATATGTTTTCTTATCTAAAAGCTAATGATTTATAATTAATAAGTGAATGTTCCACCTTCTAATAAGTCTAAGATCTTTGCATGTTAAGTTTTTGAAAAAATAAGGTTATTAATAAGCTTATGAATAGTAGGTTATGAATAAAAGGCCTTGCATTGGGGTTGTCTATGTTTGAGATGTTAACAATTTGTATGTAAATGGGTTTTAATGGTGAATCTATGTTCTTTTAGTAGTTGTTGCTGCTTGTTCGAGAAAGGTGTTCGAGTTGGGAGTTCAAGCTATAGTTAAAGTGAGTATCATGTGAGTCTCTATTCTGGCTCCTACTTGTGAATTTTTCCAAGTAAAAACGTAGATATAAAGGTAAAACCTCATACAAATGGTAAGTGCGTAAAGTATAGTGGTTGCTACATATGTGATGTTGATAAGTTAGAAGTATTGTCTTAATAGAAAGTTGAGTGGTAAGTGTGCAGGTAAAGCTTGACATGGTAAAGTATGAATTATCCTGGTGTGTGAACAAATCTAGGCAAGTGGATAATAAGTAAAACATTCCTTTGTGATGCCTTTGGTAAGGAAGCTATATTGCTAACTAGACTGGCGGGCCACAATATGAAAATAAGTGCCTAACGATGTGGCTAAGATCTATGACATGATGTGATACAAAAACACTCATGGTGATGCCTCTAGTAGACGAATACTGGATTGGTAGATCATGACATGAGGATGTGTAATTCCATGTGGTTGAGGCCCATGGCATGATATGGAAAAATGAATATTTATGGTGATGCCTTTAGTAATATGAAGAATTGGACTGGCAAATCACGATATGAAGATATGGATAAGTCCATGAAGGAGTAACCCATTGCACCTTCTATGAAAGTCCGGTGGGACAGTAAATACGTGATTTTGTATATTGCTTATGTGGTGTGATCTGCTAAGCCTGTATGTCGTATTTTGTATGACCTTAATGGCTAGTTCTATATCGTCTCATTGGCGTATTTGGTGATGCGTGTGTGGTAGAATATGGTTATCCACCCTTGTGGTAAGTTCTGGATAAGTTTTGAGAGTTCTCTAATAGATAAGTTTATGATAAGGATACAACACGTCTAAATTTATTTTAGCTTGATTAGTTCTGTGAGATAATTCAATGAGTATAAGGAAAGTTTCCTTTAAGGAATTATGTATCTGCATGTTCAGAGAGGGAATCCTTCAATGTAATTTGTTAGATTATAATACAGGCTTTTTCATAAATATGAAGAATATAATTGTTCGTTGGTCTAAGTTCGTCTGCACTATGTAAGATTGAAATTTGAGTTATTTGGTATCAATGATATGTGAATAGTATCATGACTCGTTCTGGGCTTCAAGTGAATCTAAGCTATTGGATTTCTTAGATGATACTATGATTGGTAACAAAGATGTATGGATTTCTTTTAAATGATCTAGATAGTTGATTGTTAGTATGAGCATGTATCGGCCTTTAAACTATAATATGCTTCATTTAATAGACTGATAGTATCAACATCAATATGGGAATCCGCTCATTGTGAGTTCTAATGGTAAGTATCCGCCAGTGAAAAGTTTTCGTATACGACCATTCTGGGAAAAATGTTAAGTGTTTGTGTGAAGAGGAATTCGTAGGAAAGAGGGATCTGCAGAAACATTCCTTTGAAAGCTATTTACAGGCCTAACGTACTTTTGGATACTATTCTTTATATCTTATAAAATTAAATAAAATAGAAGGTAATATGTTGAAAAGAATTATTCTTAGCATTGTTAAAGTTTATGCTAAATGTTTGTATATGGTAACATCTAATATATGGATCTAATTATTCGGTTTGGGTAGAAGGTGTTACAATGATTCCTATTGCTGCCACCACTACAATGGTTGGTACCTTTGCGATGACTTTGCTTTATTCTAACCATTTTGGGGAAAGATGAAGAAAATAAAAGGGATTTAAGAAATTACCTGGGAAATGTGTTGAGAAATGATCTAGGGAAAAGAGGAGGAACTCAGATGAGGAAATAAAGAAGACTCAAATAGCAAGCAGAGATTTAGGAAGAGGCTTAGTCAGTAAAGAGTTGAGGAGTGATTTAAGATAAATAGCCTATTTTCCTAACGTCTTGATTTACATAATGAAATGTCTAAAGGAGGTTGAGAGATTTGAAGCAAACGATTTGGATTTTGAAATCCCTAGATGACACCTATAGAGCTATAGAGGGTTTTTCTTAAACCCTTCGAAAAAAAAAAGGGAAGTGTTCGCCAAAGCTCATTGTTTATCGAGTACCCATCATATGACCTATGTTGACCCCGTAAATGACAATTAGTTTTGTGTTGAGAAATGATTGGATGATGGTGTAAGTAAACATCTGCCCAAGTAAGTACAAAGTGCCCCGTGCCACTAGTTCCCTTGTAGAGAATCTGGTAGAGTTGTCGATGAGCGGGATAAGATCTGGATGAGATTTAAGGTGTTAAGGCAATAGCATGACCCCAAGAAAAAGGAAGCGACTGCCATTGGATATGCAGAAAATATTCTAAGACAAGGGAAAATAAATTATACACCACCTTAAGAGGATTAGATAAGAAAGGAAATTTCAAGGAAGATATTTTCTTTAAGGGTAGGGGAGTTGTAACACCCCTTACCCGTATATGACACCGAAATAGGGAACGAGGCATTATCGAACTTATTCACAAGCAAACATTCAAAATCGAGACATGAATTTTCACTCAAATTTAAAACTTTTCAAAAACATTCATATCGTCCCTAAAATGAGCCTACAAGGCCCAAAACATGGATCGGAAGTGGTTTAAGACTAAATCGAGAACTTTGGAAACTTTTAGAAAACTTGGAAAAATTTTCATGAAAAAGGGGTCACACACCCGTGTGGGTTCGGGACATGCCCGTGTGACCCTAAGACACGCTCGTGCTTCAAGTCGTGTTCAAATTAGGGATCATTCTGTTTATGACATCATCATCAAATTGAGGTCACATGGCCAAGTCACACGCCCATGTGCTTAGGTCATGTGGTCGATTAAATTTTCATAATTTTTCAATAAATAGGTGCAAACTTCACATAGCCAAGACACACGCCCATATTCAAGGCCGTTCCTTCCACACGACTAAGACACACACCCTTGTGCTCATTACTGAGCATTTTGTTTTGCAACCATTAAGGTGCATGGGATACATGACATGTAACAGCTCGATTTTGACCCTAATCATAATAGTGGTTTTGAGACCACAAATTCGAGACTAAAAAATATTTTAAAATTATTTTCCGTGTTTATTATGTGTGAAATTGCTTGTATTAAATTTTAGTGTTTTAATTTTGTCATTTAGGTGTCCGATTAAACAAAAGGACTTAATCGCGTAAAATGAAACTTTATGGTTAGTTGTGAAAGTGCTTAATTGTTGTTGTCTTTTTAAAAGGGAGGAATTATGTTGCAAATAGACCATTTTTATTATGTAGTGGACGGCAACATGCCATTATTATATGTTTTTTTATATGTTAAAGTTTATAAATTAAACTTTTATATTAATATAATATTATAATATATTATAATAACTTATCATAAAAGTTAAAAGCCAAAGGTTATTAATTGTTTTCCATAACCAAATGTAAACAAAAAGAAAAATAAAGAAAACTAGCACAATTTGGCCATGAATAAAGCTTGAATCAAGGTGAGTTTTAGTTCGGTTTTTGATAATTTTTATGTTTTTATGATCGTTGCTTTGAATACTTTCCGACCCATGTCTTAATTTTTATTTTGATGAGTTTGTGTTTTTCTATTGATGATACCTTGTTGTTTTTATTGTTTGATGATGAAATATGAAATATATTTGTTTGATTAACAAGTTTTGTCTTTGAATTTTTGATGAATTTGAGTAATTTGTACTAAATTGCAAAAATAAATTTTTAAGGGACTAAAATGTAAAATAAATAAAATGTGTGGGCTTGTATGAGGACTAGGAATATTCAGCCCTTATATAGTGTACTCAAATTTTGTGTTTTTTGTGTTTTGTGCAAAAAGGACTAAATTGTAAAAAGTGTGAAATGTTAGGGGCAAAATTGTAAATTGCCCATTTATGTGTTTTTAGACTAAATTGAATAGAATGGTGTTAAATAAGCTTAATTTGAATATGTTTAGATCAAGATCCAAAGAAATTGGATTAGGATTGGGGAAAGACAAAAGTAGTCGATTAGCCGATTTCACGGTTGTCGACGTCCGAGGTAAGTCAATAAGCATTTAAATGTTGTAATATCTATGAATATAAATTTTTTATGTAATTACTTGAATTATTTGAACTATTATTTGCTATGGCCGAATGTGTACTTGGATAATTGGCTATCTTCCGAGCTTGATTCGATCGAGATTCGATGTCTGTAAGCCCCGCATGAACCTTAGGAATAGATAGGATACATATGTCATGACATAGGATATCTGATATCTGTTATCGTGTAAGACCACGTCTGGGACGTTGGCATTGACTTGTATTTATGTGTAAGACCATGTCTGGGACATTGGCATCATATTTGATTCGTGTAAGACCCTGTCTAGGATAGTGGTATGGATATGTGATTACATGTAAGACCACGTCTAGGACGATGGCATTGTACGAGCTTTCGACTATCCGCGTATCCTTTTGAATTTTGAATGGTTCAACGAGCATCTATAAGTGAAGGCCAATGTGAAATTCAAATTAAAGGAACTCAGGTACGTATATAAACTGTGTTATGAAAAGTAAGGTAAGTTATATGTTTAATGCATTGTATAAAAGTTCAAGTATGAGCATGTGAACTATATGTAAGATTTTAATTTAAGGTATTCGGCCAAAGTGACTTATGTGTGAATTTGATATTGAGATTTTTGTTAGTTCTTGTGAAAGTGTATAAGTTAACTATTTGATTTGTAAATAAAGGGATTTAATGTTAAATTATATTCATAGCTTTGTATATTTGGTTTTGTTAATTTAGTTGGTATTAGCTTGCTTATGACTTACTAAGCTTAAATAGCTTACTCTGTGTTTTTCTGTCTACTTCTATTTTATAGATTTTGGATATACATTACGAGCTCTGGGATCTTCAGCAAGACTTATCACACTATAGACAGTTTCCTTTGGTATTTTTACTAAGTTGATTTTGGGTATATGGCATGTATAGCATAGTAAAAAGTCGAATGTGGATTAAGTACTTTTGTATGTAATTAATAGCCATGCGAAGATGGCTTATCTTCTTTTGATCGATTGAATATTTTTGTTTTTGGTTGTGATGGTCATTGGAAATGAGTTTATACTTATACATATTTGTTTATGGTATAAGTTCATGATAGGTAACTAAGTATGATGTTATAATTTGGACATGTTGAATTCGGTTTAGTGATATGTAAATGTGTATGTGTTGTGGATTTTGTGATGGTTTGATTTGTTTATTAAATGGACTAAGGTCGGATGTGTATATATATATAAATTGTGGTTGATGTTAAAGGAAAGGCATGTACAGATAGTTTTAGCAAGTATGTATACTAGTATGATGTGATTTGGTTTTGATGATATATATATATATATATATATGTTTGAATACAACAAATGGGTATAAAGTGTTGTTTACTCATTAAGTCTTTAATAAGTT
Source organism: Gossypium rotundifolium (assembly GCA_025506655.1). Classification (NCBI taxonomy): domain Eukaryota; kingdom Viridiplantae; phylum Streptophyta; class Magnoliopsida; order Malvales; family Malvaceae; genus Gossypium; species Gossypium rotundifolium. The sequence goes on along the minus strand of CP106729.1, from coordinate 136,035,976 downwards.
GGTTTGAATTGATGATGTTAATTATGAATGTTTGGTTATATACTTGTGATAAATAATTAACTGTGAGGTAAATGGATTTGGTACGATGTTTAGGTATGAAATTGGTTGCATGATGTGATAATAATTAGAATGGAAAATCTTGAATGTACATTTATAAGTTAAATTATGTTAAGTAATGGAAAAGTGGTTAATATGTTATATATATATATGTGTGTGTGTGTGTTTGTAACATCCTAAAATCTAGCGGTCTGTAATATTTGTGTATGTAACACCCTTTACCCGTAATCCCCGTCGAAATCGGGCACGAGGCATTACCGTATAAAACTACTTGATCGCCACTTAGGCTCAACGCGACTACTCTCCTTGAGTCACTACAACAACTTCTTTTTTGACCTACGAGACCTCACTCATACATACGAGGGCTCTCGAGACTATATCGGGAACTCTTACGATCTATAAAATTTCTTTCCCATCTAAACAGGGAGTACATGCCCGTGTTAGATGACATACACGCCCGTGTATAGTCACACACGCCCATGTGCTCAAGCCGTGCCTAAAAACCCCAGCATTCTGCCAAAGTCCCACGGCTAGGGAACATGCCCATGTGGAATGGGACACGCCCGTGTACCCTCAAGACATACCTGTGTCTTCCACCCATGGTCGACACTAACTAATTTCACACGGCTTGGACACGACCGTGTGGATAGTCCGTGGTCTATCCTGACTTAAAATGCTAACATGCAGGGGACACACGGCTAAGTCACACGCCCGTGGGATGACCGTGTGTTACACATGGCCTAGACATACGCCCATGTGTTTATCCACATGGACAAGAACAAAGCCATATGACAAGTTCTATTCACTCCACGAGCATATGACACATGCACTCATACAACACATCCATAATCAACTCATATTGGAGTGCAATCACACATGGGTAACTACATCTTTTTATATCATAAAATAGCCAACAACCATGGCAAATTTATAAGGTAATTATCTTAACAAGAGCCAATACACTTATGGCCAAAATAACAAAATAATCTAACTAGTCTAGCCCCTATACATGCCATACACAAAATCACTAAGTCTAAATATACTGAAGTGAGTAGATAGTACGGACGGTCTCCTGGTTTTCAGCTTATCCTTGGCTCAGGTCTTAAGCTCTATAAAACAAAGGAAAGAAATGGGAGTAAGCTTTAAGTTTAGTAAGTTTACATGTAAACAATATAAAATTTTAACATGTATTCAACAATTTCATAACTTTATATACTAAGCAAGAAATAATCTACATTCATGATCATGCTTACTCATTTCCTCCATTCACACATTCCAACCATATCACTAGTACAATGTATACATTCATTAACAGGTTTCCCCTGCACCTAACATCATAATGTTACAATATACAACACATCACAATCTCTTAGTCAATTACTTAGAGTCAATTTACTTGATGGTTCTGCACTTAGTCCACCATTAGTCTTTATTAGCGTGGTAAGGCACTTAGCCCACCAAAAAGGTTAGTTACGGTGGTATCGCACATAACCCACCAAATGATAAGTAGACGATGGTATCGCACAAAGCCCATCGTAATTAAGCACTAAGTTGGTATCGCACTTAGCCCACCAAAAGATAAATAGACGATCGTATCGCACAAAGCCCATCGTAATTAAACAATAAGGTGGTATCGCACTTAGCCCACCAAAAGATAAATAGACGATGGTATCACACAAAGCCCATCATAATTAAACAATAATTATTTAATGACTACCACATTCAATCCACTTGGATCACATATGTTCTCAATCATGTCATACACTAATTAGCAGCACAATGTCTTTAAATAAAATTGTATTGTTTACACATAAACTTACTTCGATGCAAAACGTGTTAACTAGCGATTTACTCAATCACCTTGCCTTTCCCACGGTCAAGGTTGATTCTGCACTCTTCTTGATCTATAACAATGAAATTCATTTGTTTAGATCATTCTATGATCATAATACATCAAATTCTACACTTGGGCAAAAATGACCATTTTGCCCTTGTATATTGGTAAAATTACTATTGTGCCCCTAGGCTCGTAATTTATTTTTCAACACATTTTCTCAATAATTAAGCCTAGCTAAACATTTATTTCTCTTACAACTACTCACCATTCTCACCATTTCATGCATTTATGACACAATTTCATTCTTTACATTTAAGTCCTATTTAGGTGTTTTCATGCAAACACCTTTCACAAAAGTTATTCCTCATCTCCCTAACATTCATTTTCTTCCATAAAAACTCAGCTAACAACATAATTACTCTCATGGGAAGTCCTAGACTTCCCATCATAATAAAAATTAGTCCCCTCATTAGCTAACTTAAGCTTTGGGTGTTCCAAAAACATAAAAAAATCACCAAGAAAGACCTCTAAAATCACTTACTTGCAAGGATGAGATGTAGCTGAAATTTTCAAGCTTTGAAACCATTAAACATGCTAAAATTTTTGGTAGTATGGGGAGATGAATAGTGAAAGATGATAGCTCCCTTTAGTCATCTTATTTTATCATATTTTAGTCAATTTTTCACCAACTATCACCTAGTTTGACTAAATTTAATGCTTTTGTTCCCTAAGCACCCTATGGTAGGCCATTACACTCCAAAATGGCCCAATTGCATTTTAAAATCCTCTAAATTACATTCTATAGCTATTAGGTACCCCTACCTTATAAAATAGAACTTTTGCATCTTATGCGATTTAGTCCTTTTTCACAATTAAGCATGTTATTGCTAAAATTAAAGCACCAAAACTTCCATATAGCCATATATTAATACCATATCACATAAAATAATACTAAAATAATTTTTCTCAACCTTGGATTAATGGTCCCGAGACCACTGTTCTGACTAGCCCCAAAATCGGGCTGTTACAGTGTAAATGCATGTTATGTGGTTCTATGTGTTGTTCAAGAGTGTTAAGGGGCACTAGGGGCTGGGGTCGAGATTGAGCCCTAGTAAAATTTTGGTTTTTGGTCACTTTAGGGGGGAGGACTGTATGAAGCAAGGCTTAAGGGAATATGTTGGTGTTTTGTTAACACAAGTGAGTAAAGGGCACAGTGGTGGTGGCGTCAACATGCATACAAGGGGAGTGAGGTTTGAATCCCACAAGTAGCACTTGGGGGTTTTATTTTTGTGCTTAGGGAAGGGAGGTAGCTGAGTGGAGATCAAACACTGCCTTAGTGGTTGAGGACTTGGTCAAATCATTTGAATGATTGATGGAGAGGATGTTGGGGAGTAAAATCTGGAGCAAATCAAAGGATTGAGGGGGAGATGTAGTGGTGGCCGAATATGGGGAAGTGCTTGGGGGAATTTTGACTAGAGGAGGGTTTTGTGTAGCTAATTCAAGACCTAGGGTGTTAGTAGAACCAAAAATTTCCTTGTGTGAGGCATTTGTTTTTCTTTTGTTGTTTTTGGGTTTTTATTGAGAAGTAATCAGAGTTTTTTTTCCTTGTCTTCTTTCTTTCGTACCACTTTTTACTTTTTGAGCATCTTTTCTTTACATCTTTGAATAGACCAAACAATTGTTGGCTGAATCAACTTTGTGTACCTCTCTTCACTTTCTATTTCTTTCTCTTTTCTTTAAGCCGAAGTGCCATACCTCTTCCTACTTGATTTTTCTTTAAGCCGAATTTGGTAAGGTCTCATCCACTCTTCTTTTTTTCTTTTCCCTGTTCTCTCATCTCCTTCTCTAGAACTTCTCTAACATCCGAACCTCCTCTTTTATTTTTTTAAATCAGTTTCTCGGTGCTTTTGCTAATAGCCGAATATTAGTAGTTGGAAGTTGAGTGTTCTTTGACCATTGAACCTATCTTATTTATTCGATTCAGTTGTGATCACAAGGTAACGTCTTTCTCTATCTCTTTTCTTGTCTTTCTTTTCTCTTCTCTCCCCACTATAGTCGAAACACTCACTTTTTCCTTTATCTTTATTTAATTGTGGTGAACCACTCTTGTTTTCTTTTGATAAGGGATGGATTCTCTAGGGTGCAATTCGCATCATATGGGTTCAAACCACTTTGAGATATTGTCTTGTTGTGAGTAAGTTAAGGATATGATCGACTTGGGACAATGGGTTCTCTTATTTTTTGATCGAAGTCGTTGGGGCCTAAAGGCCATTTTTTTTACAATCATCTGAGATAAACTTTCTAACACAATCTTTTTGTTAGAAGCGTGAAACCTTGATCAATAGAGGGTGGACCGAATACTCTCTTTAGAAGAAAGGCGTGTATCTATCGGTAAGTTAAGCCTTTAGTCTTGTATTCACGTTTTGGGTTTATTCGAACGAGAAGACTAACTACTTACCCGATTTCGTCTCAGGTGTTTTGGAAGGTGTTGTGTATTGCAACTTGTAAGCAGGTGTGTAATCTCACACCTCTCTGAATGTTCGTGTGAAATGTTTGTGAAACGGCCAAATATCGAAATACCGAAAAATCTAACAATTGTGACTACTCGAGCGCGCGAGTGCTCGTAGTGGTAAAACGAGATGCGAGAATGTGACGTTAAGTCGTTGAGGGTGTCAAGAACACTCTCGCTATATTGAGGCTGAAATGGGCCTATCCGGGCCAAAACGGGCCAAATGGACCCAATGGGCTATTCGACCCACATGGGTGAAATTGATGGAAAATTGTAAAAGAGTAAGTGCGGTTGCAAAATCTAGAAATCTAAGACTGTAACATTATGAAATGGGCCACACGAGCGTGTGGGCCCGTTTGGGCCTAAAATGGATTTTAGGTCAGTAGCTTCGTAGAGACCTAGAAAGGGTCTCATGACGCTCAAGGTGACAGTAGGCCTTCAAAAAGGCCATTAGTTTGTAAAATGACTGAAATATCCTCGGTGGGTAAATTACTGATATACCCTCGTTGGGTAAAATTACGGTTATACCCTTAGAGGCAGATTTGGCATGATTGTGCATAACTTGATTAACTGCCATGATGATACATTTTGCATACACTAAATTATTATGCCATGACATGTTGCATTGGGATGGGTTGTAATGATGTAGGAAGTGTTGTACTAGTGGCTATGTCATAATATCTTGATTTGATGGCTCGACCATATATATCGTCTTGGCGACTTTGCTACGTTTATCTTGGCGACTCATTGCATTCTTGGAGTGTAGAGTTGGGTGGGTTGACTTGGTCCCCACATGGAGTGTAGGGCTAGTACGGGTGGAGTGTAGCAGATGGACTATTAGTTTGGGTTGCATTTTCTGTTTGCATTACCAAGATATTGGGGCCGTGGGCCCAAATTGATACTGTATGAGCTTAGGCCCAGACTAAGACCATGATTGTAACTGAAATCGGGGTTACACATTAAGTTCTCGTAACTCACACTTCTATTTTAACCTTGCAGGTAATCCCCAGCGTTAGTGGATTTGGAGCTGTGGAGGACTCTGTGGTGGCCATACATCAGGATTTATTATCGCGAACTTAGTAAATTTTGTTTTGCTTTACTTTAGGAATAAAATTGGAGATTGCTGCTTGAGAAATGTCTGTGATTTGCTTTCTAGGACAATCAGTGGTAGTAAACAAGTTGTTTAGGAATGTGCCTCTAGAAGTTCAAGGAGTAGTATTTTCGGCAGATTTGATGGAACTACCATTCGGTGAGTTTAACCTTATTTTAGGCATGGACTGGCTAGTTAAGCATGTGCAAATTTGGATTGCATTGCTAAGGGTATGGTATTAAAAACCCCAGAGGATGAGGAAGTGATGGTAATAGGAGAAAAAAGGGATTATCTGTCCAATGTGATTTCAGCGTTGAGGGCTAAAAAGTCGGTGCGTAAAGGTTGCAAGGCATTTATAGCTTTTGTCAGCACATCTGATGCCAAGGAACTGTGAAAGAGTTCCTGAACATTTTTCCTGAAGAGCTTCGGGGTTGCCTCTGGATCATGAGGTCGAATTTGGCATTGAGCTATTACCGAGAACGGCTCGGTGTCCATTGTCCCTTATAGAATGGAGCCGAAGGAGTTAGTAGAACTGAAGGCTTAAATCCAAGAATTATTGGAAAGGGATTTATCAGACTGAGTGTATCTTCGTGGGGAGCACCGGTATTGTTCGTGAAGAAGAAAGATGGGTCAATGCGTATGTGCATTGACTATCGTCAATTGAACAAGTTAACTACTATGAACAAATACCCGCTACCAAGGATTGACGATCTATTTGATCAGCTACGAGGAGCTTCGATCTTTTTGAAGATAGATTTAAGGTCGGGGTACCATTAGTTAAGGGTTAAGGAGGTAGTTATGCATAAGACTGCATTCGAACTTGTTATGGGAATTACGAGTTTTTGTGATACCATTTGGATTAACGAATGCACCAGCCACTTTTATAGATATGATGAATCGGGTCTTCCAACCCTATCTAGACCGGTTCGTGGTGGCATTCATAGATGACAGCTTGGTGTACTCAAGGACTGAGGAGGAGCATGATTCGCATATTCGAGTTGTTCTACAGATATTAAAAGAGAAGCAACTTTATGCCAAATTAATAAGTGTAAGTTTTGGCTGAAAGAGGTGACGTTTTTAGGGCATCTTGTGTCTGTCGAGGGGATTAGGGTTGACCCTTGTAAAATTGAAGCTGTGTTGGACTGGAAGCCACCGAAGTCAGTGTCAGAGATTAGAAGTTTTTTGGGTTTGGCTGGGTACTACAGAAGGTTTGTTGAGGGCTTTTCATTGATTGTTGCACCTCTAACTAAGTTACTATGAAAGGGAGTACCGTTTGTGTGGATTGATAAACAATAGGAAAGTTTTGAAACATTGAAGAAGATTCTAATGAAGCACCAGTGTTGATACAGCCTGAGGCTGGGAAAGAATTTATTGTCTATTATGATGCGTCGCACATAGGTTTGGGTTGTGTGCTAATGAAAGAAGGGAAGGTAGTGGCATATGCACCTCGTCAACTAAGGTCGCATGAAGTGAACTATCCTACTCATGACTTGGAACTAGCCGTAGTAGTGTTGACCCTAAAGATATAGAGACATTACCTATACGGAGAAAAGTCAATTATCTACATAGACCATAAGATCTTAAGTATCTCCTTACCCAAAAGGAGTTGAATTTGAGGCAACGAAGATGGATATAGTTGTTGAAAGACTATGACTGCTCGATCGAGTATCACCGAGGTAAAGCCAATGTGGTGGCAGATGCATTAAGTCGGAAGGTGGTATTTAATTTGAGAGCAATGTTTGCTCGCCTCAGTCTTGTCGATTATGGTAGTTTTTTGGCAGAACTTCAGGTAAAGCCTACATGGGTTAGTCAGATTAAGGAAAAATAGTTTTTCGATGAGTTGTTAAGTTTTCATTTTCAGCAAATGAAAATTGGGGAGACAGTGGATTTTGGGCTGAACAGCGAAGGGGTATTATGTTTTCGTGAAAGAGTTTGTGTGCCGAAGGACTCTGAATTGAGACAATTGATTCCACGGGAGGCGCATAGTAGACCATACGCTATGTATCTCGGTGGAAATAAAATGTATCGGGACCTACGTAAACTGTATTGGTGGCCTGGACTGAAACGAAAAGTTACCAACTTTGTCAATAAATGTTTGATATGTCAGCAAGTGAAAGCGAAACATCAGTCGCCTTCGGGGTTGCTGCAACCGGTGAAGATTCCACTTTGGAAGTGGGAGAGTATGACCTTGGATTTTGTTAGTGGGCTACCCCTAACGCCTACTAAGAAAGATTTAGTATGGGTAATCATTGACCGATTGACTAAGTTCGCTCACTTCATACCGGTTCGCGCTGACTACTCGCTACAAAAGTTGGCCAAGATGTATGTGGCAGAAATTGTGAGGCTACATGGGGTGCCAGTGTCTATCATATCAGACAGGGACCCTAGATTTACATCTCGGTTCTGGAAGGTATTACATGAAGCATTCGGTTCAAGATTGGACTTTAGTACAGCGTTTCATCCGCAGACTGATGGCGAGTCAAAGAGGGCTATTCAGATTCTGGAAGACATGTTAAGAGGCTGTGTGATTAACTTCAGGGGAAGTTGGGAAGATTATTTATCGTTAGCAGAGTTTGCATATAACAACAGCTATCAATCCAACATTCGGATAGCACCCTACGAGGCGTTATATGGTCATAAGTGTCGTACCTCTACTTGTTGGACAGAATTGGGAGAGCAACGGTTGTTGGGTCGGAATAGATTTCAGAGACTGAGGAAAAGGTTAAGTAGATTCGGGGTTAGTTAAAAGAAGATTTTAATAGATAGAAGTCATACGCAGATCTGAAGTGTAAGGAGATAAAATTTTTAGTGGGAGATTATGTCTTCTTGAAGGTCTCACCTTGGAAAAAAATTTTGAGAATTGGGCGGAAGGGCAAGTTGAGCCCCAGATTCATCGGGCCTTATCAGATAGTAAAATGTGTGGGACCGATCGCTTATCAGCTTGAGTAACCCTAGGAGTTAAATCGGATACATGACATATTTCATGTTTCTATGTTGAGGCGCTACCGCTCAGATCCATCTTTTATAGTGCCGGTGGAAGAAATTGAGGTTAGATCTGATCTGTCATTTGAAGAAGAACCAGTGCAGATTCTGGATAGGGATATTAAGGTGTTGAGGAGGAAATCGGTTCCATTGGTCAAAGTATTATGGTGGAATCATGGTTCAGAAGAAGCCACTTGGGAGCTTGAGGAGGCAATGGTACAGCAGTACCCTCACCTCTTTTGACTAGGCAAATTTTGAGTCCGAAATTTCTTTAAGAGGGGTAGAATTGTAACATCCTAAAACCTAGGGTGTGTAATATTTGTGTAAATGCATGTTATGTGGTTCTGTGTGTTGTTTAAGAGTGTTTAGTGGCCTAGGGGGGCCTGGGGTCGAGATTGAGCCCTGGTAAAATTTTTGATTTTTGGGCACTTTAGGGGGGAGGATGTATGAAGCAAGGCTTAAAGGAATATGTTGGTGTTTTGTTAACACAAGTGAGTAAGGGGCACAGTGGTGGTGGAGTCAACATGCATGCAAGAGAAGTGAGGTTTGAATCCCACAAGTAGCACTTGCGGTGTTTTCTTTTTGTGCTTAGAGAAGGGAGTTAGCTGAGTGGAGATCAAACACTGCCTTGGTGGTTGAGGACTTGGTCAAATAATTTGAATGATTGATGGAGAGGATGTTGGGGAGCAAAATGTAGAGCAAATCAAGGGATTGAGGGGGAGATGTAATGGTGCCTGAATATGGGGAAGTGCTTGGGGGGAATTTCTGCTAGAAAGGGGTTTTGTGTAGCTAATTCGGTAGCCTAGGGTGTTAGTAGAACCGAAACTTCCCTTGTGTGAGGCATTTGGTTTTCTTTTGTTGTTCTTTCAGGTTTTCTCTTGAGAAGCAATCGGAGCATTTTTTTTCTTGTCTTCTTTCTTTCGTACCACTTTTTGCTTTTTGTGCATCTTTTCTTTACATCTTCGAATAGACTAAACAATTATTGGTCGAATTATCTTCTGTGGACCTCTCTTCACTTTGTGTTTCTTTCTCTTTTCTTTAAGCCAAAGTGCCACACCTCTTCCTTCTTGATTTTTCTTTAAACCGAATTTGGTAAGGTGATAAATCATGAAAGTAACATATTTTAACCCCCTATTTAGCATTCTTTTGGATGATGTAGGCCTTTATTTAGGTTAAAAGGTGCTCTTAATCCTTTCTTTTCATATTTATACTCAGGAAAGCACCCAAGGACAAAAAGAACAAGAAACGGGCTTAAATCGGGCCAAATTGGGCCAAAGTGGAAATCGACACGGCCTAGACAACGATTTACATGGCCGTGCCTAAATCCCAAGGAGCCGAGCCAGAAGGCCATATTATGGGAATCACTCGAAGATAGCCAGCTGATCCATCTCAAGAAGCCAGAATTCTACTCAAGACGGCGGATCTCTCCTTCAATTCCTTCAGGGGTTTTAGGGATTTCTTATGTTTTGTTTTATCTTTTCTCTTGAGATGTTTTCTTTATTTGTTATGAACTAAACCCTTCAGATACCTAAAGGGGATGAAACCTAGATGAATCTTGTTATTGTTTTCTGAATTATATGATAAATACTTGATTTGTTCTTAATTATGTGTACTTAATTCTTGTGTTAATATTTCCGGGATATTAATTCAAGTGTGATGTTCTTAGGTGGAGGAGGAATAAACCCTACTTAAGAATAGACCCTGCTTAAGAATAGACCTATCATAATTAAGTGGAGTTGTTCACGCGCCTAGAGATAGGGTGACGAGATTTTGCCAGATTAGGGTGAAACCTAATATGGGAGTCCATAGTTCGATTTACAGATATTCTAGGGGGTTATTAAGTGCAAAAGAGATTTCCGTTAATTACCCTAGGGTTAGACGTTATTCGCCTCGAGAGAGGGTTTAATATATGTTAGGGAGTCTTACGGATCAAGTCAAGTGAATAAATCGTATGGTTCAGTTTTAGATAACAAGTGAAGTCTAGGTGGATTCTTCCTGAGGGTATCGTCGTGATCAACTGAGTTTCTCTTCAAGTTTTTTCCCAATTCATCCTTTTTGTCTTTGCATCTTTAGCTTAGTAGTAGTTAATTTAGATTAAAACAACTCCACTTTATTTTAGGGTAAATAATAAAAAGAAAGTTAGTATTAGTACTTTTAGTTCCTTTGGGTTCGATAATCCGGTCTTGCCTAAGCTATACTACTATTCGATAGGTACACTTGCCTTAAGTCATTGCCAGAGTTAGTTTTCAGGTTCGATCATTCTCTTTATAAATTTTAAAACTTGACAATTTTAGACGATCATAAGGTCTCATTCACTCTTCTTTTTTTTCTTTCCCCTCTTCTCTTATCTCTTTCTCTATAACTTCTCTAACAGTCGAACCTCCTCTTTTATTTCTTTTGAATCGGTTTCTCGATGCTTTTGCTAATAGCCGAATATTAGTAGTTGGAAGTTGAGTGTTCTTTGACCGTGGACCTTATCTTGTTTATTCGATTCGGCTGTGATCACAAGGTAATGTCTTTCTCTATCTCTTTTCTTGTTTTTCCATTCTCTTCTCTCCCCACAATAGCCGAAACACTCAATTTTTCCTTTATCTTTATTTTAATCGTGGTGAACCTCTCTTGTTTTCTTTTGGTAAGGGTCGAATTCTCTAGGGTGCAATTTGTATCGTGTGGGTTCAAACTGCTTCGAGATATTGTCTTGTTGTGGGTAAGTTAGGGATATGATCGACTTGGGGCAATGGGTTGTCTTATTTTTTGATTGAAGTCATTGGGGCCGAAAGGCCATTTCTTTTACTACCATCTTGGATAAACTTTCTAGCACAATATTTTCATTAGAAGCGCGAAACCTTGATCAGTAGAAGGTGGATCGAATACTCTCTTTAGAAGGAAGGCGTGTATTTATCGGTAAGTTAAGCCTTTAGTCCTGTATTCACGTTTTGGGTTTATTCAAACGAGAAGACTAACTGCTTAGCCGATTTCATCTCATGTGTTTTGGAAGGTGTTGTGTATCGCAACTTGTAAGCAGGTGTGTAATCTCACACCTCTCTGAATGTTTGTGTGAAATGTTTGTGAAACAGCCAAATGCCAAAATGCTAGAAAATTTGACAAATGTGATTACTCGAGCGCGCGATCGCTCGTAGTGGTAAAATGAGATGCAGAATGTGACGTTAAGTCGTTGAGGGTGTTAAGAACACTCTCGCGATACTGAGGCTGAAATGGGCCTACCCATGCCGAAACAGGCAAAATGGGCTATTCGGCCTACATGAGCGAAATTGATGGAAAATTTTAAAGGAGTAAGTGCGGTTGCAAAATCTAGAAATCTGATACTGTAACATTGCGAAATGGGCCACACGAGCGTATGGGCCCGTTTGGGCCTAAAATGGATTTTACGCCCAATAGCTCCGTAGAGACCCAAAAAGGGTCTCATGACGCTCGAGGCGACAGTAGGCCTTCGGAAAGGCCATTAGTTTATAAAATTACTGAAATACCCTCGATGGGTAAATTACTGAGATACCCTTGTTGGGTAAAATTACTAGTATACCCTTAGGGGCAGATTTAGCATGATTGTGTATAACTTGATTAACTGCCATGATAATACATTTTGCATACACAGAATTATTATGCAATGACATGTTGCATTAGGATGGGTTGTAATGATGGAGGAAGTGTTGTACTGGTGGCTATGCCACAATATATTAATTTTAGTGGCTCAGCCACATATACTGATACTGGCAGCTTTGCTCGTTTATACTAGCAGCTCAACTGCATTCTAGGAGTGTAGGGTTGGGTGGGTTGACTTGGTCCCCACATGGAGTGTAGTGTATGGACTATTAGGTTGGGTTGCATTTTCTGTTAGCATTTTATCGTGCAAATTGTCAAGTTTTAAAATTTATAAAGAGAATGATCGAACCTGGGAACTAACTCTAACAACGACTTAAGGCAAGTGCACCTATCAAACAGTAGTATAGTTTAGGCAAGACCGGATTGTCAAACCCAAAGGAACTAAAAGTACTAATACCCACTTTCTTTCTATCATTTAGCCTAAATATGAACTGATTGGTTGATTAAATAGAAAACTAACTAATTACTAAACTAAGATGCAAAGACAAAAAGAACAAATTGAAGAAATAACTTTTAGAGAAACTCAGTTGATTATGATGATACCCTTAGGAAGAATCCACCTAAACTTCACTTGTTATCTCACACTGACCAAACGATTTATTCACTTAGCTTGATCCGTAGGACTCCCTAATTTATATTAAACCCTCTCTCGAGGTGAATAATGTCTAACCCTAGGTTGATTAATTGAAATCTCGTTCTAATTAAAACCCCTAGAATTGCATTAACTCGATCTATGGACTCCCATATTAGGTTTCACCCTAATTCGGTAAAATCTTGTCACCCTATCTCTAGGCGCGCGATCAACTCCGCTTAATTATGATAGATCTACTCTTAAGCAGGGACTTTTGCTCCACTATCTAAACACATCATACTTGAATTAATATCCGGAAATATCAACACAAGAATTAAGCATACATAATTCAGAACAAACTAAGTATTTATCATACAGCTCAAAAAACAATAACAAGATTCATTTAGGTTTCATCCCCTTCAGGTATCTGAAGGGTTTAGTTCATAATGATAAAATAAAACATTTCAAGAGAAAAGATAAAACAAAACATAAGAAATCCCTAAAACCCCCTGAAGGAATTGAAGGAGAGATCCGCCATCTTGAGTAGAATTCTGGCTTCTTGAGATGGATCAACTGGCTATCTTCGAGTGATTCCCACAAATCTGGCCTTTGACTCGGCTCCTTGGCCTAGCTGACTACCTAACTGACATCCCCCTTTCAGGTTACACTTAGGGTCTTTATATAGGCTCTTGGAATGCGATCTTTTCTCCCTAAGTATCCTTTTCAGAGTGGAATTCTCCTTTTTCACGACATGGGCACGGCCATGGCACATGCCTGTGTACATCTACTTCAGGCCGTGGTCAATTCTATTGATGAGGCACAGTCGTGTAAATCGTGGTTAGGCGATGTTCTAGTTAATTATCGAGGCACGGTCGTGTGGCTTGAAGTCCAGGCCGTGTCATTTCGACTTTTGGCCCAAATTAGCCCGTTTTAAGCCCGTTTCTTGTTCTTTTCATCCTCGGGTGCTTTCCTGATTATAAACATGAAAAGTAAGGATTAAGAGCACCTTTTTACATAAATAAAGGGCTAAATCATCCGAAAACATGCTAAATGTAGGATTAAAATATGTTACTTTTACGATTTATCAAATACCCCCACACTTAAGAGTTTGCTTGTCCACAAGCAAAATTCTCAACTTACGATTAAAACGAACTTTCCACAATTCATAATCCTCATCATCAATGTCTCATCATAATTCATAGATAATTTATACATGGATAATTTAACTCAAAGACTCCTAAAGATTCAAACAATTCTAAGTCATATATTTGTAGCACGAAAACATAGGTGTCTCCCTTTATCTAAATAATTACCTCTAATTCAAAACCGACGAGGATTGACATCCTCACTAAAGATTCACTCAAAGCAATCGAAGTGTTTAAGGTTTGAGAATAAGCACTCATAAGTAAAACCTGAAAGGTTAATCCCATAGGCTTGCCTGAAAATCAAATCTCCACCACTTTAATATGAGATGATACACAAATCAAAAGGTCTTTAACAGGGTTGTAACGTGGCTTGGGTTAAAGGTGTGGATAAAGGCTGAACTAGAAGGTTAGAATCGAGATTGAATTGACAAATTACCTAACTTTAGAAAAATGAACTAATAAGCTGAATAATCACATCACATGAGAATTTAAAATACTAATAATATAAGCTTCTTCAAGATGCTGAATTTAAACGTACAAGCTCTTAATAAAGAATATACTTCATTTTTTTTTTTGTGAAAACAAACTAAGTAAATACATAATATAAGAAATAACTTTTATGGATGATATAATATAACTGAGAAACTTATCAAATCAAGTCTCGATAGAAGGGTAGTCAAAGGAATGGTGATAACAAATACGAGTGGGGTTTTGGGTTAATATTAGTGGGTAAATCAAATAAAAGGGTTGATAGGATCAATGGGGTTCACTAAGGGTAAATTATGAAGGTAGGCTTTTTTAGTGGAGTGAGTGGGTTAAAACCTAGGTGCCTTTATCATCTTAGTATATCAAATCAAAAATGTGGTCTTGACATGTATAATCTAGGCAAGTTCTAGAATAACAAATTCAGTGTTGACACACTTATAATCAATAAAGTGAGCATGCAAAAGAATATATGCTTTATAAGGTTCAAATCTCACAGAAATTATGGGTTTTTGATATCAATCCCTATAAATTTCAAACTTCAAGGTACTATTCAAATTCAGTTCAACAACCTAGAAAATTTTTTATTCTTGAAAAAAAGACTTATCATGCTTGATACTCTAGTATTCTTCAAGTATAAATCATTAATGCACAATTAACTATGACTTATTCAAAAACATATCAATAAAAATCATAAATCATTAGAAATTTCATCTAATTAGTAATATGAGAAATTTACTTAAAAACAAGACTAATTTGAGAATAATGCAAAAACTTAGGCACTTTTACCCCCACACTTAAGATGTACATTGCCTCAATGTACAAAAATAGATAAATAATGATGTATACTGAAATCAAAAGAGAATGGGAGAAGTGATACTTCCTGAATTGTTTTGGATGGATTCCTTAAGTTGGCAGAGGTCATGGTAAAAGATGACTTATGTAGTAGTGAATAACTCCTAGTGAGTTGTTCGTTTATATGGAGTGTGCAATTGAAACTGTGAAGTCATCAGTTAAACATCGCGGAGGTGTAAATAAATATATGTTAGGCATACTCGAAGGTTAGATAACCAATGATAATTATAAAAGTTTTCAATGTATAAAGATAATGTTGAAATTAAATTTAAAACAAAGCAAAGAAAAATTAGATAAATAAAGAGGACTCAGAGGTCCTCATCATCTGTCTGATCCTGTGGAGGTGTCGGTGATGAGATATGAAAGTGATGGCATATCTGCTGAAGGGTGGCCTCGATCCCATCAAAATGTCGAGCGGTGTTAATAAACGGCTGGGTACAGTACTTCTCAAATTGAGTGAGGCGTGCAGAGATATCTACCATTGAAGCTACTGTATGGGATGGCTGCTGGCTCGGGGCTAGTGGGACATCGTCAGTAATATCCTTGGGCACCTCCTCGTCTGTGGCTAGTCGGTACTGAGGGGGTCCGGTTCCACAACGATATTTAATCATCCTCATGTGTAGCATTGTCTAGATGCCCTGAGTTACCATCTGGCCGATTAGTGTCAATGAGGAGATCTGAGTTTCGGTGTTGAGGAGCCCAAAATGTCGAGCCAATCGTGTGATGTATGGCTCCATCGATAGAATCCCCCTCCTATGTTGCTCTGTTTGGTGCTAGATCACACGGGCTATGAAGTATGCAAGATCGAAGACGTGTGTGTTCGACATGCACCAGAGGTAGTAGATGTCTTGTGTGTTAACCATGCCAGTGCTCTCGCATCTGCCTGTAATTGTGTAAGCTAGAATGGCGTGGATGTACCTCATAGGGGAGACTAGGGCTATCACCTTGGAGCGATTGGGGTCGTATTGCCCTTGTCGAGAGCTAAGTCGTGCCAGCAGCGAGCGAGGGTGCAGTGAAATTTACGGTCCAGGTCGGAAAGATTATTCTCTTCTATGAAGTCATCTATGTAAAGTCCGAGTGCTGCCCCGAATTGTGGTACGCTCAACCGTCTAACTATTTCTCCTAAACGGAATTGAATCGTGCCTAGATCGTCATGTTGCGCCATCACTGTTTGCCGGGTAAAAGTGGCGCAAAAATCTAGAGTAAGTTCCAAGTATGTGGGCTCGATAATGGAGAAAAAATTGTTCCCACGGCTCAGTCAAGAGAAGCGCTCGAATATCAACCGCCAACCCGACCTATTCTACGGCGTTCCAATCAATGCACCTATCGGTGCCTAGAGGTCTTTCCCGGAATACCTTGTAACGTTCTTCTTGGGCTTCCTGAGTGAATTGAAGGAAGCGGTGTCGTATTTCGGAAGAGGCACTAACTGAGGAAGAGCCGAGTCCCTTTCTTTTCTAAGTGGGGGCGGCCGTGCTGCATTTGCCTCGTGATGATGACATCGTTCCTGAAAATAAGTAATGTTTATATCAAATCAAGTACTTTCATCTAGACCCGAGATATTTAAAATATAATTATTCTTAATTAAGAGCAACCAATTCTATCTAATGAGTATCTAAAATAAAATATTCACTATAACAATGTGTTTGCAAAATAGAGTAAATAATACTAAAGTTAAAGAAGAAACTAGCTATCATTAATAATTGAAAGAAGTTCTAAAATTGTATTTCTTAAAAGAACATAGCAAATACCTAATATAAACAAAGCAAAATAAAATATTATGAAATTAAGCAAATAATCAATTAAGAGAATGAAGTAATGGGGGAACCAGGGTTGGGGTTGTTTTAGTCGACTGGACACAGGTTGAGCACGGTGGTGCTGTGAGTTTTCTGTAGGTGCACGGTTGTGGCGAGGGCTTGGGTTGCTACAGCATGGCGGTAGCGAGGGCGTGTGTGCGGTTTTTGTATGGTTTTTTTTTAGAGAAAGGCAAGGGAAGAAGTTTTAGGGAAGTTGAGGACGTGGGTGTGGCTGGATTTGAGAGAAAGGAGGCTGAGAAATCTGATTAGGGTTGATGTGGGGAAGATGAGCGGTTAAATTTGTTTCAATAGGGGGAGGGGCACGGCAGTTGCACGCCCATGTGGATTTTTAAATAGCCCGTGCTTTTTGAGATTTTAAATTTTGGGCGCGTTCAAGGTAATTGGCACTGCCGTGGGTAAATGGGCACGCCCATGTTCTTCCTCACACGGTCATTTAGAATGGGCGTGTCTCACTCGTGTCGATAAGTCAGTATGTTCACGCGGTTGTGAGGCACGGTCATGTTCTGCTTGTGTTTAGGAAGTTAGTATCTTCACAGGTAGTAAGGCATGGCCGTGTCCTGCCTGTGTCGATCAGAATTTACCATTCGTCGTGAACGGCCACAAGAACGCTCGTGTTTTGTCTTGTGAGTTCCACACGGCTATGGGCACGCCCATGTACAAGGCCATGTGGTTTAAAAACCTATTCTTCATTGGACTGATGGGGTTAGATGCTAAAATAAAAAGTATAATGTTAGTGCTCGGGTTGCCTACCGAGAAGCGCTTATTTAAAATCTTAAGCTAGACTTACCCTATTTTCGGTTCTAAAAGAAGGTTTACGGAGCTAAAGCTCCTCTCTCATATTTGTAACATATTCACCATTATAGATTTTGAGTCGATGACCATTTACCTTGAATGTGCCTTAAGTGGGATGAGTTACCTCGATTGTGCCATAGGGGAAAATTGTTTTGATTATGAATGGCCCTGACCACCTTGATTTTAGTTTCCCAAGAAATAGTTTAAGCCTCGAGTTGTATAGCAAGACTAAGTCTCCTACTTCGAATTGTTTTGATTTCTTTAGATGAGCACCATGGCGTCGTTTTGTGGCTTCCTTATAAAGTTTTGAGTTCTCGTAAGCATCAGCTCTCCATTCATCTAGCTCGTTCATCTGCATCCTTCTTTTCTCTCCTGCAGTTTTAAGATCAAGGTTTAAGAATTTTATAGCCCAAAAAGCTTTGTGTTCTAACTCGAATGGCAAATGACAACTTTTCCCGTAGACAAGTTTGTATGGGGATGTCCCTAAAGGGGTTTTAAACTCCGTTCTATAGGCCCATAAGGCATCATCTACTTTTACTGCCCAATCTTTTTTGTTTGATTCAACCGTTTTTTCTAGGATGAGCTTAAGTTCTCAGTTTGCTACTTCTGCTTGCCCACTGGTTTGAGGGTGATATGGGGTAGCTATCCTGTGGTGTACTCCATATTTTTTTTAAGATTTTTTCAAATTGAGAATTGCAAAAATGAGTACCCCTATCACTAATAATAGCTCTAGGTGTTCCAAATCGATAGAACGATTTCTTGAGGAACTTTACTACTACTCGGGCATCATTTGTAGGTAAAGCTTCAGCTTCTACCCATTTTGATATGTAATCAACTGCCACTAAGATGTATCTATTTCCAAATAAACTAGGGAAGGGCCCCATGAAATGAATACCCCATACATCGAATATTTCATATGATAGCATGTATGTTTGAGGCATTTCATCACGTTTAGAAATATTACCTGTTCTTTTGCATCTATCACACGAAGCAACATAGTTGTTGCCATCTTTAAATAGAGTGGGCCAATAGAAACCTGATTCGAGTATTTTGTGTGCTGTTTTGACACCACTGTAGTGCCCTCCTGAAGGTCCGGAGTGGCAGTGTTCTAGGATTTTGCTTGCTTCTACCTTTGTAGCGCATCTCGAATCACCTGGTCTGCACATATACGAAAAGAAAGGGATCCTCCCAAAAATATTTCCTCACATCAGAAAAGAATCGCTTCTTTTGATGATGTGTTAACTTTTTTGGTATGATGTTAGCAGCTAAAAAATTCGCAATATCTGCAAACCAAGGTACCTCATTGTTGCTTATGGAGAATAGCTGTTCTCTGGGAATGAGTCATTTATCTCTATTTCTTCTCGTTCTTTTGCGTGTGGATTCTCAAGCCTAGACATGTGGTCTACTGCAAGATTTTCGGCTCCTTTCTTATCCTAAATTTCCAGATCGAATTCCTGTAAAAGTAAAATCCATCTTATGAGTTGAGGTTTTGCATCGGGTTTAGTTAAAAGATAGCAAAAAGCGAGTAGTCGATGTAAACGAAAACTTTAGATAATGATAAATACTGTCTAAATTTATCAAATGCAAATACCACAGCTAGTAATTCTTTTTCAATGGTGGTATAATTTTCTTGTGTGGCCGTTAATGTTTTGCTGGCGTAATAAATTGGTCGGAAGTGCTTGTCTCTTCGCTGCCCCATAATTGCACCTATTGCAAAGTCACTGTCATTTGTAACACCTAACCCTTATCCGTCATGAAAAGCAGGTTACAAGGTATTACGGACTTAACTACCAATTTGGGGCATAAAATTGAAATTGTCCATCAAGTATCATATTGACTAAATCGACTATAACTCGAGTTACAAAACTCAAATTTAGATCATAACATCTTTTCTTCATTTCATATAAACTCTATACATTAATCATACTTATAAATATACCAAAACCAAATCAAACGAAATCATCAGGCCAAAATATAAATTCCAAGAATAACGAGATGGACAAGCCATTTTCGCATGGCTTATACAAATATATACAATTTCAAAACTAGCAATATCAAAACTAGTCTATACATGCCACATAACCAAATCTCCAAGCATTTATTTACCGAAGCGCAAATTGGATAATGTGATGAGATCTCCTTCGACTTCCAACCCGAGCAACTCTTTGAAACTCTATAAACATAGGAAAATTACACACAGCAAGCTTTCACAGCTTAGTAAGCCATAAGCAAATAATTCACCATAGAAACATATATAATTTAATTCAAATAGGCCAAATTTGGTTAATCACATACACATGTACAATCACTTTTCTCATATAATCCATGCTCCTCGTTAAGTAGCTTCACTTACTCATAATTCATATCATCATTCGTAAACTTTCACCTTTTATAGCCTTAAGGCCAAACACTCATACATTCAATAATAGATTTCACATCGATCTGTAAATCATTTTCCCATCTCAAAACAAATGCATATATATTTGTTCACGTGTATACATATTAACTACCTAATTTTCTTTCTCACCTTTCAATCCATATAATTCACATATAAATACATAGGATATAAAAGTTTTCATTTCAACATCTAAAACTTACTTATTAGATCAAATACACATGATTCATTATACCATCACTTATGGCCCAATATACTAGTTTAATCCATTATCATATATATGACCGATCATCCAAAGCTAATTAAACTATCACATGTACTCATATATTCAATTTAATATAATATCACATATAACCACTTATACACAAATTCAATTCATCATCACATATGCACATACCTTTGTGACCGAACCTATAAGGTTAATTAAATCAACTTACTTGATGATAACAGATTCGTAATTTCAATTACATATATCATGCTACCATTCAACAACTATCTTGATCAATAGGTCTCAAAATCAACTACCAATATATCATTCATTCATTCAATCAAACTCATAGATTAATAATCACCTCTCGATACTTTAATTTCGTATACAAGAACAATTTACCTCATTGATATTTAAATTACACAATTATCATACATCCTTTACCTATCTATCACTTTTGGATAGCTCCATTCATTGAATTATATCTCGTAAAATCCGTAAATCCGCATACACAGTGTAATTGATGTAACGTATCGCACACTTAGTGCCATTACTATTCTTACTTCTAGTAACGTATCGCTCACATAGAGCCGTTACTTAATGCTTATCGTAACGTATCGCTCACATAGAGCCGTTACTTCACATTTATCGTAACGTATTGCTCACACAGAGCCGTTACTTCACATTTATCGTAACGTATCGCTCACACAGAGCCGTTACTTAACTTTTATCGTAACGTATCGCTCACACAAGGCCGTTACTTAACTTTTATCGTAACGTATCGCTCACACAGAGTCAGTTACTTAACTTTTATCGTAACTTATCGCTCACACGAGTAGTTACTTAACTTTACACATATGGTACTCATTGAACCTTATTACTCAATGTATGCTTCTCTTAACTTGTTATTCCTCAATATGCATAATATATATATAATTCACATTCACTTTACACACAAGACTATACACTTATATATGTATAAGGTATATATCAAAGTGTTCAATATCCAAGTACTATATTGCATTCGCCTATACCACATCAAACCATCATAAACTCCGTTTAGTATGCCTAAATCTCATTATAATATCATCATTAAAATTTCCTATTTCATGCTTCTAATTACAACAACCAAGTACCATCACCTTCGACCATTTCTTATCAATTTCAAATATATATCTATATATATATATATATATATATAAATATATATATATATATATATATTCGCAATGCCTTGGAATAACCGTCAACATTCAATTTAAACTTATAAGTAAGCATTACTTCAAATTAATTCCATTGCTTAAAACTTACTCAAGTAGTTCCTTGAACATATCAATTACCATCCTCACATTCGGTAATAGCAAATATAATTATAAACATTTCAATTCAGCATGAATAATTTACATTTATTTAAAATTAAGAACAACCATTTACTTATAGACTTACCTCGGATATCGACGGACGAAATAAACGGATATTCGATTATTTTTGTCTTTTTTTTTTCAATCCAAACCCATTTTCTTTGATTCTTGATCTAGAAATAATAATTTAATTTAATCAATTACTCAATAATCATAATCACACATTTAACCATTAACATTTGGTATTCACTCAACCTAGTCTTTGCCACAAAATATAGCTAGTCAATCCAATGTTTATAAAAAATTTCCTCAACCCACCGAATGTATATATATATATATATATATAATTCCCAAACAATCCTTATGCTCTTGAAATTCATCACTTAATACCATGCCATTTTAAATTTTAAAGAAGCTACATCCCTAACATTAATTCCATCTAAACCCATCCATAAATTAACCAAAGCGACAAATGAAATTAACATTCCTTCATTTTTTTTTTTTAGCACGCGAACATACAAAGAAAAACAGCCCTTGCATGCCAAAAATTCCACACAACAACATCAAGCTCCATTTAATTATTCAATATTTCACTAAATTTATAAATTATGAGAATTTCTTAACAAATCTTTCCATAAAATATCCATGCATAGAAGTTCACCAATAGATCCCAAAAATCTTAAAACTTCATCAATGGCATTCTCCACTACTTCCAAAATTTTATATTCTAGCTTATGGGTTAGCTAAATTAAGTTATTTCCAACTCAAATATATAATCAAAATGAAAACTCAATTTGAGTAACACTTACATGCCAAACACTTCAACCCAAAGACACAAGCTTTTATCAATGGCTTCCTTTCTCCCTCACTTTTCTCTAATTTCGCCAAACCAAGAAGAAAAATGGGTACTTTCCTCTTTTTTCTAATATAATATGTTATCTTATATTATAATATACCATCATGTCATAAAATAAATAAACAATTCCCAATTCATTATTACAAGCAATTTGATAAGCCACTATATTCATTTCTCTTTCATTTTGTTTATTTTATTCTATTATAATACCACTAACACATTAAAATAATGTAAAATTTTCACCTAAAGAAATAATAAACAATTAGATCATCATTTCATGCATACCAACCGCCACTACCCTTCCTTTATGGCCAAATTGCTAATTTAAGCCTCAAATTTATTAAAACATCAACAATTAAGCACTATCTCATCTAACCATCGAATTTTCAATTTATGCGATTAAGCCCTTATTTCAAATTTAAGCATTAAAAGATCAAATTTTAATACGAAAATTTCACACACACTAATTCATACATAATAAGCATTTAAAATAATATTTAAATATTTTTTGACTCAGATTCGTGGTCCCGAAACCACCGTTCCGACTAAGGTCTAAATCGGGCTGTTACACTCGCATCACACATTAGTTCAAATGGAAGATTCCAATCAAAGGAAATTATAATTGGGGCGTTTATTAATTTCCATTTAAGGATATTAAATGCATCTAAACATTCTTGATCAAAGTTAAAAGGTGCATCTTTTTCTAGCAATTTTGTTAGAGGCTTAGCTATTTTAGAAAAATCCTTAATGAATCTTCTGTAAAATCCTGCATGTCCTAAAAAGCTTCTAATAGCCTTAACTGAACTAGGAGGAGGTAATTTTTCTATGGTTTCAACCTTTGCTTTATCTACCTCGATTCCTTTACTAGAAATTTTATTCCCAATACAATTCCCTATTGTACCATAAAGTGACATTTTCCCCAATTTAGAACAAGGTTTGTTTCTTCACATCTCATCAGAACACATTTTAAATTTTTAAGGAAAAGATGGAAAGAATTACCGAATACTGAAAAATCCTCCATAAATACCTCCATGATGTCCTCCACGAGTTCGTCAAAGATTGCCAACATGCAACGCTGAAAAGTAGCAGGGGCATTACATAATCCAAAAGGCATTCTACGATAAGCAAACATACCATATGGGCATGTGAATGTTGTCTTCTCTTGATCTTCAGGTGCTATTGGGATTTAAAAATAGCCGGAGAGTCCATCTAGGAAGCAATAATACATATGTCCAGATAACCTTTCTAACATTTGATCAATGAATGACAGAGGAAAGTGATCCTTTCTAGTGGCGTCGTTCAGCTTCCTGTAATCAATGCAAACTCTCCAACCTGTAACTGTTCTGGCGGGAATTAGTTCATTTTTCTCATTAGCTACCACAGTCATGTCTCCTTTCTTTGGAACAACCTACACAGGACTTACCCATTTGCTATCAGTAATAGGATAAATTATTCTAGTATCTAGAAGTTTAATTACCACAGCTTTTACAACTTCTTTTACGTTGGGATTTAGTCGTCTTTGAGGTTGCATACATTGTACTCATCTTCCATTAAAATTTTGTGGGTACAAAATGTTGGGCTTATTCCTTTAATATCAGAGATTTTCCAAGCTATAGCTTTTTTATGTTCCCTTAGTACCTGTAGCAACTCCTCTTTTTCCTTGGGATCCAATTCTGAAGAGATAATTACTGGTAGTGTAGAATTGTCCCCAAGGAATGCATATTCTAGGTGTCTCGGTAGCTGCTTTAATTCTAATTTGGGTGGTTCATCAACAGAGGGTTTTTATTTTAAATCATCATTGATTTCAATGGTTTCTCTTTCTGTTTGCCTAGATGAAGATGTATTTAGATTTAGTTCATCGGCTTCATCTTCTTCCCCCTCTTCTTCAGAAAGACGCAGTTCCATCATGTCGTCATGTATGATTTCCTGTAATGAATTCTGAATAATATGATCAGTGGTATCAACAAAGTAACAAGAATCATCTTGTTCTCTAGAATATCGCATGGCATCATAGATTTGAAAAATAATTTCTTCATCACCTATCCTCAATGCAAGTTTACCATCACCTACATCGATAACCGCCCTAGCAGTAGCTAAAAAAGCGCCCTAGAATTAAAGGAACCTCAATGTCCTCATCCATGTCGAGCACAACAAAATCAACAGGGAAAATAAATTTATCAATTTTTACCAAGATGTCTTCGATAACTCCTCTAGGATATTTAATAGATCTATCGGCTAACTGAATACTCATCCTAGTGGTTTTTGGTTCCCTAAGATTTAGTTGTTTAGACATTTTATAAGGCATTAAGTTAATCCTGGGACCTAGATCAGCTAGTGCTTTCTTAATATTTAAATTACCAATCAAACAGGGAATAGTAAAACTTCTTGGGTCTTTTAATTTTGTTGGTAACTTATTTTGGAGGATGGCTGAGCATTCTTCATTAAGTTCCACTGTTTATACTTCTTCGAGCTTCTTTTTATTTGTCAGGAGTTCCTTTAAGAATTTTGCGTACGTCGGCATCTATGAAATGGCTTCAACAAAAGGTAAGTTAATATGTATTTGTTTAAAAAGTTCAAGAAACTTACCATATTGGGCATCTAATCGTTCTTTCTTCAGCTTTGCTGGATATGGGATTGATGGTTTATCTTCTTTACGTACTAGAGTTACATCCTCAATTCCCATATCCTTTGCTATGTTGTCTTCGTGTGGTAATTTTTTCTTTGGTTCGACTAACTCCTTTCCACTCTCAGTGTAATTGCCTTTACTTATTCAGTTCCCTTAGAAAAAATCTCTGCCTGTATTTCATAAATCATCTTAGTAAGTAGTCCAATTAACTTAGTAAGTTCTCCAACTGACTCAGTAAGTTCTCCAACTTGGTTCTTGATCCTTTTCCATTGATGTTTGTTGGTTTTTAAGTGTTGCCTCAGTGTCTTGGAGACGATTTTCTGTGGCTGCCATGAATTTTGTTAGCATCTCTTCAAGGTTCGGCCTCTTTTCCTGTGGATAAGGCTAATTTTGGAAATTTGAAGGAGGTTGTTGTCTTTGATTTCCTTTATTTCCTTGACCTCCCCACGAAAAATTTGGGTGGTTCCTCCAACCTGGATTATAAGTATTACTATATGGGTTATTATTAGATCTGAAATTGTTACCTATATGGTTCATCTGTTAGCTCTTCGTGCCCGGTTGGTAGGGTGGGTACTTAGGATTCGCCACAGTTCCACTTGCGTTGCACTGCATTACTGGATGTACCTGCGAAGAACACAAACTATCAAGCTTTTTATTCATCATCTCTACTGCGTTGATAGCATGGTTATCGCGTCGAGGCTGAAAACTCCGGTGATTTTGTTGGTTTTGTCCTTGTAACACGCTTAGCGATAGTTATTCAGTGACATCTCTTCAATAAACCCGTAGGCTGCTTCAAGAGTTTTGTTATTCAGAGTTCCACCGGTGGCTGAATCAATTAGTTGCCTCGTTGAGAGATTCACACCGTTATAAAAAGTTTGGACTTGGAGCCACAATGGTAAACCATGGTGTGGACACCTTCTCAACAAATCCTTGTATCTCTCCCATAGGTCGTATAATGTCTCTAAATCCATCTGCACAAAAGAAGAGATATCATTTCGTAATTTGGCTATTTTGGCTGGTGGGAAATATTTTAATAAAAAATTTTCGGTCATTTGATCCCATGTAGTGATTAACCCTCGTGGTAACAAGTTTAACCACTTTTTTGCTTTATTCCTTAATGAAAAGGGAAATAACCGAAGACATATGGCATTATCAAAAGCGCCATTTATTTTGAAGGTATCACAGAACTCTAAAAAATTAGCTATATGAGTATTCGGGTCTTCGTCCTGCAAACCATCAAATTGAACAAATTGTTGAATCATTTGTATAGTGTTAGGCTTTAATTCAAAATTATTAACAGCTATAGCAGGCCTAACAATACTAGATTCTGCTCCTATTAAATTCAGTTTAGCATAATCATACATAGTACGCGGAGCCTCTGCTAAATCTCGTGGTGGATTATTCTCATCCATCCCTTCAGTAGGATTGGATTTTCCTTGTTGCTCTTCGTCTCTGTAATTTATGGCTCGCCTAATTTCTCTGTGATTCCTGCAAGCGGTAGCTTCAATATCATTGTCGTATACTAGAGGTCCTTTCGGGTTCCTTGTAGTCATAAACTAGAGGTACCTGCTAGGAAAAGAAAGAAATAAAATTATCAAAAAAATAAAATAAAATAAATTGCGAAAATAAAAATAAAAATAGAAATAATGACTAAAGTAATAAAAATAGAGCTTTCTTAATATTTTAGTTCCCCGGCAATGACGCCAAAAACTTGATCGTGCAAATTGTCGAGTTTTAAAATTTATAAAGAGAACTACCGAACCTGAAAACTAACTCTGACAATGACTTAAAGCAAGTGCACCTATCGAACAGTAGTATAGTTTAGGCAAGACCGGATTGTCAAACCCAAAGGAACTAAAAGTACTAATACTCACTTTCTTTCTATTATTTAGCCTAAATATGAAGTGATTGGTTGATTAAATTGAAAACTAACTAATTACTAAACTAAGATGCAAAGACAAAAAGAGCAAATTGAATAAATAACTTTTAGAAAAACTCAGTTGATTACGACGATACCTTGAGGAAGAATCTACCTAAACTTCACTTGTTATCTAACACTTAACCAAATGATTTATTCACTTAGCTTGATCCGTAGGACTCCTAATTTATATTAAACCCTCTCTCGAGGAGAATAATGTCTAACCCTAGGATGATTAATTGAAATCTCTTTCTAATTAAAACCCCTAGAATTGTATCAACTCGATCTATGGACTCCCATATTAGGTTTCACCCTAATTCGGCAAAATCTTATCCCCTATCTCTAGGCGTGCGATCAACTCCGCTTAATTATGATAGATCTACTCTTAAGCAGGGACTTTTGCTCCACCACCTAAGCACATCATACTTGAATTAATATCCCAGAAATATCAACACAAGAATTAAGCACACATAATTAAGAACAAACTAAGTATTTATCATACAGCTCAGAAAACAATAACAAGATTCATTTAGGTTTCATCCCATTCAGGTATCTGAAGGGTTTAGTTCATAATGATAAAATAAAACATCTCAAGAGAAAAGATAAAATGATACATAAGAAATCCCTAAAACCCCCGAAGGAATTGAAGGAGAGATCCGCCGTCTTGAGCAGAATTTTGGCTTCATGAGATGGATCAATTGGCTATCTTTGAGTGATCCCCAAAAATCTGGCCTTCTGGCTCGGCTTCTTGGCCTAGCTGACTGCCTAACTGACCTCCCCCTTTCAAGTTAAACTTAGGGTCTTTATACTCCCGGAATGCGATCTTTTCTCCCTATGTTTCCTTTTCCGAGTGGAATTCTCTTTTTTCATGACAGGGGCACGGCCATGGCACACGCCCGTGTACATCGACTTTAGGCCGTGGTCAATTCTGTTGATGAGGCACGGTCGTGTAAATTGTGGTTAGGCCATGTTCTAGTTGATTGCCGAGGCACGGCCGTGTGGCTTGAAGTCGAGGCCGTGCCGATTTCCATTTTTGGCCCAAATTGGCCCGTTTTAAGCCTATTTCTTGTTCGTTTCATCCTCGGATGCTTTCCTGAGTATAAACATGAAAAAAAGGATTAAGAGCACCTTTTTACATAAATCAAGGGCTAAATCATCTGAAAACATGCTAAATGTGGGATTAAAATATGTTACTTTTACGTTTATCAACATTACCATGATTTTAGGGTCGTGGGCCCAAACTAATACTATATGGGGCTTAGGCCCAGACTGAGACCATGATTGTGACTGAAATCGGGGTTACACACTAATTTTTCATAACTCACCCCTCCATTTTATCCTTGCAGGTAATCCCCAGCGTTAGTAGATTTGGAGCTGTGGAGGACTCTGTGGTGGCCATACATCAGTATTTATTATCGCGAACTTAGTAAATTTTTGTTTTGCTTTACTTTAGTCTTATTTTTATTTTGGGGTTAATATTTTTGTAATAAGGCCGTTGGTTTATTTTCTTCAAGTTTTCTTTAATAATTGCTAAATTTATTGATACGTGGTTCTCTTAAAATAATGATAACCATTTTCAAAATATCTCATCTTTGCAAATAACTGAACCTGATTTCTATTATAAATAGAGGTTTCAATAGTTATAACAAACAACGTTTTTACAACAACACCATAAAAGCAAAACTAATTTTCATACATAACAAAGCAAAAGTCTTAAAATTAAATACATGAAGTTTTTAATGAGAACACAGCTTTTAAACAACCCCACTATGTGACATGCTGGATCGATCGTAACGTCTAGGTCGGGTTTGGGGTGTTACAGTGTTTGTATTGGTTTTGAAAGGAAGCACAATTAGGTGCACCATTTACCTACTTAAATAATGGATATGCTATATAGATTATCTAATATAAATAGTATGATTGTAACACCCAAAACCCGGTATAAACGCTATGATCGAATCTAGCGTATTACTGGGGAGAAAACGTTTTACAAACCATTATGTCGACTTGAATTGAAAGGAAAACTTTTGGGGTAGTTAAGAAAATTGTGGCTGAATCGGGCGAATTATTAAAACGTTTTGAAACTTATTTTAGCGTGATAGAACTACCTTGTTGATTATTATTCATTTGATGTATATCTTTAGAAAAGAAACTCAGAAAAATTACCTTAAGTTTATAAAAACGTTCGTATCATAAATTACTTGGCATGCCTTTTTCGTTTAATAATAGTTTAGGGAAAAAGAAAGGAAAGAAAAATAACAAATCCCAAAGTAAAGTTTAAGTGGCCTTATTACAAGAACCGAAATCCAAAACTTAAAGTAAATAAGAACTAAATTCAAATTAAATAGTGAAATTAATTGTCGAGCATGGCCACCACGAGTCCACCTCGGCTCCGGATCCACGATCTAAGCATTATCTGCAAAATGTAATGGAAGGGGTGAGCCACCGAGACTCAGTGTGTAAATCCCCATCCCAAAAGATGTTATGCTCTTACACAGATTCATATAATATTATGCATGTCATGCAACCCATTGCCTAGTTATCCATCCAAGTCTCCCAAATCTACCCCTTGTGGCACCTGGCCACTGGGGGTACCTAACCACTGGTAATCGAAGTTACAGATATTCATGTGTGGGGCAACCCACTTGTGGTACCTAACCACTGGTGATGATCCCTTAAATCGATATGTGGGGCCAACCCACTGTGGTACCTAACCACTGGGACAAGTCACAAATTAAGCACATGTGGTACCTAACCACTAGTGGTTCCAAACCACGGAGACTTAGTCACAAAATCATGATATGTGGGGCCAACCCAAGTGTGGTACCTAACCACTAGTGACAATCTGATAAATCATGCCTTCCCCATCCTCTTATCATACCCATATGCTACGTATATGTTTCTCAATACAATATAATCATGCTTAATGCATAGGAAAATACAACATGGCATACACAGGTTTCACATAGATCAAGCACGATATTTACCATAATGGACTTACCCGGAGTCCTTGCTTTTACCCGGAAGGGTAACGTAATGCTTCCCACTGTTATTCCAGCTTTTAACAAACACAATATTTAACATAACAACATATGAAGTGCGTAAGAGTTACACACCTATTTCTCGTACTATCGCACTCTCGACTTTAACACTTTCGCCACTCGAGACTACTACTATCGACCTACGATCTTGCTTCGATGTCGACCCACAACCCGGTGGCCAATCTCGCACTCCTCATACTGCTCGCTTCTTGTACTTAGGGGCTGGGTTCACAGATCCAACCCTTCCTATCGTTTGGCTGTAACTCGAGTCCATGAACACACCTTGGTCATTAAATCACAATAAAGTAGTGAGAACAAACTAAAAGTAATCGGTGTTCACGGCCACAGCCCTTACCTAGATCGACAAATCTCGGAGCCTTGAACTTGGCTAAAATGATGATTGAATCCCTTCAGTCTTCTTCTAGTTTCAGCACAAGTAGTCACCACAGAGGTGATTCAGCTTCTAAGAAGAACGAGTGGAAATCAACGTGATATTGAGAAAGTGGTGAAGAAGAGAAAGAGATAGCAAAGAAGAAAACAACAGTGACTTACCAATCCTGAGATGATGATTCGGCAAGAGCTAGCACAGGAGTGAATCCAAAATAGAAGCCGAAAATGGAAATAAGATTTTTAATGGTATGGTTAGGGGTTTCGGTTCTCAGAGAGATGGAGAAAACACTACTGAAACGTCGCTAAAAGGGTTCAGCTATGGGAGAAGAAAGTATGGCAAAGAGGGTTTGGCTTTTAGGAAAATATTAAAGAGGAGAGGAGAGCTAGGGAGTTGTGGCAAAGAAAGGGAGAGAGAGATCACAAGAGAAAGGAAATTTAGGCTTGACTAGATGCAAAAGATGATAACTTGTGCCTACTAATTTCGGCATATCAACCGAATTTCACCCCCTCTCCAGAGTTGGATTTTCGACCAACTCTGTCTTCACCTGATAACTCTTATCCCACTTGTTATCTTAATCCATATCCTCCCTTCAAAAGAGGCCTCCTTGGCACTAGCTCCTCCCTTCATATTATCAACAAAATACAAGAATTAAAACTCCTATTTTCAAGCTATTGTGCCGTCCTCCCTTCCCCCATTGGAGTGCTGAATTTTAGCCCAAAAACTTGGGCCCCAAATGGCCAGTACTTGGCCCAAATCCCTTCCCTTAATGACGCCGCCCACTTACTCCTTGTGGCACCACCAAACTTTGGGCCACTAGCCCACCTTGCAATTTAAACACAGATACCCACTTTACTTATGTCCTAGCATTCTTCATTAGAAAATTAACCCAGGTCTCAGCCCAAACCTGGGCCCAATTCACACCTCTAAACCTCAAGCTAACACTTTAACCCTAAAACACACAAAATGCACAGACCCACTTATACATGATGTTACAGCTCTACCTCCTTAAAATAAATTTCGGCCTCAAAATTCACCTGGTCAAAAGAGTTGAGGGTATTACTGATGCATAACATCCTCTGACTCCCATGTCGCTTCTTTCGAATCGTGGTTTCGCCATAATACCTTCACCAAAGGGACTGATTTTTTGCGTAATATTTTGACATCTCGATCCAGGATCTACACTGGTTCCTCCTCAAAAGATAAGTCTGGGCTCACCTCAATTTCTTCTACTAGCACAACATGAGACGGATCTGAGTGATAGCGTCTAAGCATGGAAACATGAAACACATTATGGATTTGACTCAACTCTGGTGGCAACTCGAGTTGATAAGCTACTGGTCCCACTCGTTTCAACACCCAATAAGGCTCGATAAACCTAGGGTTCAGTTTGCCCTTCGGACCAAATCTTAGCACTTTCTTCCACGATGACACCTTCAAGAAAACCATGTCACCCTCTGCAAATTCTATATCCTTCCATTTAAGATCGGTAAAGGACTTTTGCCTGTCCGAAGCATCCTTCAGATGATCTCGAATCAGCCTAACTTTCTCTTCTGTTTTAGCCACCAACTCTGGACCCAACAACTATCGTTCTCCCAACTCTTTCCAACACGTAGGGGTACGGCACTTCCGACCATATAATGCTTCATATGGTGCCATCCGAATACTTGCCTGGTAACTATTGTTGTATGCGAACTCTACCAATGGTGAAATTCTTCCCAACTACCTCTGAAACCCAAGACACAACCCCTTATCATATCCTCCAAGACTTGAATTACCCTCTTTGACTGTCCATCCGACTGGGGATGAAATGCCGTACTGAAATCCAACTTTGTTCCCAATGCCTGGTGCAACACCTTCCAAAACCTCGACGTGAACCTAGGGTCCCTGTCTGAGATAATCGACACTGGTACCCCATGTAACCTCACAATTTTGCCACATATAATTTAGCCAACCGCTAGAGAGAGTAATCAACCCGAACTGGTATAAAATGTGCCGACTTTGTTAAACGGTCAACGATCACCCAAACCAAGTCCTTCTTAATAGGCGTGAGGGGTAGCCCACTAACAAAATCCATCGTGATCCTTTCCTATTTCCACTGCAGAATCTTTATCGGTTGCAACAATCTCGAGGGTAACTGATGTTCAGCCTTAACCTGTTGACACGTCAAACACCTACCCATAAATTCAGTTACTTCTCGCTTAAGGCCCGGCCACTAGAACTGCTCCCGTAAATCCCGGTACATCTTACTACCTCTAGGATGCATAGCATATGGACTGCTATGAGCCTCTTGAAGAATCTTCTGCCTTAACTCCACATCTTTAGGCATGTAAACTTTCCCCTAAAAACACAACACTCCATCACTGCTCAAGCTATACCCCTCCAATCCACCATTTTGCACTTGCAAACACCGAGCGTTTAAGACTTCATCCAACAGTTGTTTTTCCTTAACCTAGTTTACCCACGTTGGCTTCACTTGTAGTTCCGCTAACAGACTTTCGTCATCATACAGACTAAGGTGGGCAAACAAAGCTCTTAGATCTGCCACAACTTTGTGGCTCAATGCGTCAGCTACCATATTCGCCTTTCCCAGATGGTACTCAATCGAGCAATCATAATCCTTTAATAGCTTGATCCACCTCGTCTGCCTTAAATTCAATTCCTTCTGAGTGAGGAGGTATTTCAAACTCTTATGGTCCGTGTACACAATAGACTTCTCTCCATACAGGTAATGTCTCCAAATTTTTAGGGCGAAAACCACTGCAGCCAACTCCAGATCATGCGTCGGGTAATTCACCTCGTGAGGTCTCAATTGTTGAGAAGCATATGCTACTACCTTCCCTTCTTGCATCAGCACACATCCTAACCCTGTGTGTGACGCATCACAATAAACCGTAAACTCTTTCCCTACTTCAGGTTGAATCAGCACCGGAGCTTCCGTCAAAATCCTCTTCAGCTTCTCAAAACTCTCTTGTTGCTTGTCTGACCACACAAACGAAACCCCTTTCCTTAGCAACTTGGTTAACGGTGCTGCAATCAAAGAAAATCCTTCCACAAACCTTTTGTAATATCCTGCTAAACCCAGAAAACTCGAATCTCCGCCACAGACTTCGGTGGTTTCTAGTCCAATACAACTTCAATTTTTCGATGGTCCACCCTAATCCCCTTAGCCGACACCACATGACCCAAAAAGGTAACTTCCTTCAACTAGAACTCGCACTTACTAAACTTAGCAAACAACTACTTCTCCCTCAGAATTTGTAACACCACATGAAGATATGCATCATGCTCCTCCTCAAACTTGGAATAAACCAGAATATCATCGATAAACACTACAACGAACCGATCAAGATATGGTTGAAACACCCGGTTCATCATATCCATAAACGCTGCTGGGACGTTAGTCAACCCAAACGGCATCACCAGAAATTCATAGTAACCGTAACGAGTACGAAAAGCCATTTTATGGATATCCGCCTCTCTGACCTTAAGCTGATGATATCCCGACCTCAAATCTATCTTGAAAAGACTGAGGCTCCCTTATGTTGATCAAACAAGTCGTTTATCCTCGGTAACGGATACTTGTTCTTAATTGTCAACTTATTCAACTAACGGTAATCAATGCACATTCGCATTGATCCGTCCTCAAACCTAACACAGTGCTAATGCTCCATACCCACGATACCCTGAGCGTACCTATTTAACAGCAAGAATTTTGCCTCGTACTTGGATACTGACTTACTCTCCTGAACCAAATTTAGAAACGCCTTTTGTTGTGCATCTATATAACTCAACCCCATGTACTTCCTCTGGTAAGCAGCCTTGAAAAAGTCCCAAGTGATGTCATCGGCCAACGCACCTTCTCTTGCCGTGAGCCACCACTGATAGGACTCATCCCGGAAAAGAGACATTATCCCTTTTAGCTTCTCCTCGGATGTGAAGTCCAAGTAATCCATTATGTGCTCTGTCGCCTCTAACCAGTACTCTGTAGTGTTGGGAGCTACACCCAAAATTCCCCTAAATACCTCGGCTCCATTCACTCGGAGTCGTTCAGACACATATTTTTGAGTCCCCGTCCCTACGCCTGCTCCAGCAACTCTCTCTAGGACTCATAGCATAGCTTACGACACTGCATCATCACCACCTGCCTACTCCTGATGTCTGACGCCTACAGTTGGTGGCAGCGGCACCTCATTTTTTGACCCATAATCGGACCCTACCGGTTCTGACACAGTTGTCCTACCCCTACCACGTCCACGCACAATACGTCCACGACCTCGAGTGCTCATTCTGCCATTCATGAATTAATCTGATTTAGAAATTTTATGGGTTAAAAAACTTTTTCTTTCAATGATTAACAACGAATGCGATCTTATGGAAGGAAATTTTAATAAGTGGTTCTTTCGAGTCCGAACTATGTCTACATAGTTCGGTTCTTAAGTCTGTATTTCTAATTCTAAAATTCACATTCAAATAACATCCAACAGGGCACCATACACAGGCATCACACACAAGTACATCCGTGGACTCACGTTTATTGCCTAGGGGTATTTTCGTCATTTCACTTCCTGGGGTATTTTCGTAATTTTAACCTACAAGGGTATTTTCGTAAATTTTCAAAATAAGGTATCTTGGTGATTTTTCAAAATAGGGGTATTTTGATAATTTTACAATCCGGGGTATTTTGGTAATTTTACAATTCAGGGGTATTTTGGTCATTTACCTCAACCTAGGGCATTGTGGAAAGTTTTACAAAATTTAGGGTCATATAAGTAATTTTACAAAGATAGGGTACTAGTCCCTTTCGGGTTTTAGTTAAAATTTTGGCCTGTTAACAAGTCTTTGAGGCTAAGGTGAACAGTCACTATGCACCATGTAGGATTCTAGAAAAGAGGAGGTGAGTCACTAAGACTGCTTAAATACCAAGCTCTTCCTGAATCCAATCCTAGACATGCATATGCCTGTTACCACACCCTAGTCCTTCTGACTTGCTCACAGACATGTTTATTTAGGGGAGTTAAGTTTTATGTAAGAGTTTGTGTAACTAGGCCTAAGGTCCATAAGCCCTAGTATAACTATCTACGTCCCTATAACCCATTAATCCATCATACATATATATATCATGACAAGGTTAGGATACTTACAGGTGGATCAAGTCTTAGGAACACAGTGTCATGCTTTTCGAAGTATGCATTTCTATCAAATCATTTTTCAGACCCTTTATTGAAAATATTTTGGGCCTTAAACCCACAGTGAGCTTTTGAACCGGGCTCTGATACCAAAAATTTAACACCCCAAACTCGATCTAAATTCTACGACCGAATCTAGCGTGTTACTGGGAAGAAAACGTTTTACAAACCATTATGTCGACTTGAATTGAAAAGAAAACTTTTGGGGTAGTTAAGAAAATTGTGGCTGAACTAGGCGAATTATTAAAACGTTTTGAAACTTACTTTAGCGTGATAGAATTACCTTGTTGATTATTATTCATTTGATGTATATCTTTAGAAAAGAAACTCAGAAAAATTACCTTAAGTTTATAAAAACGTTCGTATCATAAATTACTTGGCATGCCTTTTTCATTTAATAATAGTTTAAGGAAAAAAAGGAAAGAAAAATAACAAATCCCAAAGTAAAGTTTAAGTGGCCTTATTACAAGAACCAAAATGCAAAAACCTAAAGTAAATAAGAACTAAATTCAAATTAAATAGTGAAATTAATTGTCGAGCATGGCCACCACGAGTCCACCCCAGCTCCGAATCCACGATCTAAGCATTATCTGCAAAATGTAACGGAAGGGGTGAGTCACTGAGACTTAGTGTGTAAATCCCCATCCCAAAAGATGTTATGCTCTTACAAAGATTCATATAATATTATGCATGTCATGTAACCCATTGCCTAGTTATCCATCCAAGTCTCCCAAATCTACCCTTGTGGCACCTAGCCCTTTGGTGGTACCTAACCACCGGTAACCGGGTTCTGAGATATTCATGTGTGGGCAATCCACTTGTGGTACCTAACCACTGGTGATGATCCCTTAAATCGATATGTAGGGCCAAACCACTATGGTACCTAACCACTGGGACAAGTCACAAATTAAGCACATGTGGTACCTAACCACTAGTGGTTCCAAACCACTAAGACTTAGTCACAAAATCTTGATATGTGGGGCCAACCCACGTGTGGTACCTAACCACTGGTGATCGTCTGATAAATCATGCCTTCCCCCTCCTCTCATCATACCCATATGCTACATATACATTTCTCAATACAATATAATCATGCTTAATGCATAGGAAAATACAACATGGCACACACATGTTTCACATAGATCAAACAAGATATTCACCATAATGGACTTACCCAGAGTCCTTGCTTATACTCGAAAGGGTAACGTAATGTTTCCCACTATTATTCCGACTTTTAACAAACACAACATTTAACATAACAACATATGAAGTGCGTAAGAGTTACACACCTATTTCTCATACTATCGCACTCTCGACTTTAACACTATCGCCACTCGAGACTACTACTACCGGCCTACGATCTTGGTTCAATGTCGGCCCACAACCCGATGGCCAATCTCGCACTCCTGATACTGCTCGCTTCTTGTACTTAGGGGCTGGGTTCACAGATCCAACCCTTCCGTCGCTTATCGGCATTCGAGTCCATGAACACACCTTGGTCATTAAATCACATTAAAGTAGTGAGAACAAGCTAAAAGTAATCGGTGTTCACGACCATGGACCTTACCTAGATCGACAAATCTGGAGCCTTGAACTTGGCTAAAACGATGATTGAATCCCTTCAATCTTTTTCTAGTTTTAGCACAAGTAGTCACCATAGAGGTGATTCGACTTCTAAAAAGAACGAGTGGAAATCAACGTGATATTGAGAAAGTGATGAAGATGAGAAAGAGATAGAAAAGAAGAAAACAACAGTAACTTACCAATCCTAAGATGATGATTCGGCAAGAGCTGGCACAGGAGTGAATCCAAAATAGAAGTCGAAAATAGAAATAAGATTTTTAATGGTATGGTTAGGGGTTTTGGTTCTCAGAGAGATGAAGAAAACACTACTGAAAGGTGGCTAAAAGGGTTCAGCTATGGGAGAAGAAAGTATGGCAAAGAGGGTTCGGCTTTTAGGAAAATATTAAAGAGGAGAGGAGAGCTAGGGAGTTGTGGCAAAGAAAGGGAGAGAGAGATCACAAGAGAAAGGAAATTTCAGCTTGACTAGATGCAAAAGATGATAACTTGTGCCTACTAATTTCGGCATATCAACCGAATTTCACCCCTCTCTAGAGTTGGATCTCTAGAGTTGGATTTTCAGCCAACTCTATCGTCACCTGATAACTCTTATCCCACTTGTTATCTTAATCCATATCCTTCCTTCAAGAAAGGCCTCCTTGGCACCAACTCCTCCCTTCATATTATCAACAAAATACAAGAATTAAAACTCCTATTTTCAAGCTATTGTGTCATCCTCCTTCCCCCTTAGAGTGCCGAATTTTAGCCCAAAAACTTGGGCCCCAAACGGCCAGTACTTGGCCCAAATCCCTTCCCTTAATGACGCCACCCATTTGCTCCTTTGGTCACCACCAAACTTTGGGCCACTAGCCCACCTTGCAATTTAAACACAGATACCCACTTTACTTATGTCCTAGCATTCTTCATTAGAAAATTAACCCAGGTCTCAGCCCAAACCTAGGCCCAATTCACACCTCTAAACCTCAAGCTAACACTTTAACCCTACAACACACAAAATGCACAGACCCACTTATACAGGATGTTACAATGATAATCGAGTAGGATACAAAATGAGTGATTAGATGTGTGATTTATTTGGTTAATGATATACTAAAATGATTAAGCATATGGTGAGTTGGTATTTGTTTAGTAAATGAAATTGAAATATTGAATGTCTTCTTGTTTGATTAGTATAAGATAATAATATATGTTTAAATTTATAAAGATTAGTATGATTTGATTGAAATAGCAAAATGTGCAACTTTATTCTGTTTGAATGATTCAGGATACAAATATCAACTTTTATTTGAATGTTAAGTATGTGAATTGGTAAGTTATGTAATGATCACTTTTAATCGTAAATGTAGAAATGTGGTTACAGAAACGTATGACATGTGTGATATGTATTAATAGTATTGTTATACTCAGCTTAGATGTAATGTGTTATATTTTAATATATATATATATCTGTTCTGAGTTGTGTCTTATCTGGTAATGCTCGTAACCCTAGTCCGCGATGGATACGGGTTAGGGGTGTTACATTTTATTGGTATCAGAGTTATGGTTTAGTCATTCTAGAACTACCATAGCATATGTGAGTCTAGCTATACATGCCATATTAAATCTACGATAGTGTGATATCTCCCGACTCTAACAAAGATTGTTTGATGAGATAGATAAGTTTACCAACTGAGCTAATTCTGATAGTGTAGAAGTAAATATTCAAATATTTGAGTAGAAATGTGTTGATGATGAGTTGAGACTCATAAAGGTAAGAATCAAATTGTATGACAAGTTGTTATTGATAAATGTTGTAATTATATGAGCATATGAGATATGATATTTGAGTTATGATTGCTATCTGAAATGCTCTGATTGTGAAATAGTGATTTGAGTTAGCATATGAACAATGTGTTAAGAATAAAAGTGATTAAAAGCAAAAGTTTATTAACTGATTTGAGAATGTGAAATTAGTAATGAACTGACTATTTATGATAGTATATATTATGTGCAATTATGTGAGAGTTAAATTTGAGGCTTTACTTTTATCAGAAAAATGTTACTATTTTATTATAAGAGTTGGAATGAATAAGCTCATGAGTGTGGAGTTATAGAAATTCGTGTTTGAAAGATTAGTAATGTGGTCAGAAAGGAGAATGAATCAACAAATGAAGACAGTACTAAAAGAGATATTGGATAGTTCTGAAGACTATTTAGATTATGCAAAGTCACTGTTAAAGAAGAAGTTAACTCTGATTAAATGACTTATTCAGGTATGTTATCTAAAGAAAGTATTAACTGGAAGTTTTCCTGAATTGATTTCTGTTAGTGATGGGATAATAAGAAAATTTCTGATGATAGAATTAAACAGTAAATTAATGTTTAAATTGTATTGATGGTTGAATGCAATGGTTATAGTCGGACAGTTATTATGATTCCATTTGGACATTCTATGGTACATTTATCCTCAAAAGTATATGTGACTGTTTAATTTCATAAAGAAAGTTTTATCGTATGAGAACCTTAGCTAAACATATTAATGATGAAAGCATCATTGATCTGTTTGGGTTATATTCGACATTGTTATGTCTTACTTTGATAATTTATTCCATTGTGTGGATATAAAAGTCGATGGTAAAATCTGTATGAGGCTAATATTTTGTTTTTATTGGTTATTGACATTTCTGGGATATCATCGAAACTAATATCATTCTATATGAGTTGTAAATTTTTAGATATCCTGTGTAACTCCAAATGTTGAAATTTTGCTATTCCGGTATTTTTATGATTCCATGTAATTATCTGCAAGAGATCTCTATTTGACAGAGATGACTATATCTATTACGATTATAATTTATGGCTTGAAAAGTGATAGTACAGTTGTACAGCCCTCAGAGTTATAGAAGATGTGTTTCTACAATTGCTATTTAAATCATATTTGATTCCTTTTTGTGTTCAAATGCTTCATTAATAGCTAAGATAATATTCATTATAGGATTGAGACATTGTTCCTAGTAAGGCTCAATCATTTCTATTTGGTTCAGGTGATTTTAGTATAATTCAGAGTTTCAATGATTAATATATAATACAACTTTATTATAAACTCTTTTCTAGTTCTTGTGAAAGTTCAACAATGATAAAAGTGAAAATGATAGAAGATCAAGACTAATTTGTGATGCCTAGAAAGTAGATAATGATTTGTTAGCAAATCGAGCTCAGTGTGAAAAAAATGTTGAATCTGAATTTCGAGTAGATGAAAATGGTTGTTTGAGGTTCAGAAACCAAATATGTGTTCCAAAGAATTCAGAGTTGATTCAGATGATTTTTAATGAAGCCCATAGTAGTAGGTTGTCTGTTCATCCGATTAGTATGAAAATGTATAATGATTTGAAACAGTTCTATTGGTGGCCTGGTATAAAACGAGATATATCTAATTTTGTTTCAAAATGCCTAGTTTGACAGCAAATGAAAGCCGAACATCAGGTACCTTCTAGGTTACTTCAGCCAATTATGATACCCAAGTGGAAATAGGATAGAGTCATGATGGATTTTGTACCTGGTATACCGTTGACACCGAGCAAGAAAGATGCAATCTGGGTTATTGGGGATAGATAGACCAAATCTACTCATTTTGTTCTGATTCGTACTGATTATTCACTTGATAAATTGGTTGAATTATATGTTTCTTAGATTGTGAGATTATATGGTGTGCCTATTTCTATTGTTTCGGACAGAGACCGAGGTTCACATCACGATTTTGGAAGAAACTGCAAGATGCTTTAGGTACAAAACTATATTTTAGCACAGCTTTCCATCCACAAATAGATGGTCAGTCCAGACGAATCATTTAGATACTTGAGGATATGTTAAGATGTTGCATCCTTGAGTTTGAAGGTACGTGGGAACGATACTTACCTTTAATTGAATTTGCTTATGATAATAGTTTCCAATCTAGTATCAAAATGGCATCTTATGAGGCTTTGTACGATCGTAAATGTCGTACACCATTGTATTAGACTGAGCTAAGTGAAAATAAGATACACGGGGTTGAATTGATCAAAGAAACTGAACAAAAGTGATAGTGATCTAAGATAGCTTGAAAGCTGCATCAGATCATCAAAAGTCATATGCAGATTTGAAACGTAAGGATATTGAGTTTCAGATTGGAGCTCAAGTATTTTTGAAAGTATCACCATAGAAGAAAATACTCATATTCGGTTGTAAAGGCAAGTTGAGTTCGAGATTCATTAGGCCGTATGAGATCATAGAGCGTTATCCAAACCTATTCACCGGTGAGATTTTGGGGACAAAAATCCCTATAGGGGGAGAGTTGTAACAGCTCGATTTTGATCCTAATCAAAATAGTGGTTTTGGGACCACAAATTCGAGTCTGAAAAATATTTTAAAATTATTTTCCATGTTTATTATGTGTGAATTTGCTTGTATTAAATTTTCGTGTTTTAATTTTGTCGTTTAGGTGTCCGATTAAATAAAAGGACTTAATCGCGTAAAATGAAAAATTGATGGTTAGTTGTGAATGTGCTTAATTGTTGTTGTCTTTTTAAAAGGGAGGACTTATGTTGCAAATATCCCATTTTTATTATGTAGTGGACGGCAACATGCCATTATTATATGGTTTTTTATATGTTAAAGTTTCTGAATTAAACTTTTATATTAATATAATATAATATTGTATTATAATAACTTATCATAAAAGTTAAAAGCCAAAGGTTGTTAATTGTTTTCCATAACCGAATGTAAATAAAAAGAAAAAGAAAGAAGACTAGCACCATTCGGCCATGAATAAAGCTTGAATAAAGGTGAGTTTTAGTTCGATTTTTGATAATTTTTATGTTTTTGAGATCGTTGCTTTGAGTACTTTCCGACCCATGTCTTAATTTTTGATTTTGATGATGGTTTTGTGTTTTTCCATTGATGATACCTTGTGGTTTTTGTTGTTTGATGATGAAATATGAAGTATATTTGTTTGATTAACAAGTTTTGTCTTTAAATTTTTGATGAATTTGAGTAATTTGGACTAAATTGCAAAAATAAACTTTTAAGGGACTAAAATGTGAAATAAATGAAATGTGTGGGCTTGTATGAGGACTAGGAATATTCGGCCCTTGTTTGGTGTACTCAAATTTTGTGTATTTTGTGTTTTTGTGCAAAAAGCACTAAATTGTAAAAAAGTGTGAAATGTTAGGGGTAAAATTGTAAATTTTCCATTTATGTGTTTTTAGACTAAATTGAATAGAATGGTGTTAAATAAGCTTAATTTGAATATGTTTAGATCAAGATTCAAAGAAATTGGATTAGGATCAAGGAAAGACAAAAGTAGTCGATTAGCCGATTTCACGGTTATCGACGTTCGAGATAAGTCAATAAGCATTTAAATGTTGTAATATCTATGAATATAAGTTTTTTATGTAATTACTTGAATTATTTGAACTATTATTTGTTATGGCCGAATGTGTACTTGGATAATTGGCTATCTTATGAGCTTGATTCGATCGAGATTCGACGTCCATAAGCGCCGTATGAACCTTAGGAATAGATAGGATACATATATCATGACATAGGATATCCGGTATGTGTTATCATGTAAGACCACGCCTAGGACGTTGGCATCGACTTGTGTTTACATGTATTTGATTCGTGTAAGACCCTGTTTGGGACAGTGGCATCGATATGTGATTACATGTAAGACCACATCTGGGACATTGGCATTGTACGAGCTTTCGACTATCCGCATATCCTTTTGAATTCGAATGGTTCAACAGGTATGTGTAAGTGAAGGCCAATGTGAAATTCAAATTAAAAGACTCAGGTACGTATATACACTGTGTTATGAAAAGTAAGGTAAGTTATATAAACTCAGGCCGAATTTAGCATGGGGGAAGCCATGGCTAGGGTTTTCAAGCTTTCAAGCTCAATAATCAGGAAAAATGAAGCCCGGACCAAAATCGAGGCAAGATAAAGTGTTGGACTAAATTGAGCTTCCACACACATTTTGAGTACCAAGGTAAGTTTGTATGAATTTAAGGCTTCCCATGTATTTTTTTATTAAATCAATTATTATGATGTATAATGTACATTATTTTCATGAAATTAAGATTAATGATATCTTGATGAGAAAATGAATGAGAACATGCAAGAGAAAGTCCCGATTGAAGACTCGAAATAATGAGGATACTAATATCATAGCATGAGACAAGGAAAGTCCGTGTAAGACCATGTCAAGACATGGCATCGGCATTAAGGCAAGGATATCATGTAAGTCCATGACAAGTCATGGCATTGAAAAGTTATTATGAGGTAAAGGTTCCATGTAAGTCCAAGCCAAGGCATAGCATTGACAAGATTCATAAGGCAAGGATACCACGTAAGACCATGTCAAGACATGGCAATGGTAAGTTTCCAAAGGAAACATATAAGGAAGGTTTCGTGTAAGACCATGCCGGGACATGGCATCGACACCGAGTTAAGGGATCCCATGTAAGACCATATCTGGGATATGGCATTAGCATCATGAGGTGATCCCATGTAAGAGCATGTCTGGGACATGGCATTGGCATCGAGATCCATGTTTGATGAGATTGAGTAACCTCAGTTATTCCGGGTAATTCATCGGGCAAAAGAGCCAAGTATGAAAGAGGTAATAAGAAAATTAAGTAAGTAAAGATAGTAACAAGTTAAATTATTCATGAAGGATAAAGGGTTGTATCTAAGTTAAGGAAGATAAGGAATTGATATGCATATTACACTAGCAAAAGTGCTAATCTATGTGATTAAGTGTTACAGGTACCATGAGTATAATACAAGTATGAAATTATTATGTAACATGTGATGAGTAAGAACAAGTATGAGTAAGTAAGCCCAAGCATTTGAGACTTATATTGTTGTTGATGTGTGAGTTGAATGGGCCAATGAATGGCTTGTAAATATTTGATGATAACTAGATATTGGCATGGCTAACTATGGATATGCTTTAGTATTGTAAGTGTGTAAATGAGAATTAATACAAAGAAAACATGATAGAGTAAAGTTAGCAACAAAATATTTTGCATAGCAGCAGTTGTATCACTTTGAAAATTCACCAAAAATGGTGGAAAATGAATTATAAGTTGAATAAGATTTTAAATTAAATATTATTGAGTATATTTTTTCACAAAAGAAGAAGAATAAGCAAAAGAATTTCATATGATGAGATATTTGGATTT
This sequence comes from Gossypium rotundifolium, assembly GCA_025506655.1. Taxonomy (NCBI): domain Eukaryota; kingdom Viridiplantae; phylum Streptophyta; class Magnoliopsida; order Malvales; family Malvaceae; genus Gossypium; species Gossypium rotundifolium. The sequence goes on along the minus strand of CP106729.1, from coordinate 135,991,455 downwards.
TAGTGAGATAGGGTCAAAATGATTTTGGAATCCACTATTCTAACTTGGGAAATTCATTAAAAATTATACAAAATAATTAAGGGGCAAAATTTATATGCTTGAATTTTTTAATGAGTATTTTTTTCAATAGAAAAAAATGAAAACATCATTAGAGTACTGTACCACGAGAAAATTTATTTTTAGTGAAGAGGGTTCAAAACTGTTGGACAGTGAAACAGGGGAGACTTTAAAGAATAAACTATACTAATTGTCTAAACCAAAAATTTGGAAATTTTATGGTAAAAAGATATGTGAGTCTAGTTTCAATTAAAATTAATGGATCTTAATTTGGAGTTCCGTAGCTTTGGATAAATATAATTTAGTGACTGTAACTTGAGCAGACAACTCAAGATGAATATAAGTGAATTGAGAAAGCTTATGCAATAATGATGGCATTACCTTGAGAACTCAAAATAAGGATTTTTAAATTATGGTGATAATTTTTTTATTATTTACATACATACTTACTAAGCTTTATAGCTTACTCCCCTTCCTTTCTCATATCATGTAGGGTTTTATACTAGCCCAGGTTGGAGATCGTCGGAGATGCTATCACACTATCAAGCTATCATGTTAGGTATAAATGAACGCAAAACCTTTTGAACCTATGGCATGTATAGGGACTTATTCATTTTTTATATGGCCATTAGAATTGGTCAATATTTATCAAGTTTCATATTTTAATGGTAACGAGTTTTACAAAGTGAAAGTTTATGCAAATGATGTTTAGTGATCCTTCATAGTGTATTATTGTCATGTTATGGGTTGCTTGTGTTGGTATATGTGTGCTTATGTTTTGGAGTGGCTATTGGCATGGAGAATAGCCTTCTAATTGTCCATATGGATAGACACACGAGTGTGTCTAGGCTGTGTGCATCACACGGTCAGCCCCATGGGTGTGTTAATAGGCCGTGTGTCCCCTGCAAGTTAGTGATATAAGTCAGTGTTGACCACGGGCTAGCCACAAGGTATGTGTGCCAGCCGTGTGACCTTTATGAGGTTCTTGACATCACAAGCAGAATACCTGTGTTTTTACACATGGGCGAGGACACGGCGTGTCTATGTTGAGTGTAAAGCACACGGGCCAAGAACACGGGCATGTGGCCCTATTTTATGTCAAAATTTTCCAAGTGTTTAAAAGTTCTGGTTTGGTCCCTTAACGTTCGAGAATATGTAACGGGTCTAATAGACCCATGATAGGGACGTTATGATTGTAAATGAAAAAAGTTTTTAATTGGAACAAATTTTATAGCCCAAGGTTGTATGTTCAAGCAAGTTAAGTTCGGTAATGCCTCGTACCCTATTCTGGGTAAGGGGTGTTACAATACCATAGTCTTCCCCAACTTTAACATTGCCATTAAGTTTCCCGTTGAACCACTTGGAATACTAAAGGATACTCAGGAAATGTCACACATTTAGTACTATACTAATGCCATATCCCAGATATGGCCTTACATTGGATCTCATTTCAATGCCAATAGCCCAGCTATGGTCTTATACGAAACCTCATATCGATGCCATATCACATATATGGTCTTACATGTAATCTCAACTAACCCTAATGTCATGACATTTGTATCTTACCTATTCCTAAGGTTCAAATAGGATTTCTAGTTTGTCAAACTTTGTCGATTTCATTCAAGAGTAAATCACAATTCATATAATGATAAAGCAATAAAAGCATAAATAACAATGCATTATTTACATACGAACTTACATCGGTACAAAAGTAGCAGAAATGGACCTAATTGTCAACAACCTTATTTTTTCCCTCGATCAAGGTCCGAACCTCGTCTTTCTTGATCTATAAGAGCAAATTTAACTTATTTATTATCCATATTGGTCAATTCACTCCAAAAATCACATTATGGAAAAATTATATTTTTGCCCCTAAACTTTGACATATTTACATTTTTTACCCTAGGCTCATAAAATGAAACCTGTGCAATTTCTTTAATGTACAAGCCTAGCCAAACCATTTTTATAACTATAACATCCCACAATTTCCATTAAAACACACTTTTACTACATATTTTATAACTTTTACAAATAGGTCCTTAGACATTAAAATACACAAATTTCATGGGTCAAATTTCAAACATGAACGCTATTTCAAAATAATGGTAGAAATAGAAAAATCAAGTGAATATGACTTTAAAAACGGGGCTAGGATGTACTTACAATCAAGCTTAGAAGTTGAATAAAACCCTAGCTATGATGTCTTGTAAAATTCAGCCAAGGTTGAAGAAGATGGACAAAATTTTGGCTTTATTTTCCCTTTTTATTCTTTTATTAACCAAATAACCAAAATGCCCTTCACTTAAAACTTTGAAATTTCATCTCACCATGTCCATTTTTGTCCACCATCTTAACAAATGGTCTAATTATGATATAATGACCTCTAATTTAAAATCCCATAGCAATTTGACACCTCTAACATGTAGAACTCAACTTTTGTAATTTTTATAATTTAGTCCTTTTGACTAAATTGAGTGCCCACACGTCAAAATCTTCGAACGAAATTTTCACAAAATTATTCTGTGAAACTGTAGACCATGGAAATATAATAAAAATGAACTTTCCTGTGTCGAATTTTTGGTCCCCAAACCACTATTCCGACTAGGCCCAAAATCAGGCTGTTACAGGAGTTCTAACACCTGGATATCATTATCAACCTAAAATTTAGGAAGCTATGAGTCAAGTGAGAGGATTACTGAATTCTAGGACCCCACTGAGCAATTTAGAAATTTAAGTAGCAAAATTTTGATTAGTTGGATCTCAATTCTGGTTCGATTATGATGGAATCAGCTGGTTCCAAAGTAGGAGACAAAATGATTAAGAATGGATGGTAGGGATGGCTAGTGAGGACCGTGCCTAAGGAGTGTATATATAAGGCTTGAGTGGAGATAATATTTTCTAAATTCTGTGGAAAAAATTCTCCTTTCTATAGCATCATCTTCTTCAGTCGCTTGAATAAGAAACAAGGATACGGATGAAGGAAGCTCTACATGTAGCAACAAAGGCGTGAGTTTAATGCGGGTAATGAAGAATAAGGGAACTAATAAGTTTCCTAATCTTCATCTATGTTTAAGAACTAAAGAAAGAAGTATAACAAGACTATCAAAGCTTTTGTATAATTTAATATTTTGAGTGCCTAAGAATTTACCACCATTGGTTTAATAAAAACATGGTTGTCATGCTTAACCGCCAGGAAAAAAGAGGCTTTAGCATTCGAATAAGCTAAACTGTTAAGAATAAGAAAGAAATATGAGTTTCTATACTCCTTTTTTGGGATATTGTGTGGATAGCATGAATATGCATTAATTCTAGAATGAGTTCCATGATGATGCATGACCTCCGTTACAAGAGACTATTTTTCTATTGAGTGATAAGTGAGTTATAAGTATCTACCAACAAGATGTTATGAATTTCTCTATATTGTATGTTTGTTTATAGTAAGACCATACCTGAAAGATGCTATAGCATCATGATAAAAGTGAGTAAGACCATAGCTGAAAAATGCTATGGCATCAAGTGAAACACGTTAGAATGGCTAAATAGGACTAAGACAATGGTTGAAAGACGCTATGGCATCCTTTGATAGTCTTTCGGGACAATAGACACGGGATAGTCACCGGGGTAATAAATACGAGATAGTCCATCGGGGCAATAAATACGAGATAGTCCATCAGAACGATAACCACGGGGCAATTTGCCAAGATAGAAAGTGTGGTAACATCCTCCAAGACAATTAACTTGGAAAGAAAGAGTGAAAGACCATAACTCCGTTATGGCAGCATGAAGACTCGGGTAGTAAGGTGAACTTGAGAATTTTTGAAGTGTAGATTCTTGGCTCAATAATGGAGGTTGGTAAAGATCGCCGAATGGAGTGGATTCTAAGGCAAATTGAACTAGAGAATGTACTTAACCAAGGATCGTGACTTAAGGGTTCGAGAACAAACGGGGCAATTAAGGGTGGTTATGTCCATCGAGGTTATGTAGGGCTAAATTGCTTGGGCTAACACAAGAAGGCCTCTGTCAAGGACTAATCTAGGTGAGTAGTCCACCAAGAAATAGGGAGGATAAAAATTTTGAAACCCATGGAAATAAAGGTCAGAAAACCAACTACCGACATGAGGTCTCCCATCCAAGGCGGTGAGGGAAAGAAATTTGGATGAGGTGCATTCAAATCCGTGTTCCTAGAGAACCTTTACTTTAAAGGGAATTGGTGTATACTACAGACAGAGAAGAAGTCAATCAGTTGTGGGTTGCAGGGAAAAAGGGGAAGGCAAAGGCCTCATCAATATAATCTATTAAATGCGAGGATTGACGAGGGAGTGGAAAAATTCTTTTAAAACTTCAATCCCTTAACTTTGAATTTTGATATATGTTCGTTATGTAGAATCTCACTAAGTTCTCATAAACTTATAAGTTTTCTGCTTGAATGCAGGTTAGTTAAATATTTAGAAATTAGAGGGACCAAGCCAGACTTCATTAGGGGTTACGCGAAATGCGACACCTATGCATGTTTATAGAGGGGCACCCGTAGAGGCTTTGTCTTAGGGTTTTAGTTTCCATTTTACATTTTCGATCTTTGTAAAGAAATTTTGTAATTTATCGATGAAAGTGAAGCTTTAAGGTTTTTATTACTAGTGAATATAAGTTGACTATGTATGTAAATTAAATCAGAAAATAAATTTCGTTAAGTCATTTAGGTTATTGTGACATCCAATACCCAGACTTGTCAAACGGGTCGGGTAGAGGGTGTTATAGATTCAATCAATTTTTCATTCTATTTTGAGTTAATAAAATTCCCTTTGAGTTGTCCTTTTCAAGAATTTATCTTTTGTTTTCTTTTAAAAGAAGTTTTAGCAATTTTTTAGATTACGGGTATTATTTTCAAGCTTTTTCTAGCCAAGAATACTTTCTTTGAGGAGAGATTTGAGTCGTTTGAAAGGGTTGTGGATTCATCTTGTTTTCAAGACAACTTAGGACTTCTACACATCACTTCCCTTCTTTTTCCATCTTTCTTCTTTCTTTCCTTCTAGTTGTTATTCTATTGTTGTTTAGGTCTTTCTAATAGTTGATTTATTTAATTCTAGGTCATAAACCATGAAGAAAAGACTTTCTTCCATTGTAGTTCATCAAGAATATTTTAAAAATAAGATTTGTTTTCTTTTCTTATTGTTTTGAATTCTTTTGTTACAAACAATTTTAGGCTTGCTTAATTCCTCTTTCAAACAAATTGTTTTGTTATCTTGTTTCCAGAGATGGTTGGGGGCTTTCTTGAAGTTCAAGAATGTTTTCTTTTGATTCAAGAAACCTTAGTTTAATCATTATTGGACTCTTTTCTAGTCGCCCCTCTCTTTCTTTGTTTTGAGGTTTCTTTTTCATTCAATTTTTTTTTCAATTGCTAATCTGTTTTTTTTTCTTTTGTTTAGATCTCAATTTGATAGCTTCTTCTCCATCAAGAACAACCCAAAACATATTCAAATACTTGGATCTTTGTTGTTCTTGGTTGGTTGAACTACTTTCTCTTCGTTTCTTTTGATTTCATTAGATATTAATAATTTTTCTTTCAAATATGTTCAGATCAATTATTTTCTCTTAATTGGCAACCTTGAATTGGTCCAAATTCATCAAAAACAAGTAGTCTCTTTCAAACTAATTTGAACTTTCTAGAGCCGTAATTTTTCAAATTGTTTACTTGTTCTTTCTTACTTAACTATTACGTTTTTAATTGCTGCCTTTTATTTATTTTAAATTGGTTAGTTTGTGTCTCAGGTTTAGAAAATTTTCAAATTTTCTCATTTGTCTAGAGTCCTAGATCAAATCACCAACTCAAACAAACTTAGGATCCTGTTTTGTACGTGTCCCTATCATCGAATAGCAAAATGGAGTCAACATGATCTAGGGTGGATGAAAACGTGGATGTTGCTGTGAGTGATCCGCCGCCTAGAAGCTCAACTGGAGGGGTCTTTCACGACAACCAAGGGCAATAAATCTCAAGTTGGACAAAACGTTTTGGCGTTTGCTCGGTTTTTCATTCGGGAATTTTCGATGGACTGACCTTGTCCGTAGCTAAGGGAATGAACAAGATAGTTGTAGAGTGTGACAATCTTCAGGTGGTCAACATATTAAACTATGCAGATTTTCCTGACCCGAAAATGTCGCTGGTGAAAGAAAATTCAATTACTGGGGAACTAACTATAGGGATTTCGTTTGAAGAATTAGAGAAGCTAATTTGGTGGCTGACCGTATAACCAAAATGACGCCGCACGAGCGCAGTTTGAAGAACCGCCTGATGTGGTTTTACGCGTCTTAGCTATGGATATTGTACATAGGTTTTGATATAGCTTTGCTAGTTTGCTGGCCTTTTTGTAATATATAGATATTATGTTCAAATTTTTAATTTATTTTCCTGTCGAGTGTATATTTTAGTTTAGTGATAAAAACCTAGATTTGTTTGAGGCAGGTCATCGTCTTTGACCCACCAACCCCTTCCTATATTTTTTAATAGTTTCCTATCATTTTCCAGAACTTTGAGGGCGATTCAGGATATTTTATATCATCTCATTCATTTGACCACCTATTTTCGTTCACTTTCAATTGCAAATCAAAGCCAGAGGGTTTCAAGCTTAAATATAGCCATTGATTTGGGTAGAAGAGAAATAGAAGAAATCGACGAAGAATTAGGCAGAAAGGATAAGGCAGAGGAAGGGCAAGACGAAGTTGGCCTGAGTCCAGGTTCGCTGTTATTTCTTGAACCCGGAACTAACTGCTGTATTATAGCCGTGATTGGATGCAAGACTTTGATCCTGGGATCGTCAAAGAGGGACTAAAGCAAACTCTGGTCCACCATCCACGTTTCTCCAGCAAGTTGCAGGTAAGAATTTAACATACTGTTTTCAAATCTATCTTCTCTTCTTAGTTTATTAGTGCTTGGTTTCTCACTTTCTCCTGATCATTCGCTAGCTATAATCATTATTGGAAAGTACTATCACCATATGGTGGAACTCAAATAAAATGTAATCTAAACTGAGAATTTATAATTTGTTAAATAAGTACTTATATTTTTTTCACCTAAATGAACTCTTATTTAAGTCAAAGGTTGACTTTTGTTAAAGGGTTTATTTAGATTAATTTAAAAGTTAAACTTACTAAAGTAGAAGTTAAAAGTTAAAAGGACTGTTTAATTCCATAAAAGTACGTGCTTTTATTTAAATAAATTGGTACCATTTAACGGGTTTTTATCCTAATTTAAATTCAAATGAAATTATAAAGTTAACATAGATACAAAATGTAATCCAAGCTTAAGTAAAATGTTTTCTAATCATTAGAATATAACAATAATGTTGCAAATGAAAACAGCAACGGAAGTGTTAGTGTTACAAGCCGCGAATTAAAGCTCATGATCAGTGCACACAAAGTATTACATGGAGGTCAAGTGATTAAGTGGGGTTCATTTGATCCACTTGAACTAGCTCCATTCATTGAACACATAGAGAATTCTATCTACTTGAAACCTTGGTGACTAAGTGAAACACTCCACTAAAACTAGAGTTACCAGAGTAAGTATTGTAACTCCTAAATGATAAAGATTTATAGCGTTTAAATCACTTAGGACTCTCATCTTGTAGATAGACACTAATATCAACTGTTAATGTAATTCAATCTGTGTCGTTGGACTTAGGGGAGCTCAATTATAAATAGAGACATTGCTCCTCATTTGTAATCATCTAATTGATAGTTGAAGAATATATTTGAGAACACTTACTCAAACACCTCGTGTGCATTTCTTTCTTGTGGCTTTTTAGTTCATTCATTGCTCCATCACTTTGAGTTGCTTCTACTATATTTCGGTGCCTTAGATAATTTTCGTAAAATTCTCATCTTTCGAGGGTTAGGCTAATTTAGGAAGATTTGAGGTAAAGAAATCACCTAAGATCACGTAGTTTGCCAAACTTAAGTTCTAGCCTGTAACAGTTGGTATCTAAGCTTTGGTTCGAAGGCATTGGTTAAAATGTTGAAAGGAGTAGATGAGTAGGTTGACAGTAACACCCCATACCCGAGTCCGAGGCTAAAATCGGATACGAGACATTACTATGCTTGAACCTTCTTAAACATGTACTTACGGGCTATAAAATTTGTTCGAATTAAAAACTTCTCTTTCTTAATCAATGCATACATTTCATGGGCCTATGAGGCCTTAAACTTACGTCCGGAAACTTTTGGAAGTCAACTAGAGACTTTTCTCTCAAAACAGAGGTCACACGCCCGTGTGGTCTGGGAGACGGTCGTGTACCTATAAGACATGCCCATGTCTTCCACCCGTGGTGGATACTGATAGTTTACACACGATCTTGACACGCCCGTGGCCCTATACCATGTGTCAAACCTTGACATTCTGACTTATTCACACGTCCTGGGGCACATGCCCAGGTGCTAACCGTGTGTCACACACGGCCTATACAAACGGCCGTGGGGTTAGCCCGTGGTCTATTCTGACCTAAGACACTAACATGCAGGGAACACATGGCCTAGGCACACACCCGTGTGTCTATCCGTTTGGGCACTTAAAGGCTATTTACCAAGCCAATTAACACCCTGAAATCAAGACCAATCTCAGCCAAAATTCACAATTCAAATACTTCATCTAACATTAACCAAAAAATTGCATACTCCATTAATATTAATATACGCATACTTAGTCAAGCTTGGCCAATCTCGTTAGCCATACACAAAAAGAATAATGAACTTAATAGCCAATACTTTGGCTTTTCTTAATACATATTTCAAAATGAAATGATTCCTATACATGCCATACTTAAACAAAAACAACTTGGCTATACCAAAATAATGATTGATAGTGTGCTTCGAGCTCTGACGTCAATGATCCACAATTTAGCTTGTCAGGACTACATGAAAGAAAAGAATTAAAGACGTAAGCATTTAGCTTGATAAGTTTGCATGTAGTGCATATAGCAATATATTTGCTTAACATGAACCATTCATCATAAACAATGGCATCATAAATCTCAAATACTTAAGCTTACTTACTCTTACTGATTCTTACATTCCTCATGGTACTTATCAGTCTCATGCTTGAAAGTAAACAAGATATCTGTATCACTTGATCACATAGATCAGCATACCTTACTATGATAAGCATAATCTCAACTTCATCATTCATAACATGAATAATATTCTTAGTTAATTTGAACTAACATAACTTGGTGATAGCTTTACTTACTTAACTTTCTTGCTTTCTCTTTCAATCTTTACTCTTTTGGCCGATGAATTACTATGAATAACAAAGGATACTGAATCTCATCCCATATGTATCTTGATGCCAATGCTACATCCTTGATATAGTCTTACATGGGATTTCTTAACTTGATATCGACGCCATGTCTTGACATGGACTTACACGAATTCCTCCTTGTGGGTTCCCTTGGGAACTTACCATTGTCATGTCTTGACATGGTCTTACTTGGTAACTTTTCTTTGTCAATGCCAAGCCTTGGCTTGGGCTTACATGAAATCTTCCTTATTACTCACCAATGTAATGCCTTGGCTTGGACTTACATGGGATCTTTATCTCATGATAACTCCTCAATGCCAAGACTTGTCTTGGGCTTACATGACATATTTGCTTGGAGACTCACCAATGCCATACCTTAGCTTGGACTTATATGGGTCTTCATCTCATAATAATTCATCAATGCCAATACTTGTCTTGGTCTTACATGACATCTTTGCTTGATATTCGATGCCATGCCTTGGCTTGGTCTTATACGGACTTTCTTATCTCATGTGGTAGATTGAGCATCCTAAGTAATTCAACTTCAATCGGGACTTTCACATACATAATCTCGTTAATTTCTTTGTTTAACATACCATTAAACATTCTCATGAAAGTAATGTATATTTAACAACATAACAAGCAATACAATGAAAATATTCATGAAGCTTGGAAACCATACAAACTTACCTCAATGTACAAAATGTATGTAGATATTGCAATTTAGTCATCAACTTTGTTATTGCCTCGGTTTCGATCCGAGCTTCGTTTTTCTTGATCTATAATAATAATTTAACTCATTTAATACTCACATTGACTAAATTAACTATTAACTCATACTTTGGCAAAATTACCATTTTACCCTTAAACTTTCTCACAATTACACTTTTTCCCCTAGGCTCGTAAAGTGATTTCATTCAACTTTCTTAAACTTCATGCTTAGCTGATTCATTTTCTCAACTATAGCAATATCAAATTCTTACTATTTACAAATGTATGACCAATTTCATAACTATTACAAATTAGTCATTACTAACATTTTTCATGAAATTCACTTAGGAAAAGATGTTTATCTAACATCAAACTCTTATAATCGTCCATAAAATAGCATTTTACAAGTATGTCATACATGGATATTTTTATGGACATGCATTCTAGCTCAACTTATAGCCAAAAATAGCTAATTTATGCTACGATGACTCCAAAAATACGAATAATATTAAAAATAGGGCTACGATGCACTTACTAGCAAGCTTTAAAAATTGAAGAACCTTAGCTATGAAGTCTCTCAAATTTTCGGCACAAGGAGGAAGAAGATGAATAAGATTTTTGTCATCTTTTTCCTTTTTAATCATTTAATTGATAAAAGACCAAAATGCTCTTCTCACTAAATTTTCACAATTTACTAACTCATGTCCATTTTTGTCCAAAATTTATAAATTGGGAAAATTGTTATTCAAGGACTTCTAATTAATATTCCAAATCTATTTTATACTAAAAGCTTCTAGAATCTCATATTTTGCAACCTTTGCAATTTAGTCCTAATGGACCATTCAAAGACAATTTCATAAAATTTCTTCATGAAACTTTCATACAATCATGCAAACATCTTTTAAACCTTAAAACTCATTTCACTAACTTGAATTTGTGGTCTCGCACTACTATTCTGACTAGACCCTAAATCGAGCTGTTACATTGACCCTATAGAGACTCATGGGAGGGGTAAGAAAGCTAGCAACTCGTGGGATATGCTGTCAGTGATGGAAGGTAAGGTTGCCAAACTTGAGGGCTCCATGGGTTATGTGAGGGGACCCTTGAGGAAGTTGATGGGCGTACCATAGAGTTGGAATTGAGATAAGATCAACTCAAGGAATAAGTGGTAGAGACCCTCAGAGTTAATTTGGATGTGATACAAGGGGTATTCAATACTGCTATGGGTGAGCTGACTAAGAAAGATGATGCTCTCGAGGCCATGGTGGCGGCCTTGAAAAAACAGATTATATAGAGCATAAGGGGCAGTTTGCTATCTACAAAGTTGCTTTGGGTAATAGGGTGTTAGCTGTGGCACCTAAGCCCAAGGTAGATGTCTCAAAGCCAAAAGAGTTCAATGGGACGAGCTCTACAATCAATGTGGACAACTTCTTGTTGGGAATGGACCAATACTTCCCTGCCAAAGGCATCATGGATGATGCTACTATGTATTTTTTTTATATCACTTTGTTATGGTGGCAGCATAAGTCCACAGATGAGAAATTAGGTGGAGCTACCATTGGGACTTGGAAGGATTTCCAAAGTGAATTCAAGAGGCAATTTTACCTAGAATATATTAAGGATAAGGCTTAGCCTAAGTTGCACTGGCTTACGTAACAGGGCACAGTTAGGGAATATATGCGGGAGTTCAGTTAATTGATTCTCCAAATTTTTTATTTGGGTGAGAAAGGGGCATTTTTCTCTTTCATGGATGGGTTGAAGCCTTACGCAAAGTTAGAGCTACAATGTCGAGGGGTCTGGAATGACGGAAATGTGCAAGTGTACACAATTGCAACAAGTAATAATGTGACAAGTAAATGTCGAGTTATCGTACCTACAGGGACTGTGAAAAAATTATTTATGAATGCAATTTAAAACACTTTGATGAATAAAAATATTTTTATTTGAGGAGATGATTAAAAACTAAGATTTTTAACTAAGTAAAATAAATAAAGAGAAAATAAAAGTTCCAATGCATGATTTCAAAAGATGATTTTAATCAAGATGACATTATGGTGTTAGATTAATTACATTTCTTAACTTAGAATTATTAAGCTCATGTTCATGTTGTTATGAATAAATTCACGGCAACTCGGTAATTTGCTAACTTATGAACAAACTTACCTACCTAAATCCTTTTATCTCTTGACTCTATCTCTATGTCAATTCAACCGATTAAACAAATTTTAATAAGCAAATGTGTTAATGCACATACATACTTATGAAATTAAAATAATCTCCTGTACATATCTCTATGCCAATTCAAACAATTAATTCAATCTCATAAGCACATAAAGATTACGTGAGGTAACAATGTATTTCAACCTTGAAACAATTTAATCATAATAATCTTGTATGTTATGCAAGGCTAATGTATCGTTAGAACCATTGCTATTTTAATCCTCAGCTACCTTAGATGATTAAACATGCACTGATTAAGTATTGTGTCAGTTGATTACAATTTCAATCCGTTTAAATAATTAATTCATTAGTTACCTTACAATTGTAATGCAAGAATAACTTGGTCATGGGTTTACTTAATCAAACATCTTACCGAGACCTATAACAACACAAACACAATTTTAATAACTCAAGTAGAAAAAATGCAATCAACCTAACACGAATTAAATTCAGGCCATATTAATTAATTTAAACATATCAACATTACAAATGTTCATAGACATTTTCATCATAACAACAACAAAATTAAAAGGATAGGAACAAGAATCAAATCCGATGTTTCTCTGAGGCTTGACTAGTTTGATCTGCTCTTCCTTCTCTGCTTGTTCTTGTTGAAATGAGGCTTCCACAAACACTTGAATGTTGTTCCAAATGGTGGTTGAATGACTCTTTTTCAAGAGGTGAAATTGGTAAGGGAATGGGGTAGGAAATAAAGAACAATGAAGAGAGAAAAGTAAAGAGAAGTGAAAAATGAATGGTTTTGAGATTTGTTTGAAGTGAGCATCCAAGGGGGTATTTATAGGTTGAGAATGCTTCTAAAAATAGCCAAAATCAGCAGCCAAAGACTCCCCCCATGGCCGGCCACACATGTGGCATGTTTGAAGATTTCAAACATGCTATTTTTAGGTAGGGGCAAATCTTGAAAGGCATGAATAGTGGAGGGGTTTGAATGCAAATTGAAGGAGTCGTCAAGGGCCATTTTGCAAGCCAAATAATTAGCCAAACAAGCTGATTGGATCAGCATGTGGGATGGTTTTGGGCTGCCCAGTGCTCAGTTGGATCGGTTTTCTCGGTTCAACTCAATTGGGCCCCTTTTTATAATTAATTAACAATAATTTATTTAACCCAATTAAATTGGATTAAAATAAAATTTAATTATATTATGAGTTAATATTCATAATTTGGACCGTCTTCAGCTGAAAATATAATTCGCCTTGATGCTTCAAAATTGCTTCTCGGTTTTGTGCTTCTAGTAGTGTCTGTCGAGCCGCTTTTCGCCCTTTGTGTGAATCTATCGAAAATGATCAAAATTAATGAAAATTTATTATAACATTAAGTAAAATTCAACATGTTAATAATTTAAGTACAATTTAATTATTTTATAATAATTATATGTTTTTTTACAAGAATTTTTCCAAAACTGCATGAATTTGAGTTAAAAGGGCATGAAAAAGTGTTTATATTTTTGTGTTTCCAAGGTCAAAGAACTTTCCAAAACAATGACCGTTATGAAGTTTGTAATCGAGCTAGTTCCGAAGAAGACAAGTTTGAGTCTTCCAAGCCCAAAGAGAAGCCTAATGATGGATGAGATGAAGAAGGAAAGCTTGATAATAGCAATGGAAATGGTGGTAATGGAAAACCACATAATGGGAAGTGGAAGCCCAACAAAAAACCAAAGGAGCCAATGAGATGCTTCCTTTGTGACGGTCTGTATATGTTAAATATGTTGGAAAAAATTCAGTTCAAAAATGATTTTCTTGCAAAATGGAAAATAAAAATTTTGAAAACTGAGTTGGTTTGTGATATTTATGCAGTTAACCCTTTATCGAAATTACACACGTGTTTTAGGCTAGAAGGATCCTTTCGTCCTGTCTTTCAACTAAACAACCTCCTCTTCTATCCTCGTACTATGAACTACTTCGAGTGTGAGCTCGAACGGCTCGAATCAAGCACAAAACTAGAAATAGTTTTTTTTTTTTTTTTTTTACTTTTAGTGTGAACGAAAAATCTCTCTCAATAGAAATCAGTAGAATTTTTATTCTAAAAAATAGAATTTATATTTAGAGAATAAAATTCTCACTATTTTCGGATAGAATAACAATATCTAAAAGTTGTATATTTAGTCTTATTATTGTCATTTATTTATAGGGAGAATAGGTGAAACCCTAATTGAATTGTAGAAGTATATTTCAAATAGAAAAGCAAACTCCTAATCTAACTAGGGTTTGTCATCCCTAGTATTATCATGAGAGGTTTCGGGCCTTTCCTATATTGGGTCCAATTACAGTACTTCTTAGACTTTTGGCACAAACTTTATAGTCCCATCCAACCTGATATTTACTTTTCTATTTCCCAAAATAAACAACTCCAAGTTAATTAATTTTCCAAATAAATAATTTTCTTAACCCAATTCTAATTCCGTTAAAATCATGACGACTTTACCGTGAAAGAATCTATGAGAAAATTTCTTTAATATTTCTACATTTAACGAATTCACTATGACCAAATAATTTATTTCCATTTTCGAACTTCATTTAATTCGAAAATCATCAATTCATTTCCTGGTTATTTTCATTTCCATTTTGAAGAAAACCACAGTTATTTCCAAATGTTTTTCATTTTTCCATTTTTCCATTTCTATCCATTCCTGCTCAATTGATACAACATGCAATTCATTTCTAGTTTAAATGAGCTACAGAACAATTGGACATATGTGATTATAGCTCAAAAGATTTATAAATAAGTTTTAGCTTTTTGCTTATTAATTATAAACTCATTTAGTCACAAAGTCATTCCACTATAGGATCGTGACTGAGCTCTCCCAAATGACATAGCATTATGAAAGCAATTCGATTAGTGCTCTTCCAAGGACCTTTTCATAAGTGTGTTATCCTCATAGGGTATCCTTAACCTCTTTGGGATCAATTTGCCCCCCTAATATGATCATATTTTATTTCATTGTAACCATTACATCTTCCTTCATGAAAAGTCAATTACTATCAAATAGTAATCAAGTCATTCATCCCAGAGAAAAATGACCCATTGTCAAGTTTACTTTTTATCAATCATGTAATGCAAATGAGAGAATATCATGTCCCCACATCTCAAGCTATGAATTCCACTATTGTGAAACACGCTACATAATGCAAAAGTCATATACCCAATGCACCAACTTTCAGTTTCTTATCTATTTTAACTTAGGCTTTTACTTTCATCAAAGTATACATGTCACACATACATAGTTCGTCATCCACTCAGAATTAAAGTATGCCACACTTTAAACGTCACAAGTGAATAAATCCATTCATGATATTTTCTTCTTGGGTCTAGTCCGATGTACTGTCAGTCCAGTCAGACACATCTGTATTTCTATCTCCTGGGAGTCATCCACTTTGATGCCTAAAACAAGGCATCTCTGCAATTGGACTTGACAGACAACATATTAGTCTTTCAATAGGTTTGTTCATTTCTGATTAGACTAAGGACATATTTAGGTTTGTTTACTAATACAATTTATTTTTCTATATTACAATCCGACCACGTAATATCGATTAGTATTTATTTAAACATTAGACAACCAATAAGCCAATATTTGTTTTTTTTTTTCGCTTTGCATGCAAAAGCCACATGAGGAAAATTATAGAAAGTATATTAATGTAATTCATGAATTTTTTTATTAACCAATCTATACGAAAAAAATTACAAGTTTCGAAACGAATATACTACTTTCAAGGCACCAAATCCAACAAAGGGATTATCTAAAACATCCATGTTTTCCTCCATTGAAAGGGATGATGATCCAGAAAAAGAAAAGTTGGAGCTTGGTTCGGTCTTGAGTTCTGTCAAATCCAAGAAGGTCAGAGAGAATTAAAAGAAGGCAGTGAAGTGTTTATTATGTTGTGGTCTGCATAGGATGCGGGATTATCCAAAGCGATTTAAGCTATTCGCGATCAGTAAAGAGATGAAGCGAAGCCATAGAGTAAGGCTTTAAATCTTGTTTCAATGATACTCAATTTGCAAAAGCGAATAGGGATCGTAAAAAAAAAAGGGTTGATGTTTGTGGAAATCAACATTGCATCTGAATGAGTGCTCTTGTTGATACGGGGGCATCAAACTTATTCATATCAGAGAAAGCCGTGGGTAAAGTTGGTCTCTCAGTTGGCAAATTAACTAAGAAGGTCAAGACTATTAGTTCGAAAGAGGTCCAAACTGTGGGAGTAGCATGATCGTTGCTAGACGTGCAAATGTCTGGACTAGAAATACTGCAGCAAAAATATAATTAATTAAAGCAGCAATGTTTGCAAGTATATGGGTCAAATTATAATATAGTTTGTTTACAACGAAACACGTGAAAGTATTTCGAGGATTGTACCCAAGGGATTGTGGATTATAGAATTTTAATATTAAATTAATTATAGAAAATAATTACTAATCTAATTGAGTCACGAATTAGCAGTGTTCATGCAAAAATAAAATATTAATTCAACTAATTAAATTAATTAACCGAAAATAACCTAATAGAATTTAATTAACCTAAGATATCCTAATTGAATTTCCTATTCCTAGAATCAACGATGTGAACTCCCGGCCAATGATCGATTGAATCCCTAATTATCAATTAAGTTTCTATGTAGCTTTAATTGAGTTATTTACCACCCTTGGCTAAAAAATACCATTTTGGTCTTACTTGTCTAGATATTCTAATATAGGCGTCACTCCTTAGTATACTAAATACCCTTGAATAAGCACCCAATTTTAGACAATTAATTTATTAATCAGTAAATGAATTCAATAATCGAAACATGCAAGATATAAAATATGCACAAGATTTTATTCCAATATTCATACAAACGTTAGTTCATCAAGCTAATGAAATATAAATCATGGAATAAAAGAATAAAAGGAAAGAAAATGCTCATTGATAAATAATAAAACTGTCTGTCTAAGTCTAACCTAGGTCTAACCCCTTCTCAAGTAACTTTAAGGCGACTTATATAGGTTAGATTTGTGTTATGTGGTGCCTACACTATCCTTGATACCTTTAATAATACAATATAATATTAAATGACTAGGGTTTAATTAAGGAAATAACCCCAATTTTTGTCCAAGGAACAGTCGCTTCTTTCCAAAAATTTTACGCATAGTCGCAATGTCAAGAAGGCCCACTTCGCAACGTCGTCCCCATTTCGGCCTTAAAAGCTTTGAAGTTCTATGTCATGACGTCGCATACATGTGTCATGAAACGATCATTGTCCTTTGTATTCTTAGGCCTAAATTGGCATCCTACATATTCAAATAGCTTGTTAGCCATTCCTGGTGCCCAAGTTGGCCTAACGGGTCATCAAAATACTAAAAAGTGCATAAAAATCATTATTTTGCAACAAAATGAATCTAAGCTAATAAAATTGAAAATATAACAAATAAACATAAAAAAGCTAGCAAACAAGCTTGTTAAGTGTCGAAAAGACACTAATTTGCCACAACCAATTATGGAAGATCAAACTCCCCCACACTTAACTTGTTGCTTGTCCTTAAGCAACAAAATAAAGAAATAGAAAACAACAAGAAAACAAAATGAATAAACAGTGCTTGAGCATGCTTCATACACGAGATTAATTTGGAAAATTATAAATGAGTCAATGTGATGAAACATGTAACTCTAGCACGATATATAATTGACTCCAGATTTTAAATATCAAACACTTTAGTTCACTAGGTTACAAAGAAAACAAATTCGAGAATGTCAAGTATTTTATTCCATCTAAACAAATACACAAGTAGACATTTATGTTTGAAAAATACAAGTGGTCAGAATTGTGAACATTCAATTTAATTTTAATCCATGATTCGTATCAGCTAGGTCACATAGGACTTTTCGGCATGTAACGTTCTGTGACTTAGGTTGGTTCAGAATTGAAAAGTTGACTCTACAAAATGGGTTAAGCACGAAAATAGTTTGGCATATTATACTGACCCCTATGCTACCCCAATTATATTCCTTAGCTCACCACCTTATATTCACTTCTCTCGCCTTCCTTTTCTAGCCATTTCCTAAGGTACAATATAGTATTCATGAGTACAATCCTCTTAACGATTCTTTTGTGAAAAATTAAGTATTTTTATTCTGTTTTCTATTTTTTATCTTTCTTTCTCTTCCTTTTTACTCACTTTGCTATTTTTCGTTCACTGTTTTCTCGCTTGCCTGTTAGCCTTCACAAAGCTTTTCTTCACTTGAATTTTTTATTCATTAACACACAACTTTGCAAGAATCTTATACTCACTATAGTATAATATTCCTTAGTTTTCTTCTCAATTATTTTCATTTTGGAACGTTCGTGATGTATCTACCTAACCCTCAATACTAATGGCCCAACGTCTAAGTTCCTGATGGTGCTAAAAAGAAAAGGATAAAGAGATTGTATGTTAGGCTTATGGTTTCATTCGGGGTTCATCCAAAAAATAGAATTAGGTTCATAATAGGGTACTAGGGAAGTAATACATAGGGTCAACTTTTTTTTCTCTAGTCGTTACTAAACAATGCCTTAGGTCATCTCTAAGTGTTTCAATTCATGAATTCAATTAATTGTATTTTAACATTCTAACAACCTATAATTCAAACAAACATATATATTTTTCTATGTACTTATTTTTCATTTGGTATACTTAACGCAGCTTTCACCTATTTACAATTTAACAAAGTGAACAAATTAGTTTAACATTAAATAAATTAAAATCAATTACTATCGAGCTAAATTTACAACTTATACACAAAATCTTATTTACATGCTCCTAACCAATCACTTATATTTCTACAAGCTCGAGCACAAATAAACACACAAAAATTAAAACTAACTACTAAAATACATAAAACAAGTAACAAAAATTTTGAAAATAATTTAAAAAGTTCTATGTTAATCGATTGGTTGATACTCACTTATTACGACAAATCATAAGATAGATTAATAAGAGAAATTAAATAATAGCAAGAAAATAAATAAACGACTTAAATTAATAAAATAAATTAGGAAGATTAAATCATTTTAGGGTTTGCAATTAACTTTGGATTAGGGTTTTAGGGTGGATTAGCTATCGATTAACCAATTATTACCTCTCGACCTCTAACTTATTAATCGATCGGTTGATACTCACTTATCTCTTGACCTCACTTTCTCAACCAAGATAAGCCACGATTTATTCGGTTAGACTTATCTCCCGATCTCATCTAACCTATGATTACATCTTAAGGTTGTCAAGCCTAGGGTTTAGGAACACATAATCTATACCAACTAATCCTCTTGCAAAACTCGAAATCCTTCATTAATTACGTCCCATCCAATCATTAATCTCCCCTAAGGGATTTAGCTACTCATATTATTCATAATCTTAATCTCAATTGAAATAAGCATGTAATTAACATGAATAAACTGGAAGAGAAAAGAGATTAGAATAATCCTAGGATTGATGCTGATTGAAGAATGGAGTAGTAAATCTCTTAATCGGAATAAGGACTAACGTCGCTCGGAAAGGAAAATAAGTAAAATACTTCAATATTATAAAAGCACTCCTGGATCAAAATCAATTCCAAGAAGAAAAAATAAAGAGTTTCTAAAAAAGATGAATAAAAACTAAGTTTAATCCTACTCCTAAACTACAAGGGTTTTGAAGCCATCTAAGATGACTTAGTTACATCAAACCCCTAAGGTCTTATTTATAGGAGTGCTGGTAGCCCAAATTAGGTCTTTGTCATGTCCTACCTCTTCATATAAAGTCAATTGTGGAGATGAAAATAACCTCGAAAGACTTGGGTAGAACGTCAACCTATGTCGGGCCATAAGCCTTGCATGGTGCGACACGATATTGCACACCTTGTATGGTTCGTTTCATGTGTTAACGACTAGGGAAGCTTGTAAATCACTCATCTCTTGCTCCCATGTCAATTGGGCCTATAAATAATCATCCTACACACTCAATTTAACATATTGCCACTACTTAAGGCCCGTGTCGGTCTAATAGATCACAATACGTATAAAATATATTAAAAAACACTTATTTTACTAATATTTAATCCTAACTACCAATTTGCCTAGAAAACAAGCTCTTTAAGTGCAGAAATAACCTGACATAACTATTACATTTGACGGTAGGTCAACGATTCTATTTTATCTCATGGTAACAATTACATATTCCTTAGATCAAGTCAATTACTATCAAATAGTAATCAAGTCATTCATCACAAAGGCAAGCGACCTATATCTCGGGCCATGTTTACTTTTCATCAACCATGTAACAACGATGAGAGGATATCATTTACCCATATATCTGGCAATGAATTCCAATATTGTGAATGACGTAACATATTGCAGAAGTCATATACCGAGTGCACCATTCCTTATCTAATTAAACTCAGGCTTTTACTTAATCGAAGTATACGAGTCACACATACATAGTCTTTCATCCATTCAAGATTAAGAATGTCACACTTTGAAAGTCACAAGTAAAGAAATACACAAATGGATTTAGGATCTATTCTTCTTGGGAATCATCTACTCTGATGCCAAAGACAAGGCATCTCTCCAATTAGACTTGATAGCCAGAATATTAGTCTATTAATCGGTTTGCTCATTTTTTATTAGACTAAGGGCATATTTGGGTTCATTTACTAATATAATTTGTCTTTTCATTTTACGACCTGATCACGTATATACTACACTCAGGGTACTAGATCCAACAGGAAGTACTCGACAGAAAGACTAGTTGAGAACTTTTCGACACATTAAGGCAGTTCCAAAATAAGTCAAACTAGTGTCATTTCAAGGATGTGATGAAGGCATTGTACGAATGGGTTTGGGAGAATGTCACGTGTCGCGGATCAAAGACATTAATGAATGCACACAAAGCGTCTTATTGTGGTCAACTGATTTAGGGCTTATTTAACTCATTTGAACTTGCTCAATTCATTAAACACATGGAGGAGCCCATCTACGTGAAGACTTTGGTGACCCACTCAAACACTATAGTAAAACTAAAGTTACCAGGATAATTATTGTAAATCCAAAGGGATAATATGTATAGAGTTTAAATCTCTTAGGACTCTCATCTTATAAAAATCACTAATCTCAACCATTGGTGTAATTTAATCTGTACCGTTGGATCTAAGGGAGCTCAACTATAAATAGAGGCATTCCCCTTCAATTTAATCACCTTATTGATAGTTAAAGAATATATTTGAAATCGCTTACTCAAACACCTTGTGTGCATTCCTTTATTATACATTTTTAGTTCTTTCATTGCTCATTCTCTTTGAGTTGCTTCCACTATCTGTAGGAATTCTCATCTTTTGAGAGTTAGGGTGACTTAGGTGGATTTGAAGCACGAAAATCATTTAAGGCCACACAGTTTGTCAAACTTAAGTTCTAGCCCCATGATAGTATACTACAATGGCCACTACAGCTTGGCATTTCGGAAACAATGAAAAGAAAATAACACCAAGAATTTTGTTTACATAGTTCAATTTCTCTACGTCTGTGGAGCCTAGCTTAGTGAGTAATTACAATATATTTGTTCATAAATATAAAAATTTATTCACACTATATTACTCTCAAAGTATAAAAGATCTCACATTTGTACCTAAAGACTTGAACACTCATCTCCAAATCCTCCCCTTAAGAACTTAGGCAGTAAAAATTCAACAATGTTTATAGTAATAGTTTGTACTCACTCACAAAGTAGTTCCACTATTAACAGATTAGAATGCACTCAATAAGCTCTCAAACAATACCTAGACAAGCCTCCAAGCATATATTTAACTTTCGACTTGCTAACATGGAATAAAGGGGAATACAATGTAACTCCTTGAAAATAGCTATTTCAATATTTTCAATCTAAGCACAGTGAAATGAAGATAAACTTTCCAAAATCAGCAACACTATCTTGATCAAATATTCACATTCTAAAGACATAATTGATTCATATTAATCCAATCCAACCTTCTAATGCCAAGGATTGGTTTCCATATATGGGCCGTAGTATCTTCAATAAAACAACACATTAGCAAGTCTAAAGATTTTCTTCATTAAATTGCCAAACCAAAAAAGGCAAGTATTTACATAGACGGATCATAGTATCTTCAATAAAACAACACATTAACAAGTCCAAAAATTTTCCTCATTAAATTGTCAAACTAAATAAGGTAAGTATTTACACTACCTCAGTGGTAGTCTACAATTGGCACTGCCAACTACCACTCTGCAACTCTCAGCTCATCTTACCTCAACAATCTCCCCTTTGGCAATTTATTGAGAAAAATCAAATAATATAGGAAGCTAACTACCACAATCAATAATCGTTTCTCCTCAACACAAACCTCACTCTATTTCGCTCAACTTAGTCCATAATATAATAATTTTAACTATCAATTCTATGTCTAGAATTCACACCAAAATCAAAATACTAAATTATAATTAAGTAAGCAACATATAATGTAAAGTGCAACAAAGTAAACATGCACCATAGATTAATAACATAGTTCCAAATCAATTTAGTGATTCAAAAACATCCACATTCAGTATCAGTAAATAAGTATCATCATCTTAATTATGCAGACTAGATCAAATAAGAATTTAAAAGAAAAGGAAGTCAAAAGAAGTCATCACCACAACAAAGTCTGATTCAAATTCAATATCATCAACATCTTTTGGATACATAAGTACCTTCATTAATAGCAGAAGGACATATACTTCCAATATAACATGACACACAAAACCAACAGCTTCCTCTACTCCATGATAAATCTACTCCCCCTATTTTGTTCAATAAAATTTCCAATCAGAATGCTAAAGATCCTTAATCTCTTGATTAGACCAAGGTAAAACAAATGTTGAAGAATATGAGGATTAAAAAATAAAACCAAAACAAATGTTGAAGAATATGAGGATTAAAAAATAAAACCAAGTGAGAGTAAGTCAATCTATCTGATCAAGAGTACAAGATCACTTGTGCTACAAGTCATTCCTTAGTGCTACCTCCCTATTACGAATTTGTTGAATGATCCTTAACCCGACCTTTATCTTTGATATCACCCTATTATAAGACAAAATAAAGGATTTTAGATGATAAATCATCCTTCTATTGAATCCTTCAACATTTCTTGAAGGGCTAGTGGGAGTGGGCACTTCAACTTCCCTTACAGTAAT
This sequence comes from Gossypium rotundifolium, assembly GCA_025506655.1. Taxonomy (NCBI): domain Eukaryota; kingdom Viridiplantae; phylum Streptophyta; class Magnoliopsida; order Malvales; family Malvaceae; genus Gossypium; species Gossypium rotundifolium. The sequence goes on along the minus strand of CP106729.1, from coordinate 135,967,989 downwards.
TATTGCTTTATGGTTTATTTGTTCTATCTGCTCAACACCTTCTTCACCTTCTTATTTTTTGGCTCTACACTAACATGCTTACTCTCTAGCCACTTGAAAGAAAACTTAAGTTCAGGAACTATCCGCTCATATCTTTTAGTGATGTTCACAATCTCTGAATTTTGCAATGTTAGTACTTGAAAAATTGAAGATGGAAATGTTAAGAGGTTTGTAGCATGTACCTTCGCAGTATGACTTACCACCTACCAAATACCAGTTGTGCCACAACAAGCCCAATCATCTCCACTATGTTTTTATCAGCATAACAACCTTTGGACTCATTAAACTTATCTATGTGTTTAGGATAAATTTTTCGTTGCAATTGCAAACAAGGAAACATATACAATGGAAAATTAAGAAGTTATAATTCTTCCTTTATCAAGCCATAAAATGGTAGATCCTATTGGTAATCACAATAGTAGTGGCATCCTAGTTGTCATCTAGTTCAACCATGTTTCTATTGTAGCACTGAAGCACTCTCTATATTAGCTCTCGGTTGAACTTATACCAATGTCCTCTAACATAAACCTTTTGATAAAATTTTCTTCTCGAACAAATGATAGAGAGTATCAAATTGGAAAAGAACTCAAACACAATCTCCATTATATATGGCTTCACAAATGAAACAATGCCAAGTAAACCATTGTTTGTCGTGAAGGTGTCAATGCATTTCTTAGAAAAACTTTCATTTTAATATTTTGATCCTTAATGAAACACTTTGTCCTCAATCCCATGAATGTTTTGGAGTAATCAGGCATCAAGAATGTTAAATCCTTCTTGGCCAAAACTATTTCATCCTCTTCTTTTCCTTTTCAACTACTTCAGCAAGCATTGCTGGAACACCATTATTCTTCAACTTTTTATTTCTTAGAATGGCGGACTTTATTATCACAAGCTTCTTAGACTAGCCTTTGATAAAATAATTTATTTTAAATGAACATTTTTCTCAAAGCTTGAATCTGAGTAGGAACTTAAATTAAAACTAGTGAATGACTCATTAGACAAGTCAATAACCTCCTTGCTCAAACTCTCATTTTCCTTATTTCTTTTCTAGAATGGCTTGGTGGTAATAGAAGGCTTCTATTTTTCCTTATCTTTTGACTCATCCATGGTTTCTAACTCTTAGTTAGCCACAAACCTTGTCTTTCTCCTTAAGGGGTAGAGGATGTGGCCACAGGTTTAGTCACTTTTGTGACCACAACTTCATCAGAAATATCCTTTAGAATAATAACATTAGTGACATTCTCATAAATACAAGCCTTAAGCTTCATTATGTTAGTCTCAAACTCATATTTATCACCATGACTAATAGAGGGACTAACATCAGCATTCAAGGCATTATTTACAAGAGTTTCATCAATGACAGGATCAACATCACCTTGAGAAATATTGCATCAGTCAATGACTCCATCTTTCTTTTCAACATAGGTTGATGCTCTAGAATTGGTCTATTAGTAAGCAACTCATTGATCTCTATTATGACATCCTAAGAAGAGGTATCTACACTCTCCTCATTTTCCTCCAACTGGCTCTCTTATGCCTCTAAAAGGCCAACGATAGTGGGCACTACCACCTCCATTGATCCTCCTTCCTCATGTCTCTCTGGTTGAAATTCTGATGTACCTTCCCTTTCAACTCTAAGTCTTTTCTAAGCCTTGTCAAATTCCTTTTGAGAAGTAATTTTTGTTCATTCCATTATTAATTTGATAAGACAACATAAATGAATAATGAAGAAGGAATAACAACTTGACCAATAGCAACTTATAGAAAATGTGAATCAGATAGGGTCACTACACAAACCCTTCAAAGACCCTTTTTGGTATTACAATAAAATCAATTTCCAATCCATTAATGTAAAACACACAATTATCGCGACTCCTTCAAAACAAAATTTTCCCTCCAAGATTAGGTGAGAAATAAATAAAAATATATTTTCCTAAAAATTTTTTAATCTGAAAATGACATCAAGCTTCAACGTCTGGATGCCTTTCAAAAATTGTTTGGGTTAGCTAGACTTGACACACATGAATAAAGGAGCTCAAATGCTTAAACCTAGCTACATTCAATGGTTTACTAAACAAATCATATAGTTAATCTTGTGTAGACCCAAACTTAAGTTCAACAACACCATTCTCAATAAGTTCACTTATGAAATGATGCCTTATGTTAATATGTTTTGTCATTGAATACTGCATTGGATTCTTGGAAATATTAATGGCACTTATGTTATCATAGAGAGTAGTATTCATATCCAAATCAACACTAAAATCCTTCATCATTTTCTTCATCCAATTTAATTGAGCATATATACTCCTTGCAACAATGTACTCAAATTCTGCAATAAACAAAGAGATCGAAGCTTTCTTATTACTTTACCATGACACCAAGTTCAAACCAAGGAAGAAACAACTACCTGATGCACTCTTCCTATCATCAATGTCACCTGCCTAGTTAGTATCACTATAACAAACTAGACTCATTTTGTTATCTTTTCTCAAATTAGTAGTTCTATGGACATAACGAATTATCATTTTCACAACCTTCACATGTGGCTCTCTTGGAGTTGCTTGGTACCTAGCACATACTATCACACTTAATGATAGATTAGGTCTATTAGCAATAATGTATAAGAGACTACCAATCATGAACTTGTAAGTGGTCTTTAAAGTGGGCACTCCCTTCTCATCATTGTATAGCTTCCCACCAATAGCCATAGGTGTTCTAGCTGCTTTAACATTCTACACCATAAAATTTTTAACTAGATTATTTGCATACTTCTCTTGTGAAAGAAAAGCACCATCCTTCATTTGCTTAATCTAGAAACCAAGGAATTAGCTCAATTAAACAACCATACTCATACTGATGTCACCATGCATAAGCTTAACAAATTTGTCTTTAGTTGCAATTGAAAAGGCTTAAAATATGTTATCATCGAATTAATTAGAGCCAATGGAGTTAACCCTCTCTATCTTCTAATGATCAATGTTTTGTCCATTGAACCCTCTACAAAACCTTAACCAATAATGATTGATTCAACCTTTCATACCATGCACGAGGTGCCTATTTGAGACCATACAAGGCTTTACTCAATTTGTACATAGTCTAGATGTGTAGGGTCTTCAAAACCATTTGGTTGTGCCACATAGACCTCCTCATTCAAGTAACCATTTAAGAAGGCACTCTTGACTTTTATTTGATGCAATTTGATGTTTAGATGAGTGGCTACAACAAATAACATCCTAATGGCTTCAAGTCTTGCCACTAGTGCAAAAGTTTCATCAAAATCCACTCCTACTTGTGTGTACCCCTATCCAACCAACCATACTTTGTTTCTCGTTATGTTCCCAAACTCATCAGTTTTATTCTTGATGATCCACTTAGTGCCAATAATATTAAAATCTACAGGTGGTATCGACTTAAGTTTCCAAACTTCACTCATTTCAAAATGTTGAAACTCATCTTGAATGGTTTGGATCGATTCCGGATACTTCAATGCTTCTTCAACTCGCTTAGGCTCAAATTGAGATTTATAACACACAAACCTTATTATGTCACAATAATTCTGTTTAGGCTTCCTTCTTGTTCAATCACCATCATGAATGTCACCAATGATATCACTTGTAGAGTGATTCTTTCTAACTCTAGAAGAGGGTTGATGTTGATCGAATTCATCATAATAATCTTTTGTCTCAATTTCATCTTCATCTTTTTTACTCTCATCAGTATGTCTGTCATCCATCTGTGAGTGGTCGTTGGAACTGGGCACTACAACATTCCTTTAGGATCGTAGAGGATCATTTTCTACCTATTTCTTCCACAAGATCCTTAATCATCTATCAAAACATTTATGGACGTCATCACCTTTTGTGTTATCTTATTGTAAACTCTACAGGCTTTACTGTTTATATATTATTAGTCAAACTTCTTTTGATGCTCTTGATCCTTCAAACTGAAGCATATATTTCCAAAAGCATGAAAGTATTTCACACTTGGTTTTATGTCCTTCTACAACTCATAAGGGGTGACCTGAGTTTTGGGCTTTAGGTGCACCTTATTAATCACATAGGTAGTTGGGTTGACAACTTCTGCCTAGAACTTGCGAGCAATAACTTTACTATTTAGCATCACTCTAACCATCTTTTGCACTGACTTGTTCTTTCTTTTTATAACTCCATTCTACTGTGGAGTTTTTGGAGCGAAAACTCATGCTTGACCTCTTCTTCCTCAAAGTAATCTGCAACATCCTCATTGTTAGACTCTCTTCCATGTTCACTTTTTATCCTTCTAATCATTCCAATAACACAACCCCTTTCATTCATTAAGGTTTTTCACAACTTTTGAAATGTTTCAAAAGTGTTAGACTTGTCTCTAAGGAATATCACCCATGTGAATCTCGAGTAGTCTTTTACACAGGCTTTAGGAACATCACCACTCAGTTTAAGACTACCCTTGGCAACCTCGAATTGGATCAATTATCGAAGTCCTTTGTAATGCACATGACCAAGCTTCTCATGCCATGGTACTAACTCAAAGACACTTTCCTTGTTAGACTTCATAAATTGTAAAACCTTGTAGCGATTATCAAAGGTCCTGACCCCTTCCACAATCTTTTCTTTTGCCTTGGAATAGATTTCACAACCATCTTTGGTGAAGTTGACCAACATCTATTGGTCACAGAATAAACTTAAATTGACGAGATTGGCTTTCAAACCATCTACCAACAACACTATTAACCTAGGGAAACCTAGAGTATATAGAGTACCTATTCCAAGTATATTGCCCTTCTTTCCATAAAAAAAAAGTGACTTTCCCACCAAGCCAATCTTCAAAGTCAACAAGGAAATTTTGACTCCTTGTAATGTGTGGTGTTGGAAAAATCCGATTTGAAAATGGTTTTCTTGCATAGTGAAAAATAAAAATTTCAAAAACGAGTCGATTTGTGATATTTATAGTATTAAACGTTTTACCGAAATTGCACTTGTGTTTTCGACTAGACTGATCCTTATCTTCCTCGGCTTTTAACCGAACAACCTTCTTCGCTATTCTTGTACCATGATCTGCTTTGAGTGTAGGCTCAAGCGATTTGAATCAAGCATAAAACTAGAAAGAGTTTTATATACTTTTAATGTTAAAATGAAAATCTCTTCTCAATAGAAAATCAGCAAAATTATTATTCCAAAAAATAGGTTTAATATTTAGAGAATAAAACTCTCACTATTTTCAGATAGAGTAACAATATCATAAAGTTGTATAATTAGCCCTACCGGTGCCATCTATTTATAGGGAGAAGAAGTAAAACCCTTGTTGAATTGTACAAGTTAATTTCAACTAGAAAAATGAACTCCTTTTCTAACTACAAGTATAAAGGCGGAAACCCTAGTTAATAATACTAAGTCTTGTCATCACTCCCTTTAACATGAGGGGCTTTTGGGCCTCTATTATATCGGGTCCAATTACAAGTACTTCCTAGACTTTTAACCCTATATTTTATAATTTGATCCAACCCAATATTTGATTTTCTATTTCTAAAAATAAACATCTTAATTTATTTTCAATTAAATAATCTTCTCAATCCAATTTTAATTTCGTTAAAATCATGACGACTTTATCGTAAAAAAATCCAACGGAAATATAAAATTTCTACATTCAACTGGTTCACTACGACCAAATGGTTTATTTCCATTTTTAAACTTCATTTAATTCAAATGACATAAATTTATTTCCATATCATTTTTCATTTTGAAGAAAATCACATTCATTTCTAAATGTTTTTCCTATATCTCAATTTTTATCTTTTCTATCCATCAACTTAATTGTTATAGTGAAATGATGTTATAGCATGCCACTATTATAACGAGGGCTCACTGTATAACCAATAAAGATATTTTACCAAATCAAAATGTTTTTTACATTGTGCTTTTATGCATATTAGTTCTTAATATTATATGGGTTACTCATAATTTTACATGCTTATTTGTTTATTTATTAAATAGTATTATTTTATTTCATGTAAACAATAAAGTAATACTATTCAAATTGTTTAACACAGTTAATTTATTAATTATTTTATAATTAAAATATTATAATAATAATTTTAAAGCATAATTAAACTTCATATGAAATTAGTAATAAAGTAAAATAAAATTGTGCTTACTTAGTTAATAATTGAATAAAAATACCTAAATATTAAATTTTAATACATCTATTTTATAGTGATAAGATTTAGTTTTATATGATTGAAATACCAATCAACTCTAACCGAAAATTGATGACTTGAATTATAATGGAAGTTTATTTTAACATCGATATAAAGTGTACAATTTATATTTAATAAAATAATATTTAATATTTAATAATAATAATATATTAAAATGTCAATTTAGTGAAATAGTAAATAACAAAAGATGTTTTCAAGGTGAAATCAAAAATTTTGTTGGTGACAAGATAAAATTAGATTAAATATTGCCTTAAAATAGATTAAATTGAATTAATAATTTTAAGAGGGCCAAAATAATAATTTTTGAAATTTAACAAAAGCGGTAAAAATATTAAATTAATTTATTTAAGTTTAATAGGGCTAAAGCTGTAATTGAATCATTTAACCAAGGTATCAAGGCCTTGCATATTTCTGTTCAAAATTTTTTTTCGAATATTTTTTATTATACAACTGTAATTTCTACTTAATTTAAAAAATAATTTCTTACGTAGAATGTGACGGGAAAAGATTATATGAAACAGTGATGCCACGTCATATGTATCCCTTTTTCAATATATTTATGTCACAACCAGCATTTTCATCCTGAAAAAAATTAAATCCAAATTAAAATCTTAAAATTTAGGATAAAAATACTGATCTGACATAAAATTATTGGAAATGAGTAATATCCCTATTTTATACAATCCTTTCTCAGAATGTGACTTGTACAGGCCGAGCTTGTCGGGTAAAGCTGGTAACTCCACCTTGGGACACATGTTTGATGTAGATCGTGTTCCAAAATTAGTTTTACCGATAATTTCGTTATATCTTTCCATAAGTTAACATGTTCCAAGAAACATGATTAATAGGTAATTAATGGTGCTAAAAGGAAATGGCTTAAGACAGAAGTGGATTTGGACAACCATGTTATAGTCCAACAAGTAGACACACAAATGGAATCTCCAAGCCAATTTATTGAAGATTACATCTCCAATCTCACCACAATTCCTGTTGACTCCTCCAAACCGTTATGGGAGCTTCGCATTCTCAACCTCAAAACTCCGGAGGCAGAGGCTGTTGCCATCTTGAGGATCCTCCATTCAATCGGTGACGGGATGTCTCTCATTTCAAGTCTGCTTGCTTGTTGCCGAAAGTCTTCGGACCCTGGAGCCTTGCCTACTATTCCAATGCAAAAACAAACCGATCGTCCTAGAAACCGGCGTGGTGTTGTGTGGCTATTGTTGTCAGTTTGGTCAGTTTTAAGGTTAATCTTGAACACCTTGGTGGATATTTTGCTGTTTATGGCAACTATTTTATTTATGAATGACACAAAGACTCCTCTAAAAGGATTGTCTGGCGTCGAGCATAACCCCAAGAGGATTGTCCACCAGACTCTGAGTTTGGACGACATAAAACTAGTGAAGAATGCCATGGCCGTGGTACCTGTCACTCAATTTATACTTTTGTAAGTAGATATTACATATATTTTTCTTGAAGATCATAGGCTTAATACCTTTTCCTTTTTTTTTTTTTTTTCACTTACTGTACTAGACCGTTAACGATGTCATTTTGGAAGTAACGCAAGCTGGTCTCTCGCGATATCTAAATCGAAAATATGGTGAGCTTTTTCATCTGATAATATTGTTTCATATGAATGGTAAACATGGACTAATGGATTCTTGATTTGTAGTTTACTATAATTTGGGTTGATTTGTAATTTATTATAATTTGGGCAGGTGAAGTTGATAAGTCCAAGTCCAACAATCTTCCCAGACATTTCCGCTTAAGAGCAACTGTTCTTGTGAATATTAGACAAGCTATTGGGATCCAGGTGACTATTTTTCTCTCGTTGTGAATATACTTTCTTCTGGTTCTTCTTTCGATATGCTTTAGAATGGGCAGGCAATCGCTGATATGATGAAGTAGTCGTCAAAGGCCAAGTGGGGTAACAAATTGGGATTCATATGCTTCCCTTTCACCATTGCATTGCGACTTGATCCTTTAGATTACATTCGTCAAGCTAAAACCATTGCTGATCGGAAAAAGCTCTCCCTCCTAGCTTTATGCACATATTTAATCAACAATTGCGTTGTCAAATTATTTGGATCAAAGGTATCGTCATGTTTGGCATATAGAATATTTTTCAACACTACAATGTCAATATCAAACGTGGTTGGACCAGTAGAAGAAATAAGCTTTTTTGGTCATCCAATTGCTTTCATTGCTCCCACTGTTTATGGCCATCTACAGGTATATAAATCTATAACTCTTGCATATATACTGTCATTCATTATTCTTTGTTTTCTTCCTGCTTAAGTTGTTAAACCAATTTTGGATTTTAATTTATTTCAGGCTTTGACAGTTCATTTTCAGAGATACATTAATAAGATGAGCATTGTTGTAACAGTTGATCCAAATGTGATTCCTGACCCTCACCTTCTTTGCGACGATTTTTCAGAATCTCTCAAGCTGTTTAAGGACGCCATCATATTAAACAACAGTGCAATTGCTAACTCAAACTAGGACCTAGGAAACAATGAAGTTTAATTATAGCCTTTTTTCCGCAATAACGAACTTATTTTTCTTTCCAACTCAAAAAATTCTAAATAAATTGGGGAAAAAAAAAACGATTCAATTTTTTTAAAAGTAAATCCATTAATTTGATTTTGATTTATGTAAAAGGAGCTTCTATATACCTAAAAATCGTGTTTAGAATTAATATAATTACATAAATTTTTATTGATAATTTTTTTTCAATTTGTTCTCTCTCATTATGTAATTAATGTAAAAATATATTTTCATTATAAAATAAAAAAAAAGATGGAGAGAATAAAGAACAAAGAAAATATGAAAGCAACAGAGAATAAACTTTATTGATCAAAAGGGATGATTACAATGCTTCATCAGAGTCTCTATTTATAGGGATATGAAGTATAAAAGAAATAGAGATATAATTCTAATAACTATTAGAACTTAAAATATATCAAAACCTTATCTTTATCAAGATGGACATCCAGTTAATAAGATATTCATAACACTCTCACTTGGATGCTCATTGGTAGATAATGTGCTTCGTTAAAACCTTATTAGGAAAAACCCTATGGGATAAAAAATCTAATGAAGGAAAAAAAGTATACAATCTTCTATTACAAGCTGCCTCGTTAAAAACCTTTACTAGGAAAACCCAATGGAACAAAACCTTGATTAAAGGAAAAGAGTACAACTTGTTTTTAGACTCCCTCTAATGGCAACATTACATTACATCTTTCAATCGACACATTCCAATCTTGTGTAGTAGTCTTTCAAATGTTGAAGTTGGCAATTCCTTAGTAAAAAGATCTACTAAATTCTCACTAGAACGATCTGTTGAATATTTATATCACCTTTTTTCTCGAGATCATGGGTGAAGAATAATTTTGGTGAAATATGTTTCGTTCTGTCACATTTGATATAGCCACCCTTCAATTGAGCTATACATGCTGTATTATCTTCGTATAAGATAGTTGGCATCTTTTCCTGTAAAGATAAATTACATACCTTCTGGATATGTTGGGTCAATAACCTTAGCCAAACGCACTCTCAACTTGCCTTATGCATTGCAATTATTTCTATATGATTTGAAGAAGCAACAACTAATGTTTGCTTTGTTGAACGCCATGATATAGCAGTATCCCCACATGTAAATAAATATCCTATTTGAGATTGACTTTTATGTAGATCCAATAAGTATCTAGCATCAGCATAGCTGACTAATAGGGATTTTGAATCATTTGAATAAAATAACTGTAACACCCTGGTTTAGGGGTTATACGTTTGGAGCATAACCCGAGCATTTAGTAGGCTTAAGGTCCTGTTGGAGGAATTTTAGGGGTTTTGGAGAACCCTAGAAGGCAAGGGATGGCTTAGGAAAATTTTAATTTTTGGGGTTAAGAAATGGAGCTGGGCTTTAGAGGGCTTAAGAAAATTTTTTTGGATGATTTTGGTACATGAAAGGCATTAGCAAAGTGGTTATCTGTTGCTTAAGAAATTTGGAAGAAGGTCCATCGAGTGCACTGGTTCGAGTTGAGGCGGCAACAAAAGTGGCGTTTTATTTTGGGATTATGGCGTTGCAGGTAGAAGGCCTTAAAATAATTTATGGTGTACTTGGCACAAGCAACAACTTGGCCAAGTGGTTATCGTCTGACACATAGGTATTGGAGGGAGTGAGAGCGGGTTCGAGCGCTGGGCAAGATTTTGGGCGTGATTTATTTTTGGCGGTTGTAATGAGGTAGGAAGGCTTTATAAATTATTGTTGGGGCTATTTGGCATAAAAATCAAAGTGGCGAATGGCTTGGGCGCCGCTTGATGATGGTTTCCCAGTCCCGTGTTCGAGACCCATGGGCGCAGGTGGTTTTTCTTTTATTTTGCAGCAGTTAAGGCGATGGACGGCACATGGAGTCTTCATGGACAGTGGTGGTGTTTCAAAATCGGTGGAAGATAAGGATAAGTTTTATTTTATTTTGTATTTTAAGTTGAAGGAGTGATAAGGGTTGGTTATTTTAATTATTTTAGATAAGTGTAGAATTATTTTAGAATTAGAAAATAGGTGATAATGGTTGCTATTAGATTATTTTATTATTTTGAATTGGATGGTATTGAGTGAATTTAGGAAAGAATTTTGGGTTTGGTGGAAGTCATGGCGAATGGGGGGCCTTGGAGTGCTTGGTGGCGTTGGAGTCTTCTAGGGAGTGGGGGTGCAGAATGCTTTATATAGGGGAGCACCCTTTGAAATTCTTTTTCCTCTTTTAATCTCCAAAACCGAAAGTGCATTCTCTCGTCCCACTCTCCCTTGTGCCAAATTTCTTCCACTATTCTCCTCCTATTACTTCCATTCTTCCAACCTTATTTCTTACTTTTCTTGACTAGGCCGAAATCTCTCTAGCCTTGAGCACCATAGCCGAAACCTTGAGCCTTTCTATTTCTCTCTTTTATTTCACCAAAGCTTTAAGCCAAACCTTGTTCACCATTGAGTCTATTTTGTTCGTGATCGAGGCAAACTCCCTTGAATCTCCATAAAGCACGTAGGTGGTAAGTGTACTTTTGTGATCAATCGATTTATGTACCCTCTGTAGTGGCCAAAACCGAATGGTTGGCCTTAGTTTTGGTATGGCGAATGTTCCTAGGGACATGATGATGTGTTTTCTATTGTAGCCAACGCAAGGGAGCACTTAGGGGTCTGTTCGATTCGGTTACTCAAGGTAAGGGTTAGGTGCTATTCGCCAAAGGGTCCTCTTTTCATGGATTTTTGTTATAAACCATATTTGGCATTTGTGGTAACCGATTCTAACCTTGACCATTTAGGAGTTTTAGCGGTGATTAAGGAGCTTTGGATTTCAAGACTCATCGGTAAGGATGAGTAGTTTATGATTATTCGCTTAAGATCTCAGTATTAACCAAGTTTTGATTAGATATCGTTATGGATGCGGATACCAGTCAAGGTGAGCAAGGGAAAACTCCCATCCCGAAGTTCAAGAAGAGATCGGTTTCTGCTGTACGAGATTGGCCACCGGGGTGTGGGCGTGCAACAGAAAACGATAGGCAGATAACGGTAGTCTCGCTAAGCGATAGCGCCGGATCGAGGTTTAGAGCTTGAGTTATAAGGTGTGTGATTAACCCATCGATTTTCGGGTATATGATATGTATGCGATAGGTGTATGTGTTAAATATGTGTTAATAAGTGCAGTGACTATGTGAACCGGATACCCTTAAAGGGTATGTCGATAAACAGGTTAGTATCAAATCTGTTAAGATGTGGTTATTAATACGTGTATGTGAGTATGACTATGAATATGAATGTATGCCTGAATATCATGTACACGCTTTATTCATTATGTCATTATATTATGTTACATGTGCATGGGTGGGTTTTTGAAAGAAGGTACGGTGTACTTGATGCGTGGTTGATGTCGACTTTGTGCTACATCGTGGATTGGCGCCGACCGAGGTCGTTGTGGATCTTTGCGATTTGGTTCGCGTGGTTACCTTGATTGATATGGGCTTTATGCCATATCGTGGCTTGATGGATTGCTGTGTGCTCCATCGTGGTTTGATGTTAGCTATACGCTACATCGTGGCTGGCATTGGTTGCCTTTTTGGAGGGAAAAGGAGAGGGTGACTCGTTAGTCCCCTGGTGTGTGGTAGGCTGGTTAAGGGGGTGTGTAGCGGATGGATCTTAGGATTGGGTTGGGTTTCATATTGCATGGTTTTGTTATAAATTGATATGGAAATGGGCCAAGCCCAATATGGAATATGAATAGGTATGTTTTGGGAACATACATGGAATTGGGCCAAGCCCGGTAATCAGTGAACTAATGAGAAAAAGGGCCTAGCCCAGTGCTTGAATATGATTTGATTGTGGGCCAAGCCCAGATGGTGATAATACCTAAATGAATATATTTATATGTTGCATTTGATAATTGGGTTGATTTGTGGCTAGCATGTGGGTGGATATCAGTGGTTTAATTACACACTGAGTCTGTATGACTCACCCAATTATTTTCCTAACATGTCAGGTGACTCTTGAGAATGGACCGAGATCGAGAGGACACATGGTGGCCCATGCGTATGAGATTTAATTAATTATTTTAAGCAATTTTAATACTAAGTGTTTTGTTTAAATATTGGTTGTAATAAAAGGCCTCTTTATTTATTGTTGGGATCATTTTATTATCTTTTTAATTAGGGATTATATTATACTTAGATTTATTTCCTTCAAAGGATTTATAATATAATAAATTATAATGAAGTTTTAATTCAAATCAAGCTTAGATTGTTATATTTATTTTAAATGGACACATTTTCCAAAAGTTAACAAAATTTTCAAGTTTTTCCTAAAGACAAAGATTTCCAACCGTTTTTCCGCAGTGGCATAACCAGATCCGGTCAAGGCTCGTGGGTCGGGTTTGGGATGTTACTGATTGGTATCGAGCCTGTTCAAAACTCGGCTTTGAGGGTTTTGGGCCCAAAACATTTTCAAAGTGGGCTTTTCAAAATATGGGCTTTTATTTGTGTTTTTCGGCATGGCACTGCACCTCTACTACCGAGTCCACTGTAAGTACTTGGACTTGTGAAGTAATTTGTTATATGAACTGTTATGGGCTTTGTTGGGCTCGTAGATTAGTGAATTAGGATCAGTTGAACCCTAAAGCTAGTCTACTCAAACATGTGCATAAGACTTAAGGTTACTAAACAAACTGTGAAGTAAGTCGTGTTAAGGTGTGGCAACACATGCGCATGTCTAGGAGTGGTATTCATGGGAGCTTGGTATTTAAGCATCAGCGTGACTCACCTCCTCTCCACTTGAATCCTACCAGTGCGTAGCTACGGCTCACCTTAATCAAGAGGACTTGTTCATAAAGTTAAACCAATTCTTAAAACCCGAAAGGATTAGCCTTCTTGCTTTTAAAATTCTTGGTTTTACAATTTTAAATTTACCCTTTTGGTTTGTAGACCCTAATCTGGTTTTCAAAAAAAAACGTTTTTTTCGATTTACTAAAATTACCAAAATGCCCTAATGACAAAATTACAAAATGCCCTCAGATTATAAAATTACCACATACCCTCAACTTTTGTTAAAAGATTTTTACTTTGCAAAATATTAAAATCTCTAGTTTCCAAAATATCAATATACTCCAATTTGGAAAATTTACAAAATACCTCGTGTTGAAAATTACTAAATGCCCCGACTTTCAAAATTTCCGAGTTAACCCCAACTTTAATAAAATTCTCTCACTTTGCAAAAGTATCCAAATTTTTGTATTTCAAAATAATACCCCGACTCTTGAAATTTACAAAATTACCCTGGATGACAAAATTACTAAAGTACTTCGGTTTCCAAAATTCTCAGATTCTAATTTGACAAATTCTCAAAAATACCCCCCCGATGTGGAAATTTCAAAATGTCCTGGTTTATTAAAGTTTTAAATTTTTTTTTTCTGGTTTATTCTGAAAATGTCCCTGTAGGACAAAATGACGGAAATACCCCTAGGGTAGAAAGCGCGTAAATGTCCGAATAGTGAATGTGGGTGGTAGATACCATTGAATGTGCCTCTGCTGAGGAATGAATGTGTTTGATGATGAATGAATGTGTCCCTAGCGAGGAACGAAGGTGATTCTCTGAACTAGAGTAGTAAACTCGAACTGAAACTTTGTGTGATCAAAAGAACTACTTCTAAATATCTTTCATTTCATAAAATTTGCTCGTGGTTAAATATTGGAACAATTACTAATGCATAAAACTTCTTAATTAGATAAATCAAGACGATAAAGATGAGTTCTAGGGGACGCAGAGAGGTAGAATGGCAAGATTTGAACCGATAGGGTCCGCCATGGGTCGAAGTGAAGTCTGCAAGAAGGGTCATGAGGAACAAGATCGACCGAGAAGATGATGCAAGATCGCGGGCCATGTTATGAAAAGCTAGAGCGAGTAGCGGGAGTTAGTAGAGGAAATGGAACCTAAGTCAGATCGGAAAGGCTTAGATCGAACGAGCCGAGATCTTTAGAGGAGTGTCGGGAGTAGCTCTAATGTAGCAGTAGTATTGGCTAGAAGCAAATGAAAGAATCATGGATGATTTGGATTGCACCAATGAAGAAAAGTGAAGGCTTTGCTTGCTTTACTTAGCATGAAGCCTATCGTTGGTGGCTCACCGTCAAACAAGGTGTATCGGCAGATCGATTGGATTGGGATTTCTTTAAGGCCAAGTTTGAAGGGAAGTGCGTAGGAGCTAGTTATTTGGATTCGCAAAGGAAAGCGTTTCTAAATCTAGTACAAGGAATAAGTCGATAGTGAGTGCAAGCGGAATTTGTGCGGTTAAGCCAAGATGCTAAGGGAATTGTGGCCACCGACACGAAAGAAGTGTTCGATTCAAGATGGGCTACGAGATGAGTTGCGTGAGTTGATTGCTCAAGACGAGAGAGAGACTTGGCGGTGCTAGTGGAGAAAGCTTGATCGTCAAGAGGTTAAGAAGACTATAAGGAAAACCGAGAGAAGAATAGGAACGAGAATAAGAGAAAGGTTGGATCATCAAGATCGTTTGGTAATGCCCGTAAAAGACTAAGGACCGAGAACCCTATAAGTGCACTTGTACCAGTGGATCGGAATCGTCCTTGTGCTCGGTGTGGAAGACCTCACACGAGAGTGTTGGGGAAATAATAAAGAATGCTTTCGGTGTGGATCTAAGGCACATCTAGTTAAGAATTGTCCTCGAGCAACGAAGGGTCGTGGTTCTAGTCAAAGTCAACCAAGGATGTGATATCGGGTAAGCTCCTTTGTTTTGGAATACTCTTTAATTGTTCTCCTTGTTTGTAAGTTAATTCTTTCTGTATGATTTGGATCTCGAGTGAGAACTTAGAGACTACGTTTGGGAAGTATGATGAATTGGAATCGAGTGGCGCAATGGAGGCGAGAGTAGGGAGTTAGGATTGCATGGCGATAAGTAATTTCGAGGACGAAATTATTTTAAGGAGGGTAGAATTGTAACACCTGGTTTAGGGTTATACGCTTGGAGCATAACCCAGCATTTAGTAGGCTTAAGGTCTGTTGGAGGAATTTTAGGGTTTTGGAGAACCCTGAAGGCAAGGGATGGCTTAGGAAAATTTTAATTTTGGGGTTAAGAAATGGAGCCGGGCTTTAGAGGGCTTAAGAAAATTTTTTGGATGATTTTGGTACATGAAAGGCATTAGCAAAGTGGTTATGCTTGTTTAAAGAAATTTGGAAGAAGGTCCATCGAGTGCTCGGGTTCGAGTTGAGGCAACAAAAGTGGCATTTTATTTTTGGGATTATGGCGTTGCGGTAGAAGGCCTTAAAATAATTTATGCGTGTACTTGGCACAAGCAAGAACTTGGCCAAGTGGTTATCGTATGGCACATAGGTATTGGAGGGAGTGAGTCTCGGGTTCGAGCGCTTAAAGATTTTTGGCGTGATTTATTTTTGGCGGTTGTGAAATTTGAGGTAGGAAGGCTTTATAAATTATTGTTGGGGCTATTTGGCATAAAAATCAAAGTGGCGAATGGCTTGGCGCCGCTTGATGATGGTTTCCCTGTGTCCGTGTTCGAGACCCATGGGCAAAGCAGTGGTTTTTCTTTTATTTTGCAAAAACAAGGGCAAAGTGGATTGCACATGGAGTCTTCATGGACAAAGTGGTGGTGTTTCAAAATCGGTGGAAGATAAGGATAAGTTTTATTTTTATTTTGTATTTTAAGTTGAAGGAGTGATAAGGGTTGGTTATTTTAATTATTTTAGATAAGTGTAGAATTATTTTAGAATTAGAAAATAGGTGATAATGGTTGCTATTAGATTATTTTATTATTTTGAATTGGATGGTATTGAGTGAATTTAGGAAAGAATTTTGGGTTTGGTGGAAGTCATGGCCGAATGGGGGGGGCCTTGGAGTGCTTGGTCGCGCTGGAGTCTTCTAGGGAGTGGGGGTCGAATGCTTTATATAGGGAGCACCCTTTGAAATTCTTTTTCCTCTTTAATCTCCAAACCGAAAGTGCATTCTCTCGTCCCACTCTCCCTTGTGCCAAATTTCTTCCACTATTCTCCTCCTATTACTTCCATTTTTCCAACCTTATTTCTTACTTTTCTTGACTAGGCCGAAATCTCTCTAGCCTTGAGCACCATAGCCGAAACCTTGAGCCTTTCTATTTCTCTCTTTTATTTCACCAAAGCTTTAAGCCAAACCTTGTTCACCATTGAGTCTATTTTGTTCGTGATCGAGGCAAACTCCCCTTGAATCTCCGCAAACACGTGGGTGGTAAGTGTACTTTTGTGATCAATCGATTTATGTACCCCTCCGTAGTGGCCAAAACCAATGGTTGGCCTTAGTTTTGTATGGCCGAATGTTCCTAGGGACATGATGATGTGTTTTTCTATTGTAGCCAACGCAAGGGAGCACTTAGGGTTTATCGATTCGGTTACTCAAGGTAAGGGTTAGGTGCTATTCTACCAAAGGGTCCTCTTTTCATGGATTTTGTTATAAACCATATTTGGCATTTGTGGTAACCGATTCTAACCTTGACCATTTAGGAGTTTTAGCGGTGATTAAGGAGCTTTGGATTTCAAGACTCATCGGTAAGGATGAGTAGTTTATGATTATTCGCTTAAGATCAGATTAACCAAGTTTTGATTAGATATCGTTATGGATGCGAATACCTCAAGGTGAGCAAGGAAAACTCCCATCCCGAAGTTCAAGAAGAGATCGGTTTCATTGACGAGATTGGCCACCGGGTGTGGGCGTAATGTAAAACGATAGGCGATAATGA
This sequence comes from Gossypium rotundifolium, assembly GCA_025506655.1. NCBI lineage: Eukaryota > Viridiplantae > Streptophyta > Magnoliopsida > Malvales > Malvaceae > Gossypium > Gossypium rotundifolium. Next base: position 135,950,453 of record CP106729.1, on the reverse strand, counting down.
TAGTCTCGCTTAGCGATAGCGTCCGGATCGAGGGTTTAGAGCTTGAGGTTATAAGGTGTGTGATTAACCCATCGATTTCCGGTATATGATATGTATGCGATAGGTGTATGTGTTAAATATGTGTTAATAAGTGCAAGTGACTATGTGAACCGGATACCCTTAAAGGGTATGTCGATAAACAGTTAGTATCAAATCATAAGATGTGGTTATTAATACGTGTATGTGAGTATGACTATGAATATGAATGTATGCCCGAATATCATGTACACGCTTTATTCATTATGTCATTATATTATGTTACATGTGCATGGGTGGGTTTTTGAAAGAAGGTACGTGTACTTTGCATGCGTGGTTGATGTCAACTTTGTGCTACATCGTGGATTGGCGCCGACCGAGGTCGCGTTGTGGATCTTCTTGATTTGGTTCGTGGTTACCTTGATTGATATGGGCTTTATGCCATATCGCGGGCTTGATGGATTCTTTGTGTGCTCCATCGTGGTTTGATGTTAGCTATACGCTACATCGTGGTGGCATTGGTTGCCTTTTGGAGGAAAAGGAGAGGGTGACTCGTTAGTCCCCTGGTGTGTGGTAGGCTGGTTAAGGGGGTGTGTAGCGGATGGATATTAGGATTGGGTTGGGTTTCATATTGCATGGTTTTGTTATAAATTGATATGGAAATGGGCCAAGCCCAATATGGAATATGAATAGGTATGTTTTGGGAACATACATGGAATTGGGCCAAGCCCGGTAATCAGTGAACTAATGAGAAAAAGGGCCTAGCCCAGTGCTTGAATATGATTTGATTGTGGGCCAAGCCCAGATGGTGATAATACCTAAATGAATATATTTATATGTTGCATTTGATAATTGGGTTGATTTGTGGCTAGCATGTGGGTGGATATCAGTGGTTTAATTACACACTGAGTCTGTATGACTCACCCAATTATTTTCCTAACATGTCAGGTGACTCTTGAGAATGGACCGGATCGGAGAGGACACATGGTGGCCCATGCAGAAGGAGATTTAATTAATTATTTTTAAGCAATTTTAATACTAAGTGTTTTGTTTAAATATTGGTTGTAATAAAAGGCCTCTTTATTTATTGTTGGGATCATTTTATTATCTTTTTAATTAGGGATTATATTATACTTAGATTTATTTCCTTCAAAGGATTTATAATATAATAAATTATAATGAAGTTTTAATTCAAATCAAGCTTAGATTGTTATATTTATTTTAAATGGACACATTTTCCAAAAGTTAACAAAATTTTCAAGTTTTTCCTAAAGACAAAGATTTCCAACCGTTTTTCCGCAGTGGCATAACCAGATCCGGTCAAGGCTCGTGGGCCGGGTTTGGGGATGTTACAATAACCCCATATCAATAGTCCCTTTGAGATAGCTAAATACATGTTTAATTCCATTCCAATGTCTACATGTTGGAGAAGAACTGAATCTTGCAAACAAGTTTACAGCGAAAGCTATTGATCGTTGTTTTGTTGAGTTTTAAAATTTATAAAGAAAATGATCGAACCTAGAAACTAACTCTGACAACGACTTAAGGCAAGTGCACCTATCGAACAGTAGTATAGTTTAGGCAAGACCAGATTGTCGAACCCAAAGGAACTAAAAGTACTAATACTAACCTTCTTTCTATTATCTAGCCTAAAATAAATAAAGTTATTGTTTAATCTAAATTTAACTAACTACTAAGCTAAAGACGCAAAGAAAAAAATAATGAATTTGGGAAATACTGTTGGGAAAACTCAGTTGATTAAGACGATACCCTTAGGAAGAATCCACCTAGACTTCACTTGTTATCTAACACTGAACCAGGCGATTTATTCACTTGACTTGATCCGTAGGATTCCTTAACTTATATTAAACTCTCTCTCGAGGCGAATAACGTCTAACCCTAGGTTGATTAATTGAAATCTCTTCTAATTAAAACCCCTAGAATCACATTAACTCGATCTATGGACTCCCATATTAGATTTCACCTTAATCTGGCAAAATCTCGTCACCCTATCTCTAAGCGTGTGATCAACTCCGCTTAATTATGCTAGATCTACTCTTAAGTAAGGACTTTTGCTCCACCACTTAAGCACATTCAACTTGAATCAATATCCCAAAAATATTAACACAAGAATTAAGTTCACATAATTAAGAACAAATCAAGTATTTATCATATAGTTCAGAAAACAATAACAAGATCTACCTTAGGTTGCATTCCCTTTAGGTATTTGAAGGGTTTAGTTCATAACAATAAAAGAAAACATCTCAGAAGAAAATATAAAACAAAACATAAGAAATCCCTAAAACTCCCTGAAGGAATTAAAGGAGAGATCCGCCGTCTTAAGTATAATTTTGGCTTCTTGAGCTGGATCAATTGGCTATCTTCGAGTGATTCCCATAAATCTGACCTTTCTGGCTTGGCTCTTTGGCCTAGCTGCCCGCCAAAAGCCCTGGCAGAAGACTTCTGCCTAACTCCCCGCTTAAATTGCCCCCTAGGGTGTTTATATAGACTTTGAGATCCTTTACATGGCCCCTACATATCCTAATTCAAGTAGAATTCCTACTAGGGTGTTTGAATAGGCTTTGGAATGAGTTTCTTTGCCTCAAATTATCCTATTACAAGTAAAACTCCTCTTGGCTGTGGCAGGGACACGGTCATGGCACATGCCCGTGTGCATCGATTCCAGGCCGTGGTCGAGTCTATAGATGAGGCACGACCATGTATTTTTGGGTCCTGGCCGTGGTCGACTTTTCTCACAAGGCACGGCCGTGTGGTCTTGTGCCCAGGCCGTGTGGATTTTGTACTTTGGCCCATTTTCTCCGTTTTGAGCCTGTTTCTCGTTCTTTTCGTCCTAGGTGATTTCTTTAGTATAAAACATGAAAAGAAAGGATTAATAGCACCTTTTTACACAATTCAGGGAATAAATCATCCAAAAGTATGCTAAATGTGGGATTAAAATATGTTACTTTTACGGTTTATCAAATACCCCCACACTTAAGCTTTTGCTTGTCCTCAAGCAAAATTCTCAACTTACAATTAAAACGAACTTTCCACAATTCATGATTCTCATCAACAATGTCTCATCATAATTTATAGGCAATTCATACATGGATAATTTAACTCAAAGACTCCTAAAGATTCAAACAATTCTAAGTCATATATTTGTAGCACGAAAACATAGGTGTCTCCCCTTATCTAAATAATTACCTTTGATTCAAAACTGATAAGGATTGACATCCTTAATAAAGATTCAAGAATAAGCACTCATAAGTCGAACCTAAAAAGTTAATCCCATAGGCTTGCATGAAAATCAAATCTCCACTACTGTAAAATGAGATGATAAATAGATAAAAAGGTCTTTAACAGGGTTGTAACGGGGCTTAGGTTAAAGGTGTCGAAAAATGCTGAATTAGAAGGTTAAAATCGAGATTGACTTGACAAGTTACCTAACTTTTAGAAAAAGAATTTAACTAATAATCTGAATAATTACATCACATACTAATAATACGAGTTTCTTCTTCAAGATATTGAAATTAAACACATACGCTCACTTAATTACAGAACTAATAATGAATATACTTTGACTTTTTTTAGAACAAATCAATAAATACATAATATAAGAAAGAACTTTATCAATTGAAATAAGTAATTAGGTGTAACAGCTCGATTTAGGGCCTAGTCAGGATAGTGCTGCGAGGCCACGAACCTGAGGAGAAATTATGAGTTTTCCAAGTTTATGCCATGTTTGCACGTTATTATGAAAGTTTAGTAAAGCAATTTTATTAAGTTGAGGTCAATTGGTCCAAAAAGGATTAAATTACAAAAGTTGCAATATATGAGTTTCTGGAAGCTTTTTGCATGAAATAGCTTTAGAATAATAATTATGAGCCCTTAAATAGTAATTTGCCCAAAATTTAATTTTTGGACAAAATTGGCCTTAAGAGACTATTATGGAAATTTTTAAGAGGAAGGGCATTTTGGTCATTTGGCCTCATTAGTGATTAAAATAGGATAAAGATGAGAAAAATTCACTCATCTTCTTCCTTGTTGCTGCCAAAATTGGGAGACACCATAGCTAGGGTTCTTCATTTTTTTCAAGCTCATAGTAAGTTCATCTTAGCCCCATATTTAATATTCTTCATATTTTGAAGTTCTCAGATTATGAATTAGCTAATTTTAGCTATAAATGAGCTAAGATGCATGTTCAAAAATCTACCCTTGAATGACATGCTTGTTAAATGATGTTTTATGGAAGTTTAAGAGAGTTTGATGTTAGATAAACATCTTTTCCTTAATGAATTTCATGAAAATGGTAGTAGGGACCATTTTGTAATGCTTATAAAATTGGTCATACCTACTAGAAATAGTGAGAATTGATGATTGTTATAGAAGAGAAAATGATTCAATTTAGCATGAAGTTTAAGAAAGTTGCATGAAAATCATTTTACGAGAATTGGGGCAAAAGTGTAAATATTAGAAAGTATAGGGGTAAAATAGTAATTTTGCCAAAGTATGAGTTATGAGTCACTTTAGTCAATATGGTTATTAAATAATCTATTTATGATTATAGATTAATAAAAACGAAGCCCAGATCAAAACCGAGGCAATAACAAAGTCGAGGACTAAAATTGCACATCTACATACATTTTGTTTATTGAGGTAAGTTTGTATGATTTCTAAGATTTATGATTTTTATCATTAATTTGCTTAGTATAATGAACAATAATTGTATAAAATGATCATGTTATGTACAAGCAAGAAATCATGATGATAAGTACGAGTAAGTCCCGATGGGAGATGAATTTCTCAGGATACTCGATCTACCTCGCAAGTTATCATGTAAGTCCAAGGCAAGCTTGGCATTGATCAAAGTTATCATGTAGCAAGGCTTGACATTGTTATCATGTAAGTCCAAGGCAAGCTTGGCATTGATCAAGATATCATGTAAGTCCAAGGCAAGCTTGGCATTGATCAAGTTAGCAAGCAAGTTATCATGTAAGTCCAAGGCAAGCTTAAGATTGATCAAGTTTGCAAGCAAGTTATCATGTAAGTTCAAGGCAAGCTTGGCATTGATCAAGATATCATGTAAGTCCAAGGCAAGCTTGGCATTGATCAAGTTAACAAGCAAGATATCATGTAAGTCGGAGGACTCAAGCATGGCATTCAGTATGTTATCAAGAGCAAGATTTCATATAAGTCCATGTCAAGACATGGCCGTGAAACCAAGATGAGATAACCTATGTAAGACCATGTCTAGGATATGGCTTTGGCATCATATTATGTGGGAAGAGATTTAGTATCCTCGGTTATTCACAGAAATTCATCGGACAAATGAGTAAGCTAAAAGAAGATAGCAAGAAAGCTAAGAAAGTAAAGTTAGTATCAAGATGAAGTTAGATGAAGTTGAGTATTATTCATGTTGTGAATGAGAAAGTAGATATCATGGTTATTGTTATTATAGTATCCGATCAATGTGATCAAGTGATACGAGTATCATGGTTACCTTACAAGTATGATAATAGTAAGTGTCATGAGACATGTAAGAATCTATATGAGTAAGTAAGCTCTTTAGCTGAAATTTATGATACCATTGTTTATGTGCAATGGTTTATATTAAGCAATGATGATGCTATGAGTTGTTACATGCAAACTTACCAAGCTATATGCTTACGTTATGATTCTTTCTTTCTATGCAATCCCGCCAAGCTAACTCGTGGATTATTAAAGTCAGAGCTCGCAACACACTATCAACTCTTATTTTGGTATAGCCAAGTTACTTTACTAAGTCTGGCATGTATAGGAAACATTCATTTTGTGGACATGTTTTAAGAAGGGCCTTTGTAAAGGTATCAAGTTTATTGTTCTTTTGTATATGGCTAAGTGATTGGCCAAATTGGACTAAGCATGTATGTTTATTGAGATCAATGAAGCATGTAGTATTATTCATAAAATTGGGTTGTTATTGCATCGTTTAATTGTGTATGGATATGATCTTCATTTCAGGGTGGTTAACGACTTGGTAAATAGCCTGCAAGTGCCCACACGGTTGGACACACGGGCGTGTGTCAAGATCGTGCTAACCATGCATGTTAGTATTATTAATCAGAATAGGCCACGGGCAAATCCCACGGCCGTGTGTGTATGCCGTGTAAGACACACGGTTTGGACATGGACGTGTGCCCAGACCATGTTAATTTAGTCAGTATATCAAGGATTAGCACACGGTCTAAGCCCACGGGCGTGTCATGGCCGTGTGAAATTAGTCAGTAACCTCCCATGGTTGGCAGACATGGGCGTGTCTAAGCTGTGTGGAAATAGTTAGTAGTTCTACACGGTTTGAGGACATGGGCGTGCTTAAGGGTATACGGGCGTGTTTTGAGTCACACGGGCGTGTGAACCCTGCTTCAAAAAAATGAGTTATTTGATTTTAATTCTGAAAGTTTTCGACATGAGTTAAAGGCCTCGTAGGCCCTTGTTATATATGTTGACTAAGAAAGTGAAGTTTTTATGTTAGAACAAAATTTTATAGCCCGTAAGTACATGTTTTAGTGAGTTCAAGCATAGTAATGTCTCGTATCTAGACCCAATATCGATCTTGGGTGCGGGGTGTTACATTTAGTGGTATTAGAGCTACAGTTTAGTCGATTCTAGGACTAACGTAGCACAAGCATGAGTCTAGCTATACATGCCATACATAAGAATGTTTTTGTAATGATAGTGTGACGAATCCTGACCACTTAAATTATGTTTATACATATAGTAAATGGATCCCGAAAGAGCTGAGGCGGATGATGTAGAAAGTAATGCACCAGCTTTCGCAGAAAGGACGGTGCCGTATAAGAATGGGAATAGACCCACTACGGTGAGTCAAGAAGGAGGAGGAGAAGAGGCTAGAGAAGTCTTCCTTCATATGATGGATACCTGGTGCACGGAGTTCGTTCGAGCAAACCCGAATGCACAACCCCCTCCACCTCCGCCTGTTCCACAACCTACTCCAATAGCCCCTCAAGTAGTAGAGGTGGTAAGAGGAGGTAAACCTCCAATTGACAGGATCACGAAGCATAGGGTAGAAGAATTTCGAGCTAGAAAAGATGATGATCCCGAAAGAGTTGAGTTCTGGTTAGAAAATACCATCAGGGTATTTAACGAACTGTCCTGCACTCCTGATGAATGCATGAAGTGTGTAGCCTTTCTCTTAAGAGATTCTGCTTATCAATGGTGGAACACCCCTGTGTCGGTGGGACCAAGAGAAAGGATCTCATGGGAATTCTTCAAGAAGAGTTTAAGAAAAAGTATATCAGCCAGAGGTTTGTAGACTAGAAGAGGAAAGAATTTCTAGAGTTGAAGCAAGGCAAGATGTTAGTAACTGATTATGAGCGAGAGTTCGAATGACTTAGCAAGTACGCTCGTGAATGTGTGTCCACTGAATCCATTATGAGTAAAAGGTTTGAAGATGGTTTAAACGAGGACATTAAGCTAGTTGTTGCTGTCCTCGAATTAAAAGAATTTGTTGTGCTAGTGGAAAGGGCTTGCAAAGCCGAAGAACTAGTAAAAGAGAAGAAGAAATTTGAAATGGAGTCTCGCGATTCTAGAAAGAGACAGTGGAACAAGTCATTCCAATCGTCATCCAAGAAGTCAAGAGATTTTTTACTCGAATACTACTTCCAATCGGATTTTCAAGAAAGGACAAGAGTAAGCAGTATTTGGGAAATAAAGACGATGACGACTTTAGTTGCAAGTGTTGGGAATTTTAGACCTGACAGACCAGAATGTCCACAATGTGGTAGACGCCATTTGGGAGAATGTCGAGCACATGAAAATGTATGTTTAGATGTGGTTCCCAAGACCATTTCATAAAAGATTGTCTAGAGATGATTAAAGAAGAGAGAACTCAGAACATGAGATCCGGGAGTATGGTCAGAGGGAGACCGCAGAGGAACTTGGGAAGTGGGGCAAGTGGAAGAGGTAACCCTATAGAGCAGGCTGTAAGACCCGAGGGTAGAGTGCCTGCAAGGACTTATGCCATTCGCACTAGTGAAGAGGCATCTTCCCCTGATGTTATTACGGGTACCTTTTCTCTTTACAATACCAAAGTTATTGCTTTAATAGATCCCAGATCCACACACTCTTACATTTGCATAAAATTATTACCCGGTTTTGGGGGTGCCTATAGATACCACAGAATTTGTGATTAAGGTGTCTAATCCTTTAGGCAAGAGTATGTTAGTTGATAAAGTTTGTAAAGATTGTCCATTAATGATTAGAGGTCATTGCTTTAAAGAAAATCTTATGTTGTTACCATTTGATGAATTTGACCTCATTCTTGGTATGGACTGGTTGACTACTCATAATGTAATTGTAAATTGTGGGAAGAAATACATTAAGATGAGATGTGAGAATGGGGATACTCTTCATGTAGAATCAGATGAGCAAGGTAGATCGTCGGTAATAATTTCTCATATGATGGCGCAGAGATATCTAAGAAAAGGGTATGAGGCATTTTTGGCCTTTGTATTGAATGATAAAGAGATAGAGTTAAAGATTGAATCAGTGCCGATAGTATGTGAGTATGTGGATGTTTTTCCTGAGGAATTACCAGGATTACCACCAGTTAGAGAAGTTGAGTTCAACATTGAGCTAACTCCCGGTACTGTACCAATATCCATTACTCCTTATAGAATGGCTCCAATAGAGTTGAAAGAGTTGAAGTTACTGATTGCAAGAGTTGATGATAAAGGCTTTGCAAGATCAAGTTGTTCACCATGGGCGCCCGATTTTGTTTGTGAAAAAGAAAGATGGCACCATGAGATTGTGCATTGATTACCTTCAGCTTAATAAAGTGACATTAAAGAACAAGTACCCATTACCTAGGATCGACGATTTGTTTGATCAATTGAAAGGAGCGACTGTGTTCTCCAAAATAGACTTGAGATCAGGGTACTACCAGCTGAGAGTGAAAGATTTAGATGTATCCAAGACTGCCTTTCGAACGAGGTATGGGCATTATGAATTTTTAGTCATGCCTTTTGGGCTGACCAATGCTCCTGCAGTATTCATGGACTTAATGAACCGCATTTTCAGACCATACCTTGACAAGTTTGTAGTCGTTTTTATTGACGACATATTGATTTATTCCTGAGACAAGAATGAACATGCTGATCATCTATGAATAGTTTTACAGACTCTTCGAGAAAATCAGTTGTATGCTAAATTCAGTAAAAGTGAGTTTTGGCTCAAGGAAGTGAGATTCCGGGATATATTGTCTCGAGAGATGGAGTCCGAGTAGATCCAAGTAAGATTTTAGCTATAATAGACTGGAAACCACCGAAGAACATCACTGAGATTAGAAGTTTTTTGGGCCTAGTCGGCTACTATAGACGATGTGTCAAGGGGTTTTCTATGATTACAACCTCGATGGCTAAATTGTTATAGAAGAACGTGAAGTTTGAGTGGTCGAAAAGATGCCAACAAAGTTTTGAGAAGTTGAAAGCAATGATGACAGAAGCTCCAGTCTTAGTACAACCCGAATTAGGGAAAGAATTTGTAGTCTATAGCGATACATCCTTAAATGGATTGGGCTGTGTACTCATGGAAGAAGGCAAAGTGATTGCTTATGCCTCAAGACAGTTAAAACCTCATGAGAAGAATTATCCGACGCATGACCTAGAATTGGCTGCCATAGTCTTCATATTGAAGATCTGGAGACACCAATTATACGGTGAACGATGCCAAATTTTCACTGATCACAAAAGTTTGAAGTACTTGATGACGCAGAAAGAGTTAAACTTAAGACAACGAAGATGGTTAGAGTTGATAAAGGACTATGAGTTGGTCATTTATTACCATTCTGGAAAAGCGAATGTGGTCATCGATGCTTTAAGCAGAAAATCCCTATTTGCCTTGAGAGCATTGAATTCAAAAATATCTTTATCCGATGATGGTTCTATTTTAGCTGAGTTGAGAGCTAGACCAATGTTCCTTCAAGAGATCTTGGAGGCTAGAAAGAAGATAGTGAATTGCAAGTTAAGAGAGCTCAATGCGAGTCAGATGCTGAATCTGACTTTCGAATTAATTCTGATGGATACTTGATGTTTAGAGATAGAGTTTGTGTTCTGAGGAAAGAGGAGCTTATACAGAGAATTTTGTATGAAGCACATAACGGGTGTTTATCTATACATCCGGGTAGCACCAAGATGTATAATGATCTAAAGCAATAGTATTGGTGGCCGAAAATAAAGAAAGTTCAGAATTTGTTACCAAGTGCATGATTTGTCAGTAAGTAAAGGCTAAACACCAAGTACCTTCGGGTTTACTTCAACCTATCTTGATTCCTGAGTGGAAATGGGACCGTATCACCATGGATTTCGTAACGTGTTTACTGCTGTCTCCGAGCAAGAAAGATGTTGTTTAGGTAGTGGTTGATAAACTCACGAAGTCAGCCCACTTTATACCTGTACAAGTGGATTACTCATTAGACAAGTTGGCAAACTTGTATGTTTCAGAAATAGTAAGACGTCACAGATTTCCCTTATCGATCATATCGGATAGATATCCGAGATTTACATCCAGATTCTAGAAGAAACTGCAAGAAGCTTTGGGTTAAAATTGAGTTTTAGTACAGCTTTTCACCCTCAGACTGATGGTCAGTCAGAAAGGTTAATTCAAGTACTCGAGGACATGCTCAGATGTTGTGTTTTGGAATACCAAGGCAGTTGGGAAAAGTTTCTCCCATTGGTAGAATTCGCCTATAATAATAGCTTTCAGTCGAGCTTAAAGATGGCGCCTTATGAGGCCCTACATGGGCGTAAGTGAAGAACTCCCTTGTTTTGGACTGAACTCAAGGAGAACCAAATTCACGGGGTTGATTTGGTTAAAGAAGCTGAAGAGAAAGTGAAAATAATTCGAGAATGTTTAAAAGCTGCCTCAGATAGACAGAAATCCTATTCGGATTTAAAGAGAAAAGAGATTGAGTACCAAGTTGGGGATAAAGTCTTTTTAAAAGTATCACCATGGAGAAAAGTTCTCGATATGGTCAGAAGGCAAATTAAGTCCACGTTTTATTGGACCCTACGAGATTATCGAGAGTTGGACCCAGTAGCTTACCGCTTGGCTTTGCACTCAATTAGAGAAGATACATGATGTGTTTCATGTGTCAATCTTACGACGCTACAGATCAGACCCTTCACATGTAATTACCCCTTCGGAAATAGAGATTCGTCCCGACATAACTTATGGTGAAGAACTAGTCAAGATTTTGGCTCGGAAAGTTAAGCAACTAAGAAATAAGAGTATTGCCTTAGTAAAGGTATTGTGGCAAAGGCACGGAATCAAGAAGCTACATGGGAATCGTAAGAGAGTATGAGAAATCAAGATTCAAACCTTTTTCTAGTAAGATTTTCGAGGACGAAAATCCCTAAGGGGGGAGAATTATAACAGCCCGATTTAGGGCCTAGTCGGGATAGTGGTGCGAGGCCACGAACCCGAGGTGAAATTATGAGTTTTCTAGGTTTATGCCATGTTTGCACGTTAGTATGAAAGTTTTGTAAAGCAATTTTATTAAGTTGAGGTCCATTGGTCCAAAAAGGACTAAATTGCAAAAGTTGCAATATATGAGTTTCTAGAAGCTTTTTGCATGAAATAGCTTTAGAATAATAATTATGAGCCCTTAAATAGCAATTTGCCCAAAATTTAATTTTTGGACAAAATTGGCCTTAAGAGACTATTATGAAAATTTTTAAGAAGAAGGGCATTTTGGTCATTTAGCCTCATTAGTGATTAAAATAGGATAAAGATGAGAAAAAATCACTCATCTTCTTCCTTGTTGCAGCCGAAAATTGGGAGACACCATAGCTAGGGTTCTTCATTTTTTTTTCAAGCTTATAGTAAGTTCATCTTAGCCCCATTTTTAATATTCTTCGTATTTTTAAAGTTCTCATATTATGAATTAGCTAATTTTAGCTATAAATGAGCTAAGATGCATGTTCAAAATCTACCCTTGAATGACATGCTTGTTAAATGATGTTTTATGGAAGTTTAAGAGAGTTTGATGTTAGATAAACATCTTTTCCTTAATGAATTTCATGAAAATGGTAGTAGGGACCATTTTGTAACAGGTTATAAAATTGGTCATACCTACTAGAAATAGTGAGAATTGATGATTGTTATAGAAGAGAAAATGATTCAGTTGAGCATGAAGTTTAAGAAAGTTGCATGAAAATCATTTTACTAGAATTGGGGCAAAAGTGTAAATATTAGAAAGTATAGGGGCAAAATAGTAATTTTGCCAAAGTATGAGTTATGAGTCAATTTAGTAAATATGGTTATTAAATGATCTATTTATGATTATAGATCAAGAAAAACAAAGCCCGGATTGAAACCGAGGCAAGAACAAAGTCGAGGACTAAAATTGTACATCTACATACATTTTGTATATTGAGGTAAGTTTGTATGATTTCTAAGTTTTATGATTTTTATCATTAATCTGCTTAGTATAATGTACAATAATTGTATGAAATCATCATGTTATGTACAAGCAAGAAATCATGATGATAAGTACGAGCAAGTCCCGATGGGAGATGAAGTCGGGATACTCGATCTATCGCAAGTTATCATGTAAGTCCAAGGCAATTTGGCATTGATCAAGATATCATGTAAGTACAAGGAGCTTGACATTGATCAAGATATCATGTAAGTCCAAGGCAAGCTTGGCATTGATCAAGTTAGCAAGCAAGTTATCATGTAAGTCCAAGGCAAGCTTGGCATTGATCAAGATATCATGTAAGTCCAAGGCAAGCTTGGCATTGATCAAGTTTGCAAGCAAGTTATCATGTAAGTCCAAGGCAAGCTTGGCATTGATCAAGATATCATGTAAGTCCAAGGCAAGCTTAGCATTGATGAAGTTAACAAGCAAGATATCATGTAAGTCCAAGGACTCAAGCTTGGCATTCAGTATGTTATCAAGAGCAAGACTTCATATAAGTCCATGTCAAGACATGGCCGTGAAATCAAGATGAGATAACCCATGAAAGACCATGTTTAGGATATGGCTTTGGCATCATATTATGTGGGAAGAGATTTAGTATCCTCGGTTATTCACAGAAATTCATCGGGCAAATGAGTAAGCTAAAAGAAGATAGCAAGAATGCTAAGAAAGTAAAGTTAGTATCAAGATGAAGTTAGATGAAGTTGAGTATTATTCATGTTGTGAATGAGAAAGTAGATATCATGATTATTGTTATTATAGTATACTGATCAATGTGATCAAGTGATACAGGTATCATGGTTACCTTACAAGTATGATAATAGTAAGTGTTATGAGACATGTAAGAATCTATATGAGTAAGTAAGCTCTTTAGCTAAAATTCATGATACCATTGTTTATGTGCAATGGTTATATTAAGCAATGATGATGCTATGAGTTGTTACATGCAAACTTACTAAGCTATATGCTTACGTTATGATTCTTTCTTTCTAAGCAGTCCCGCCAAGCTAACTCGTGGATCATTAAAGTTGAGCTCACAACACACTATCAACTCTTATTTTGGTATAGCCAAGTTACTTTACCAAGTATGGCATGTATAGGAAACATTCATTTTGTGGACATGTTTTAAGAAGGGCCTTTGTAAAGGCTATCAAGTTTACTATTCTTTTGTATATGGCTAAGTGATTGGCCAAATTGGACTAAGCATGTATGTTTATTGAGATTAATGAATCATGTAGTATTATTCATAAAATTGGGTTGTTATTGCATCGTTGAATTGTGTATGGATATGATCTTCATTTCAGGGTGGCTAATGGCTTGGTAAATAGCCTGTAAGTGCCCACACGGTTGGACACACGGGCATGTGTCAAGATCGTGCTAACCATGCACCTTAGTATTATTAATCAGAATAGGCCATGGGCAAATCCCACGGCCTTGTGTGTATGCCGTGTAAGACACACAGTTTGGACATGGGCGTGTGCCCAGACCATGTTAATTTAGTCAGTATATCAAAGATTAGCACACGGTCTAAGCCACGGGCGTGTCATGGCCGTGTGAAATTAGTTAGTAACCTCCCACGGTTGGTAGACATGGGCTTGTCTAAGCTGTGTGGAAATAGTCAGTAGTTCTACACGGTTTGAGGACATGGGCGTGCTTAAGGGTACACGGGTGTGTTCCGAGTTACACGGGCGTGTGAACCCTGCTTCAAAAAAATGAGTTATTTGATTTTAATTCCGAAAGTTTTTGACATGAGTTAAAGGCCTCGTAGGCCCTTGCTATATGTGTTGACTAAGAAAGTGAAGTTTTTAAGTTGGAATGAAATTTTATAGCCCGTAAGTACATGTTTTAGTGAGTTCAAGCATAGTAATGTCTCGTATCTAGACCCAGTATTGGTCTTGGGTGTGGGTGTTACATTAGGCATCTGATCAAATCAATTCTCGATAGAAGGGTAGTCAAATGAATGGTGATAACAAATACGAGCGGGGTTTTGGTTTAATATTAGTGGGTGAATCAATAAAAAAGGGTTGTTAGGATCAAATGGGTTCATTAAGGGTTAATTATGAAGGTAGGCTTTTTAGTGGAGTGAGTGGGTTAAAACCTAGGTGCATTTATCATCTCAGTATATCAAATAAAAATGTGGTCTTTACATGTATAATTGAGGTAAGTTCTAGAATAACAGTTCAATGTTGACACACTCATAATCAATAAAGTGAGCATGAAAAGGAGTATATGCTCTATAAGGCTCAAAATCTCACAAAAATTATGGGTATTTGATATCAATCCCTGGAAATTTCAAACTTCAAAGTATTATTCAAATTCAGGTAGACAACCTAGAAAATTTTTTATTCTTTGAAAAATAGACTTATCATGCTTGATTCTCTAGTATCTTAAAGTTTAAATCATCAATGTAGAATTAACTATGACTTAATCTAAGACATATCAATAAAAATCATAAATTAGGGAAATTTCATCCTAATTATAATATGAGAAACTTACTTTAGAATAAGGCATAATTCAAGGATTTTCAAATAATACTATAGTTAACCCCCCACACTTAAGTTGTACATTGCCCTCAATGTACAAAGATAGATAATAGCAATTTAGTAATCATAAGATAGGGAGAGAAGTGAAACTTCCTAAACTTTGGATGAAGTTAATGAAAAGAAACCGGATAAGATTGGAGGTGAACGTAGAGGTGAATGTGGGGGAGCGCCTCGAACCTGATTGAATTTGAATCCTTGAAGTAGCTGGCTTGGTTTTATTGTATCCTAAGCTAAATCTAAATGGCATGGAGAATAAGAAGAAAATAATAAAGAAAATAAAATAAAGATAAAAATAAAAGTAAAAGTAAAAATGAAAGAAAAAGTAAATAAAAGTAAAAATAAAAGTAAAAGTAAATAATGGAAAATGAAAGAAGAAAGATTTTGTCCTGTTCCAAACGTAAGAAGGGGTTTAAATTGAGATGTGGCCCATGTTTTGGGGAAAATTTTGTCCTGTTCCACACGTCTACGGTCACGCCCTTTTACCTACCTGTTGTGCCCACACGGCCGCGGCCATGGCCATGTACAAGGTCGTGTGGTCTAGAAATCTGCACTTTTGGTTTATTTGAATGCTAAAAAGGGAAAATAAAAAAATAAAAAAATAATAAAATAAAAATGGGGTTAGTGCTCGGGTTGCCTCCCGAGAAGCGCTCGTTTAAAGTCTTGAGCTAGACTTACCTATTATTTGTATGGTCATGGTGGTTTGAGGAGGTGAAAATCCTTTCTCATGCGATCAACTCGATTTTTGATATAAAGTTTAAGTCGAGTAGTGTTTACCTCAAAAGTGCTGAATTTAGGATTGCTTACCTTGACTGTCTCGTATAGGAAGACATTAAGTACATTAAAGGTGATTTCTTCGTTTGTTTTGATGTCTGAAGTGGTGTTTCGAGGGTCTTCCTTATTCATCAATACCGATCCCTTATTTTGAAGTGATTTGTTGTTCCTATCAGCTCGTCTGGGGGTTCCTCCGATTTTTCTTCGTGTGGTTTTAGTTTCTCTTTAAAGCGTGTCTTCCACTCTTCTAGTTTGCCGACCTTAAGGCTTCATTCCTCATGTAATTCTTCTTAATTGGCACGAGGTCTATGATTCGGCTCAGGTTTGTGGCTTCGTAGTGCTTCCTGTGATGAAGGTTGAAATTTGTTATCAACTGAATTTACTTTCTCACCTTCATCAGTCGATGTTCTGGCCAAGTCAAGAGCTTGTAGACTGATTGATTCGTCACCTATATGAAGAATGAGTTCTCTTGTGCCAACATCAATTTTAGTCCTAGCAGTTGCTAAAAAGGGTCTTCTTAGGATTAGAGGAATCGAATTGTCCTCATCCATGTCTAAGACAACGAAATCTACTAGGAAAACGAATATATCAATTTTTACAAGAACATCTTCAATAATACCCCTAGGAATTCTAACAGTTTGATCAACTAATTGAATACTCATCCTAGTTTGTTTGGGTTTCCCTAGACCTAGTTGTTTAAACATTTTATAAGACATAAATTTATACTTGCCCCTAAATCAGCTAAAGCTTTATCAAGAGATAAACTACCAATTAAACATGGAATTGTAAAACTCCCTGGATCTTTTAGCTTTCGCGGTAGTTTATTTTGTAGAATTGCTGAACACATTGCGTTTAATTCCATATGTGGCTCCTCATCTAACTTACGCTTGTTTTTCAAAAGTTATTTTAAAAATTTCCTTGAATCTGGTATCTATGAAAGAGCTTCAAGAAGCGGTAAGTTAATATGTAATTTCTTTAAGAGTTTAAGAAACTTACCGAACTGTTCCTCTGTATCATCTTTCTTCATCGCTTCGGGATAAGGTATGCGAGGTTGGTACTCTTTGATTACCGATTTTGGCCTTTCTTGTGTTACCTCAATTTTACCTTCTTCTACCTCGTTTTCTTGTATTGAATTAGGTTCATCTAACCCTATACTATCATGGGCTGTGATGGCTTGGATTTGCTCATTTGGGTTGATCTCAGTGTTGCTTGGTAGACAACCTTGCGGTCATTCGGAAATTAACTTTGCAAGTTGTCCAACTAACTTAGTAATTTCCCTAACTGACTTAGTAAGTTCCCCTACTTGGTTTTTGATCCCTTCAATCGACATCTGTTGGTTTTAAGAGTTGTCTCAGTGTCTTGGAAACGATTTTTCGTGGCTGCCATGAATTTTGTCAGCATCTCTTCAAGGTTTGGCCTCTTTTCCTGTGGATAGGGCTGATTTTGGGAATTTGGAGGAGGTTGTTGTCTTTAATTTCCTTGATTTCCTTGACCTCCCCATAAAAAATTTGGGTGGTTCTGCCAACTTGAATTATAGGTATTACTATAAGGGTTATTATTAGATCTGAAATTATTACCTATATAGTTCATTTGTTCACTTTCTGTGCCCGGTTGGTAGGGTAGGTACTCAGGATTCGCCACAGTTCCACTTGTATCGCACTGCATCACTGGATGTACCTACAAAGAACACAAACTATCAAGCTTTTTATCAATCATATCTACCTGTGTTGATAGCATGGTTACTGTGTCGAGGTTGAAAAATTCGGCTGATTTTGTCAGTTTTGTCCTTGTAACCAGCCACTGATAGTTATTCAGTGACATCTCTTCAATAAACTCGTATGCTGCTTCAGGAGTTCTATTGTTCAGGGTTCCACCAACGGCTGAATCAATTAGTTGTCTTGTTGAGGGGTTTACACCGTTATAAAAAGTTTGGACTTGGAGCCACAAGGGTAAACCATGGTGCGGACACCTTCTAAAGAGATCCTTGTATCTCTCCCATGCGTCGTATAATGTTTCTAAATCCATTTGCACAAAAGAAGAGATATCATTCCGTAATTTGGCCGTTTTGGCCGGTGGGAAATATTTTAATATAAATTTTTGGTCATTTGATCCCATGTGGTAATTGACCCTCGTGATAACGAGTTTAACCACTGTTTGGCTTTATTCCTTAATGAAAAGGGAAATAACCGAAGACGTATGGCATCATCAGAAACTCCATTTATTTTGAAGGTATCACGTAACTCTAAAAATTAGCTATATAAGTATTTGGGTCTTAAATCCGCAAACCATCAAATTGAACGAATTGTTGAATCATTTGTATAGTGTTAGGCTTTAATTCAAAATTATTAGCAGCTATAGCAGGCCAAACAATACTCGATTCTGCTCCTATTAAATGAGGTTTAGCATAATCATACAAAGTACGCGGAGCATTGTTTTCTGCCATATCTTGTGGTGGTGGATTATTCTCATCCATCCCTTCAGTAGGATTGAATCTGCCTTCTCGCTCTTCTTTTGTGTAATTTAGGGTTTACCTAATTTCTCTACGATTCCTGCGAGCGGTAGCTTCAATATCATTGTCGTATACTAGTGGTCCTTTCGGGTTCCTTCTAGTCATAAACTAGAGGTACCTGTGTTGGAAAAGAAAGAAAGAAAATTAGTAAGGTTAAAACTAAAATAAAAATAAAAATAAAAATAAAAATAAATTGCGGAAAAATAAAAATAATGGCTAAAGTAATAAAAATAGGGCTTTCTTAATATTTTAGTTCCCCGGCAACGGCGCCAAAAACTTGATCGTTGTTTTGTCAAGTTTTAAAATTTATAAAGAGAATGATCGAACCTGGAAACTAACTCTAACAACGACTTAAGGCAAGTGCACCTATCGAACAGTAGTATAGTTTAGGCAAGACCGGATTGTCGAACCCAAAAGAACTAAAAGTACTAATACTAACCTTCTTTCTATTATCTAACCTAAAATAAATTAAGCTGTTGTTTAATCTAAATTTACTTAACTACTAAGCTAAAGACGTAAAGTCAAAAAGAATGAATTGGGAAAATACTGTTGGGAAAACTCAGTTGATTAGGACGATACCCTTAGGAAGAATCCACCTAGACTTCACTTGTTATCTAACACTAAACCAGACGATTTATTTACTTGACTTGTTCCATAGGATTCCCTAATTTATATTAAACCCTCTCTCGAGGCAAATAACGTCTAACCCTAGGTTGATTAATTGAAATCTCTTTCTAATTAAAACCCCTAGAATCGCATTAACTTGATCTATGGACTCCCATATTAGGTTTCACCCTAATCCGGCAAAATCTCGTCACCATATCTCTAGGCGTTCGATCAACTCCACTTAATTATGCAAGATCTACTCTTAAGTAGGGACTTTTGCTCCACCACCTAAGCACATTCAACTTGAATTAATATCCCGAAAATATTAACACAAGAATTAAGTTCACATAATTAAGAACAAATCAAATATTTATCATATAGTTCAGAAAACAATAACAAGATCTATCTTAGGTTTCATCCCCTTTAGGTATCTGAAGGGTTTAGTTCATAACAATAAAAGAAAACATCTCAGAAGAAAAGATAAAACAAAACATAAAAAATCCCTAAAACTCCCTGAAGGAATTAAAGAAGAGATCCGCCGTCTTGAGTATAATTCTGGCTTCTTGAGATGGATCAACTGGCTATCTTCGAGTGATTCCCACAAATCTGACTTTTCTGGTCCTTGGCCTAGCTGCCCACCAAAAGCCCTGGCAGAAGACTTCTGCCGAACTCCCCACTTAAGTTTCCCCCTAGGGTGTTTATATAGACTTTGAGATGCTTTACTTGGCCCCTACATATCCTAATTCAAGTAGAATTCCTACTAGGGTGTTTGAATAGGCTTTGGAATGAGTTTTTTGCCTCTAAGTATCCTATTTCGAGTAAAACTCCTCTTGGCCGTGGTAGGGACACGGTCATGGCACACGTCTGTGTGCATCGATTTCAGGCCGTGGTCGAGTCTGTAGATGAGGCATGGCCGTGTATTTCGGGGTCCAGGCCGTGGTCGATTTTTCTCACAAGGCACGATTGTGTGGTCTTGTGCCCAGGCCGTGTGGGTTTTGTACTTTGGCCCATTTTTTTCATTTTGAGCTCGTTTCTCGTTCTTTCCTCCCTAGGTGCTTTCCTAAGTATAAAACATGAAAAGAAAGGATTAAGAGCACCTTTTTACACAATTCAGGGAATAAATCATCCAAAAGTATGCTAAATGTGGGATTAAAATATGTTCCTATTACGGTTTATCAGCTATATCAAGTCTTGTGTTGTTTGCAAGATACACCAATGCCCCTATGGAACTTAAATATGGTACTTCAAGACCAAGAAACTCTTCACCATCCTTGTAAAGACGAAATTGATCTTTATTCACATCTAACGATCGTACAATCATCGAAATACTTAATGGGTGTGCTTTATCCATGTAAAATTTAATTACTATCTTTTCCGTATAAGTTGATTGATGAACATGAATTCCATCTTTTAAATGCTCGATTTGTAAGCCAAGACAAAACTTTATTTTTCCAATATCTTTCATTTCAAATTCTTTATTTAAACAATTCACTACATTTTGGAGCTCTTCAGGAGTTTCAATAATATTTAGATCATTAACATAAATAGCAATTCTCACAAAATTTGATCCAAACCTTTTTTGTAACACCCCAAACCCGGCCCATACGTCATGACCGGATCTGGTATGCTACGGGTTGAAACTTGAAAACTTTTTCCTGAAGGGTTTTGAAAATCTTAGTCTATTATAGCCGGTCAATTAAATAATTGTGAAATTTTTGAAACAACTTTAAGCATTCGTGTTGTTTGTGTTTGAAAAGCCCATTTACCATTTCATTTTATAATTAAGACTTTAAGGAAAAAAAACATAAGTTTATAAAAACTTAACATAAAAAAAAAATAAATCGAAAACCTAAGTAATAGAGGCCTTATTACCAAAATATTCCCGAAAATTAAAATTTAAATGAAAAACCAAAAACAGTCTATGTAGATAAGAATATTGATGGCTCCTCGAGTCTGCCTCGGCTCCTATGTCCACGATCTACTGCTCATCTGAAAAGTTGGGGAAAAATAATAGGGTGAGTCACCAAGACTCAGTGTGCAAATCCCAAAAACACATAAAAGCCTTGGGCCCACAAACACATTATGGGCCTTGGCCCACACATAATGGCAATAGAATATTTCATGTAACATGGCCCATCCCAAACCTAAGTGTCCATCCTCTACACACCCCCGTACCAACCTTCACACCGTGGGGATTTCTACAATCAACCCTCCATCCGCTACACACCATATCGATCACTATCTGACCTTTGTGGCAAAGCCACCGATCGCTATGTGACCTCAGTAATACATTATATTATTTGACAGCTATGTTGCCTGTCATAAAGACCGATCCTATGTGACCTATGTGGCAAAGCCACCAATTGCCTCGCCACCTGCTCCCCTTTCGTAAATCAATCAATCCCATCCCATGCATACATACACACAATAATCAAAACATTAAACTATCTAAACAGATAGTAGACTTTCACATACTTTGATACACATAGAGGAGTTTCTATGATTACGTACCTGGCATCCCTTGCCTACCGTTTCTGGGCATATGACTGTTCATACATCCTCTCTTTCCAGGTTTTAGCCAACAACATACATATAATACAAATTAATGAGTGTGATAGAGATCTACACACCGGGTTACGGTTAAGACGACACTTTCTCTATCGACAATATCATAAGCCGATACGACTGCTATCTGGCTAAGATGCTGTTTAGAAGTCGGTCCACAACCCGGTGGCCAATCTTGAATAGTAGACACCGCTCTTTTCCTAAACTTAGGGATTGGGTTTACGGACCCGATCCTCTCCTTTGCCTTATCCATATCTGATTCCATCAAAAGTCCTTGTCAGAATTACTATAACGAAATTGGGTTGTTAAACCATATCATATGATTAAGATCTTAAGTACGATAACGAATCTAACGGAAATCTATTGAAAATTGCTTACCTTGAAATCTCGAAATAGATAGGATACTTAGAGACTAACAGATTTAGGCTTTCAAAATCTAGATAATTCGATCTACTCCGATTTCCCGAGGTGTCGCCCCATGATGTGAACACAAGAACAATCCAAACGTTATTCAAAAGATAACCTTACCATGCCTATAAGCCTTTCGCTTTGGCCTCCAAAAATCAAAAGTAAACAAAAGAGCAGAAGAGATCGGCACCTACCTTAGCAGAGAATTCGACAACTCCTAAAAAATTTCTGGCTTTCGAGAAGATCAAAAAGAGAGAAGATGATAGGAAGAAATCTATGCGGATTCGGCTTTTAGTGGAGAAATCGACAAAAGAGAATAGGAGGTATTCGGCTATGGAGATGAGAAGAAAGTTCAGAGTTTCGACTTTTGAATAAAAGTGAAGATAAGAGAATAGGTTTAGAGATTTTGACTTTTGAAGAAATCAAAAGAAAAGAAAATGCAGAGAATGACTGAGAGTTTTGACACAGAGAATGAGGAAAAGAATAGGGTTCAAATGCCGGAATTGAAGAGATACCACCCCTATTTATAGAGAATTTTGACACTTACTTATCAAAACCGAAAGTGCCCTTCTTGATAACTAACAATTAATCAAATAATATGGGAAATTTTGGCACCTTTTGCCATAAAGAAACCGATTTCTTTCCCCCTCTAGGAGATGGAATTTCGGCCAACACTGCTCTCAGCAGATAGCTCCTATCTTTTCTCCTTTATCTTAATCTATTCATACCTTTAGAAGAGGTCTAAAAAACACCACCTCTCCCTACTATTATCAGCACAATATGCACATTATCCCAATCATTAAATCCTTCCTAAAATTAAGCCTCATTGCCGTCCCTCTTCTTGCTCATTTTAAATGCCGAAAATGGCCCAAAGACATGGGCTCCTTGCGGCAAAAACTTGGGCCTCACCTCCTGCTATTGGCGCCAACCTATAACTCCTCTGCAACACCACATACTACTAGGCCACAAGCCCATTTTGCAAACTTAAAGCACCGATACCATCTTTTAAACCCCATGGTACCCAAATAGAAATTTTAACCAAGGCTTCGGCCCAATCCTGGGCCAATTTAAACCCCTAACACTCAAATTAACACATTAAACATATCCACCCACTAAAGGCATAGGCCCAATAATTTAGGATGTTACAGTTCTACCACCATAAAGAAAAATTTGGCCTCAAAATTACCTGATCAGAAAAGATAAGGGTACTGCTTCTGCATTGCTTCCTCCGGTTCCCAAGTAGCCTCCTCAGAACCGTGATTCCTCCATAGAACTTTAACCAATGGTACCGTCTTCCTTGGCAACACTTTGACATCACGATCCAGGATTTCCATTGGTTCCTCTTCAAAGGTGAGGTTAGGTCTCACCTCAATTTCTTCCACAAGCACCACGTGAGACAAACTCGAATGGTATCGTCTCAGCATAGAGACATGAAACACATTGTGAATCTGGCTTAACTCTGAAGGTAGCTCAAGCTGATAGGCCACTAGTCCAACTCGTTTCAACATCCGGTGTGGTCTGATAAATTTGGGACTTAATTTACCCTTCCGTCCAAACCTCAGCACTTTCTTCTATGGCAACTCCTTCAAGAACACCTTGTCACCCACTGCAAAACTCTATGTCCTTATGCTTCAAATCAGCATAGGAATTTTGTCTATCCGAGGCTTCCTTTAGTCGAGCTTAAATTAACTCAACCTTCTCCTCTGTCTCTGCAACCAACTCCAGACCCAAAATTTGATGTTCCCCTAATTCCGTCCAACAAGTAGGAGTACGACAGTTCCGCTTGTACAATGCTTCATAGGGCACCATCTGAATACTAGACTGGTAGTTGTTGTTGTAAGTAAATTCTACCAACGGTAAAAACTCCTCCCAACTACCCCTAAAATCAATGACACATCCCCTTAACATGTCCTCTAAGACCTGAATCACCCGCTCAGACTGTCCATCAGTCTGAGGATGGAACGCCATACTAAAATCCAACTTCATACCCAGCGCTTGATGCAACGCCTTTCAAAATCGCGACGTGAACCTAGGGTCCCTGTCTGATATGATCGATACTGGTACTCCATGTAACCTTACTACCTCCGCTATGTATAGCTTAGCCAATTTCTACAAAGAGTAATCAACTCGTACCCGTATGAAATGAGCAGACTTCGTCAAGCGATCTACAATCACCCAGACCGAATCTTTCTTAGTAGGCGTGAGAGGTAGCCCACTAACAAAGTCCATTGTGATCCTTTCCCACTTCCATTGTGGAATCTTCACTGGCTACAACAACCTTGATGGTAACTGATGTTCTGCCTTAACCCACTGACAGGTCAAACACCTACTCACCAATTTAGTTACCTCACGCTTCAATCCCGGCCACCAGAATTGGTCTTGCAAATCTCGATACATCTTGCTCCCTCCGGGGTGCATAGCGTATGGACTACCATGCACTTCTTGCAGAATCTTATGCCTCAATTCATGATCTTTCGGCATGCACACTCTCCCTTGGAAACATAATAGCCCTTCCTCATTCACACTAAATTCCGTTGATTCATCACTTGCTCCTACCGAAAACTTATCCTTTAGCAACTCATCAGTCTGCTGCTTCTCCTTAACTTGACTGACCCAAGAGGGTTTCACTTGAAGCTCAGCCAATAAACTCCCATCATCGTATAAGCTAAGGTGAGCAACCATTGCTCTCAAGTCAGTGATCACCTTATGACTCAATGCATCTGCCACCACATTAGCCTTACTCGGATGATACTCGATCGAGCAGTCATAATCCTTTAACAACTCGATCCACCTCATTTGCCTTAGATTCAACTCCTTCTGAGTCAAAAGGTACTTTAAACTCGTATGAATGTCTACCTTCTTGACCTTGAGCTGATGGTACCCTGACCTCAGATCTATCTTTGAGAACACTGACGCCCCTTTCAGTTGATCGAACAAGTCATCAATCGTTGGCAACGGATACTTATTCTTGATAGTCAACTTATTCAACTGACGGTAGTCAATGCACATACGCATTGAACCATCCTTCTTCTTAACAAATAACATCGGTGCTCCCCAAGGCGACACACTTGGTCGAATAAACCCTCTATCCAACAACTCCTGGATTTGTGCTTTCAACTCCACCAACTCCTTTGGCGCCATTCTATAAGGAGCAATAGATACCGGTGCTGTTCTCGAAAGAAGATCGATTCCAAACTCCACTTCTCGATCCGGAGGTAATCCCGGAAGCTCTTTTGGGAAAACATCAGGAAATTCCTTCACCGTCCTAACGTCCTCAACAGTTAGGTCCTTGGCTTCCAAATCTCGTACAAATATTAAAACTGCCTTGCATCCTTTTTTCACCATTTGTAACATCCTGATAATTAGGGGTTATGCATTTTACTTAATTGAATGATGTTGCATGCTTATTTATTAATGAGTATATTTTTGGAAGTTATTTAAGTTTCATTAATTAAGTGAATGCTTAGTTAAACTTTTAATTTCTATTAATTAAGAGAGCTAAGCAAGTTAGGCCTTAAGAATTAATGACAAGGAATTTCAAGCATAAGTTAAGTAATTGGCAAAGTGGTTAAGATGCATGGATGTGTGCTTGAGGTGTAAAGTTCAATCTCCTAGCTAGCATTAGGGAGGATTTTAATTTTTTGTTGTCTTCCTATAAGTGTCGGCCAAGAAAGTTCTAGAGTGGATGAGCTTTCATTCATTTTTTGGCTAGTTGACCATGTGAAAAGGAAGCAAAGAACTTAAGGCATGGAATCATAAGTTCATGATAAGATGAGGGGACAAAAGGCATGATATTGGGCTATGTTTTGGGGATGTGTTCATGGTCATTTGACCATGAACCTAGACTAGCATGAAGGCTAAAGGAGTGGTTTATTTTGATAGCAAATCAAGAGTTGATGGGGAAGAATCAAGGAGGAAAAGGGATAATGTTGGCATTGATTTGGCCGAATTTGTGCTTTGCCATTAAGGGGGGAGTTGGCCAAAAGTCTTGCACATTCTTTTGTCCATCTTTTCTCCCTTCTCCAAAACTTTTCCCTAAACTGAAACTACCATTGGCATTTGGTACAAGGTTACTTTGTTTTGGTATTGGAATTTTGACCAAAGAGGTACCCTTATTCCATCTTTTCTTCTCAAAATTTCTCTTTGATGACAAAATATTGTCACTTTTGAAGTCACTCCTTTTCTTTCTCTTTAGTGCCGAATTTAGCTATCACCAAAAGCCTTCTCTTTCATTTTCTTTTCTCTTTTTCATTCTATTTCTCTTCTCTCTTTCCCTCTCATAGCAAAACCATAAAAGACTAAGCATCATTTTCTTCTTCATTTTTCTCTCCTTAGTGAATACATCTAAGCCCCAAAATCAATCTCCTTTCTTTGATCAATTCTCCTTTTTTTTTTTTTCATTTTATTTCTCTCTTCTCTTTCTCTCATTGTCAAACCACATAGGATCAAGAACCATTTGTTACCTCCTTGGCCGAATGTGCAAAGGTTCCTAAACATTTCTTTTCTTTTGAGAAATCACCATTATCATCTTCTTCTTCTTTTCTTTCTTCCTTCTCTTCCTTCTCCTTTCATTCTCTTTCTTCTATTCCTCAAAACCAAACCATCATATTGAAACCACCATTTTCTTCTCTTTTGTTAAAGCCAATCTTGAAGGACTCAAGTAAGATTTTATCAATTATTTTTATCTTTTCTTTTCACTTTAGCAAACTTAGAATCGTGATCTTTATTTTCTCTTCTAGACCGATTCATTTGAAAGGAATTTTTCAAAGATCTTGTTGAGGACAACCTTTAAGTGACCATTCAAAATCATCAAGGTAAGGTTATTAATTTAGATCACATCAATTTCCTTAGATGGATCACTAATCTATGTTACTTTTAGGGACGATCTAAGATCAACAAGATAGGTAAGAAAAGAGTCGTCCTGAGTGTTTGGAAGAGGGAGGTATTCCTTTACCATCGAACTACAAACGAAGAGCCAGACGGAGTAAGAGACTTTCCACCGGTTGTGGACCCTCCGCTAACAAGGATCGATTATTCAAGAAAAGTGCATAACCGAACCACTTTACGTTGGTGGAATATCGTGGTTTTGATCCATCTAGTGGAGAAAACCACAAATAATCGCTGCTCGAGAATCCGAGGGTAAGGATTTAGATTCATCGCCTATAAGTATAGTTTTGTTAACAATAGTTTATACTAACCGAGTGTATTAATCAATTAGGTGTGGACGAGCAAGAGGGTATTGTTCTCATCATTACTAGTGTGTAACCATACATTAAAAATTTCCATAGATTTATATTGTTAAAAAGTGATTATATGATAGTATGTTTTGTTTGTGGATACCAATCATTGGTATACAAAATTCGTGTATGTTACCCAATATTTCGCTTATTTTTGCTATATGCATCAATATGAAATAAGCATGACTATATTATGATTTGTGGGTAAATAGCATGAAAATCGATTTGATATGTATGTGCATGGGCATATGGGTATGTTTAATAAAGGAGGAAGTATTCGGTGGTTTTACCACAATTCAGTGACTTCGGTCACATATGTGAAATCGGTGGCTTTGGTCACATATTTGACTCTAAGTGGTTTTGGTCACATATTTGACTCGGTGGCTTTTGGTCACATATTTGACTCGGTGGGTTTGGTCACATATTTGGCTCCGGTGACTTGGTCACATATTTGGCTCCGGTGACTTTGGTCACATATTTGGCTCCGTGACTTGGTCACGATTTGAAATTTGAACTTCTGGTCGGTGACTTGGTCACATCTATTTTGGTGGCTTTGCCACATTAAGGGCGATGTGCATGTTGACTGCAGCAACTGCCTTCGATGGTGTGTAGCGGATGGAGGGTCGATTTAGTAATCCCCACGGTGTGTTGGTTGGTACGGGGTGTGTAGCGGATGGATATTTAGGTCGGTAGGGCTTGCATTTCATTTCATATACATAACTATGTAATATTGTATGATTATTACTTGATCTGTTATGAAATGGGCCTTTGGGCTAAATATGAATTAAATGGGCCTTTGGGCTAAATATGAGCTAAATGGGCCTTTGGGCTAAATATTTGATTAAATGGGCCTATGGCCATATGTGAAATTTTGGGCTTTAAAGCATATGATAAAATGGGCTTTTTAGTGTATGTGTTATACATTGAGTTTATGACTCACCCATTTTTATGGGATAACTTTTCGATAACTCAGAGTGCGATGGATCAGGCGAAGGATTTCGAGGTGGCGGTTTCAGATCAAGTATTGTGGAGATTTTCCAACTTAAACTCTTTAAGTTAAATTTTATTACTTAGACTTTATTATGGATTTGCCAATTTTATGTAATAAGGCCACTATAAACTATCTTTCATTTCGCGTTTGGATTTACTTTTATTTTGACATGAACAAATATCTATTAAATAACTAAATTGGCTTTCGATAATTATTTAAAAGGTTTTGTCTCTAATATATAAATGTTTTCAAGGAAATTTTCTTAAGTTTGGTTTCCTTTTGATTTTATTAATTCCTCCTAAAAATAATGTTTTAAAAGACAAAATTTCTTTACAATGGAATTCGCTTAAAGTTTTACTCGAGGAACATACCAAACCGGTTAGGCCTTTTGGGCCGGGTTTGGGGTGTTTCACCATTCTTTCCGCTCTTAGGGCGGCCACCACATTCGACTGTGTAATTCCACCTTTCTCCTATCACCAACACTTCACCTTCCTGGGGTTCTTAACACCATACGCTATCGCACAATCTAAGTTAGCTTGGTACTTCATCACCATCCATGCCTAATATTAAGTCGAACTCCCGAATGGTAATTCCATCGATCCGTTAGGAAAACTATTCTAACTTCTAAAGGTACCTCCAAAAAATTTATCTACTACCACAGATTGTCCTAATGGGCTAATTACTGTCATCGCCCTAGGCGCAATTTTGAATCCAAACTTAAAGTTCCAGACACACTATTAGCAACATATGAGTGTGTCGATCCAATATCAATCAATGCAGTATAAGGCAATCCAAAAATTAAAAACGCATCGGTTATAACATCCGTGCGGCCACCTCCTCTCGACGTCGGCAAGATAGACCAACCCCTACGCCTCACCTCAAGAGTTTCGCCCTCTACCTAGTGCTCCTCGGCCTCGACCAAAATTGTTACCATCTCTGGTTGGACCACGGCCCCTCTACGGCTGCTGACCTCCTCTACCCGGCTAAGCATTTCCCTGCCCTGCAGGTCCTACTTCATCCCGTGGCTGAGGACAGTCTCTTATCTGATAATCCGTAGATTCACACCTAAAGCACTTCCCACTGCCTGCCCAACACTCACCTACATGGAACTTACCACATCGAGCACACTTTCGTGTTTGGCTAGCAGCAACAGGTCTCTCAGCCCGTCTCGGTCCATCTGATCTAGGCCTTTTCTGAGTATGCATACTGCTGTCCCTGATGATCTAAAATTTCTCTTACCTCCACCCTTATCTCTATCCCGGTTCAACTTTTCTGTCCGTTTCACCTCCTCAGCTATCTTAGCTTTCTCCACAAGCACAGCAAATTCCCTCTCTCGTTGTGGAGCTATCAACACACGTAGATCATCCTCCAGGCCATCCTCAAAATGAACACATCGCTCATGCTCTGTGGCCACTATCCCTCGAGCATAACGACTAAGGCGTAAGAATTCCACTTCGTACGCGGCCACTGACCTACTTCCCTAAACAAGATTCAAGAATGCTCTACGCTGCGCATCCACATAGCTCGTTCCAATGTATTTACTCTGGAATGCGATTTTGAAGCAATCCTAGGTGATACGGTCAGCTATGGTACCATCCGTAACCATAAACCACCATTGATATGCTTCGTCTTGGAGGAGGGACACTATTCCCTTCAACTTCTCCTCTTCCATGAAGTCAAGATCATCCATTATACGCTCCATTGCTTCCAACCAATACTCCGTTGTGCTAGGAGCTACACCAGAAATTCCCTTAATCATATCTACCTCATTGGCTCTAAGTCACTCCAGCACAAACTTTTGGGCTCCTGTGCTCATGCCAACCCCAACAACCCTCTCTAACACCCTCAACATCGCCTGAGATACCGTATCATCTCCGGCCGTCTGATCCTGGAATTTCACCTCCACAGTTGGTGGCACTGGTACCTCATTCCTTGACTCGTGACCAGACCTTACGGGTTCTGACACAGCAATCCTACCTCAACCTCGACCACGCACACCATGTCCCCTCGTGCTCATTCTACCGCTCGTGATTTATCTGATTAGAAATTTTATGAATTATTAATACTCTCTTCCACTGATTAATAACGGATAGTCTTATGAAAAGTAGTTTTAACAATAGTTCTTTTGAATTCGAATTCTATCTACAAAGTTCAGTTCTCAAGTCTATATTTCCTAGGTTTAGAATACACATACATACAACATCCATCACACATCAACATACAAGTAGCATCCATGAACTTACATTCATCACCTAGGGGTATTTTCGTCATTTCACTACCCAAGGGTATTTTGTAATTTTATCCTACAGGGGTATTTTTGTAATTTTCCAAAATAAGGGCGATTTTGCAAAATAGGGGTATTTTGGTAATTTTGAAATTCGGGGTATTTCGGTAATTTTTTACAACCCAGGGGTATTTTGGGAAATTTTCTAAAACTTAGGGTATTCTAGGTAATTTACAAAATTAGGGGTATATAAGTAATTTTTATAAAGACAGGGTGATAGTCCCTTTCGGGTTTTAGTTCTAAATTTTGGCCCCTCAACAAGTCCCTCGGCTAAGGTGAACAAATACTATGCACTGTGTAGGATTCCAGTGAAGAGGAGGTGAGCCGCTAGGGCCGCTTAAATACCAAGCTCTTCCTAGATCCAATCTTAGACATGCGTATGCCTGTTACCACACCCTAACTCTGTGACTTGTCCACAGACATGTTTAATTAGAAATTAAATTTTATGGAATTTGGAGAATTGTTTATACTAAAACTAAAGTCCATCAAGCTCTTCTCATACTAGCCTACATCCCTATAAAGCCCAACAATACAAACCACATCAAGAGTTAGAATACTTACCTGCGTGGATCGGGTGCCGGTAGACTCGAAGGCCATATCTCAACTGCATTTTTCTCAAACTTACATCATTTTTACAAACCACTACTGGACCCATTTCACTGCCTGAGTTTTGAATTAGGCTCTAATACCAAAAATGTAACACCCCAAACCTGGCCCATACGTCATGACCGGATCTGGTATGCTACGGGTTGAAACTTGAAAACTTTTTCTTGAAAGGTTTTAAAAATCTTAGTTTATTATAGCCGGTCAATCAAATAATTGTGAAATTTTTGAAACAACTTTAAGCGTTCACGTTGTTTGTGTTTGAAAAGCCCATTTACCATTTCATTTTATAATTCAGACTTTAAGGAAAAAAAAATAAGTTTATAAAAACTTAACATAAAAAAAATAAATCAAAAACCTAAGTAATGGAGGCCTTATTACAAAAATATTCCTAAAATTAAAATTCAAATGAAAAATCGAAAACAATCTATGTAGATAAGAATCTTGATGGCCTCTTGAGTCCGCCTCGGCTCCCATGTCCACGATCTACTACTCATCTGAAAAGTTGGGGAAAAGATAATAGGGTGAGTCACCAAGACTCAGTGTGCAAATCCCGAAAACACATAAAAGCCTTGGCCCACAAACACATTATGGGCTTTGGCCCACACACAATGGCAACAGAATATTTCATGCAACATGGCCCATCCCAAACCTAAGTGTCCATCCTCTACACACCTCCGTACCAACCTTCATACTGTGGGGATTTTTACAATCAACCCTCCATCCGCTACACACCATATCGATCACTATCTGACCTTTGTGGCAAAGCCACCAATCGCTATGCGACCTCAGTAATACATTATAGTATTTGACAATTATGTTGCCTATCATAAAGACCGATCACTATGTGACCTATGTGGCAAAGCCACCGATCACCTCGCGACCTGCTCCCCTTCCGTAAATCAATCAATCCCATCCAAGGCATACATACATACAATAATCGAAACATTAAACTATCTAAATAGATCGTAGACTTTCACATACTTTGATACACATAGAGGAGTTTCTATGATTACGTACCTTGCATCCCTTACAACTGTTCATACAGCCTCTCTTTCCGGCTTTTAGCCCACAACATACATATAATACAAATTAATGAGTGTGAGAGAGATCTACACACCTGGTTATGGTTAAGACGACACTCTCTATGTTGACACTATCAAAAGTCGATACGACTGTTATGTGCCTAAGATGCTGTTCAGAAGCTGATCCACAACTCGGTGGCCAATCTCGAACAGCAGACACCGCTCGTTTCCTAAACTTAGGGATTGGGTTTACGGACCCGATCCTCTCATTTGCCTAATCCATATTTGATTCCATCAAAAGTCCTTATCAGAACTACTATAATGAAATGGGGTTGTTAAACCATATCATATGATTAATATCTTAAGTACGATAATGAATCTAACGGAAATCTAATGAAAACCACTTACCTTGAAATCCCGAAATAGATAGGATACTTAGAGACTAATAGAATTCCGGCCTTAGGAATCTAGATAATTCAATCTACTCCGATTTCCTGAGGTGTCACCTCATAATGTGAACACAAGAAAAATCCAAACGTTATTTAAAAGATAACCTTACCACGCCTATAAGCCTTTCGGCTTTGGCCTCCAAAAATTGAAAGTATAGAAAAGAACAGAAGAGATCGGAATCTACCTTAGCAAAGAATTTGGCAACTCCCAACGAATTTTTGGCTTTCGAGAAGATCAAAAAGAGAGAAGATGATAGGAAGAAATCTATGCGGATTCGGCTTTTAGTGGAGAAATCGACAAAAGAGAATAGGAGGTATTCGGCTATGGAGATGAGAAGAAAGTTCAGAGTTTTGGCTTTTGAATGAAAGTGAAGATGAGAGAATAGGCTTAGAGATTTTGGATTTTGAAGAAATCAAAAGAAAATAAATTGCAGAGAATGATTGAGAGTTTCGGCACTAAGAATGTGGAAAAGAATAAGGTTCAAATTCTGGAATTGAAGAGATACCACCCCTATTTATAGATAATTTACTTATCAAAACCCGAAAGTACCCTTCCTGATAACTAACAATTAATCAAATAGTAGGGGAAATTTCGGCACCCCTTTCCCATAAAGAAATCAATTTCTTTCCCCCTCTAGGAGATGGAATTTAGGCCAACATTGCTCTGAGTAGATAGCTCCTATCTTTTCTCCTTTATCTTAATCTATTCATACCTTTAGAAGAGGTCTAAATAACACCACCTCTCCCTACTATTATCAGCACAATATCCACATTATCCCAATCATTAAATCCCTCCTAAAATTAAGCCTCATTGCCGTCCCCCTCCTTGGACCTTTTAAGTGCCGAAAATGGCCCAAAGGCATGGGCACCTTGCGGCAAAAACTTGGGCCTCACCTCCTGCTATTGGCGCCAACCTATAACTTCTCTGCAACACCACATACTACTGGGCCACAAGCCCATTTTGCAACCTAAAGCACCGATACCATCTTTTAAACCCCATGGTACCCAAACAAAAATTTTAACCAAGGCTTCGGCCCAATCCTAGGCCAATTTAAACCCCTAACACTCAAATTAACAAATTAAACATATCCACCCACTAAACGCATATGCCCAATAATTCAAGATGTTACATTTTTATAAAGACACATGGACAAATTGGATTATTTTTGTAACTTTATTTTAACAAGTATTTACTAAGACGATTGTACCATATACTTTCAGATTGTTTTAATCCATATAAACTTTTCATTTATCTGATAGAACAATTTTCTTGAGAAACTCTATATCCTTTAGGGATTTTAAATCCTTCAGGGATTTTCATATAAATTTCACTATCAAGTGTGCCATACAAATAGGTTGTAACAACATCCATTAGATGCATGTCAATTTTTTCACGTACTGCCAAACTAATAAGATATATAAACGTGATTGCATCCACCACAGGAGAATATGTCTCTTTATATCTTTGGAACCAGCAGGTATTCCACGCTTCAGGCATGAATTACTTTGTTTTGCACTAACAATTTACCCTATTGGGATATCCTTTCATATTGGAGCATTTTCAGCTGGAATGTGAGATTTTGTAATTCTCTTTAGGTTAGTAAATGAATCTAGCAGTTGATTGGGGATGTTTTGCAAATGTATGATTCTTTGAACTTCTTTTTCACATTGACTTGTACGAGGATCTAATTGAGATAATGATGATCCATTCCATGTAATTTCTTTTATCAGCTGTATTTTCTCTCTCCCTAATGTTGGGAATATTGTTTCATTAAAGTGACAATCAACAAATCGTGCAGTAAATAAATCTCCAGTTAATGGTTCAACATACTTAATTATAGAAGGAGATTTATAACCAACATATATTCCCAACCTCCTCTGAGGACCCATCTTTGTTCTTTGTGGTGGAGCAATTGGAACATATACTGCACATCCAAAAATTCTAAGATGAGAAATATTTGGCTCTTGACCAAAAGCCAATTGCAATGGGGAGTATTTATTATAACTTGTTGGCTTGATGCGCATAAGTACTGCTGCATGCAAAATAGCATATCCCCAAGCTATAATAGGGAGTTTTATTCTCATAAGTAATGACCTAGCTATTAGTTAGAGGCGTTTGATAAACGATTCAACTAAACTGTTTTGTGTGTGAACATGAGCTACAGGATGTTCAACTTTTATCCCAATTGACATGCAATAATCATTGAAAGTTTGAGATGTAAACTCACCAGCATTATCAAGACGGATAGTTTTTATTGCATAATTTGGAAATTGTGCTCTTAATCTAATTATTTGAGCAAGTAGTCTCGCAAACGCCAGGTTGCGAGTCGATAATAAACATACATGTGACCATCTACTAGATTAAGAGCACTTCATCATTTTTGGATGTAAAATTTGTCTCAATATTATTTTTCTTCCCTTTAATAGATGCTTGATAAAGTTTCACTAAATGTTCAGGTGTACGACAGGTACGTGCCCAATGTCCCCTCATACCATATCGGTAACATAAATTCTCAATAACCTTTGAAGGATTATTTTGACCACCTTTTCTTGTCCTTCATTTCTATTCTTTTTCTGGTGGTTAGAAATACCACTATTATGAACACCATGAAAGCGATTACTAGTACGTCCTCGACCGCATCCCCCACTACATCAACGACCACTACCATGATCGCGACCTTTATATTTTTCATTTCCATATTTCCTGTGTACTACAACATTCACTTCAGGGAGTGGTGCAGCACTAGTGGGATGAATTCCATGATTTTTCATCAACAACTCATTATTTTGTTCAGCCACTAAAAGGCATGAAATCAATTCAGACTATTTTTTAAAACCTTTTTCACGGTATTACTGCTGCAGGAGCACATTAGTAGCATGAAAGGTTGAAAAGGTTTTCTCTAACAAATCCTTATCATTTATGTTCTCTCCACATAATTTTAGTTGAGAACTAATTTTGAAAAGTTCTGAATTGTATTCACTTACAGCCTTGAAATCTTGCAGCCGTAAGTGCATCCAATCATAACGAGCTTTAGGGAGGATCACCGTTTTCGATGGTCAAATCTTTCATCCAAATTTTTCCACAACTCAAGAGGGTCTTTCACAGTGAGATATTCCACTTTTAATCCTTCATGTAGATGATGACGGATGAAAATCATTGCTTTTGCCTTGTCTTGGTTAGATGCTTCTTTATTTTCTACTATAGTATTCCCTAAACCTTTAGCATCTAGGTGAATTTTAGCATCTAACACCCATGACAAATAATTTTTGCCTGAGATGTCTAGGGTGACAAATTCAAGTTTGTCAAGATATGACATTATAATCACTAAAAAAATAAACACTAAAAAAATATTACTAGTAATCATATTATTTGTCAAATGTAATTATGATAAAGTATTTAAGAAAAAAAATAGGAAATAACATAAAATAATTTGTGATATAAAATTTAGGATTACCTTAAGCCAGTAGAGAAATTAAATTCGATTCCTCCCAAGAACTTTAAGCAAATCGCTGCACAAGTTTGAATCCCTCTTTTTTGTCAATTTTTGGGTAGCAAATCAACCAATTTGAATGCTAAGTGAGAAAAATAATGAAAGTAATTCAACGAGGGATTAGAAAATGATATAAAGCAATTGAGGTATGAGTTTCAAACTTTTTTTTTGAGGGGGTTATCAAATGAAAAATAAGAACGAGATGGATTTTTAAAAAAAATTTGAGAATCGTGCTGATAACGTATTATAAAATAAAGAAAGATGGAGAGAATAAAGAACAAAGAAAATATGAAAGCAACAGAGAATGAACTTTATTGATCAAAAGGGATAATTACAATGCTTCATCGTAGTCTCTATTTATAGGGATAAGAAGTATAAAAGAAATAGAGATCTAATTCTAATAACTATTAGAATTTAAAATATATCAAAACTTTATATTTATCATGATGGATATCCATTTAATAAGATACTCATAACATTTTTTTCATAATTAATAAATATAAAAAAACTTTTCCAAAATGTAAATAATGTTCTTTGTATAATATAATTAATATATACATGATTTCTCTTAATTACAATTAATATAAAATGCTTCTAATTAAAATGTAATTTATTAAATTTTATTTTTACTGACATTAGTGAAAAAGTTTAACCTTGGTCACTAAAACTAAGGAATTAATTTATAACCACATCATATACCATAAAATCATCATGTAAAAATTAAAAAAATAAAAAATTAGAAAATTAAAAGGAATAAGTGATAAATTTAAAATTTTAGTTCGTATAAAGATATATGTATATGATGAATATTTCATATAATTATCTTTACTATAATAAAATGCTTAACCAAGTTTAGTGTAAGAATTTAAGTGACACCAACTTAGTAAAAATATGAAAAATCTAAAATTATTCTTTAAATATATAAATAATTATATCATTTAAATTTTTATAAAAAGAAAATTTAAAGTTACTATGTTAAAAATAAAAAAAAAAGTTACTCATTATTCTTGTAACTTTTAATTATTGATAAAATTAACTATCTACCCTTTTTAAATATTATTATTTCTTAAAATGTAAAATTTATATATGAAATAAATTCTAGTTTTTAATTATGTGCTTTATTTTTTGAAAATAGTCACGTTCAATACCAAATTATTTGTCCAAGCCCAAATACAAGCCCAAAATATAAGATAGTTTTTATGGAAAATAAAATAAATTTAAATAAAATAAAATAGGCCCATTTAAAATATGAATATGATTGGCTCCAACATTTATGGTTCATTCCTGACTTGTTTTCTATTTTGTAATTAATATATGTTTTATTTTATTTTTCCATAGTATATAATTTATATAAAGTTAGATTAAATATATACTTCTATAAGGTTTAAAAGATAAGTTATATATGTTTAAATTTTAATAAAAGAAATTCACCAAAAACAATAAAAGAAAATATTCAATTAATAAATAATAAATTTAAAAATATTTTTTAAAAAGAATTAAAAGTAATATGGATAAACTTGAAACAAGTTTGGGTTAATCATTTCTAAATATTGACAAGTTTAGGTAAAATTTAAAGCTCACATTTTAATTAGGATCAGTGCGGATAAGAATAAAGTGTGCTAATATCACTAAATAGTCTTAACTTTGATCCGACTAGACCCATAAATACTTTTATAAATGTGTATGCATATTCTCACTAGTGTATATATAAATATGCATGCATAACAAATAACTTTAAAATTTTAAAATTATAACCAATTTTAAAAAATTAAATAACATTTATACATTCTATTTATATATAAAATAAAACCATCAACAAAGTGTAGTAAATAGTGTCAATTTAGTCCATTCAAATTTATATTAAAAGGGTCAATAAGGAAAATCTTGATATTTGAAGTAATTGATAGGATAATATTGATATTTTAAATATTTTTTATATTATATTAATATTGAAGAAATGTATCAACAAGTGGTTAGGTGTAATAGTAAAATACATTACAATACATTACAATCTCAAGAGAATAATGTAGATTCAATATTGGACACAATATTATTAAGAGAAGTAACCACAAATCTCAAATATGAATCGTAAAATGAACATCTGTAATATAAAAATTATTGAAGAAATGTAATTATTAATTATTAAATATATTTACTTAATATTTCCTTTTACAATTCATTCTTTTCCGTTTCTCCTTTTAAAATTATCATAGTAACTATTTTTCTCAATTACAACTTTTTGTATTTCCTTCTTATGTTAGTCAATAGTTTTTCAGTTCACTTGTTTTATTTACAAAAGTTCGCAGTAATTAAAAAGTTTTTAATATTTTACATTATAATACATTAATATATATGAACTTTTCTCTTTTATTTTATTTAATACATTTATTTTGATTAGTTATGTTTTAAGTATTAATCATTTTATAGCTTTATTATTTATCAAGTTATTTTTAGTTGTTTTAATTCATTTGGATTCTTTTTCAATTATATAAAAGTTAAATTTTATAAAATTTATTTGAATTAATTGTGTTTAGAATGTCATATTTATCATTTTATTTTCAACCTTTTGGATGTTACATTTTTAGCTTTCAATTTCCATGGAAGTTCTACTATTTTTGTGCATATATAGTCTTCTTGGTTTTTTGAATGATCAATTAACTCCTAAACTTTTTTATCATCTCCTTGACTTTTCTCTTGTTTTCGATATTTATAAATTCTATAAAATTGCATATGTATTCCAAGATTTTCTTCATTCACTATATCAACAAATGTCTTTTAAAAAAAATTAATTCGTTATTAGTGAATATATAAAGGTCATGAGGAAACAAAGGTTTTGGTCATTCTTTATTATCACTTAACAAAATTAAAAATAATCTCAACCATATCATTAACATTTGTTAGTATTCGCAAACCGAGTTCTTCGATATTATATTATTTGATGACATTTTGCGTAGCTTGAAGTCGATAAGTTTAAAGGTCTTGCTACGATAACGAAGTATAACAAACAAAATTAACATCCCAAAAACAATCGACTACATCTCAAATCTCTTTTGCGAACTCTAAAGCCTACTTGCAAACATAGAAATCATTAAAATTGACCGATCAAATTGAGCTAATTTAAACAGAGCTGGTTCCAAGGAGTGGTACATCTTTGGAAATTGACCTAATGTATTAGAAACGCTAAAAATTTAAGATTGTTTTTCTTGCCATGCCAATTATGTAATTTATTTTTTTCTTTTTTTTTTCCTAATGATTTGATTGTGTTAATTCTTTTTGGATTGTTTTTCAATTATTTGGAAGTTATATTTTATAATATTTATTTTATCTAATTGTGTTTTGAATGTTACATTTATCATATTAAATCATTTTCAATTTCAATCTTTTAAGAGGCTACATCTAGTTGGTATTATTCAGTTTAGCTTTTAATTTATTTATATTGATATATCTGACCACTTATACCGAAATAAGCTTGCCAAGACCTAAATAACCCTAGTCACCTATATTAATCCAAAACATTATCAATTCATTTCAGAACATTATGAAACACTAAAAACATGTTCTTAATCTCATACAAGTCTATTTGAACACATTCAAATACATGGTGGCTATTATGGTCACACCATTTTCAAATCAAACATCAAGTTCACTAAATTTGGCATGCAAGTAATACTTAAAACATGGTATAAACATTGCAACAATTTCATGCCTATCATCATATGAATGGAATTATACTACAGACCTCCATACATATATAAACATACTCAATTACAAGTTTCTAACATTTTAAATGTCAAAACATCAAAATGGACTCCAAATTAAATTATGATACTAGGTACATGTAACTATCCGATTTTAGACAGTATCGAAAAATACGGTTTTGGAACCTAATTCCATAAATTGAGTCTGTAAAATTGTGAATAGAAAAATT
Organism: Gossypium rotundifolium; assembly: GCA_025506655.1. Classification (NCBI taxonomy): domain Eukaryota; kingdom Viridiplantae; phylum Streptophyta; class Magnoliopsida; order Malvales; family Malvaceae; genus Gossypium; species Gossypium rotundifolium. Next base: position 135,910,547 of record CP106729.1, on the reverse strand, counting down.
TACACATTTAGTATGAAAATAATTTAATAGTCAATCAAGTAATTAAATCGAGAAAATGTATTAGTTATAGTACAAGGACTAAATTACGAAATTTTAATCATTATTAAGTTTTAATTTAGAAAATATTTGAGGACTCAATTAGGAATTAACCAAAGGACTTAATGGTTATTTAACCATTCATATAATATGGATAGTGGAATGTAGTGATTATTTACCCACTTTTAATTAATGAACGCTAATTATTAAACTACGGATCATTAAGAGTTAAAATTTAGGTTAATTATGTTTTAATTATAATCTTAATCTAAGTATATATATACCAATGACTGGGGAGGAAAACAAAACACTCGTCTTTCTTCTTCTTAAATCGTCCATAGCCATTGGAAGAAAAAGAAAATTACAAGCTTTTTTAGCTACTATTGAGTATGCCTCATATTTTAGTTAAATTTGAGAGATAATCTTCCGTTAAACTTTGTTTATTTTTTTTAGTCCAATTCTGATTAGTCTAGATTATTTTATTATTATTTGACATATGAATTTAAACTATAAATAGGCTCTTTTACAACCTTAGAAAATACACCCATTAAAAAATTAGAACTCATAGCACTTTTGGAGAATTTTGTCTTTACGTTTTGAGGGTTCTTTATTTTTAGGTTTCGGGGTTTAGTTTTTATCTCCATCTTTTGTACTCTTCGTTCTTTTGCCATTATAGTAAAATTATCTTTGCTCGTGATTTTTATCCTCTTTGGAGGGGTTTTCCTACGTTAAATTTGTATGTTCAATTTCTTAATTTCTTTTCGCTATTTTTACTTGATCATTACTTAATTGAGTCGATTAACAATAAGTGGTATCAGAGCTAGTTCAATTTCGTAGATCAACTTGTTCAGTGATGGCAGCAACAAGGTTTGACATTGAGAAGTTCGATGTTGTCACAAATTTCAATCTGTGGCAAGTTTGGATGATGGCAATTCTAGTTTAGACCGACTTGAAAAAGGTCGTTACCGAGAAAAATCTTGAGAATCTAGATCAAACAGAATGGGAAGAGCTTGATGAAAATGCCCTATCTACAATCCAATTGTGACTCGCGAATAGGGTATTGTAGGAGGTATTGATGGAGAAAACCTCATCCGCCTTGTGGAAAAGGTTGGAAACTCTTTATGCGACTAAGTCTCTAGCTAACCATTTAGTGTTGAAACAACTTCTATTTACGTTTCGCATGAATAAAGGTAAGCTTCTTAGATATCAAATTAGTCAATTTATTACACTTTTGAATGATTTAAAGAATGTGGAGGTTAATATTGAAGATGGAGATCAATCTATGCTATTATTATGCTCTTTACCCTCTTCATACATATAACAGCCTGTTTTCAGTGAAATCGAACAATGATTTCGGGACCACAAATCTGATGAGTAAATTATTATTTTTATTTTAATGTCTATGGGATGTTAGTAAGGTCATATTAAAATTTTGTTAAGAAATTTTGATGTTTGCAAGCTTAATTACGTGAAAAGGACTAAATCATAAAAAATACAAAAGTAAAGTTCTATTAGTTAAAGGGGTCTATTAGGTATGGAATTTTAAAGTGAGTCGACTTAATGGATAATTATACCATTTGTAATGTTAGTGGACAGTAATATCCCGGGTTAAGGGTTATTTTATTTTGGCATTGTTTGCATGTTAATGGCTTACTATGTTGTTGTTTGTGTAGTTTCGGGGCTTAGTTGTAGGCTAGGAGTGAGCCTGAGTAGGTGGTAAAATTTTAGTTTTGGGCTTTAGGTGATAGGAGCTGAAGGAGTTGGGGGTTATATATATTTTATTTGTTGAATTGTGGCATAACAAAGGAGTTGGTGGAGTGGCAAGGCATGCGCCACATGGAGAGTGGGGTTGGCGTCAACTGCAGGAGGAAGAGGTCCTGAGTTCAAGCTGCGAAAATCCCACACTTTTGCATCCATTTTGACGGCATGAAGGGAAGAGTTGTAGGAAGTTTGAACTCTACCATGGACTTAGTCAACACATTCAAATGATGGGTGGAGAGCAAATGGTGGAGGAAGACTTGGTCATAGGCATTTGAATTAGTGGCTTGGGAGAGATTTGGGGGAGGTTGGCCGGTTTTGGAGAGAGTTTGGGGGAGGGAAAAGAGTGGCCGGTTGTTAGTGTGGGGGTGAGCCGAATTTTCCTTTAGCATGTGTGCATTTTTCCTTTATTCTTTTTACTTTTTCGGTCAAATTCTCCTTGGTAAGCCTTCCATTTTGTCAAAAGAAAATACTGATTTCGTTAGTCAAAAGCTAGCAAAAGCTCTTCACTTGCAAATAGCCTAAGCCAAACCATTTTTTTTTTTTTTCATTCATTCTTGAAACCGAAACCCCAGGTGCTTGCCGAATTTGCTTGCTGTTTCAATCATTTTTTTTTAGTAGTAGCCGAATGTCCTCTTGAATTCTTAAACATTATTTTTCTTTCTTTTGTTGTTTTGCTTCTTTCTCTTTGTTTTAGTCTAACCTAGCATCCCATTATCATCTTTTTCTCTTTTGAAACCTTGTTAGTCAATGCCCTCCCACCTTCTTTTCCTTCTCATTTGTGTTAAACCGAAACCAACTTTTTGGTTCTCTTCAACATTGAGCCAAAACTAGCATTTTTTTTCTCCCTTTCTTGAAGAGTAGCAGCCGAAATTTGTTCTTCTTCTAAAACACCTTATTCATTTCTTCCTCTTTCTCAAAACTGAAAGTATCCATCATTCTATTTTCTTCTTTTCCAAAACCATTTTAGCCGAAACCTTGGTGTAAAGCCAAAGCTTTTTCCTCCATTTCTATTTCTTCTCAAAACCAAGGTATCTTTCTTTTTTCGCTTTTGGTGGTGGCGAATAGCAACTCCTTCTTCTTTACAACTCTCTTTGTGTAAGGTCAATCTTGGTGGTTGTTCAATCATTAGAGAAGGTAATTACATGGCCGAATGTTATTCTTTTCCTCCCTTGTTCTATGTCAATTCGGATTTGGTTAAGAGCCGATTTCGGCGTTTGTGAAAGGAGTTCATCACTTGTTTTGGTAATCGTGTTTCGTATAGGGTCTTTGGAGTTCAAATCAAGCAAGGAGAGCCTTCTTACTCTGTTAAGCAATCGGTAAGTGATGGTGAGATGATTACTCGTGGTTTATTTGTTTAGTTTTCGATTAAGTATATGGTTTCAAAGGATTAATCGCTCTCTTTTAGGGTGGAGTCGATTAGTGAAGGAACCATTGTTGGTTCGAGCCTTGGTTGGTAACCGATTCAAGGCGTGTAAGAGATCGGGTTAAACCCTCTTTGTGTATGTGGTCATGACTGAATGGTATGATGGTTAATCCATTGTTGGCCGATTGTAGGATTCGGGTTGTAGAGGTGATCAAGGGACGAGACCGATTCTTAGGATTAACATCTTCGCTACTTCAGGTGTGTAAACCAACACACTATCTTAACTAAGTAATGTGATAATCTGTTTGTGTGAATGAAACAATGTGGTTGACTATTTTGATACCCATTGAGGTATGGATACGGATTCGGGTAAGTCCGTTTCATTATGAAATTTGTGATGATCTACGATATCATGATTATGGGTGTATATTCATTGAGATGCCATATTGAGCATGTGAGCATGATAGCATGATTGCACGATTTTGCATCTAGTATGATATGTGCTTGGGTGATATGAGAGGAGGGGGAGTATGATATCCGTGTCTTTGGGACACTGTGTCTTTGGGACACCCGAGGTTTGGCACCTCCGGTGGTTTGGTACCACAATGATATTTTGTGACTTTGGGTCACCGGAGGTTTGGCACCTCACGCCTCGTCCCAGTGGCTTAGTACCACTGGCCGGTTGGCCCCACGCTTGATTATATGGGATTGACGCCATGATTTGGTATCACACGATGGGTTGGCCCCATCATCGGATTTGTGACTACGGTCACCAGTGATTTGGTATCACACTGTGTCTTTGGGACACCAGAGGTTTGGCACCTCATTGCGACTCGTCCCTGTGGTTTGACACCACCGTGGGTTGGCCCCACTTATGAGATACGGGATTGTCGCTAGTGATTTGGTATCACACGATGGGTTGGCCCCATCATTGGATTATTCGTGACTTCGGGTCACCAGTGGTTTGGTACCACAGTATGGATATCGTGACTTTGGGTCACCAGTGGTTTGGCACCACCAAGGGTTTGGTACCACACGGGTAGAAAAGGAGATATGGTTGGCTAGGATCGGCGCATTACTTGCATTATTTTGTTATGATGTGTGTTGGCATGATATACCGGAGAGGGTTTATACACCGAGTCTTGCGACTCACTCTCTCCTTTGACTTTTCAGTGACACTTAGACGCGGACATGGAGCCGGATGGACTCGAGGTGCTCATGCCATGCTCAAATAAAGATTTGCTCGGATTTTTATGAAATTTGGTACTTAAGTTTTTATTACTATTCGATTTTATTTGGGTTTGTAAATGGCCTTTTAAATTATGTTTGGTTTATGATTAAAGTGGATTTATAATATGCCTTAACAAATTAATTGGGTTAAATTGTGCTAAAACTTGGAAAGACAACGATTTCAAAGTACAAAAGCGATATTTTAAACTATACCATCTGTATCACACTAAGATTTGGAATAAAGAAGAACTCAAATGGTTTCTAACTTAAACACGATTTTCTACTAAGACAAAATGTTTTTGTAACAATGATAAACAACTCAAACTTCTTAACGAGATAAACCTGCTTTTGTCTACCCATCTGAGTAAGTTTTAAAATTTTGGGTTTTCAAATACATCATCGATTTCAATCTAACCTACTCAAGTTTTTTTCAAATACATAATTTAGCTAAGTGTTTTCCTCAAACTTTTAAACTTAAACCTAAAACTCTCAAAACCCTTTTTCCCGTAATATACCGATTCTATCGTAGTGTGTAGACCGGGTTTGGGGTGTTACATTTGTGGTATCAGAGCCAAGTTCAAAGGCTCGGCTATGGGCCTTAGGCCCAAAATGTTTTCAAAAGTCTGTTTTAAGCGTTATGTTTTAGAAAGCATGGGTTGAAAGGCATGACACCGAGTCACCGGCACCAATCCGCCCAGGTAAGTACCCCGTACTATTGTTTGTGATAATGATGTTGATGTGATGGAATGGCTAGTGATAGTAAGACTACCGTAGAGACTGAAACTGATAGGACTCTGTGGACTCGCGAAAACGAAACTTCTTTAATAAGCAATATTCATAAGACTTTGCTTTTAAACAGTGGAATAATGATTGATACATAAAATTCTTTAATCAGACGAGATTTAGTCATGAGTACCCGAGGTGGACGTGGTCGTGGACGAGGTCGCGGAGGATGACGATTTCGAGCCCGTAGGTTCCGGGTCGTGGTTCGAAAATGAGATACGGCTCGCCACCAATGGAGGTGGTGAGTTTCAAGAGCATATCGGGGATGACGCAGATGTCACAAAGCGATGTCATGAGTGTTAGAAAGGGTAGCTGGAGTAGGTGGAGGTGTAGGAGCTAGGAAATCTGTGCCTGAGTGACTTCGGGCAAACGGGGCTGAATTCTTTCGGGGTTTCTCGGGTGTTGCTCCTAGCACTGCTGAATATTGGCTGGAAGCAACAGAGCGAATCATGGATGATCTAGACCTGACTGCTGAAGAAAAGTTAAAGGGGATCGTATCACTTCTCTGAGATGAGTCATACCAGTGGTGGCTCACTGTTCGGGATAGCGCTGCAGCTGAAGATCTGACTTGGGACTATTTCCGGGTTGCTTATCAGAAGAAGTACATCAGAGCTAACTACATAAATGAGCAGCGGAAAGCATTTCTAAGGTTAGTTCAGGGGAGCAAATCTGTGTCAGAGTACGAGGCAGAGTTTCTCAGGCTGAGTCGGTATGCCAGGGGTATGGTGGCTACTGAACATGAGAGGTGCGTTCGTTTTGAGGATGGCCTGCGGGACGAACTAAGGTTGATAATTGCGCCCCAGCAGGAGCGTGAATTTGCGGTTTTGGTTGAAAAGGCAAAGGTGGCTGAGGGTATTAAGAAGTCTGTGAGGCAGGGTATAGATAGGAACTGACACAAGAGGAGTTTTGGATCTTCTGGGTCATCAAGTAATCAGCAGAAAAGGGCTAGACCGAGTGGGCCGAATCAGTCGGGTAGGTTTGTTGCTGCTAGGCAGGGACCGCCGCAGTGTAACCGTTGTGGAAAGGCTCATTGGGAAGGATGTTGGACTGATGGTAAAGGCTGTTTTGAGTGTGGCTCGCTGGACCACCGTGTGAGGGACTGTCCGCGCAAGTTGGCTAGGATTCAGTCAGAGAATCAGGGCCGTACTCAGTATAGAAATAACGGATCACTACCGCAGAGGGCCGAGGTAATGGCAGAGGAGGTAATGGGTCCGGTCGGGGCCGTGGAGCACCAAGCGGAGGTGCAGTAGTTTCGAGGCCGCATACCGGGTTGGTGTATGTCGCGAGGCGCCGGAGGAGGGCGACGCACTGCACGCCATTACGGTGACGTTTTTAATCTTTGGTTCTCCATTTATCGCTTTAATTGATGCGGGTTCAACACATTCATATGTTGCAAGTAGCATAGTGAAGACCATGGATCTAGACTCAAATATCTTCTAGGCGATGACCGTAATAAGCCCTCTAGGTCACTCAGTAGTGGTAGATAAACCGATAGAGACGCACCTCTAGAACTCCAAGGGGTAGTATTTGAGGTCGATCCGATGGAACCGCCGCTTGAGGAGTTCGATCCGATTCTTGGGATGGACCGGCCGGTAAGTACCGTGCAAAGTTGATCGCGACTAAGCGCATGGTTCGAGCACACCGAGGGTGATGAGGTAGTTCGATCGGTAATAGGAATTATCTGTCCAATGTGGTATCTGCCTCAAAGCCGAGAAGATGGTCGAAAAGGTCGTGAAACATATGTAGTTCATGTGTACGCCTTGGAGGCTAAAGAGTCTGCTGTGTGGAGACAGTTGGACGATTAGGGAATTTCTTGATGTGTTTCTGAGGAGCTTAGGGTTTGCCACCGGATCGGAGGTAGAGTTCGAATAGATCATATCTTAATCGCCAAGATCCATTGCTCGCATAAGATGGCACCTAAGGAGTTAATGGAGCTTAAGGCTCGACATGTGAATTGTTGGACCGAGGCTTTATCGTGCCAAGTATTTCGCCTTGGGGAGCGCCTTTGCATTTTGTCAAGAAGAAAGACGGTACCATGCGGATGTGTATAGACTACCATAACCGAATAAGTCGACGATCAAAACAAGTATCCACCGCCTCGAATAGATGACTTGTTTGATCACCAAGGGGCGCGGTTTTCTCAAGATCGATTTAAGGTCCGGTATCACCGCTAAAGGTGAAGGAGGCGGATATCGCAAGACGGCATTTCGCATTTCGGATGGGCACTTTGAGTTCTTAGTTATGCCGTTTGGGTTGACTAACGCACCGGTAGCCTTCATGGATTTGATGAATAGGGTGTTTCAGCGGTTTTTGGATCAGTTCGTAGTAGTTTTTATCGACAACATCTTGGTATATTCAAGGACTGAGGAGGAACATGATGACCATTTGCGGGTGGTATTGCAGATTCTAAGGGAGAAATAGCTCTATGTGAAGTTCAGTAAATGCGAGTTCTGGCTTAAGGAGGTGACGTTCTTGGGTCATGTAGTATCGGCTGAGGGGATTAGAGTGGACCCTCGTAAGATTGAAGCAGTCTTGGATTGGAAGCCGTCTAAGTCAAGAGTGAGATTCGAGTTTTCTAGGCTTAAGGTGATACTACCAAGATTTGTAGAGGGTTTCTCATTGATCGCAGACCGATGACTAAATTATTGAGAAAAGGGTTCCGCTTATTTGGTCCGAGAAGCAGCAGGAGAGCTTCGATAAGTTGAAGAAGATTTTGATGAAGCTCCGGCTCGATTCAACCCGAGGTGGTAAGGAATTCACAGTATCGCGATGCATCACACTGGGTTTGGGTTGTGTCTGATGCAAGAAGGAAGGTTGTGGCTTACGATCCCTAAATGAGGCCACATGAGGTAAATTATCCAACGATGATCCGGAGTTAGCGGTCTGTAGTTTTGCCTTAAAGATATGGAGGCATTACTTGTACGGAGAAAGATCGATAGTTTACACGGACCATAAGAGTCAAGTACCTTCCGACTCGTAAAGACTTGAATCGAGGCGCAGCAGATGGATTGAGCTCTGAAAGACTATGATTGCTCAATTGAGTATCATCCGCAAGGCTAACGTTGTGGCGACGCTACCGAGCCGTAAGGTTGTTTTGGATTTAAGAGCGTTGTTTGCTCACTTGAGTTTGTATGACGACGGAGTATTCGCGCAGAGCTGCAGTTGCCTACTTGGGTTGAGCAGATCGAGAAAACAGCTTGTTGGATGAGGTTCTGAGTGCGCAGAGGACACAAGTGCAGAATGATGGTTTGAAGGGTTATAGCTTGTCTAGTGATGGGGTGCTGTGTTTTCAGGGGAAAGCTTGTATGCCGAGGGATTCGGAGCTAAGACAAAAGATTCTTCAGGATGCACATAGCAGCCCCTACGCTATGCATCCTAGAGGTAGTAAAATGTATAGGGATCTCAGAGAACAGTTCTGGTGGCCGGGTCTGAAAAAAGAAGTAACCGAATTTGTGGGGAAGTGTCTGACATGTCAACAGGTCAAGGCTGAGCATCAGTTACCGTCCGGGTTGCTTCAGCCAGTGAAGATTCCTCAGTGGAAGTGGGAAAGGATAACTATAGACTTCGTCTGGATTACCGCTACACCGAGCAAGAAGGATTCATTTGGGTAATCGTGGATCGATCGACTAAATCACTCACTTTATTCGGTGAGGTGGATTACTCACTTCAGAGGTTGGCAAAGTTATATGTGTCGAGATTGTGAGACGCACGGGTGCCAAGATCGATCATCTCGGATAGGGATCCGAGGTTCACGCTCAAGGTTCGGAAAGCGTTGCATCGTGCTCGGGTACACGGTTAGATTTCAAAGACGGCATTTCATCCGCAGATCGACGGGCAATGGAAAGGGTTATACAGATCTTGGAGGATATGTTGCGAGGGTGTGTTTTGGATTTCAGGGGTAGTTGGGAGGAATATCTACCATTAGTTGAGTTCGCCTACAACAACAGTTACCAAGCGAGCATCAAGATGGCACCTTATGAGGCATTGTACGGTAGGAAGTGTCGCTCACCTACTTGTTGGACAGAGTTAAGTGAACGTCAGTTGTTGGGACCAGAGTTAGTTGTCGAGACCAAGACAAGGTTGTTGATTCAGCTCAATTGAAGGAAGCTTCGACCGGCAGAAGTCCTATGCCGATCTTAAACGAAGAGATATTGAATTTGTCTGGAGATCGGGTTTTCCTAAAGGTCTCACCGTGGAAGAAAGTATTAAGGTTCGGGAGGAAAGACAAGCTAAGTCCGAGGTTTATTGGGCTGTATAAAGTACTGAGATGAGTGGGACCAGTTGCATATCAACTCGAGTTGCCAGCAGAGCTGAGTCAGATTCATGACGTGTTCCACGCTTCGATGCTTTTGCGCTATCGCCAGATCCATCGCACGTGGTGACAGTAGGAGAGATTGAGGTAAACCCAGATATGACCATAGAGGAAGAGCCTGTACAGATTTTAGATCGGGATGTGAAGGTTCTGCATAAGAAGTCTGTGCCCTTGGTTAAGGTTCTTTGGCGGAATCATGGCGTGGAGGAAGCGACGTGGGAACCCGAGGATACGATGAGACAGCAATACCCGCAACTCTTCTGACTAGGTAATTTCGAGGTCGAAATTATTTTTAAGGGGGGTAGAACTGTAATATCCCGGGTTAAGGGTTATTTTATTTTGGCATTGTTTGCATGTTAATGGCTTGCTATGTTGTTGTTTGTGTAGTTTCGGGGCTTAGTTGTAGGCTAGGAGTGAGCCTGAGTAGGTGGTAAAATTTTAGTTTTGGGCTTTAGGTGATAGGAGCTGAAGGAGTTGGGGGTTATATATATTTTATTTGTTGAATTGTGGCATAACAAAGGAGTTGGTGGAGTGGCAAGGCATGCGCCACATGGAGAGTGGGGTTGGCGTCAACTGCAGGAGGAAGAGGTCCTGAGTTCAAGCTGCGAAAATCCCACACTTTTGCATCCATTTTGACGGCATGAAGGGAAGAGTTGTAGGAAGTTTGAACTCTACCTTGGACTTTGTCAACTCTTTCAAACGGTGGGTGGAGAGCAAATTGTGGAAGAAGACTTGGTCAAGGGGATTTGAATTAGTGGCGTGGGAGTGATTGGGGGGAGGTTGGCCGGTTTTGGAGAGAGTTTGGGGGAGGGAAAAGAGTGGCCGGTTGTTAGTGTGGGGGTGAGCCGAATTTTCCTTTAGCATGTATGCATTTTTCCTTTATTCTTTTTATTTCTTTCGGTCAAATTCTCCTTGGTAAGCCTTCCATTTTGTCAAAAGAAAATACCGATTTCGTTAGTCAAAAGCTAGCAAAAGCTCTTCACTTGCAAATAGCCTAAGTCGAAACCAGTTTCTTTTTTTCATTCATTCTTGAAACCAAACCCTGTGTGCTTGCCGAATTTGCTTGTTGTTTCAATCATTTTTTTAGTAGTAATGAATGTCCTCTTGAATTCTTAAACATTATTTTTCTTTCTTTTGTTGTTTTACTTCTTTCTATTTGTTTTAGCGAACCTAGCATCCCATTATCATCTTTTTCTCTTTTGGAAACCTTGTTAGCCAAATGCCTCTCCCACCTTCTTTTCTTTCTCATTTGTGTTAAACCGAAACCAGCTTTTGGTTCTCTTCAACATTGAAATAAACTAGCATTTTCTTTCTCCCTTTCTTGAAGAGTAGTAGTTAAATTTGTTCTTCTTCTAAAACACCTTATTCATTTCTTCCTCTTTCTCAAACCGAAAGTATCCATCATTCTATTTTCTTCTTTTCCAAAACCATTTTAGCTTAAACCTTGGTGTAAAGCCAAAGCTTTTTCCTCCATTTCTATTTCTTCTCAAAACCGAAGGTATCTTTCTTTTTCCCATTTTTGGTGGTGGCGAATAGCAACTCCTTCTTTACAACTCTCTTTTGTGTAAGGTCAATCTTGGTGGTTGTTCAATCATTAGAGAAGGTAATTACATGGTCAGAATGTTATTCTTTTCCTCCTTATTCTATGTCAATTCGGATTTGGTTAAGAGCCGATTTGGCGCTTGTGAAAGGAGTTCATCACTTGTTTTGGTAATCGTGTTTCGTATAGGGTCTTTGGAGTTCGAAATCAAGCAAGGAGAGCCTTCTTACTCTGTTAAGCAATTGGTAAGTGATGGTGAGATGATTGCTCGTGGTTTATTTGTTTAGTTTTTGATTAAGTATATGGTTTCAAAGGATTAATCGTTCTCTTTTTAGGGTGGAGTCAATTAGTGAAGGAACCATCGTTGGTTCGAGCCTTGGTTGGTAACCGATTCAAGGGCGTAAGAGATCAAGTTAAACCTCTTTGTGTATGTGGTCATGACCGAATGGTATGATGGTTAATCCATTGTTGGCCGATTGTAGGATTCGGGTTGTAGAGGTGATCAAGGACGTAGACCGATTCTTAGGATTAACATCTTCGCCACTTCAGGTGTGTAAACCAACACACTATCTTAACTAAGTAATGTGATAACCTGTTTGTGTGAATGAAATAGTGTGGTTGACTATTTTGATACCCATTGAGGTATGGATACGGATTCGGGTAAGTCCGTTTCATTATGAAATTTGTGATGATCTACGATATCATGATTATGGGTGTATATTCATTGAGATGCCATATTGAGCATGTGAGCATGATAGCATGATTGCACGATTTTGCATCTAGTATGATATGTGCTTGGGTGATATGAGAGGAGGGGGAGTATGATATCCGTGTCTTTGGGACATTGTGTCTTTGGGACACCAGAGGTTTGGCACCTCCAGTGGTTTGGTACCACAATGATATTTTGTGACTTTGGGTCACCAGAGGTTTGGCACCTCAGCGTCTCGTCCCAGTGGCTTAGTACCACGGTGGGTTGGCCCCACAGTTGATTATATGGGATTGACGCCAGTGATTTGGTATCACACGATGGGTTGGCCCCATCATCGGATTTGTGACTACGGTCACCAGTGATTTGGTATCACATTGTGTCTTTGGGACACCAGAGGTTTGGCACCTCATTGCGACTCGTCCCTGTGGTTTGACACCACCGTGGGTTGGCCCCACTTATGAGATACGGGATTGTCGCTAGTGATTTGGTATCACACGATGGGTTGGCCCTATCATTGGATTATTCGTGACTTGGTCACCAAAGTGGTTTGGTACCACAAGATGGATATCGTGACTTTGGGTCACCAATGGGTTGGCACCACCGGTGGTTTGGTACCACACGGGGTAGAAAAGGAGATATGGTTGGCTAGGATCGGGCGCATTACTTGCATTATTTTGTTATGATGTGTGTTGGCATGATATACCGGGAGAGGGGTTTATACACTGAGTCTTGCGACTCACTCTCTCCTTTGACTTTTTCAGGTGACACTTAGACGCGGACATGGAGCCGGGATGGACTCGAGGTGCTCATGCCATGCTCAAATAAAGATTTGCTCGGATTTTTATGAAATTTGGTACTTAAGTTTTTATTACTATTCGGTTTTATTTGGGTTTGTAAATGGCCTTTTTAAATTATGCTTGGTTTATGATTAAAGTGGATTTATAATATGCCTTAACAAATTAATTGGGTTAAATTGTGCTAAAACTCGGAAAGACAACGATTTCAAAGTACAAAAGCGATATTTTAAACTATACCATCGGGTATCACACTAAGATTTGGAATAAAGAAGAACTCAAATGGTTTCTAACTTAAACACGATTTTCTACTAAGACAAAATGTTTTTGTAACAATGATAAACAACTCAAACTTCTTAACGAGATAAACCTGTTTTGTCTACCCATCGGAGTAAGTTTTTAAAATTTCCCGGGTTTTCAAATACATCATCAGATTTCAATCTAACCTACTCAAGTTTTTTTTTTCAAATACACAATTTAGCGAAGTGTTTTCCTCAAACTTTTAAACTTAAACCTAAAACTCTCAAAACCCTTTTTCCCTGTAACATACCAGATTCGGTCGTGGTGTGTAGATCGGGTTTGGGGTGTTACATGGACAATTATGGGCATGGAATTTACGTTTTAAGTGGTTATAAGTAAAGGTTAATATGGTAATTAATTAATTAAACTAAAAATAAATAAAAGAAAAAAAATACATTCATCTTCTCCAAATTGTATTCCCACCAAAATTAGAAGTATAAAAGGCCATATCTAGGGTTAATCCATTTGGCTAAGTACATCCCTTAAATGTAACTGTAATTTTGTCCTATTTTTAATGAGTTTTATGATTTTGGATTGTTGTAGCTTAATCTAGCTAGCCCGAGGATCAATTTACAAAAATGTTAAAGATTTAGGGTTTTTCCATGAATGTCTTGCATGATTTTTGATGATTAATGAAAGATTTTGAGTCATTGTTGATAAATAAACTAGTTTTGTAAAGTGATTTTGGATGAACTTATCATTTAGGGACTTATTTGTGAAAATGATGAATGTTTATGGTAAATATCTGAAATGATGGTTTGTATAGATTGGTATAGTCCCTAGAAAAATCGGATAGCTTGAGAAAAGGATGAAAATGATTAGATTTCAATTTATGAGCTTAAGGACTAAACTATAAAAAGTTAAAATGTTAGAGGCAAAATAATAATTTTATGAAAATATTAAACACGGACTGAATTGAATAATAGAAGAATTAATTGAATTGAATTTGTCTATTTAGATCAAGATTGACTACATGGATTAGTTAATCTCATTTCTACTCCCTTATTGTCGAGGTAAGTTCGTAAGAATAAGTATCGTTTTAATGCTAATTTCAATTATATGTTAATATATTAGTTGTTATGTAATTGAATGATAAATATCCAATGATGTCATGACGGTTATCGAGTCCCGGTTGAACCTTAAGAATTCGGAGGATACAAATGACATGTCATTAGGGATTTCATGTTTAGGGTGTTGGTCTTGAATGCCCTACCGATGGCTGAGGTCCTACATTTGTTGCAGATACTCCACAGCTTGTATGAGCAGCATCGTGTAGCTTACATTCTGACCCACAACTCGTGTGAGCAACGATGTAGAGGAAATGTTATGGTTATATGTTAAGCACACTTCGTGTGAGCTTTCCTGAGTATCCAATTATATTCTAAATGGTTCAACGGCATGAAAATGAAAGGAATGGTAAGTGTTCAAATGAACTATATCATGTAATTATGAAAGGGGTTGAAATCTTAAGATTCAATTGAAGTATGCTTAAGTTAATGAAAATGATGAATTTAAATGAAGTATGTTTATGTATAATGGCTTACCTTATGTTAAATTCATGTGAATTATGTTTGAATACACTAACATGTGTTGTTGATGGTGTTTAGGCTTGTGCCAAGCTTGTGGTTGGATTATATCATGCTCAATCTTAATTTTATGTATATAAATGGTAAGTTATGCTCATGTTTTATGAACTTACTAAGCATTATGTGCTTACGTAGTTTTCTTTCCTATGTTTTATAGATAATCAGAAGCTTGATCAATTTTGAAGCTTGTTGGAGATCTATCACACTATCCAACACAAATTTTGGTAGTTTTTTTATGTTTTGTCCAAGGATATAATGGCATGTATATGAGGATTTGTTATAATAATTAGTTCAAAGTTAGTTGATAAGTTTGGCATGTATAAGTTGTTTTTGTTAGTATACTTTTGGTACTTTTGGTGCCTTATTAGTATGTGTTAATGTGGAAATGATTTGATGTATAATTGAATGGCCAATGTGTGATGAGTTAAATTCAATATGGTCAAGATATGGTAAGTTTTGGAAATGGTATTGAACTATGTGTGTCTGATTAAAATGTGGTAAAATGCACATGTTTAGGTAAGTTTGTATGTTTGCATTTGAGGTGTCTTATATGGCATATTGGTTAAATGATTTTGGACTATTGGATTGGTTATTTCATGTCGATTTTGGTCATGTTTTAATGCTTTGATTAGGCGTTCTAAAGGTCTTTAGATGATTGCTTGAATTGGAGATGGAAATGGCTTGTTTTGGGGCAAATTCGTGTCCACACAGCTTGAGACACGGGCATGTGGCTCAGCCGTGTGTAACACACGGCCAGGCGACATGGCTGTGTGTCCCCTGTAGGTTTTAATGCATTCAGGTTAGCCTCTTACACGGCCTAGCACATGGCCTGGTAGATGGGTGTGTGTGGTTATTTCGAGAGTTACGGCCTAGCACACATGAGTGTTGCTTGGCAGTGTGACCCAACTCAGAGCGTTACACGGGTAAGGACATGGCCTGGGACACGGCTGTGTGTCTCTATTTCGATTGTTACATAGTTTGAGACACGGGCGTGTGTCTCAGCCATGTGAGGCACACGACCGTCGACCTATATAGTCCAATTTTTCTAATTTTTCTTATACATTCCGATTATTTCCAATTTGGTCCCGAATTGTTCCTAAGGTATTTCTAAGGCCTCGAGGGCTTAATTAAGGGATGCTATGTATGTGATTGAATGTATTTAGATTATGTTTGCAATGATGTATGAAATAAATGTTTTAATGTTTTGTTTGTATAGTAATGCTCTGTAACCCTATTCCAGCGATGGATACTGGTTAGGGGTGTTACAATACAAGTCTTTCAAGGAGACCCTAATTTATGGATGAGACAAACTCTCGTTCAAAGCTATAAAGGGTCATTTGTTGAGTAAAGACAAATTCGACAATGAGTTTTGTTCGGATAGCAAGGCAGATAGGTAAGTTTCTATTTTGGTAGCATTAAAGAAGCGAGACAAAAGGTGTTGCTATTGTACAAAGTTAGGTCATGTCAAAGCAGATTGTTATAAATTGCGAAATAAAAGGGCTGCTGAGAGTAATGAGGAAGATGTAACTAGTGCTAATTTGGCCGGCGAAAGTGGTGATGATTTCTTATTGGTGTCAACGAGTGATAGATCCGAGGCTCTGTCGAGTAGATCTTAGATTCAGGATGTTGTTTCCACATGTGTCCCAACAGAGAATAGTTCTCCACATATAGTTCCGTTGAAGGTGGAGTTGTGTGCATAGGAAACGATTCATCCAATAAGGTAATCGATATAGGCACTATTAAAATTAGGATGCACGATGGGACGATTAAGACACTCTCAGATGTTAGGTAAGTACCTAATTTACAAAAGAATCTCATCTCCTTGATTATTTTAGACTCGGAAAGTTGCAAAACCAACATCAAGTTGAGCGATATTAAGGTGTCTCGTAGGGCTCTCATTTTGTTAAAAGTTAAAAGGACTGATATTCTTTATATTCTAGAAGGTTTTATAGTGACAGGTGAAACCGACGTCCCTTATCTGTTATGGACTCAAAGTCAACTCATTTGGAGTGGAGGCAACCTGGTCATAGGGGGAAAAGGTATGGCTATTTCTTTTAAGTGAGGTTCTCTTTTGGGTACAGGTTTTGAAAAGTGGGGCACTATGTTCGTGAAAATCAGACTCGGGTTAGTTTTGATTTGGTAATGCACAAGTCAAAGGCTAGAAGTCTTCCAGCTTCTAAGCACATATTTGACTCAATTAATTCCTTGCACAGTTCAAGATAGGCCCATGGCAGACTTTAGCAAAGATGGCTTTGTGGAAATATGAGTCAAGGTAGAAATTTGTTAAGTATGCCTCATATTTCAGTCAAATTTGAGAGATAATCTTCCAGTTAAAATTTATTTATTTGTTTTAGTCTAACTTTGATTAGTCTAGATTATTTTTTTATTATTTAACCTACGAATTTAGACTATAAATAGGCTCTTTTTGTAACACCCCAAACCCGGTCTATGCGTTGAGACTAGATTTGGTTTGTTACATGAATCGAACTATTTTTAAATTTTGCCATAAGTTGAAAACTACAATATAAATTTTTAGATTTTAATAAAATAGAAGAGTATTTGAATTTGATAAATATTAGAAAACATCGGTTGAAAAACATTATTTTATTATCAAAACCTTTAGGTAATTTATTAAAGAGTTAACAATAATAAATTTTATAATTGAATTTCATATCTTGGAAAGCCCAAATTTATTTTAATAAAACATCATATAATCATAGCCCATATTTAAAAAAATCCAAAGTATAGTTTAAAAGCAAACACACATAAAATCCATAAATTATTTATAGAGGCCATTATTACAACATCCCAAAATAGTAGAAATAATTATTAAAAAGTTCAGAGTTTAAATAACCCATATTTTGCAGTATGGCCTCCACGAAGTCATCCTCGGCCCAAGTCCACATCAATTTCCATTACCTGAGATGGAAAAATTAAAAGGGGTGAGTTACTTAGAACTCAAAAGTGTAACTCACTTACCACCATTATTGGGCGGATCGTCAAGATATTATGCCGGGCTTGAGCCCAATTACGTAATTCAATATATCATAAAATAAAATAATTTAAAGATGCATGTAAAATGAATTTCCCAACCAAACCTAATATCCATCCGCTAACACCCCTGCATCGACCATCACACTGTGGGGATCAAGTCAACCCACCCCGCCAACACACCAATCGTAGGCATTAAGCCTTTTATGATTGTGGCAAAGCCACCGAACTAGAGGCAAGAACCATATTTGTGGCGAGCCACCGAACTAGAGGCAATAAGCCATTTGATTATTTGTGGCAAGGCCACCGAACTAGAGGCAATAAGCCATAATTGTGGCAGAGCCACCGAACTAGAGCCAATAAGCCATAATTGTGGCAAGGCCACCGAACTAGATTTTTGGCAACTGGCCATTCTTCTCTTCATATACCCCACCCCATGCAATCGTGCATATATAACAAAATATAATCATATAATAATTTCTTTTATTTAATTCATAACAATGGTGGGTTTATCATTAAACATTTCATTGGCCCATAAAATAATTTAGCAATTTGCTCATTTAGCAGTTTAGTGGACTTTGGCCCATTTATCAATAAGAGTATTTTGACCCACTTTATCGAACTAGAGTAATTTGGCCCAATTTATCGAACTAGAGTATTTTGGCCCAATTTATCGAACTAGAGTATTTTGGCCCAATTTATCGAACTAGAGTATTTTGGCCCAATTTATCGAACTAGAGTATTTTGGCCCAATTTATCGAACTAGAATATTTTGGCCCAATTTATCGAACTAGAGTATTTTGGCCCAATTTATCGAAACATACAATTTACATAATAACAAGTAATTTCTCGAGGGCGTTTTCGTAATTTTCGCGATTTAGTCGTTTTTTACGTATTTTCGTCAAAATATCAATTTTTACGTTTTTACCGATCTAGTCGTTTTTACGATTTTTTTACTTCCATACCAAAATTGACATCCAACCGAGAAATAGTGTGAAGTTACACACCTCGATACCGTGAGTACTAATCCTTCTCGTTCCTCTAAGACCTAAACATATTTCGATCCGTTAGATTACTATTTCAGAAAATTTTCTTAATCGATAATAGATCCAAAATCTTACCCTCTTGATTTTGAATCACTTGATTTTCTTCTCCTCGCTTATTGATTCGTTCGCCGAGAATCCACCAACGATAATGGCTCTAAGTTCGTACCACTTCAATAATGGACTTCCTTCTAAGATGGTCCGCAACCGGTGGAAAATTCCGACCTGCCAAATCGCTCTTCGCTTGAATGGGGATTTACGGATCCGCCTCTTAACGTGACTAACCACCGCCTTTTCTTCCCTATATTGAAAGTCTTCACGATCAAAGGAATATTAGTTAGATCTAAAATAATATCAAACAAGACTAAAGGCTTTAAAGAATGGGATTTCCTTACCACAATAAAACGCTTCCAACGTTTCTACGATTCTCCGATCACTTGAGTTCCGATCTTCCGTTATTGCACTAAATAATAACGAAAGAAACGTTATTAGAACGAACATTTATTTCGATCCAAAAGGCCCTCATAACACCATTAATATTCGCCATAATACTTTAATAAAACGAAACGAAAAAGAATCCCTTACCTATAATCCACGATCGAAAAGAAAGGATTGAGAGAGGTGTTTGTGAGAGTTGGAGAATTGGCTATGCAACCAAAGAAAAGAGAAAATAAATTGGTTATGGCACTCTAGCATTCGCCAAGAGAGTGTTTGATGGAGAAACTTTGATTGAAAGAATTAAAATATGAAAAAGAGATGGTGATGAGGTAGTTTGATTTCAAAGAGAAGAGAAGAAAAGATGGATTTTAGGAGTTAGTGCATTCGACCATGGCAAAAAGAAAAGAAAGAGAATGGTTTTTGGTATGGTTGATTTCGCACAAGGAGAAATACAAAAGAAAATTCACAAGATGAATAAAAGTGACCAAATGGTCAAAAGAATTTGGCTTTACCAATTGCAAAATTCGCCAAGATGAAAGTTGAAAGGAGAGGAAATAAAAATTCTGCACAAAGTGCAAGGAATGACCAAAGAGAGAAAAGAAATTCTTAGCCAAACTAACTCAAAATTAGGCTCCTCCTTTACCAAATTGCCGCCCAACACATGGTCAATTGGCCATGATTTGTTTCAAAATTTCCCTTGATATGTGCCTTATGTTCCCCTATCTTTCCTTAAGTATTTGATTCAATGCCATATATTTTCTATTTCCATAATCCTTTGATACACTAACCAAAAATAATATGGTCAACTCTTACCTTAATTGTCCTTGGCCGACACTTGCTATGGATGTGCATAAAATTAAAACAAAATTTACCTAAAAGCTAAACAAGGATTCAAACCTCTTCCTCTTGCTAAAACCCATGCGCCAACTCCACCATGCCATATACTCAACTTATGACACTCATTAACACTTAATTTAACTTAAGTCTTAACGACATTTGCTTGTCTTCAATAATTTCTTAATTAATAAATTTTATTCCTTATCCAAATTATGCTATACTCCTCTTTAGGACTTCAATAAGCACTTAAAAAATCTAAACACCAATTCATGCAATATAATAATACTCGGATTTTAGGGTGTTACAACTCTACCCTCCTAAAAAAATTTCGTCCTCGAAATTTACACAGTTGAAAGAGGCGAGGGTATTGTTGCGAATTGCATCCTCTGCTCCTACGTAGCTTCCTCCACTCCATGGTTACGCCATAGAATTTTGACCAACGGCACGGTTTTCTTTCTTAGCACCTTGACATCTCGGTCTAAGATTTCCACTGGTTCTTCTTCGAAAGATAAATCTGAATTCAGCTCCAATTCTTCTACCGGTATAATGTGCGAAGGATCCGATCTATAACGCCTCAACATGGAAACATGAAAAACATTATGGATTTGATCCAATTCCGAAGGTAACTCAATCTGATAAGCCACTGGACCAACACGTTTCAGCACACGATAAGGTCCAATGTATCTAGGACTTAGCTTGCCCTTCCTTCCGAATCTGAAGATCTTTTTCCAAGGAGATACCTTCAAGAAAACCTGATCTCCCACATCATACTCGATATCTCTTCGCTTCAGGTCTGCATACGACTTCTGTCTATCTGAGGCTTCTTTCAACCGTGCTCGAATAACTTTTACCTTATCCTCTGTCTCAGATATCATCTCAGGACCTAACATCTGTCTTTCGCCCAACTCAGTCCAACAAATAGGAGAACGACACTTACGACCATACAATGCCTCGTAAGGTGCCATCTGAATGCTAGACTGATAGCTGTTGTTATATGCGAATTCTGCCAGTGGTAGATAATCTTCCCAACTACCCCTGAAGTCGATTACACATCCCCTTAACATATCTTCCAATATCTGGATTACTCTCTCTGACTGACCATCAGACTGAGGATGAAAAGCCGTACTGAAGTTCAACTTTGTCCCCAAGGCTTCATGCAGAGCTTTCCAGAATCGTGATGTAAACCTAGGGTCCCTATCCGATATAATAGATACTGGTACCCATGCAACCTCACAATTTCGGATCACGCATAATTTCGCCAACTTCGTAATGAATAATCAAATGCGAACAGGTGAAATGAGCAGTCTTAGTCAACCGATCAACAATTACCACACGTAATTTTTCTTAGTAGGTGTTAAAGGTAACCCACTAACAAAATCCATAGTTATCCGCTCCCATTTCCAAAGAGGAATCTTTATCGGTTGTAACAATCCAGACGGTAATTGATGTTCTGCCTTCACTTGTTGACAAGTCAAGCATTTTCCCACAAACTCAGTAATCTCACGCTTCAACCCCGCCACCAATACGCTTCACAGAGATCTCGATACATCTTATTTCCTCCGGATGCATAGCATAAGGGCTACTATGCGCCTCCCGTAGAATCATTTGCCTCAGATCTAAATCCTTAGGCATACATACTCTTCCTCGAAAGCACAACACACCCTCCGTGTTTATTCCAAAATCCTCAATTTCACTATTTTCAACTTGTCAAGTAAAGGTCCCAACTTCTCATCGATGTCTGCTTTTTCCTTGATTTGTCCCGACCACGGAGGCTTCACCAAGTTCGCTAACAACCGCCATCCTCGTACAGACTCAAATGGGCAAACAATGCTCTCAAATCAGATACTGTCTTACGACTTAACGCGTCAGCTACCACGTTAGCCTTTCCCGGATGGTATTCGATTGAGAAATCATAATCTTTTAATAATTCTACCCATCTTCTTTGTCTCAAATTTAACTCCTTTTGGGTAAGGAGGTATTTAAGACTCTTGTGATCCGTGTAGATTATTGACTTCTCACCATAGAGATAGTGCCTCCAAATCTTTAGAGCAAAGACAACTGCAGCCTAACTCCAAATCATGAGTAAGGTAGTTTACTTCGTGTGGTCTCAATTGAAAAGAAGCATAGGCCACCACCTTTCCATTTTGCATCAAAACACAACCTGCACCGTGTGAGACGCATCACAATAAACGGTGAATTCTTTTCACCTCCTTTGAATCAAACCTGAGCTTCGTCAGATCTTCTTCAATTTCTCGAAACTCTCTTGCGCTTTTCGGTCAAATATACGGAGCTCCCTTTCGCCTTGCAGCTTTAGTTAGGGTGCAGAATCAACGAAAACCCTCTACAAAATGTCTATAGTATCCACCAATCCCAAGAAACTCCGAATTTCAGCCACCGATGTTGGTGGTTTCCAATCCGAATAGCCTCAATTTTCGAGGATCCACCCTTATTCCTTCTACCGATACTACATGACCAAGGAAAGTCACTTCCTTTAGCCAAAATTCGCATTTACTAAATTTGGCATACAATTGCTTATCACGCGAAGAGTTGCAATACTATTCGCAAATGCCGGTCATGTTCCTCCTCATTTCTCGAATAAACCAATATATCATCTATGAACACTACCACAAACCGGTCTAAATATGGTTGAAAACTCAGTTCATCATGTCCATAAATGCACTGGTGCATTGGTTAGTCCAAACAAGATCACTACAAACTCATAGTGTCCGTAACGTGTCCGAAATGCCGTCTTATAGATGTCCGTTTCTTTCACCTTGAGCTGGTGATAACCCGACCTTAAATCAATTTTGAGAAAAGCTGAAGCTCCTTTTAATTGATCAAACAGTCATCAATTCTTGGCGAGGATACCGATTCTTGATCGTCAATTTATTCAACTCGTCGTAGTCAATGCACATACGATCGATCCATCCTTCTTCTTGACGAACAAAACCGGTGCTCCCCAAGGAGACACACTTGGTCGAATAAATCCCGATCCAGCAATTCTTGAATTTGTGCTTTGAGCTCAGCCAACTCCTTTGGTGCCATTCTATAAGGAGCAATGGACACCGGAGTCATCCCGTGCAAAAGGTCAATGCCAAATTCCACTTCCCGATCCGAGGTATACCGGAAGTTCTTCGAAATACATCGGAAATTCTTTCACCGTCCTCACATCATTCACAGATAACTCTTTGGCATCCAAAGCACAGATAAAGGCTAGGAATGCACCATATCCTTTCCGCACCAACTTCTCTGCCTTTAATGCAGATACCACATTTGCCGATAGTTCCTTCGCCACCAATCATTATGACTTCCTTATCATCCGAGGTTCTTCATCGACATTTGTTTTTCAAAGACAATCCAATTGCGCCCGATGTTTGACCAGCCAATCCATGCCTGAATGAGATCGAACTTCGCGAAAGGTAGTTCCATCAAGTTTGCTAAGAATACCTCCTCTTGGATTTTCAAGGCACGTCTTTAAATATTTTATTAACAATTATCGATCGTCCTAAAGGACTAATTCATCGTCATCTCACTATCGGTAATTTGATTCTAAATTGTGTTTCCAGATATGGCACTAGCTACATATGAATGGGTAGAGCCAATATCTATTAAGGCAATAACAGTACATCAAAATGAAGAACGCATCGATTATCACATCGGTGCATTGCCGCCCTCATGGCGTCTAACCGCATAGACCGATCAGTATCTTGCATCGCATTTCCTCTCTGACCATTTCCTCGACCGGTGCACCTTGACCACGACCAGCCCCATTACCACCACTACGGTCCACGACCCTCGGTGGTCTGCTGATTACCTGGCCTACTGTGCATCATTATTACGGACTTCTTGAGTCGTATCCAAACGTCGAGGACAATTTTTGTATCGATGATCCATTGAACCGCATTTGTAGCATCTACCGTTTTCCTCCAACATTCTCCAAAATGTCTTTTCACACACTCGGTGCAATCTCGACTCGATTATTTGCATCTGGGTTCTACCTTGAATCGATTCATCATTCCGAGGTTTCTTCGAAATCTCTTTGAAGAACCGATCTTGTGTCTCTCTCTTGTTTCTAATCTTTCTCGATTCTGCGTTCGTAATTCTTAGCCTCTTTGGCTATTTTGGCCTTCTCCACCAGAGTGGAAAAATTTCTAACTTGTCATGAGCAATCGAACCCTCGACTCATCATTAAGTCCATCTTCAAACGCATACAACGCTCATGATCTGTTGCTACAATTGTCCCGCATAGCGGCTCGGACGTAAAAACTCACTTCATATGCCGCCACGGTCTTACTTCCTTGGACAAGATTCGAAATTCCTTCCTTCGAGTGTCTACATAACTCGCTCCAACGTATTTTCCTTGGAATGCGACTTTAAAGAATTCCCAATTAATTAGTGCGACTTGGTGCCTTCTCTAAGCGGTGAGCCACCACCGATACACCTCATCTCTCAATAAGGATATAGCTCCTCTCGCTTTTGCTCACCGCATTCCATATCATCCATAATCCGCTCCACGACTTGAGCCAAGATTCACTACATTCTGAGCTACACCGAGACTCCTCTAAAATTTCGCATTATTTGACTTAAGTCGCTCCGAGATTGACCCACGAGTTGTTGGCCCAATTCTAGCTCCAATGACCCTTTCCAAGACTCGCAAGATTGCTTGAGTCAATGCATTATCTTCTTCCATGTGATCACGTGATCCGTCTCACTTTCAATTGATGCAAAGCGTCTACTTCCCAGATATGATTTGGTGCTTCAACAGCACCTCGGCCTACCACGGCCACGTCTCACTGGCGCCCACGACCACGCCCTCTAGTGCTCATGATAGCTTGTTCGCTTTTATCCGATTACAAGTTTTATGGATCGGAAAATTTGTTTCGGTGTTTATTAACGATATTTTATGAGATTTGAGATATAAAGTTGTTTTTCGCAACATGTCCTATAGTCTCAATCTCTCGGTTTTCACATCTAAAACTAGAAGTTCTAGAGTGTTCCTATGATCATATCATAGTAATCATTAAGTAGTAAATACTTACTTGACTTGTTGCTTGGATGCTTGTGGTGCCATAACGATCTTTAAAATATAATTGTACAATTTCATACAGAAATTATTTGCGAACCCAAACCACAGCCGAGTTTTTGAAACTGGCTCTGATACCACTAAATGTAACACCCCAAACCCGGTCTATGCGTTGAGACTAGATTTGGTTTGTTACATGAATCGAACTATTTTTAAATTTTGCCATAAGTTGAAAACTACAATATAAATTTTTAGATTTTAATAAAAATAGAAGAGTATTTGAATTTGATAAATATTAGAAAACATCGGTTGAAAAACATTATTTTATTATCAAAAACCTTTAGGTAATTTATTAAAGAGTTAACAATAATAAATTTTATAATTGAATTTCATATCTTTGGAAAGCCCAAATTTATTTTAATAAAACATCATATAATCATAGCCCATATTTAAAAAATCCAAAGTATAGTTTAAAAGCAAACACACATAAAATCCATAAATTATTTATAGAGGCCATTATTACAACATCCCAAAATAGTAGAAATAATTATTAAAAAGTTCAGAGTTTAAATAACCCATATTTTGCAGTATGGCCTCCACGAAGTCATCCTCGGCCCAAGTCCACATCAATTTCCATTACCTGAGATGGAAAAATTAAAAGGGGTGAGTTACTTAGAACTCAGTGTGTAACTCACTTACCACCATTATTGGGCCAGATCGTCAAGATATTATGCTGGGCTTGAGCCCAATTACAGAATTCAATATATCATAAAATAAAATAATTTAAAGATGCATGTAAAATGAATTTCCCAACCAAACCCAATATCCATCCGCTAACACCCCGCACCAACCATCACACTGTGGGGATCAAGTCAACCCACCCCGCCAACACACCAATCGTAGGCATTAAGCCTTTTTATGATTGTGGCAAAGCCACCGAACTAGAGGCAGTAAGCCATATTTGTGGCAGAGCCACCGAACTAGAGGCAATAAGCCATTTGATTATTTGTGGCAAGGCCACCGAACTAGAGGCAATAAGCCATAATTGTGGCGAGCCATCGAACTAGAGGCAATAAGCCATAATTGTGGCAAGGCCACGAACTAGATTTTTGGCAATGGCCATTCTTCTCTTTATATACCCCACCCCATGCAATCGTATGTATATAACAAAATATAATCATATAATAATTTCTTTTATTTAATTCATAACAATGGTGGGTTAATCATTAAACATTTCATTGGCCCATAAAATAATTTAGCAATTTGCTCATTTAGCAGTTTAGTGGACTTTGGCCCATTTATCAATAAGAGTATTTTGACCCACTTTATCGAACTAGAGTAATTTGGCCCAATTTATCGAACTAGAGTATTTTGGCCCAATTTATCGAACTAGAGTATTTCGGCCCAATTTATCGAACTAGAGTATTTTGGCCCAATTTATCGAACTAGAGTATTTTGGCCCAATTTATCGAACTAGAATATTTTGGCCCAATTTATCGAACTAGAGTATTTTGGCCCAATTTATCAAACATACAATTTACATAATAACAAGTAATTTCTCGAGGCGTTTTAAGTAATTTTCGCGATTTAGTCGTTTTTACGTATTTTCGTCAAAATATCAATTTTACGTTTTACCGATCTAGTCGTTTTACGATTTTTTACTTCCATACCAAAATTGACATCCAACGAGAAATAGTGTGAAGTTACACACCTCGATACCGTGAGTACTAATCCTTCTCGTTCCTCGACACCTAAACATATTTCGATCCGTTAGATTACTATTTCGTAAAAATTTTCTTAATCGATAATAGATCCAAAATCTTACCCTCTTGATTTTGAATCACTTGATTTTCGGCTTCTCCTCGTTTATTGATTCGCTCACGAGAATCCACCAACGATAATGGCTCGAAAGTTCGTACCACTTCAAATAATGGACTTCCTTCGAAGATGGTCCGTAACCGGTGGAAAATTCGGACCGCCGAAACCGCTCTTCGTTTGAATGGGGGATTTACGGATCCGCCCCTCTTAACGTGACTAACCACCGCCCTTTTCTTCCCTATATTGAAAGTCTTCACGATCAAAGGAATATTAGTTAGATCTAAAATAATATCAAACAAGACTAAAGGCTTTAAAGAATGGGATTTCCTTACCACAATAAAACGCTTCCAACGTTTCTACGATTCTCCGATCACTTGAGTTCCGATCTTCGTTATTGCACTAAATAATAACGAAAGAAACGTTATTAGAATGAACGTTTATTTCGATCCAAAAAGGCCCTCATAACACCATTAATATTTAGCCATAATACTTTAATAAAACGAAAACGAAAAAGAATCCCTTACCTATAATCCACGATCGAAAAGAAAGGATTGAGAGAGGTGTTTGTGAGAGTTGGAGAATTCGGCTATGCAACCAAAGAAAAGAGAAAATAAATTCGGTTATGGCACTCTAGCATTCGGCCAAGAGAGTGTTTGATGGAGAAACTTTGATTGAAAGAATTAAAATATGAAAAAGAGATGGTGATGAGGTAGTTTGATTTCAAAGAGAAGAGAAGAAAAGATGGATTTTAGGAGTTAGTGCATTCGCCATGGCAAAAGAAAAAGAAAGAGAATGGTTTTTGGTATGGTTGATTTCGCACAAGGAGAAATACAAAAGAAAATTCACAAGATGAATAAAAGTGACCAAATGGTCAAAAGACTTTGGCTTTACCAATTGCAAAATTCGCCAAGATGAAAGTTGAAAGAAGAGGAAATAAAATTCTGCACAAAGTGCAAGGAATGACCAAAGAGAGAAAAGAAATTCTTAGCCAAACTAACTCAAAATTAGGCTCCTCCTTTACCAAATTTCCGTCCAACACATGGTCAATTGGCCATGATTTGTTTCAAAATTTCCCTTGATATGTGCCTTATGTTCCCCTATCTTTCCTTAAGTATTTGATTCCATGCCATATATTTTCTATTTCCATAATCCTTTGATACACTAACTAAAAATAATATGGTCAACTCTTACCTTAATTGTCCTTGGCCGACACTTGCTATGGATGTGCATAAAATTAAAACAAAATTTACCTAAAAGCTAAACAAGGATTCGAACCTCTTCCCTCTCGCTAAAACCCATGCGCCAACTCCACCATGCCATATACTCAACTTATGACACTCATTAACACTTAATTTAACTTAAGTCTTAATGACATTTGCTTCTCTTCAATAATTTCTTAATTAATAAATTTTATTCCTTATCCAAATTATGCTATACTCCTCTTTAGGACTTCAATAAGCACTTAAAAAAAAATCTAAACACCAATTCATGCAATATAATAATACTCGGATTTTTAGGGTGTTACACTTTTACAACCTTAGAAAATACACACATTAAAATATCAGAACTCATAACACTTTTGGAGAGTTTTGTGTTTACGTTTTGAGGGTTCTTTGTTTTTGGGTTTCAAGGTTTAGTTTTTATCTCCATCTTTTATACTTTTCATTCTTTTGTCATTATAGTAAAATTATCTTTGCTCCTAGTTTTTTAACCTCTTTGGAATGGTTTTTCCACGTTAAATTTGTGTGTTCAATTTCTCAATTTCTTTCAATATTTTTAATAGTTCGTTGCTTAATTGGGTCGATCAACAAAAACTACATTTGGCCATAAAAGTTATCAAGGTAATCAAGTAATATCTTTAAATTTTCTATAGATTATTGATCATGGAGGTTTAATTAAGCCAACCCAAGTGTTTGTTTCATCAATTGTTTAATTTTTATCAAATTGCCATCGATGGAAGTTGTTGAATTTAAGCTTGAAATTGATGGATATCTAGTTGTTCAACTTAGATTTTACTAAGATTGTATTAGAAGATAGTGAAATTAGCTTAGAATTAAAGGTTTAGTTAATTTTTGCATTAGGTACTAAATCAATAAATTGAAAGATGTTAAGAAATTATGCTATAGATTAAAAGTATAAGGTCCTTAATGAAACAATATGAAATTAAATTTTTATTCGATGTTAAATATAAAAATATGAGTAATTTGGATATAGGGACTAAAATGAATAAAATTAAAATTATGTTTAATTATATGTTTTTCATGTGATTGGGTGAAAACTAATACCATTTTTATAATTGAATTATCATGCATAGCTAAAGACGACATCGTACCATCTTGTGATAAAGTAAAAGTGAAGGCCATAGATGAGTAGATATTCATGTCTGTGCTTTTATGATAGAGTTCAATTTATATATACTTCATTGTTACAATTAGCTTTTTTAAGGTAATGATCTCATTTGCCTCATGAATAGGTAAGTATGAAATTGTTAGTAGCTTGTGAAAAATGAGATATTATGTATATGATAGTATGTAATGGTCTGAAATTGAATTGATTATATGTGAATTAGTAATTTGTTAGACTGTGATATGTGAACCATGTATATATGCTTCAATCATGGAATACTCTATTATCAATGCTGAGTAGAGTCGTGTATAGTTGGCATGTCATAGGGTTAGTGTACAAGACTTTACTTCTATTTATATCGATGAGGCACAAAGTGCATATTATACTCTGGGCATACCGATGAGATGGTAGGCGCATTTATATACTTCAATTTCTACCACTGAGGCGCGTAGCACATATTGCACTTTGGACATACCAATAAGGCACTGGGTACCGAATATATTAGTGTGATGGTTGGATGATTCGTGTATTCGTCTTAAGTCTGTGCCCATTTAATGGGGATAATGAAACATGTACCTTGTTCATTGACATTTGATATGGAATGTAAAACCAATCTCACAAGGCATGGTTCAATGCACTTATGCATACATGAACAAAGCTATACCAAAAGTACCAAATAAGAAACACTTTCACATCATTACATAACCAAAACATGAAATAAAAAAATTATGAACAAGTAAACTTTAAAACTCCTAGCACATGCCACTTATAACCTAAATCAAAATAACCACAATTTGTACCGAATCATTAAATGGATAGTGTGATCTCTGACTTGAAACTCCGACTTGAACTTCCAACTGATATAAACTTCTAATGATCTACAAGAAATCAAATACAACGAATGTAAGAAAATCTTTGCTTAGTTAGTTCAAATTAAACTTAAACTTTAACTTACTGTAAATGTTAAAACTTAAACATTTTGCAATTAAATTAATAAGCAAGGTCATGAGTTCACATATACAAAACTTATAACTTTATCATGTCATAAAACATGTACAAGTAAACATATTTGACATACCATTCATTCCACATATATTCATTTAACATTTCACATTTCCATTTCGAGTGTTAATTTCAATTGTCCCTTTACATATCCATCTATATAAACATTTCGTATAAATGCTTCATTTAACTATTTTCATATAATCGATTCATATAATCATTTCATATATTCGATTCCATATAATTTGTTCACATAACCATTCCGTATATCTATTTCATATAACCATTTCATTTTACACATTTAGCATATAATCACTTTATATATCACATTTCATTTTAATAATCAGTATCAAAATTCCTATTCAATGTTTCATTCCGTATAACTGTTTCATGTTATACATTTAACACCTAATGAACCAAATGAAATAATTTCGAATACTCAGGAAAATACTGTAACTATAACTGTAACTGTAAATGTTCACAAGAGCTGTGAAATGGGCTTGCTCACACGAGTTATGGGTCAGGATGTTAGGCTACTCGATGCTACTCACACAAGCTATAACACCCCAAATTTTAGCTTAATAGGAATGCAAAATTATTTCAAGAATGAGGAAATAGCCCATTGGTTAAAAGAAAATGGGAAAGCATTGAAATTAGATTAAGGTTCCAAGTTTGATTCCTTCCTTGCAAATAATTTAATTTTGCAAAAATCCCTCTTTTTCTTTTATGTCTGCCATCCATACCTAGTAAAACCTATGTAAAATTGCTACTTTTAATTAATTTTATCAGCCTTTAATTGATTTTTCTTCACCCTAGCCACCCCTCTCTCTTTTCCTCCTCTCTTCTCTTCAATTTTTTCTTTCTTTTCCTCTTGTTGTCGCCACCCAAACCACCAAGAATCACATTCTCTTTTTCTTTTCTTTTTCCATGAGTTCTTGCACAATTCTCCCCTCCTTCTTCCTGCCCTTATTTTTCCAGCCATAAATTTAAAATATTTGTGTAACACCCCAAACCCGGCCCATACGTCATGACCGGATCTAGTATGCTACGGGTTGAAACTTGAAAACTTTGCCTTGAAGGGTTTTGAAAATCTTAGTTTATTATAGCCGGTCAATCAAATAATTGTGAAATTTTTGAAACAACTTTAAGAATTCGCATTGTTTGTGTTTGAAAAGCCCATTTACCATTTCATTTTATAATTAAGACTTTAAGGAAAAAAACATAAGTTTATAAAAACTTAACATAAAAAAAATAAATCGAAAACCTAAGTAATGGAGGCCTTATTACAAAAATATTCCCAAAAATTAAAATTCAAATGAAAAATCGAAAACTGTCTATGTAGATAAGAATCTTGATGGCCCCTCGAGTCCGCCTCGACTCCCATGTCCACGATTTACTGCTCATCTGAAAAGTTGGGGAAAAATAATAAGGTAAGTCACCAAGACTCAGTGTGCAAATCCTGAAAACACATAAAAGCCTTGGGCCCACAAACACATTATGGGCCTTGGCCCACACACAATGGCAACATAATATTTCATGCAACATGGCCCATCCCAAACCTAAGTGTCCATCCTCTACACACCCCCGTACCAACCTTCACACCGTGGGGATTTCTACAATCAACCCTCCATCTGCTACACACCATTTCGATCACTATGTGACCTTTGTGGCAAAGCCACCGATCGCTATGCGACCTTAGTAATACATTATGGTATTCGACAGCTATACTGCCTATCATAAAGACGGATCACTATATGACCTATGTGGCAAAGCCACCGATCGCCTCGCGACCTGCTCCCCTTCCGTAAATCAATCAATCCCATCCCATGCATACATACATACAATAATCGAAACATTAAACTATCTAAACAGATCGCAGACTTTCACATACTTTGATACACATAGAGGACTTTCTATGATTACATACCTGACATCCCTTGCCTACCCTTTCTGGGCATACGACTGTTCATACAGCCTCTCTTTCCAGCATTTAGCCCACAACATACATATAATACAAATTAATGAGTGTGATAGAGATCTACACACCTAGTTACTGTCAAGATGACACTCTCTATGTCGACACTATCGAGCCGATACGACTACTATCTGCATAAGATGCTGTTCAGAAGCCGGTCCACAACCCGGTAGCCAATCTCGAACAGTAGACACAGCTCATTTCCTAAACATAGGGATTGGGTTTACGAACCCGATCCTCTCTTTTGCCTGATCCATATTTGATTCCATCAAAAGTCTTTGTCAGAACTACTATAACGACATAGGGTTGTTAAACCATATCATATGATTAAGATCTTAAGTACGATAATGAATCTAACAGAAATCTAATGAAAACCCCTTACCTTGAAATCCCGAAATAGATAGGATACTTAGAGACTAATGGATTCCAACTTTCGAAATCTAGATAATTCGATCTACTCCGATTTCTCGAGGTGTTGCCCCATGATGTGAACACAAGAACAATCCAAACGTTATTCAAAAGATAACCTTACCACGCCTATAAGCCTTTTAGCTTTGGCCTCCAAAAACTGAAAGTAAAGAAAGAACAGAAGAGATCGACACCTACCTTAGCAGAGAATTCAGCAACTCCCAAAGAATTTTTGGCTTTCAAGAAGATCAAAAAGAGAGAAGATGATAGGAAGAAATCTATACGGATTCAACTTTTAGTGGAGAAATTGACAAAAGAGAATAGGAGGTATTCGGCTATAGAGATGAGAAGAAAGTTCATAGTTTTAGCTTTTGAATGAAAGTGAAGAAGAGAGAATAGGCTTAGAGATTTTAGCTTTTGAAGAAATCAAAAGAAAAGAAATTACAGAGAATGACTGAGAGTTTCGGCACAGAGAATGAGGAAAAGAATAGGGTTCAAATGCCGGAATTGAAGAGATACCACCCCTATTTATAGAGAATTTCGGCACTTACTTATCAAAACCCGAAAGTGCCCTTCCTGATAACTAACAATTAATCAAATAACAGGGGAAATTTTGACACCCCTTTTCCATAAAGAAACCGATTTCTTTCCCCCTCTAAGAGATGGAATTTCGGCCAACACTGCTCTCAGCAGGTAGCTCCTATCTTTTCTCCTTTATCTTAATCTATTCATACCTTTAGAAGAGGTCTAAATAACACCACCTCTCCCTACTATTATCAGCACAATATCCACATTATCCCAATCATTTAATCCCTCCTAAAATTAAGCCTCATTGCCGTCCCCCTCGTTGTTCCTTTTAAGTGCCGAAAATGGCCCAATGACATGGGCTCCTTGCGGCAAAAACTTGGGCCTCACCTCCTGCTATTGGTGCAAACCTAAAACTCCTCTGCAACACCACATACTACTGGGCCACAAACCCATTTTGCAACCTAAAGCACCGATACCATCTTTTAAACCCTATGGTACCCAAACAGAAATTTTAACCAAGGCTTCGGCCCAATCCTAGCCCAATTTAAACCCCTAACACTCAAATTAACACATTAAACATATCCACCCACTAAACGCATAGGCCCAATAATTCAGGATGTTACAGTTCTACCCCCTAAAGAAAAATTTTGGCCTCAAAATTACCTAATCAGAAAAGATGAGGGTATTACTTTTGCATTGCTTCCTCCGATTCCCAAGTAGCCTCCTCAGAACCGTGACTCTGCCATAGAAATTTAACCAATGGTACCGTCTTCCTTCGCAACACTTTGAGATCACGATCCAGATTTC
Organism: Gossypium rotundifolium; assembly: GCA_025506655.1. Taxonomy (NCBI): domain Eukaryota; kingdom Viridiplantae; phylum Streptophyta; class Magnoliopsida; order Malvales; family Malvaceae; genus Gossypium; species Gossypium rotundifolium. The sequence goes on along the minus strand of CP106729.1, from coordinate 135,876,917 downwards.
CACTGGTTCCTCTTCAAAGGTGAGGTCAGGTCTCACCTCAATTTCTTCCAAAGGCACCACGTGAGACAGATTCAAACGGTATCGTCTCAACATAGAGACATGAAACACATTGTGAATCTGGCTTAACTCTGAAGGTAGCTCAAGCTGATAGGCCACTGGTCCGACTCGTTTCAACACTCGGTATGGTTCGATAAATTTGGGACTTAATTTACCCTTCCTTCCAAACCTCAGCACTTTCTTCCATGGCGACACCTTCAAGAACACCTTGTCGATCCGGACGTAATCCCAAAAGCTCTTCTAGGAAAACATCAGGAAATTCCTTCACTATTCTAACATCCCCAACAGTTAGATCCTTGGCTTCCAAAGCCCGTACAAACATTAAAACTGCCTCGCATCCTTTTCTCACCATTCTTTTCTCTCTTAGGGCAGTCACCACATTCGATAGAAAATTCCCCCTTTCTTCTATCACCAACACTTCACCTCCCTCGGGGTTCTTAACACCATACACTTGGCTGCACAATCTAAGTTAGCTTGGTACTTCATCAGCCAGTCCATGCCTAATAATAAGTCGAACTCCCCGAACGGTAATTCCATCAGATCCGTCAGGAAAACTATTCCCTAAACTTTTAAAGGTACCTCCCGAAAAAGTTTATCTACTACCACAGATTGTCCTAATGAGCTAATTACTGGTATCGCCCTAGGGGTAATTTCAGAATCCAAACTTAAAGTTTCAGACACACACTAGCAACATATGAGTGTGTCGATCCAATATCAATTAATCCAGTATAAGGCAATCCAAAAATTAAAAATGTACCGGTTATAACATCTGGTGCGTCAGCCTCCTTTCGACGTCTGGCAACATAGACCAACCCCGGTTGCCTTGCCTCAGTGTTTCCTGCTCCTCAGCCTGGTGCTCCTCGGCCTCAACCAAAATCGTTACCACCTTTGGCTTGACCATGGCCCCTCTGCGGCTGTTGACCTCCTCTACCTGGCTGAGCATTTCCCTACCCTGCGGGTCCTACCTCATCCCGTGGATGAGGATAGTCTCTTATCTGATGATCTATAAATCCACACCTAAAGCACTTCCCACTGCCTGCCCAACACTCACCTACATGGAACTTACCACATCGAGCACACTTCCGTGTTTGGCTAGCAGCAACAGGTCTCTCAGCCCGTCTCGATCCATCTGATCTAGGCCTTTTCTAAGTACGCACGATTGTCCCTGATGATCCAAAATTTCTCTTACCTCCACCCCTATCTCTATCCCGATTCAGCTTTTCCGTCTGTTTCACCTCCTCAGCTATCTTAGCTTTCTCCACAAGCACAGTAAATTCCCTTTCTCGTTGTGGAGCTACCAACACACGTAGATCATCCTTTAGGCCATCCTCAAAACGAACACATCGCCCATGCTCTATGGCCACTATCCCTCGAGCATAACGACTAAGGCGTAAGAATTCTGCTTCGTATGCCGCCACCGACCTACTTTCCTAAACTAGATTCAAGAACGCTCTACGCTGCGCATCCACATAGCACGTTACAATGTATTTACTCTAGAACGCCGTTCTGAAGCAATCCCAGGTGATACGGTCAGCTACGGTACCATCCTTAACCATAAGCCACCATTGATATGCTTCGTCCCGGAGGAGGGACACTAGTCCCTTCAGCTTCTCCTCTTCCGTGAAGTCAAGATCATCCATTATACGCTCCATTGCTTCCAACCAATACTCCACTGTGCTAGGAGCTACACCAGAAATTCCCTTAAACACCTCTGCCCCATTGGCTCTAAGTCGCTCCAAAGATAGACTTTCTGCCCTGTGCCCATGCCCGCCCAAAGAACCCTCTCTAACACCCTCAACATCACCGAGATACCACATCATCTTTGACCACCGATCTCGAATTACGCCTCCACAATGGTGGCACTGGTACCTCATTCTCGACTCGTGACTGACCTACGGGTTCGACATAGCAATCCTACCTCTACCTCTACCACACACACCACGTCTCCTCGTGCTCATTCTACCGTTCGCGATTTATTTGATTAGAAATTTTATAAATTATTAATACTTTCTTCCACTGATTAATAACGGACAATCATATGGAAAGTAGTTTTAATAGTAGTTCTTTCGAATTCAAATCCTATCTACAAAGTTTAGTTCTCAAGTCTATATTTCCTAGTTTTAGAAATCACATACATACAACATCCATCACACATCAACATACAAGTAGCATCCATGAACTTACATTCATCACCGAGGGGTATTTTCGCTATTTCACTACCAGGGGTATTTTTGTAATTTTATCCTACAAGGGTATTTTGTAATTTTCCAAAATAGGGTATCTTGGCGATTTTGCAAAATAGGGGTATTTTGGTAATTTTGAAATTTGGGGTATTTCGGTAATTTTTTGCAATCCATGGGTATTTTGGGAAATTTTCTCAAACTTAGGGTATTTTGGGTAATTTACAAAATTAGGGGTATATAAGCAATTTTTATAAAGGCAGTGTGATGGTCCCTTTCAGGTTTTAGTTATAAATTTTGGCCCCTCAACAAGTCCCTGTGGCTAAGGTGAACAGTCACTATGCACCAGGTAGGATTCTAGTGAAGAGGAGGTGAGCCGCAAGGGCCGCTTAAATACCAAGCTCTTCCTGGATCCAATCCTAGACATGCGTATGCTTGTTACCACACCCTAACCATGTGACTTGTCCATAGACATGTTTAATTAGAAATTAAGTTTTATGGAATTTGGAGAATTGTTTATACTAAACCTAAAGTCCATCAAGCTCTTCTCATACTAGCCTACGTCTATATAAAGCCCAACAATACAAACCACATCAAGAGTTAGAATACTTACCTGCGTGGGCCATATCTCAACTGTATTTTTCTCAAACTTACATCATTTTTACAAACCACTACTAGACCCATTTCACAGCCCCAGTTTTGAACTGGGCTCTGATATAAAAAATGTAACACCCCAAACTCGACCCATACATCATGACCGGATCTGGTATGCTACGGGTTGAAACTTGAAAACTTTGTCCTGAAGGGTTTTGAAAATCTTAGTTTATTATAGCCGGTTAATCAAATAATTGTGAAATTTTTGAAACAACTTTAAGCATTCGCGTTGTTTGTGTTTGAAAAGCCCATTTACCATTTCATTTTATAATTAAGACTTTAAGGAAAAAAACATAAGTTTATAAAAACTTAACATAAAAAAAAAATAAATCGAAAACCTAAGTAATAGAGGCCTCATTACAAAAATATTCCCGAAAATTAAAATTCAAATGAAAAATCAAAAATAGCCTATGTAGATAAGAATCTTGATGGCCCCTCGAGTCCGCCTCGACTCCCATGTCCACGATCTGCTGCTCATCTGAAAAGTTGAGAAAAAATAATGGGGTGAGTCACAAGACTCAGTGTGCAAATCCCGAAAACACATAAAAGCCTTGGGCCCACAAACACATTATGGGCCTTGGCCCACACACAATGGAAACAGAATATTTCATGCAACATGGCCCATCCCAAACCTAAGTGTCCATCCTCTACTCACCCCCATACCAACCTTTACACCGTGGGGATTTCTACAATCAACCCTTCATCCGCTACACACAATTTCGATCACTATGAGACCTTTGTGGCAAAGCCACCGATCGCTATGCGACCTCAGTAATACATTATAGTATTCATGCTTATCTTGCTCATCATAAAGACTGATCACTATGTGACCTATGTGGCAAAGCCACCGATCGCCTCGCGACATGCTCCCCTTCCGTAAATCAATCAATCCCATCCCATGCATACATACATACATACAATAATCAAAACATTAAACTATCTAAATAGATCGCAGACTTTCACATACTTTGATACACATAGAAGAGTTTCTATGATTACGTACCTGGCATCCCTTGCCTACCCTTTGTGGGCATACGACTGTTCATACAACCTCTCTTTCTAGCTTTTAGCCCACAACATACATATAATATAAATTAATGAGTGTGATAGAGATCTACACACCTGGTTACCGTTAAGATGACACTCTCTATGTCGACACTATCAGAAGCCAATACGACTACTATCTGCCTAAGGTGCTATTTGAAGCCGATCCACAACCCGGTGGCCAATCTCTAATAGTAGACACTACTCGTTTCCTAAACTTAGGGATTGGGTTTACGGACCCAATCCTCTCCCTTGCCTGATCCATATTTGATTCCATCAAAATTCCTTGTCAGAACTACTATAACGAAATAAGGTTGTTAAACCATATCATATGATTAAGATCTTAAGTACGATAATGAATCTAACAGAAATCTAATGAAAACCTCTTACCTTGAAATCTAGAAATAGATAGGATACTTAGAGACTAATAGATTCTGGCTTTTAGAATCTAGATAATTTGATCTACTCTGATTTCCCGAGGTGTCGCCCCATGATGTGAACACAAGAACAATCCAAATGTTATTCAAAAGATAACCTTACCATGCCTATAAGCCTTTCAGCTTTGGCCTCCAAAAACTGAAAGTAAAGAAATGAACAGAAGAGATCAGCACCTACCTTAGCAGAGAATTCGGTAACTCCCAAAGAATTTCAGGCTAGAAGATCAAAAAGAGAGAAGATGATAGGAAGAAATTTATGCGGATTCGACTTTTAGTGGAGAAATTGACAAAAAGAATAGGAGGTATTCGGCTATGGAGATGAGAAGAAAGTTTAGAGTTTCGGCTTTTGAATGAAAGTGAAGATGAGAGAATTGGCTTAAAGATATTGGCTTTTGAAGAAATCAAAAGAAAAGAAATTACAGAGAATGACTAAGAGTTTCAGCACAGAGAATGAGGAAAAGAATAGGGTTCAAATACCGGAATTGAAGAGATACCACCCCTATTTATAGAGAATTTTGGCACTTACTTATCAAAACCAAAAAGTTCCCTTCTTGATATCTAACAATTAATCAAATAATATGGGAAATTTTGGCACCCCTTTGCCATAAAGAAACCAATTTCTTTCCCCCTCTAGCAGATGGAATTTCAGCCAACACTGCTCTCAGCAGGTAACTCCTATCTTTTCTCCTTTATATCAATCTATGCATACCTTTAGAAGAGGTCTAAATAACATCACCTCTCCCTACTATTATCAGCACAATATCCACATTATCCCAATCATTAAATCCCTCCTAAATTTAAGCCTCACTACCGTCCCCCTCCTTGCTCCTTTTAAGTGCCGAAAATAGCCCAAAGACATGGGCTCCTTGCTGCAAAAACTTGGGCCTCACCTCCTACTATTGGCGGCAACCTATAACTCCTCCGAACACATACCACGTTTTGCAACCTAAAGCACTGATACCATCTTTTAAACCCCATGGTACCCAAACAGAAATTTTAACCAAGGCTTCGGCCCAATCCTATCCCAATTTAAACCCCTAACACTAAAATTAACACAATAACATATCCACCTATTAAATGCATAGGCCTAATAATTCAGGATGTTACAATTTGACCGCCAAGAATGAGTAAATTTGAAATATTTTTCCAGCCATTGCTGCCCTTTTTTTCTAACATGTGTAAATGTCTTTTTTTCTTTAATTTTCTTGATGAGCCTTTCAAAGGAATATGAAAATTTCAAAATATGGAATTAGAGATATTTTTAATTATTTTATTGGTGTTTTCCAGCCTTCAAAAGTGATATCAATTGGCATTTTAAAACAAACCCGATTTGTCACTGTTGGTGGTGGTGCCCCTCGCCTAAAGGCACCAAAAAGAGGCTACTATTTTCTTTAAATTTTCCCATCTATTTCCATAAATATCTTGGTATCTAGAAACCCTCCTAATTACCCTTTAATCATTTTTATTTAGGAAAATTCAATCTTGATCATTCGAGAACTCAAATTTGACAATTCGAGAAGCGTAACTGTGGTAGATTGTGAGCTAGTGCATAGTTTCGACTTAATTGTTGAAGAAATTGATAATTGATTGAATAAAATAATTTTTTGATGGTATAGATACTGATTCTTCAGTATTTAATGGTGTTAGTTTCCATCCCAAATGCCCCAAACCAATAGTGAAGCCGTTAGACATTAAAAAAATATGTTTTGCAACAAACCAGCATAAATAACCTAGCCAATTTATATTTGAAAATTGTTATGGTTATGCTATTTGGATTGGATCCTTAAGATGGTGATTTAGGGATATTTAAGTGGTGTATTTATTTGATAAAATATTTTATTTTTAATTTAGGCTCGATTTAAGGTCTTAAGGAGAAATTGCGGGTTTCACCAGTATGCTACAGTAGTGCGAAAAATAAGGTGTGTGTCTTAACTTGTTAACTTGAATGTTTTAGTAATATTTTATATGATCTGAATGTGGATTAATCTTGCTGGTCCTACTTAGCTAATTGACTAACTAAATGTGTTAAAGTGACTAAATCAGGTACGTTACTGGCCTTAACTAAATGGCATGTTTACAAAATTGTGTGGTTGACTGAATAGTTGAATGTTTGTACTGTTATGGAAGGCTTGTTGATGTAATTTATGATTGATTGTATGTATAACATGTATTATTTTGGAAATAATTATTGAATGCCTAAAATCTTTTGGGGTAAAATGCCATGAAAAGTATTGAATGGAAAACTGCTATACATGCACTAGAAATATTTTCCTAAAGTGTTAAAGATTGATGGTATGATAAAATGTCACAGTATTGATGGTGAAAGTGAACACTTGATATGTGAACGTTATAATGTTTGCATGTAAACTATGCTACTGAAAGTAAATGTATGAAATGTGTATTTGATTGGAATATTGTATGGCATATCACATATGTATGAGGTAGGATATTGTGGTTGACGAAGGAGTTCCATGGAGTAATGGCAGCATATTAAATCCGTATTTATATGTAGTCAATGCACTGCATCGAGAGTACTTTGGAGATTGGAAATTTTATCACATTTTATGTTAAATGGTAGAATATTTTGCATTATGTTTATATGGTGGTTTAACCACAACAAGCTTTGCTTGCACAGTTTGGAGTTTGGTAGATGAGTTATAGGGAACTCATGGTGTGTAGTGGATGGTTGGGGTAGGAAATCAGTTTTTGCATTATGTTACGTTCATGACCCATTATAATTTGATATTGTTGCTATGATTGTGACACATGGATTTTTGTGTGATTGATCTTAAACTCATGCAAAATGTACTTTTTTATTAGACTCACACTACACTAGTTAGCTCACCCCATAATTGACAACCTTCTTAGGTAATGATCGAGACTAGGGTTGGACATGGCATGCGAACGTACGATAGAATTTGAAATTAGTTTCTATTTTATTTTATTTTATTTTATTCAAATTCCCTAAAATTATTTGAAATTTTTTTACTACAAAGCTGTTTGAACTATGGTTTGGGTTTATTTCTATTTTAGGGATTTTCATGCGTGCATAACTTCATATTTCAAATTGATTTATAAGTATATTTTGAAATTGGACTGAGCATGTTACATGGCTTAATAGATAATCTGTTTTCCGCTACAACAATATTTAATAGGGATTTTCAAAAGTAATGACGAGCAATGTGTCTTTCTTAAAATCATGCCAACATTACTAAATTGACTTAATAAAAGTTGAACTTATTAAATGAATGATTTCCCATTATAACAAAGGGTGTTTGAGGTTTTCAACTAGCGATAGGGTAGATTCATAGTTTAGGTGTTCAATGTGACCTTCATGATTCGGCCATAACGTCTAGGTCTGGTTTGGGAGGTTACATGAGCTGTAGAGAATCCGTAACAAATGTAAGACCTCAACCATTGGTAAGACATCCAACACTAGCACCCAGAACTATAAATAACCCTTAATGACATGTCATTTGTATCCTCAACACTAACGAGGTTCATACGGGCCAAGTTTCATATCTATATCATTTAGTCATATACATATCATTTCATGAATAGAATTCATCCATGTACTTTCCCATTTTCAAACATAACCTTTAATTTAATTAGCATTTCAACTTAGTTCATTTCATCCTTTACCACTTAACCAATAAATGAACTCAATCATAACATATATAGGTAGATATTATATCATAAAAACAATAAGTAATTTATTTAACTAAGTAACTATTAAACCAAGCTTTATTTGATAAAATGTTTTGATATAACAAATTGAAGTGTTTTTGAATAAAATTAAAATTGAATAAAATTAACAAAATGATTTATTTAAAATTGAAGTTTAAAGAGATAAATATTTTGAAAATCTACTTTGAACTCTTAGAAATTTTTTTGAAATAATTTTAAAATCAAGTTAAACTAGTTTTAACTAAGTAAGAATGTGTTTTTTTTAATCATTTTATCAATTCAAAATAATTTTCAAACAAGTCAATTTTTAAAACCCAGTATTCGGGGTTAGAATAATTATGGTCTATTGGTTGGGTCAGTGGTTCGGCTAGTTATTTAAGTTAGTTTTTGTGTTTAGGAACAAAATGAGCCTGCTGGTTTGGTGGTAAGTTATTAGCTTATTGTAAACTCAAAATTATATAGGGTTTTTCTATATATTTTTACCCCCTTTTTACTTAATAAATGTGTTTATCTTGAGTAATTATTATTGAAATAAGTGAATTTTACTTAGAAATTTTAGACATGAATTTAGAAAGTATGTGAAATTATGCTTAATTACATGATTTTCATACATATTTTATATTAATACATGTTAATTTATTAATGTATATATTTTTCTCTATGCAGGAAGTCCATTGGAGATAGAATTTAAATTAAACATGGACATGTACAAGTTGTCCATGTGGACGGAAACACCATTCAATTTGGGGCATGAGGTTAACTACTTGACCCAATAAAGAAGGTGATGAAAGATGGACATGTCTGCTAAGTTTTGGACTAAAAAACCGACCAACAAGGGGAACTAAGAGCCCAAATTCGACACTTAAAGGTGGCTGGCCAAAATATGTTTTGGGATAATTAATGAAAGGTCTTTACTGTTGGAAAATAATCAAAATTTAGCCCAACAACTTCTCTGTTGGAACCATCCACTCTATAGCTAATTTTAGCTTGAATCTGAAATTCAAATGGAGAACACTTGGTCATCCCTTGTTCCTTCAATCATGGCTGACCACATGAGAGATGGAAGGAAGGAAATTTAAACCTATTTTTAGTAAAATCAACCCTTTACCTTCACCTATAAATACCTTGCTATCCCTCATGCATCCCTCATCCCTCAAGATTCCTCTCTCACTCTCACTAGTTTCATCTTAATTCCTTTTCCTTTTTTCCCTTGCATAGCTGTCCATCTCTCCTCTGTCCTTTAGCCTCAAAAACTTTCTTAAAAGCACTCCTTAGCCGTCTACCCCTTAAACACTTAGCAAATGAAGCATCAATCAGAAATGAGGAGTACCTCAGTCAGATTAGATTCGAAAGGCTGCTGAGCTAAGTTAGTCAGAATAGATCTGAAAGGCTACTGAACTGAATAAAGTTTACACTTTCCTCTTGTTATTTATTTTAATAATGTTTGTTTTGAGTTTATTGTTTTTTACATCAATAATTACATTTTAAATCCTATTTCCTAGGATGATTATGTTAATTCAATAATGTAACACCCCAAACCGGTCAACACACCATGACCGAATCTGGCATGTCACGGAGTGAAAACATTTCGAAAAAAGCAAGTTATCGGTTTAATTTTAGCAAAAAATCTTCTTTGTTTGCTTTGTGTTGGCAGAAATCCGGTGCATGTATAGTTGAAAATGTTTAGTTGCTTGAAATCCCAAAAGGCTTATTAAAACTCGTTTATCATTCATTACTTAAGAAAAATGTTAAAGTCTACTGAAACCCGAGTAAATTCTTAGTTAATTTAAAACTGTTTGGTTTTGAGCTTGGAAAACTTAGATTTTGAAAATCACATAAGTTAACTTTGTTATCCTCTTGTAAATATTGTTACCCGATGGTAAGATTTAGGAAACCCGTTGTATAGTATAATTTTCAGAAACTTTGATTATCAGGTTATTTAAAACATGCTAGACAATTTACCTAGCAACATTTAGAAAATTAAAGTAGATATAATAAAACCCAAAATAAAAATACTAATGGCCTTGTTACAAACCCAAATAAAACCAAAATATAAAGTTAAAATACCCAAGTCGAAATCCATGTAAAATCGAAGATAAATGTCGCATGGCCACCTCGAGTCCACCCGGGTCCTCATCCGTGATGTACGAGTCACCTGAAAAGATAAGGAAGAAGGTGAGTCACTAAGACACAGTGCATAATCCCCCTCCCAATTATATCAACATTCTTACACAGGTCCTAATCAAGCAAACATATCATGCACCCAAACCTAGCCATCCACAACTCCATTTTCTACCCCGTGTGGTACCAAACCACTGGTGGTGCCAAACCACTAGTGACCCAAAGTCACTGATATCGATAATAATGTGGTGCCAAACCACTGGTGACCCAAAGTCATGAATAATTCATATGTGGGGCCAACCCACGTTGTGATACCAAATCACTGGTGACAATCCTATTTTATCAAATGTGGGGCCAACCCACTGTGGTGCTAAGCCACTAGGACGAGTCACTATGAGGTGCCAAACCTCTGGTGACCCAAAGTCACGAATATCAACTGTGGTACCAAACCACTGGTGACCCAAAGTCACAGATATCAATCTTCCCCCCTCTCATATCACCCACAATAATGCACATGCATATACATATCATGCCAACATGCTTAATCATTAAACACATATAGTAAACCATAGCATATGCAATTTCATCAGAATCAAATATCTTAAACTTATCAAACAGACTTACCCAAATCCTTGCTCATACCCATAAGGGTACCAAATCGAAATCTACACAGTTTCGGATTTTAACTAAGTTTTAGGTTATTAACAAGTTTACATAGATTATGAAGTGTGTAAGTTACACACCTGGTTACTAACGCGACTACTGAATCTGAAGATCAAGATCTAATGCACTAGATCCCCCCTTTTCTACATTCAGCCAATGACCACTATTAGCAAAAAGCCATTGGGCTACACTTGTAAATCCTGGAAAGTTAATGCATCCAATAACCATCCTTACCTTAGCGCTTTTTGATCACCAGACACAACCCGAGATATATGAGATAGAGCCTTCCCTACAATCGGTCAAGACATTAAACCACATAACTAATAGCCTTCGACTTTTCAAAAGAATAAGAGAAAGATTAAGTCGATATTTAACCTTACCATAGTCTTTAACGAAACCGATTGATAGAGAATAGATGATCACGATCCACTGCTTCAAAATCTCGGAGAACCTACGAGAATCCGATCTCACAGATGATTAAGAATCAAGACAAACGCCAAAATTTGGCTTTTGTTCCATATGAATCGACAGAGAAAGAAAAAAGAAGACACAAGAGATTTGGCCAAGGACACTTACCCCCTCCACAACCGATTAGAGAAGAAGACCAAAGAGATCTACCCTTACTTGGCATTCGGCCAAAGTGTTGAAATAAGAAGAGGAGAGTAAAGGGAGATTTCGGCAATGGTGGTGGAACAATCAAAGGAGTTTCAGCTATGGCTTTTGAAAGAAGAGCAAAAGAGATTCGGCTTTGCAAGGAATCAAGAAGAGATTGATGAACTTTGGCACAAGAGAAGATGAAGAGACAAGAAAGTTGCCAATTTGAGAAGAAGAGATGTTGATGGGGTTTTGAAACAAATATGAGAGAAAGAAAAGAAAGAAATGGGGAAGAAGGAGATTCAGCCACTGGTGGTTTTGGTTTCAAAGGAAGAAAAATCCAAATGGTTCTTTTGGGGATTCGGCTAGATGCTTCAAAAGGGAATTCGACAAGTGCCAAAAAAAAGGTTTCGATTTTGCTTCTCAACTGACTGAACCAAAGCTTGACTAGCTGAAAATGACACTAAAGAATTTCAGCACTCCCCCCTAGTTTTCCAACCGATTACTCTTCCTCACACTAGAGTTCAAATTTTGGCAAACTCTTCAAACTTCTCCTAGCCAACCGTTCAAATGAGTCTATAATGATCACACTCCTAAATTCTCTCTTCTCCACCCGTTTAAATCTGTTGACTTGTTCAATAGTTATCCATCAGAGTTTGAGCTGAGCACAACTCCTCCCCTCTCTGGCGTCAAAATGAAATCCTCAAAGAGGGATCCCTGCAGCTCGAACCTCAGCTCCCTTCCTCTGCTTGTGGCATCATTGACTAAGGCCCTAAGTGGCACCTCCTTGCCACTTTGCCAAGGCTTTCTTTATGCTACAGTTTACCACAAAATATTCTTAACCCCTAGCTCCTTCAGCTCCCCTGAACCAATGCTTGAAAATAAAATTTTTCCTATAGTTCGAGCCAACCCTTGGCTTATATCTAGACCCTAAAACACCTCAATTAATAACACAACTCAAGCCATACACATGAAAATAGTTCAAATATAATAGCCCCTATTTAAGGATGTTACAGTTCTACCCCTCTTAAAAATAATTTTGACCTCGAAATTACCTGGTCAAAAGAGTTGAGGGTATTGCTGCCTCATCTCATCCTCTGGTTCCCACGTAGCTTCTTCCATGCCATGGTTTCACCATAATACCTTCACTAATGGAACTGATTTCTTGCGTAAAACCTTCACATCCCGATCTAGAATATGTACTTGTTCCTCTTTCATGGTCAAATTTGGGTTCACCTCAATTTCCTCCATCGATACAACATGCGATGGATCTGAACGGTAGCGCCTAAGCATGGAGATGTGGAATACATCATGTATCTGACTCAGCTCTGCTGGCAACTCGAGCTGATAAGCTGCTGGTCCCACTCGTCTCAATACCTTATATGGGCTAATAAACCTTGGGCTTAGCTTGCCTTTTCTTCCAAATCTCAATACTTGCTTCCATGGCGAGACCTTCAAGAAAACCCTGTCACCCACTGCAAACTCTATATCTCTTCGCTTAAGATTGACATATGACTTTTGCCTGTCCAAAGCTTCCTTTAGACGAGCTTGAATTAATTTGACCTTATCCTTAGTTTCAGCAACTAACTCCGGTCCCAACATCTGACGCTCACCCAACTCTGTCTAGCACGTAGGTGTACGACACTTCCTACCATACAACGCCTCATATGGTGCCATCTTAATGCTTGCCTGGTAACTATTGTTGTATGCAAATTCAGCTAATGGTAGAAACTCTTCCCAGCTACTGCTGAAGTCCAAAACACAGCCCCTCAGCATGTGTTCCAAGATTTGTATCACCCTTCCCATTGTCCGTCATTGATCGGATGAAATGCCGTACTAAAATCCAACTGCGTACCCAACGCCTAATGCAATGCTTTCCAGAACCTTGACGTGAATTTGGGATCCCTATCCAAGATGATTAATACTGGCACACCGTGCAACCTCACCATCTCTACCACATATAGCTTAGCTAACTTCTGAAGTGAGTAATCAACCCTCACCTGTATAAAATGAGCTGATTTAGTCAAACGGTCCACAATCACCCAGACTAAGTCCTTCTTACTAGGCGTAAGGGGTAGCCCACTGACAAAGTCTATAGTGATCCTTTCCCACTTCCTCTGAAGAATCTTCACCGGCTGAAGTAAACCCAACGGCAACTGATGCTCAGCTTTGACCTGCTGACACGCCAGACACTTACCCACAAACTCAGTCACTTCCCGCTTGACACTGCCACTAAAATCGCTTCTCAGAATCTCGGTACATCTTGCTACGTCCAGGATGCATAGCATATAGGCTACTATGTGCGTCCTGAAGGATCCTCTGCCTTAACTCGACGTCCTTCGGCATACAAGCTCTCCCTTGAGAACACAACACTCCATCGTTGGTCAAGCTGTAACCTTCAAAACCACCACTCTGCACTTGCAACCTCCGAGCATTCAAGCCCTTATCCACTAATTGTTTCTCTTTAATCTGCTCTACCTAAGAATGCTTAACCTGCAATTCAGCCAAAAGACTCCTGCCATCATACAAGCTAAGATGAGCAAACATCTCTCTCAGGTCCGACACTACCTTACGACTCAACGCGTCCGCTACCACGTTAGCCTTGCCCGGATGATACTCAATTGAATAGTTGTACTCCTTCAACAACTCAATCCATCTGCGCTGTCTCAAATTCAAGTCCTTCTGAGTTAAGAGATACTTCAGACTCTTGTGGTCCGTGTAGACTATCACTTCTCTCCGTACAAATAGTGTCTCCATATTTTAGGGCGAAAACCACTGCAGCCAACTCCAAGTTATGTGTCGGATAGTTAACTTCATGCAATCTCAGCTGTCGAGACGCATATGCCACTACGTTCCCTTCTTGCATCAGCACACATCCCAAGCCAGTATGTGATGCATCACAGTAGACCGTGAATTTCTTTCTTGCCTCAGGCTGAATCAAAACCATTGCTTCCGTCAGAATCTTCCTCAACTTGTCAAAACTTTCCTGTTGTTTCTCAGACCACACAAATGGAACTCCTTTCCTCAATAACTTGGTCAACGGTGCTGCGATCAGTGAAAATCCTTCTACAAATCTTCGGTAATACCCTGCCAAACCTAGAAACTTTGAATATCCGCAACCGACTTAGGCGGTTTTCAGTCCAACACTACCTCAATCTTGCGAGGGTCCACTCTAATCCCTTCAGCTGGCACTACATGACCTAAGAAAGTCACCTCCCTCAGCCAAAACTTGTACTTACTGAACTTGGCAAATAACTGTTTCTCCCTTAGAATTTGCAAAACCACCCGCAAGTGCGTATCATGATCCTCCTCAGGCCTTGAGTACACCAATATGTCGTCTATGAATACCACGACAAACTGGTCCAAGTACGATTGGAACACCCGATTCATCATGTCCATGAATGCTGCCGGTGCGTTAGTCAACCCAAACGGCATTACCAAAAACTCGTAGTGCCCATACCGCGTGCGAAACGTCGTTTTGTGGATATCAGCCTCCTTCACCTTAAGCTGATGATACCTCGACCTTAGATCGATCTTTGAGAAAATCGATGCCCCCTTAAGCTAATTAAACAAGTCGTCTATCCTCGACAACGGATACTTGTTCTCGATCGTCAGCTTATTCAACTGGCGGTAATCTATACCCATCCTCATTGTACCATCTTTCTTCTTAACAAAGAGCACTGGCGCTCCATAAGGCGAAACACTTGGTCGGATAAAACCCCGCTCCAACAACTCCTGAATCTGAGCCTTCAGCTCCACCAATTCCTTTGGCGCCATTTTATACGGAGCAATAAACACTGGCGCAGTTCTAGGTAACAGGTCTATACCAAATTCAACTTCCCATTCGGAGGCAGACCCGGAAGTTCTTCTGGAAATACGTCGACAAATTCCTTCACCATTCAGATATTCTCTACGGTTGACTCCTTAGCCTCCAAAGCGCACACAAGAACCATGAACGCTTCACAACCCTTCCTGACCATCTTCTCAGCTTTCAAAGTAGACACCACGTTGGATAGATAATCTCTTCTATTACCTACCATCACCACTTCTTCACCCTCAACCTTTTTCAAAACCATGTGCTTAGCCGGGCAATCCAAACTTGCCTGGTACTTCACCAGCCAGTCAATCCTAAGAATCAGATCGAACTCCCCAAACGGCAGTTCTATCAGATCAGCCACAAAAACTACCCCTTGGAGTTCTAGGGTACATCCCTATCTGACTTATTTACTTCTACAGAGTGACCTAGAGGGCTAATTCATCGTCATCTCCCTAGAAGTAGTTTCAAAGTCTAGGTTCATGGTCTCTACTATGCTACTAGCAACATACGAATGCGTCAAACCCACATCTATCAAAGCAGTATAAGGTAGTGCAAAGATTAAGAACATACCAGTTATGACGTCTGGTGCGTCGCCCTCCTCTCGAGCCTCGCTACATAGACCAATCCAAGTTGTCTTGCTTTAGTGTTGCCTGCACCTCTGCTCCGGTGCTCCGCGGCCCCGACCAGAACCATTACCTCCTCTACCAGAACCACGACCCATTTACGGTTGCGGTCCCTCATTCCTAAACTGAGCAAGGCCCTAACCTCAGACTGAATCCTGGCTAGCTTCCGTGGACAGTCCCTCACACGATGATCCAATGACCCACACTCAAAGCACCCTTTGCCACCGGTCCAACATTCTCCCCAATGAGATTTTCCACACCGCTTACACTACGCTGGTCCCTGATTAGCATCAACAGGCCTCTCAAACTGATTTGACCCACCATGCCTAGCCCTTTTCTAAGAATTTCTGGCTGAACCAGAAGATCCAAAACCTCTCTTTTGTCTATTCCTATCCGAATTCTGTCTCATAGATTCCTTGACCCCTTCGGCTGTCTTAGCCTTCTCTACCAATATGATAAACTCTTGCTCCTGCTGTGGAGCAATCAACAATCTCAGCTCATCCTTCAGTCCGTCCTCGAACCTGACACATCACTCATGCTCCGTAGCCATGATACCTCGGGCATACCGGCTCAACCTTAAGAATTCTACCTCGTACTCTGATACGGACTTATTCCCCTGAACCAGCCTTAAAAACGCCTCTTTTGTGTATCAACATAACTAGACCCAATATATTTCTTCTGATAAGTCGCCTTGAAATAATCCCAAGTGAGATCATCCGTTGCAGCACTATCCCGAACTGTGAGCCACCACTGGTATGACTCATCCCGGAGAAGCGACACTATCCTTTTTAGTTTCTCCTCAGCAGTCAGATCTAAATCGTCCATGATTCGCTCCGTCACCTCCAACCAATACTCAGCTGATTTGGGCACCACACCAGAAACACCTCAAAATACCTCAGCTCCATTGGCTCGGAGTCACTCAGATACAAATTTCTGAGCGCCCATACCTCCACCTGCTCTAGCCACCCTCTTAAGAATTCGCAGCATCGCCTGCGATACTACATCATCCCTCGTCTGATCCTGATACTCAACACCAATAGCTGGTGGTGGTGGCATTTCATTCTCCGACCCCGACTGCACCCCATCGGCTCGATACGATCATCTTACCCTGACCCGTCCACATATATTATGACCTCGCCCTCGAGTGCTCATGTCTAATATCACGATTTAATCTACTTTAAGAAATTTTATGCATTAACCTCTGTTCCACTGATTACCCACGAACAAGTTTTATGTAAAGAAGTTTAGTAGTAATTTTTTCGATCATTACAAAGTTTTCATTTCAAGTCTTCTACCCTAACTCAGAGAATCACATTCATTCATCAACAACATCCACCACACACACTCACCACTTGTAGGGGTACTCTCGTCATTTCACTACCTGTGGGTATTTTCGTAATTTATCCTATCAAGGTATTTTAGTAATAAATCGGGGTTAATTCAGAAATCTTTACAAATCATAGGTATTTCAGAAATTTCAAAAATCAAGGTATTTTGGTAATTTTTTTTAGATCTAAGGTAGTTTTTACAAATCAAGGGGTAATTTGGTGATTTCAAAACTAGGTTTTTTATAAAACAATGTAGCTAGTCCCTTTCGGGTTTTAATTATTGAATTTAGCCTGTGAATAAGTCCTCTTGGTTAGGGTGAACCGTCACTACGTACTAGGTAGGATTCGAACGAAGAGGAGGTGAGTCACTAGGGCTGCTTAAATACCAAGCTCCCCTTGAATCCAATCCTAGACATGCGTACAACTGTTGCCATACCCTTAACTCGGTGACTTACTCACGGGTTTGTTTGATTGATCTTTAAGTCTTATGTAATTTTGAGTTGGAGTAAGCTAATCATAGGGTTCAATAGCTCCTAACCTACTAATCTACGATCTTTCACATACAAACCACACAATGATTAGCGGTACTTACCTGGGCGGATTGGTGCCGGAGACTCGGTGCCATGCTTCCCAAACCATATATTTCCACAAAACTTTTTTTGAAACCCTACTTTTAAACATTTTGGGCCTCGGGCCCACAGCCGAGCCTTTGAGCTTGGCTCTGATACCAAAAATGTAACACCCCAAACCCGGTCAACACACCATGACTGAATCTGGCATGTCACAGAGTGAAAAATTTGAAGAAAGCAAGTTGCCGGTTTAATTTTAGCGAAAAAGCTTCTTTGTTTGCTTTGTGTTGGCATAAATCCGGTGCATGTATAGTTGAAAACGTTTAGTTGCTTGAAATCCCAAAAGGCTTCTTAAAACTCGTTTACCATTCATTACTTAAGAAAAACGTTAAAGTCTATTGAAACTCGAGTAAATTCTTACTTAGTTAATTTAAAACTGTTTGGTTTTGAGCTTGGAAAACTTAGATTTTGAAAATCACATAAGTTAACTTTGTTATCCTCTTGTAAATATTGTTACCCGATGGTAAGATTTAGGAAACCCATTGTATAGTATAATTTTAGAAAACTTTGATTATCAGGTTATTTAAAACATGCTAGGCAGTTTACCTAGCAACATTTAGAAAATTAAAGCAGATATAATAAAACCCAAAATAAAAATACTAATGGCCTTGTTACAAACCCAAATAAAATCAAAATATGAAGTTAAAATACCCAAGTCAAAAATCCATGTAAAACCAAAGATAAATGTCGCATGGCCACCTCGAGTCCACCCGGCTCCTCATCCGCGATGTACGAGTCACCTGAAAAGATAAGGAAGAAGGTGAGTCACCAAGACTCAGTGCATAATCCCCTCTCGATTATAGCAACATTCTTACACAGGTCATAATCAAGCAAACATATCATGCACCCAAACCTAGCCATCCACAACTTCGTTTTCTACCCCGTGTGGTACCAAACCACTGGTGGTGCAAAACCACTGGTGACCCAAAGTCACTGATATCGATAATAATGTGGTGCCAAACCACCGGTGACCCAAAGTCACGAATAATCCATATGTGGGGCCAACCCATGTTGTGATACCAAATCACTAGCGACAATCCGTTTTATCAAATGTGGGGCCAACCCACTATGGTGCTAAGCCACTGGGACGAGTCGCTATGAGGTGCCAAACCTCTAGTGACCCAAAGTCATGAATATCAACTGTGGTACCAAACCACTGGTGACCCAAAGTCACAGATATCAATCTTCCCCCTCCTCTCATATCACCCACAATAATGCACATGCATATACATATCATGCCAACATGCTTAATTATTAAACACATATAGTAAACCATAGCATATGCGATTTCATCAGAATCAAATATCTTAAACTTATCAAACGGACTTACCCGAATCCTTGCTCATACCCATAATGGTACCAAATCGAAATCTACACAGTTTCGACTTTTAACAAAGCTTTAGATTATTAACAAGTTTACATAGATTATGAAGTGTGTAAGTTCCACACCTGGTTACTAACGCGACTACTGAATCCCGAAGATCAAGATCTAACGCACTAGATCCCTCATTTCCTACATTCGACCAATGACCACTATTAGTAAAAAGCCATTCGGCTACACTTGTAAATCCCAAAAAGTTAATGCATCCAATAACCATCCTTACCTTAGCACTTTTTGATCACCAGACACAACCCGAGATATACGAGATAGAGCCTTCCCTACAATTGGCCAAGACCTTAAACCACATAACTAATAGCCTTCGGCTTTTCAAAAGAATAAGAGAAAGATTAAGTCGATATGTAACCTTACCACAGTCTTTAACGAAATCGATTGATAGAGAATAGATGATCACGATCCACTACTTCAAAATCCCGGAGAACCTAAGAGAATCCAATCTCATAGATAATTAAGAATCAAGACAAATGCCAAAATTTGGCTTTTGTTCCATATGAATTGACAGAGAAAAAAAAGAAGATACAAGAGATTTGGCCAAGGACACTTACCCTCCTCCACAATCAATTAGAGAAGAAGACCAAAGAGATCTACCCTTACTTGGTATTCAGCCAAAGTGTTGAAATAAGAAGAGGAGAGTAAAGGGAGATTTCGACAATGGTGGTGGAACAATTAAAGGAGTTTCAACTATGGCTTTTGAAAGAAGAGCAAAAGAGATTCGGCTTTGCAAGGAATCAAGAAGAGATAGATGAACTTTCGACACAAGAGAAGATGAAGAGAAACGAAAGTTGTCAATTTGAGAAGAAGAGATGTTGATGGGGTTTTGAAACAAATATGAGAGAAAGAAAAGAAAGAAATAGGGAAGAAGGAGATTCGACCACTGGTGGTTTTGGTTTCAAAGGAAGAAAGACCCAAATGGTTCTTTTGGGAATTCAGCTAGATGCTTCAAAAGGGAATTCGACAAGTGCCAAAAAATGGTGTCGGTTTTGCTTCTCAACTGACTGAACCAAAGCTTGACTAGCCGAAAATGCCACTAAGGAATTTTGGCACTCCCTCTAGTCTTCCAACCGATTACTCTTCCTCACACTAGAGTTCAAATTTTGATAAACTCCTCAAACTTCTCCTGGCCAACCATTCAAATGAGTCTGAAATGATCACACTCCTAAATTCTCTCTTCTCCACCCATTTAAATCTGTTGACTTGTTCAACAGTTATCCATCAGAGTTTGAGCTGAGCACAACTCCTGCCCTCTCTGGTGTCAAAAAGAAATCCTCAAAGAGGGATCCCTGTAAGTCGAACCTCAGCTCCTTTCCTCTGCTTGTGGTGTCACTGACTAAGGCCCTAAGTGGCACCTCTTGCCACTTT
The DNA here is from genome assembly GCA_025506655.1 of Gossypium rotundifolium. Lineage (NCBI taxonomy): Eukaryota > Viridiplantae > Streptophyta > Magnoliopsida > Malvales > Malvaceae > Gossypium > Gossypium rotundifolium. The sequence goes on along the minus strand of CP106729.1, from coordinate 135,856,325 downwards.
GCCAAGGCTTTCCTTATGCTACAGTTTACAACAAAATATTCTTAACCCCTAGCTCCTTCAGCTCCCCTGAACCAATGCTTGAAAATAAAATTTTTCCTATAGTTCGAGCCTACCCTTGGCTTATATCTAGACCCTAAAACACCTCAATTAATAACGAAACTCAAGCCATACACATGCAAATAGTTCAAACATAATAGCCCCTATTTAAGGATGTTACAGATAAGATCTATTTTATTCATGTTTAACATGTTTATGCCTCAATCAATCATGTTTTCAATTAATATCATGATGCATTTCATTCATACGTGATTAGGTGCACTCAGATTAGCTAAACGATCCTAACCAAATGGTGGCTAGTAGACACATAATTGAAAAATTCAATGCTCAATTTAGATCCTTAAACCCGACTAAGTTGAGGTTCATAATATCATTAGTTAACTCTATTGCCTTGCATAGTTTTTAGGTTTATGTAATTAAACTATTGCAAATGTAAATCTCCCTGTGACCTAACATAAATGCTAATAAACCCTTAGTTAATCATTAAAATGCATATCTAACTAAGTGAAAGACTCCTAAATGACTTAATTTGGTTTCCAAACTCATGAAAGATCTAATTGACATGGAAGTATTTACGAATGTTGTTAAGAATGATAAAGTAAATTAAATTGATTAATATAATTATCCTAGCCCATTTAATATTGATTTTTTTTGTTGCTAAAGCCATTCATTCATACATTAGGTAAATTGCATCTAGATTAGAATTACTAGGGATCAATCTTTACATCTAATTAATTTACTTAGTTTAATCAGCACCATCCAAATTATTGAATTTTTACATCAAATTATGAAGTTATAATTTTACAAATATTTGGTTAAGCTTATACAGTGCATGTGGAGATGATAACTTATTTTTACTTACTTATCACTTGAACGACTACGTACACTTGCGAAAACCGTGTTACAAGTTTTTGGCACCGTTGCTCGGGACAATTGCCTTAATCATTTCATTTTTGAAATTATTTTTACAATTTGGTTTTTATTTTTATTTATTTATTTTAACCATACTAATTTATTCTTTATTTTTTATTTTTTTATGATTTATTTTCAGATGTTTTATGAACATAGATCAAATCATTGTTCTATTACCCGTGGCCCTAAAATCGATGAACTTTTAGACAAAGAAGATGTGAGAGATCTGCTCAAAGACAAATAGAGATGGACCTTGGAAATCAAAATGATGGACAAGGTAATGGAGTCAACCAAGTGCACAACCCAATTCTTATTGCTAATAGGTATCGTGCCATCAAACAATACATTGTGCTACACTTCAATGAGTTAAATTCAAGAATTAGAGGGCCAGATATCAAGGCTCTCCAATTTGAGTTGAAACCAGTGATGTTTCAAATGCTCCAAACGGTGGTCCAGTTCAGTGGTATGCCCACGGAAGATCCACACTTACACCTTTGGTTATTCATGGAGGTAAGTTGTAACACCCCAAACCCGGTCTATGCGTTGAGACTAGATTTGGTTTGTTACATGATTCGAGCTATTCTTAAAACTTTAATGAGTTGAAACTACAATTTTATATAAAGGGTTTAAAATTTTGAAGGGTATTTGATTTTGATAAATATTTGAAACATTAGTTGAAAATTCATTGTATTATTAAAAACCAGTTAAGAGATTTGTTAAAGAGTTAACAATAAAAAGAATTATTTATAAAAGAATTTCATATACTTGAAAACCCAAATTTATTTTTATAAAGCATCATATAATCATAGCCCATGATTTAAAAGTCCAAAATAAAGTTTAAATTCCAAACACATATAAAATCCATAAGTTATTTATAGAGGCCATTTATTACAACATCCCAAAATAGTAAAAATAATTATTAAAAGTTCAGAGTTTTAAATAACCCATATTTAGCAGTATGGCCTCCACGAAGTCATCCTCAGCCCAAGTCCACATCAATTTCCATTACCTGAGATGGAAAAATAAAAAGGGGGTGAGTTACTTAGAACTCAGTGTGTAACTCACTTACCACCATTATTGGGCGGTTATGGGGATATTATCTTGGGCTTGAGCCCAATTCGAATTCAACAATATATCATGAATCAAAACAATTAATAATGCATGTAAAAAAATGAAATTCCCAACCCATGCCTAATATCCATCCGCTAACACCCGTACCAACCATCACACTGTGGGGATCAAGTCAACCCACCCCGCCATCACACCAATCGTAGGCATTAAGCCTTTTTATAATTGTGGCATAGCCACCGAACTAGAGGCAATAAGTCGATATTGTGGCGAGAGCCACCGAACTAGAGGCAATAAGTCGATATTGTGGTGAAGCCACCGAACTAGAGGCAATAAGCGATATTGTGGCAATGGCCATTCTTCTCTTCATATATCCCACCCATGCAATTATACATGTACTTTAAAATATAAAATTTATTAACAATACATAACATGGTGGGTTTATCAATAACATTTATTTGGCCCATAATTATAGCAATTTGTCCATTTAGCGGTTTAGTGGGCTTTGGCCCATTTACCAAACTAGAGTGTTTTGGCTAAATTTTAACGAACTAGAGTATTTTGGCCCATTTTCACGAACTAGAGTATTTACGGCCCATTTTCACGAACTAGAGTATTTACGGCCCATTTTCACGAACTAGAGTATTTACGGCCCATTTTCACGAAACATCCAATTTTCATAATAACAATAATTTCTCGAGGGCATTTTCGTAATTTTCACGATTTAGTCATTTTTTTCAGATTTTCGTCAAAATATAAATTTTACGTTTTTACCAATCCAATCGCTTTTACGATTTACTTTCATACCAAATTTGACATCCAACCAAAATAATGAGTGTGAAATTACACACCTCGATACCGTGAGTACTAACCCTTCTCGCTCCTAAGACCTAAAATATATTTTGATTCGTTAGATAACTAATTCAGTAAAAATAATCTTAATCGATAATGGATCCAAAATCTTACCCTCTTGATTTTGAATCACTTGATTTTCGGCTTTGCCTCGTTTATCGATTCACTAGCACGAGAATCCACCAACGATAACGGCTCGGAGGTTCGTACTACTTGAATAATGGACTACTTTGGAAGATGGCCCACAACCCGGTGGAAAATCCCGATTGCAAACCGCTCTTCGCTTGAATGGGGATTTCTGGATCCGCCCTCTTAACGTGACTAACCACCGCCTTTTCTTCCCTATCTTGACGGTCTTCAAGATCCAAAGGAATTTAGTTAGATCTAAAATAATATCAAATATTACTAGAGATTTAAAGAGATTTGATTTCCTTACCAAAATGAAACGTTTCCAACGTTTCCACGATTCTCCGATCACTTGAATTCCAATCTCGTTATTGCACTAAATAATAACGAAGAAACGTTATTAGTATGAACTTTATATCAATCCAAAAAAGACCTCATAAACCAATGATATTCTACCATAATATCACTAATCAATAAATCGAAAATGGAAAGTAGAACCCTTACCTATGATCCACGATCGAAAAGAAAAGATTGAGGTTGGTGTTTGTGAGAGTTGGAGAATTCGCTATGCAACCAAGAAAAGAGAAAATAATTTCGGTTATGGCACTCTAACATTCTGCTAAAGGAATGTTTGAAGAAGAATCTTTGATTGAAATAATTAGAATATGAGAAGGAGATGGTGATGAGGTAGTTTGATTTCAAAGAGAAAAGAAGATGAAAGGAAAAAAATAGACCTTTAGGATTTAGTGCATTCTACCATGGCAAAAGAAAAAGAAAGAGACTGATTTTGGTATGGTTGATTTCGACAAGGAGAATACAAAAGAAAATTGACAAGATGGATGAAAGTGACCAAATGGTCAAAGATTTTGGCTTTGCCAAATGCAAAAATTCGCCAAGAGGGATGTTGATAGGAGAGGAAATAAAATTCTGCACAAAGTGCAAAGAACAACCAAAGAGAGAAAAGAATTTTTCAGCCAAAACTAACTCAAAATTTAGGCTCCTCCTATACCAAATTGCCGTCCAGCACATGGTCAATTGGCCATGATTTCTTTCCAAATTTTCCCTTGATAAGTGCCTTATGTTCCCCTATCTTTCCTTAAACCTTTGATTCCATGCCATAAGTTAGTTGTTTCCTTAATCCATTTGATTCATTCAAGATAGTTGCTTTACCCTCTCAAAGACTTCAATAAGTAAAAGATTTTTCCTTTAAAATCTAAACACCAAAGATCGCAAATTTAAATTGAGGTGTTACATAAATGATTTATTCAAGATAGTTGGTGTGGATGAAGATGCATTGAGGTTCTATTTACGAGATCGAGATCGAGCAAGAGCATGGCTGAATTCATTGCCACTTAGTTCAATATCTACTTGGTAAGAATTAGCAGAAAGTGTTTTGGTAAAATATTTTCCACCAAGTAAGAACGCAAAGTTGTGTAATAAGATAATAACTTTCCAACAATTGGATGATGAGTCTTTATACGAGGCATGTGAAAGATTCAAGGAATTACTTCTCAAGTGTCCTCATCATGGGATTCCTCATTGTATCCAATTGGAGATGTTTTATAATGGTATCAACACACATAAAAGATTAATGGTGGATGCTTCTGTGAATGGTGAGATTTTTTCTAAGTCTTATAATGAGGCTTATGAGATCATTGAAAGGATTGCAAGCAATTATTGCCAATGGCCGATGAGTCGAGCAGTTTCAGGAAGACGTGTAGCCAGAGTGCATGAAGTGGATGCACTGAATTCACTCTCTACTCAGGTATCTTTTATTTTCTCTACGTTAAAATAGTTTACCATTAATGGTTTGAATAATTTTACAGCTCAATCACCAAGTTAGTATGAAGTAGTTTCTTATTTATAATGTGGGAATGGTCATTTTTTCGAGAATTGCCCTTCAAATCTCGAATTAGTTTGTTACATAAGGAACCGATATCAAAATAGAAGTGGACAAGGACCGCAGTCCAACTTCTATAATCCTTCATGGCAGAACCATCCAAACTTTTCCTAGAGTAACCAAAGAAATGGACCAAACAACAATCAGATACAACATAGACCTAACCAACCCCAAGGGTTTAACAAACAAGCCCCAAAACCACCCCAAGCTGAATCATTGAACAATTTGGAGGACTTGTTGAAGGCGTACATGGAAAAAAATGACACCTTGATCCAAAGTCAAGCAACAACATTGAAAACTCTTAAGAACCAGATAGGTCATTTACTACTGAGCTTCGTAGTAGACCACAAGGAACCTTACAGAGCGATGCAAAAAATCTGAGAAATTTGGGTAAGGAGCATTGCAAAGTGGTTGAGTTATGAAGTGGTAAGATTTTGGAACCTAAAGAGGTTGTAGTTGAAGATGGGCCTACTGAAAAGGAGGAAAGTCAACCAATAGTTGAAGTTCCTACACCAAAAAAGCCAAATTTGGAAAATTTGATGAAGTAAACCCTAAACTAGTAAATTTTGAAAAACGAACACCTCCTTTTGTAGATTTACCTCCTCAGAAAAATTGTCCATATCAACCTAGAGTTCCATATCCTCAAAGACTTCAGCAGAATAAGTAGAAATAAGAGGTACAATTCAAGAAGTTCTTGGATGTTTTAAAGCAATTACACATCAACATTCCATTGGTGGAGGCTTTAGAACAAATGCCCAATTATGTGAAGTGTATGAAGGATATCTTGTCCAAGAAGAAATAAATTAGTGAGTATGAGACTGTCACTTTGACAAAGGAGTGTAGTGCGTTCTTACAAAACAATTTACCTCCGAAACTGAAGGATCTTAGAAGCTTTACAATACCTTGCAACATTGCTGACTCATATTGTGTTAAAACTTTGTGTGACTTAGGAGCAATCATCAACTTGATGCCCAAATCTATTTTCAAGCTATTAGGAATAGGTGAAGTAAGAACCAGTACTGTAATAATTAAACTTGCGGATCAATCATTATCATATCCTGAAGGAAAGATCGAGGATGTTTTGGTAAAAGTCGATAAATTCATTTTTCTTACTGATTTCATTATTTTGGATTTTGAAGCAGACAAAGAAGTTTCGATCATCCTAAAGAGACCTTTCCTAGCCATGGGAAGAACTTAGATAGATGTGCAAAAAGGAAAACTCATTATGCGAGTTTAAAATGATAAGGTAATGTTTAACATTCTGAAGGCAATGAAATTTCCCAATTCAATGGAAGAGTGTTTAGTAGTGGAGGAATTAGAAACCTTAGTTTCTATGGGAAACAATTCTAAAGAAGACCCATTGGAGAATGTTTTTGAGTCTGAACCATTCAAAGATGAAAAAGATAATCAAGGTCTGGCTTTGATGGAAGCCAATCTGAAGAGTTATATTCAACCACAGCAGTTCGAACCGTTATAGTTGAAAGTTCGGGGATTTACACAACCCAAATTGTCAATCGAGGAATTGCATAAACTCGAACTAAATGTACTTCCGTCTCACTTAAAATATGTTTATCTCGGTAATAGTTCTACTTTGCCTGTGATTATTTCAGTGGACCTGATAGATCATCAAGAGGAGTAATTTATTGTTGTTTTAAAGAAATTTAAAAAAGCAACTGGTTGGACCATAGCTGATATATGAGGAATAAGTCCTTCCTTTTGTATGCATAAATTATTTTAGAGAAAGGTGAAAAATGTAAGATTGATGGGAAAAGGAGACTTAACCCTATCATGAAAGAAGTGGTTCAGAATGAGGTAATTAAGTGGTAAGATGCGGGATTTATTTAACCCATCTCAGATAGTAGACCAAAGAATGGTGTGATCACGATTATAAAAAATGAACGAAATGAGTTAATCCCAACGAGAATTATCATGGGTTGGAGAATCTGTATTAACTATAGAAAACTGAACAGAGCTACTCGTAAGGATCATTTTTCGTTACCTTTTTCTGGATCAAATGCTAGACCAACTTACAGGTAACGAAACTTATTGCTTTTTAGATGGTTAGATGGATATTCAGGATACAACCAAATAGTTGGAGCCTCGAAAGACCAACATAAAACTACTTTTACTTGTCCATATGGTACATTTGCTTTTAGGTGAATGCCTTTCGACTATTTAATGCACTTGCCACATTTTAGCGATATATGATGGCAATTTTCACTAATATGGTTGAAAATTATGTTGAGGTTTTCATGGATGATTTCTTTATTTTTCATAACACTTACGATGTTTGCTTGAATAATTTGGCTAAGGTACTCAAAAGATGTGAGGAGACAAATCTCGTCCTTAACTGGTATAAGTGTCATTTTATGGTTAATGAGGGAATTGTCTTAGGGCACAAAATTTCCAAGAAGGGAATCAAATGGATAAAGCAAAGGTGAACGTAATTGAAAGATTACCACCTCCAGTTAGTGTGAAAGGAGTTAGAAGTTTCTTAGGCCATGCCAGTTTTTATCATAGATTTATAAAGGATTTTTTTAAAATTTCTAAACCTTTATGTATTCTTTTAGAAAAGGATGTTTTTGATTTTAACAAAGCATGTTTAGAAACTTTTGAAAATCTGAAAAATTGGTTAATTTCAGCCCTAATAATTGTTACACCTGATTGGATCATGCCTTTTGAGTTGATATGTGATGCAAGCGATTTCACTGTTAGAGTTGTGATGGGCCAAAGAAGGAACAAAGCCTTTCATCCTATCTACTATGCAAGCAACACAGTAACAAGACCCTAGATTAATTATACGATAACTGAAAAAAAATCTTTGCTATAGTTTTTTCTTTAGAAAAGTTTTGTTCATTTCTTGTAGGTACCAAAGTTATAGTGTTTACCGATCATGCTGCAATTAAGTACTTACTCACGAAGAAAAATGCTAAATCGAGGCTAATTTGATGGATAGTTTTGCTCTAAGATTTCAACCTTAAGATCCAATATAGAAAAGGTGTTGAAAATCAAGTAGCCGATCATCTGTCAGGGTTGGAACAAAATAAGGTAACTTCTTCATTTATTCCAATTAATGAGAATTTTTTGATGAACATATCTTCAAGGTAAGACAAATCTATGAAACATCTTGGTTTGTTGATTTTGCCAATTACTTAGCATGTGGAATAATTCCTCGAGAAATGATGTACCAACAAAGGAAAAAATTCCGTCATGATAGTCGGTACTATTTTTGGAAAGACCCATTTTTGTTTAAACAATGTGCAGATAAGATAATCAGGAAGCACGTAGCTAGAAGTGACATTGACGAGATTTTGTACCATTTTCATTCATCTCCAAGTGGGGGACATTTTGGTGGTTCACGTACAGCAGCAAAGATTTTACAAGCTGGGTTCTTTTGGTCTATAGTGTTTAAAGATGCATATGCGTATGTGACAAAATGTGATCCATGCCAAAAAACTGGAAACATGTAAAGGAGGAACGAGATGCCTTTGACAAACATTCTACAGGTTGAACTATTCAACGTATGGGGGATTGATTTTCTAGGCCCGTTTCCTTCTTCCTATAGTAATAAATATATTTTGGTAGCTGTGGATTATGTATCCAAATGGGTTGAAACCAAGGCATACCCAACAAATGATGGTAAGATAGTCATGCAATTCCTACATAAGCATGTATTTACACGATTTAGGACTCCTAGAGCTATAATTAGCGATGAAGGATCTCACTTTGTAAATAAGTGGCTTAAGTGGTTGCTTGACAAGTATGATGTGAAACATAAGATCTCTACTGCCTATCACGCACAATTGAATGGGCAAGTTGAAAGGGTGGATCGAGAAATCAAAGGTATTTTTGAAAGAGTAGTGCACCTTAATAGAATAGATTGGTCTCAAAGGCTTGATGATGCACTATTGACCTATCAAATTGCTTTTAAGACACCGTTAAGAATGATTCCCTATTAGTTAGCTTTTGGAAAGGCATGTCATTTTCTGCTTGAATTGGAGAATAAAGCTCACTGGGCTTGAAAGCAATTGAATTTGATCTTAAGCAAGCCAGTGAGAGAAGGATGTTACAACTCGATGATTTGGAGGAGTTGAGGTTATTTTCATATGAGAATGTTGAGTTGTGTAAAGAAAAATATAAGAGATGGAATGATAATCGTATACGACCTTAGGAGTTTAAAGAAGGTCAAAAAGTGTTGCTATTTAATTCAATATCGATGGAAAGGAACTTATACCATTCACAAAGTTTGTAACGCCTTGAATTCGGGCCTAGAAGTATTGGGCCTATTGGGCTTTAGGCTTTGGGTCTCAAAAAAAATTTAAGTGAGCAAGAACATGACAAATTGCATGTTTGCTTTAATGGTTAAGGAATTTGAAGTGTCTAGGGGTGTTGGAGATGTCCTGGGATCAAGTAAGGGTATAGGAAAAAAAATGGTTTTAGCCCTAGGGAACAGTGACTTCAGTTAGTAGGCCTTTTAAATAAATGCAGAAGGAAAATGACACAAGAGGACCTTGTGGTGTAGTGGCAAACTGATGCCACTTAGGGAGCAGGGAGGTGGCATCATTAGTAGGTGACGAGGTCCTATGTTCAAGGCTTGAGAGTGGTAAATTGGAGGTTTTATTTTTTCCTTCAGATGGTTAGTAGTGGCATTGGAGTGGACTCTAGAAGGGAGTGTTCAAGAGAGAAATTTAAGGTAAAGATAAGAGAGAAAAGATAGGGGATTAAGGTGTGGATATGTTGGTGTCGAATGGGACTCTAGGGGAAGGGAGTTTCAGCTTTTGGATATAAAAGGGGGTTCTAAATTCTTTTGGAAGCTTCCATTACTTTTGTTTTCTCCCCCTCATCTGAATTCTTCCATTTACAGAAAAAAAGAAACCATCATTCCTTTGCCAAAATTTTATTTTTCACCTATAGCCGAATTCTTCATTGCCAAAATTACCATCATCTTTTCTTGCCCAAATCCCTTTTTGGTGCCGATTCCTTGTTATTTTTCTCCATCACAAATCGGTTGTTATTTACTCTTATTCAAGTTTTAAGCCAGATCTTGTCCAGTAGCTATCTAGGCGGCAAGATCAAAGGAGGGTTTTGGTAAGTGTTCTGTCAACTTCTTTAGTGTGTCTTGTTAAAAGAAGAAGGGCTATCTAATCTCTCCTTATCGTTAACCTTGTATTAACAAGGTTAGAATTCAAGGATCATTAGCAAAGTGTAAGTGTACTCAACTCAATTATGGTTTAAGTGAATGGCCGAATGTGTATGATTTATAGGGGTGATTTGTGTGGATTATGAGTCACTCAAATTGTGATGGTGTATGTGTGAGTACAGATCTAGGGGATAGTCGCGAATAGTAGCTAAGGAAGGGCTATTAGAACATGGTGGCACACGGTATGGTTACGGTAAGGCTTTGGCTTTTGGTAAATATTTTGATTAAGTATGGGTGGTTGATTGAAGATTGTTTGGTTGTAGGTTCAAGACCAAGGTAGAATAGCACGTCGCAGTAACTAGGTGTGTACAAACACTACACACACATGATATCGGCAATGCAGGAAAGCCGAAAAGCCAAAAGTGGCTAAATGAGGCCGGTGGGCCTTGAGGCTAAGTTTTATAAAATCGATTGATTTGGTTATATGAATTGAGTTAGTCATGCATGTTACATGACATGGAATTGTTTTGGGCCTAATGGGCCATAAGGATGTGATTTGGGCATAAAGGGCTATATGAACGTGAAATGGGCCTCATAGGCCAGAAGGATGTGATTTGGGCGTAAGGGGCTATATGAATGGGAAATGGGCTTGATGGGCTTTATGAGGACGTAGACAAGTATGCTAGGGTTTAATGGACTTTAGGTCTAGTTCTGAACAACTCTTAAATCGCATAAGACTTAATCTAATAATGAAGCATGTCTGTGGACAAGTCGCTGGGTTAGAGTGTGGCAATGGACATATCCATGACTAGGGTTGGATCTAGGGAGAGCGTGGTACTTAAACGGCCTAGTGGCCCACCTGCTCTTTTCTGGAATCCTACCTGGTGCATAGTGTCTGTTCACTTTAGCCTTAAGGACTTGTTAATGGGCCAAAGTTCATTACTAAAACCCGAAAGGGACCGAATACCCCTGATTTGAAAAATTACCAAAATATCCTTAGATTTGAAAAATTACTAAAATACCCCTAATTTGTAAAATTACCAGAATACCTCTGATTTGAAAAATTACCAAAATATCCTTAAATTTGCAAAATTACTAAAATACCCCTAATTTGTAAAAATACCAAAATACCCTTGATTTGAAGAATTACTAAAATATCCCTAATTTACAAAATTTCCAAAATATCCTTATTTTGCAAAATTACCTAATACCTCTGTAGGGTAGATTACGATAATACGTCAGTAGGGTAGAATTACGATAACACCCCTATAGGGTAGAATTACGAAAATACCTGTTGATTGTGAAATGACTAAAATACCCCTATGTGATGAGTATGAGTTTTTATGGATGTTTCTCATGTGCATGTTGCATTCATATGTTATTCTGCTTAGGATGCATATGGGTGGGAATTATGGTACGGAGGAAGAATTTGAGGATCGCATAGTCGCTTGACAACCGTGGATCCACTGGTGGCGTTAAGCCCAATATATACTTAGTAGCTTTGCTGCAACGTTGAGTAGTGCCGCTGTTGGTGCTACCTTTGGTGTGTAGGGATGGGTGGGTTAATATTTATATCCCCACAGGTGTGTAGGGTTGGAAGGGAAATGGTGTGTAGCGGATGGACTTTTGGGGAGGGTTTTGCAAAACTTTGTTTTCATGTGATATGATATGATATGATATGAGGTCATTGTGGGCTAAGGCCCAAGACCACCGATTTTATAGGGCTTAGGCCCAATGTGATAATTGCATATTGAATTGATTGGCAAGGTCGTACACACTGAGTTTCGAAACTCACACCCTTTTTATTAAATGTTTCAGGTGATCCACAGTAGACGGCTCAACGTAGGAGGGGGTTCGGAGATGGCCACACTACAAGATAGATAGGAATTTTTCTTATCAGTTTCAAAAGACGTGATTTTAATCATTTCAAATTCGTTGGTTGTAATAAGGCCTTGTACTCCAATTTGACTTTAGATTTTTAGTTTTGTTATTATTGTTTCAACTGTTTACTTCGTTATTAAACCCGAGTAAATTTCTTATGTTTAAACATGGTTTCCAAAATACTTATAGTAATAAAATGGGCTTTTATCATTACTTAACAAGATGGTCAAGGATTTTGGGCTCTTAGGCCTTAAACTTTAACTTAGCAAAATTGTTTTGAATTGTGCCTTTGATGTGGCATTTCTGGATTTGGCCATAATGTCCGGGCCGGGTTTGGGGTGGTACAAAGTTTATCCATTTGGAGCTGTAGAATTGTATGACAACTATAGAGGTACATTTAAAGTTCATGGTCTTTGTCTCAAGCACTATTGAGATGGTGAAGTTGAGCGAATTAAAACCTCCTTCAAATTATTAGACCTTTAATTTTTCATGATTTTACTTTTTAATAAAAAGTTAGAAATCATTTTCTTAAATTAATACATTTAATTAATTTTGTCTAAGGAGATTGGAACTTAAGCGAGACTATTGTAACCCTCCAACTGTAACACCTCTTACCCGAGACCGTCACCAGAGTCGAGTACGAGGCATTACTAGACTTAACTTACTAGTTCGGGGCATAAAAATTTGCTTTTAAAATTATTTCCTTATTCATAATGAAACTGCCCATCTGCATCATGGTCACTAAATTGACTATAAATCGAGTTACAAACCATGAAATTTATATCCATAAATTTTCCTTGAAACTAGACTCATATATCTTCTTACTATAATTTTTCTGGAATTTTTGGTGTGGCAAATTAATACAGTTTATTAGTTAAAGTCTCCCCTGTTACACTATTTGACAGTTCTGACCCCTATGCATTAAAAATCAATTATCTCATAATATAAAATTCTTTTGCCTACATCGTTTCTTTCATATAAATATAGACTCAATAAGATTTAATTCTATATCTCATTAACACCCTAATTCTATTTCTATTATCCTTAGTGATTTTTCAAAATCACGTCACAGTTACTGTCCAAAACTGTTCCCCTACAAATTTTACTCTTTCATAATTTCTTTGTAATAACTATCATCTAGGCATACATAACATCCAAAACATGTTCTTAATTAACCATTTTAATGGCTAATCATTATCAAGCATTTAAAAGCCAATATTAAGCCATGTCATAAGAACATATACACAAAATGGCTAAGTCCCTATACATGCCATAACTTAAAACGTTCGAATCACAAAATACCGAGTTAATCCTTTGATAGTGTGTAATGATCTTTGACGTCCTTGCGATTCCCGAGTTGGCTTGTAATACTTTAAAAAGTGAGAAAGGAATGGGAGTAAGCATAAAGCTTAGTAAGTTTGCATGTAAATGAATAACAACATTCTTAATGAATTATCTTAATCTTTTCTTATCATGATCATTTAAGCTTTTAACTCAATATACTTAAACTTTGAATTCTTACCTGAACCTTTTAACATGAACTTGTCTTACCTTTCCTTTGGTATACTCTTTGAATTATCCATTGAACCACTTGTAATATTAAGGATACATGGGTACCTTTCCTTTTGAAACTCAACCATTTCCATGTCTTGACATGGTCTTACGTGGTATCCTTGCCTTATGAACTCACCAATGCCATGCCAAGGCATGGTCTTACATGGGACCTTTTCCTTATAAACTCACCAATGCCATGCCTTGGCATGGTCTTACATGGTACCTTTTCCTTGTAGTAACTTATCAATGCCATGTCTTGACATGGTCTTACATGATTCCCTTAAACCCTAATGTCCTGACATTTGTATCCTACACATTCCTAAGGTTCAACCGGAACTTTCTGAGATTGCTTCTCCGTCAATTCATGCTTGAATCTTTAAATGATAAATTTATAGAATAAATATTTAAATTCTAGAATTTAATAGTATCAAATGTACAATAATATAATATTACATTTATTTACTGCAAACTTACCTCTAAACAAAATACGATCAACTATAGTGATTTAGTCCACTATCTTTTTCTTTCCCTGGTCTAACTCCAAATTCATTCCTCTTGATCTATAATAGCAAATTTAGCTTATTTAATACTGACATTTATTAAAACATTCCTCAACTCTAACTTTGGAAAAATTATGATTTTGCCCCTAAACTGTTACATATCTACACATTTGCCCAAAAGCTCGAAAATTAATCTTTATCCATTATTCTAATGTTTTATGACATGCTGATCATTTTTCCCTTCTATGAAAACATCAAATTCTCACTCTAACATGTACTTATGAACATTAGGTATTTTTACCGATTAAGCCGTTATACTTGTTTTCACTTAAAATCGCTTAGCAAAAGTTGTTTAACATAATTTCAGACTTCATATTCTATCATAAAACATGAAAATAAACACATTTCACCCATGGATATTTTTCCAAATATGAACCCTAGGTTAAATTATTGCTAAATTAAGCTATATTGGGACCCTAAAAACGTAAAAACATTAAAAACTGGGCTTAGGTGCACTTATGAACATTAAAAACCAGGCTTAGGTGCACTTACTATGAGCTTGAGAAGTTGAAGACCCTAGCTATGGTGTCCCCTTTGAAATTTTGTCCAAATGAAGAAGATGAACACATTTTGCCATCTTTTTCACTTTTAATTTGTTTTCTTACCAAATGACTAAAATACCCTTCATTAAAACTTTAGTTATTTTTATCTATGTCCATTTTTGTCCATGGAAAATATAATGGTCTAATTACCACTTAAGGACTCCTACTTCAAACCCCCATTACAATCAAGTACTCTATAAATTAGAACCCCTATTTAGCAACTTTTGCAAACAAGTCCCAATAGGCAATTTAAGCATGCAATCAATAAAATTTCTTATCGATACTCTAACACATGTATTTAATCACTTAGTAAATCATAATAATTAATCAAAAAAACTTTTCTATCTCAGATTCGTGGTTTTGCAACCACTATTCCGTTTAGGCCCTATTTTGGGATGTTACATTTCTCCCCCTTTTAAGGATTTTCGTCCTCGAAAATCTTACTTGTGAAGAAATTTGGGTACTGTTCGCATAGTCTCTTCGGGCTCTCATGTAGCCTCATCTATCCCATGTCTATCCATAATACTTTCACAAGTGCAATACTTTTGTTCCTTAATTGCTTAACCTCTCAAGCTAGAATTTATACCAGTTCCTCACCGTAAGTCATATCTGGCTGAATCTCAACCTCTGTCTGCGGAATCACATGCGATGGATTTGAAAGATAACGACGTAGCATGGACACATGGAACACATCATGAATCTTCTCTAACCCAATCGATAAAGCTACCCGATATGCCAATGGCCCAACTCTCTCGATCACCTCAAACGATCCAATAAAACGTGGACTTAGTTTGCCTTTCTTGCCAAATCTGAGAACTTTCTTGCACGGGGATACTTTCAAGAATACCCTATCACCAACTTGAAATTCAATTTCTTTTCTTTTCAAATCTGCATATGATTTCTGTCTATCTGAAGTTACTTTCAAGTAATCTCTGATGACCTTTACTTTCTATTTTGTTTCTTTGACAAGATCAACCTCGTAAATCTGATTTTCCTTAAGCTCTGTCCAATACAAAGGTGTGCGACATTTACGTCCATACAAAGCTTCATAAGGTGCCATCTTCAAACTCGATTGATAACTACTATCGTAGGTAAACTCTATTAATGACAAATATTTCTCCCAACTACCTGGAAATTCCAATACACAACATCTAAGCATATCTTCAAGTACCTGAATAACTCTCTCTAACTGACCATCAGTCTGAGAATGGAAAGCTGTACTAAAACTCAACTTTATACCTAAAGCTTCCTGCAATTTCTTCCAAAATTGTGAGGTAAATCTCGGATCTCTATCTAAGATAATCGATAACGGTACTCCATGTAGTCTGACTATCTCTGAAATATAAAAATTGGCCAACTTGTCAAGTAAATAATCCATATGAACTGGGACAAAATGAGCTGACTTCATTAGCTTGTCAATCACAACCCATACTGCATCTTTCTTTCCGGTGTCAAAGGAAATCCTGTCACAAAATCCATAGTAACTCGGTCCCATTTTCACTCGGGAACTAATACAGGCTACAATAAACCTGAAGGTACTTGATGTAAAGCTTTTACCTGTTGATAGATTAAGCATCTAGAAACAAAGTCTGAAATATCTCTTTTCATTCCTGCCCACCAATACATTTTCTTCAAATCATATACATCTTTGTACTACTTAGGTGAATAGACAAAGAACTGCTATGTGCTTCCTGTAAGACTTTTCAAATAAGTTCATCATTCTTTGGTACACATTCCCTGTCTCTAAACATCAAACAACCGCTAGAACCAATCTAAAAATCAGACACTACACCTGACTTGCACTGAACTCTTTTGGCTTGCAACTCACTATCATTCTTCTAAGCTTCACAAATTTCTTCAAGAAACATTGGTTTAGCTTTCAACTCAGCTAATATAGAACCATCATCTAATAAAGCCAAACTAGTGTGGAAAGCTCTTAATGCAAATAAAGATTTTCTACTCAAAGCATCACCAACAACATTTGCCTTACCCGAGTGGTAATCAATCACTAGCTCATAATCTTTAATAAACTCTAGCCATCTTCTTTGCCTCAAGTTCAAATCTTTCTGAGTCATCAAGTATTTTAAACTTTTATGATCAGTGAATATTAGGCATTTCTGACCATACAAGTGATGTCTCCAGATTTTTAATGCAAATACAATAGCAGCCAGCTTTAAATCATGTGTCGGATAATTTTTCTCATGTGGCTTTAACTTTCTAGAGGCACAATCAATTACCCTTCCTTCCTACATAAGTACATAGCCTAGTCCATTCAAGGATGCATCACTGCAAATCACAAACTCTTTACCCGATTCTGGTTGTACTAAGATAGGAGCTTCAGTCAACAATGCCTTTAACTTGTCAAAACTCTGTTGACACTTCTCAGTCCATTCAAACTTGACAGCTTTCTGTAACAGTCTTGTCAATGAAGTAGCTATCATAGAAAATCCCTCTACAAATCATCTATAATAACCGGCAAGACCAAGAAAACTTCTGACCTTTGATACATTCCTGGGAGGCTTCCAATTAAAAATGGCTGAAATCTTGCTCGAATCAACTCTAATACCTTCACTTGAGACAATATGTCCAAGAAAAAAAACTTCTCGTAACCAGAACTCACTTTTGCTGAACTTGGCATAAATCTAATTATCTCTCAAAATTTGTAAAACTATTCTCAAATGCTCTACATGATCAGTCTCATCATGAGAATAGATCAAGATGTCATCAATGAACACAACTACAAACTTGTCCAAGTAAGGTTTGAAAATTTGGTTCATTAAATCCATGAAAATGGCGGGAGCATTAGTTAAGCCAAATGGCATCACAAGAAACTCATAATTACCATATCTAGTTCGAAAAGCAGTCTTCGGGACATTTGACTCTTTAACTCGCAACTGATAGTATCTGGATCTCAAATCTATCTTAGAGAACACAGTGGCTCCCTTTAATTGATACAAATAATCTATTCTAGCAGTGGATATTTTTTCTTGATGGTGACCTTGTTAAGCTGTCGATAGTCTATGCACAATTTCATGGAACCGTATTTCTTTTTCACAAATAACACTGGTGCACCCCATGCTGAACAACTAGGTCTTATAAAGCTTTTATCAATTAATTCCTATAGCTGAGCTTTCAATTCTTTCAATTCTATTGAAGCCATTCTATAAGGAGCAATAGAAATAGGTGTGGTACATGGAATCAATTCAATACCAAACTCAACTTCTTTGATAGGAGGCAAACTTGGTAGTTCTTCGGAAACACATCAGGAAACTCACTTACCACAGGCAATGATTCAATTTTCAACTCTGGATCTTTAGTAGTCAATACAAAAGTGAGGTAAGCTTCACATCCTTTCTTCAAACATTTCTGAGCAGACATGTAACAACCTGAAATTTGGGATTTTATATTTTACATTATACCATACGTTAGGTTAGCTAAGAGCGTTAGTTGTGTATGTTTAAGGGCCCTAAGAAGGCTTGGGGTTGAGTTGTTGGTAGAATTTTCATGTTTATGCACTTTAAGGGGGAGGAGGTAAGTGGCATTAAGGCTTAAGGAAATAAGTGTATATTTTGCTAACACAAGTGGAGCTAGTAGCAGAGTGGTGTGGCGTCGCATGAAGGAGCTTAAAGGGTAGAGTTTGAATTCCACCTATTGCAAATTTTGGATTAATTTTTTTGTGCTAATCAGGCGAAAGATGGTAAGTGTTGTCCATGGCTCTAAAGAAGGAAAGGAAGACTTTCAAATGATGGAAAGAAGACTAAGGAAAATAGTAAAGAGGAGATCAAGGAAAAATTAAGGAAAGAAATAAAGGAAAGAGATAAGGGGGGATATGTTGGCCGAATTTTAGGAGGTGCATGGGGGAAAGAAATTTGGTCAACCATGATCTTTTTGGTAAGGGTACATGATTTTGGTAAGGAGGATATTGGCCAAAATTTTGAGATGTGCATGGGGGAGAAGTGTCGGTCAAAGGTGGTCTCTTGAGTGAGGAGTGTATTTGGTTTGGTAAAGGGGTCGATATGTCGAATTTTCTTAGGCTCTTTGAGTAGTTTTTTTTTCCATTTTGAAAGTTGTTTCTTTTGACCATTTGGGTACTTCTTTTCTGGCCTAAAACCATGAACTTGAGGGATATTTTCTCTTCTTTTTCTCATCATTTTCATAGGCTTCTTTTCTTTTCTTTTCACCGTTTCTTCAACCTTTCATTCTTCTTCTTTAATCGATGACTTTGGTTGGCTGAATATTCTTTGTCCCTTTTCTTCAAATAGCCAAATCTTTGACACTTCCTCTCTTCTCCATCTTGTGTGTTGGACACTTTCTTCTTTAGCCAAACCGGGTAAGTGGTTTCATTCTTTTCTTTTCATTTTCTTTTCTTTTCTCCATAGCTGAAGGTGTGACAACCATGATTCGATTGTTTCACTTTATTTCTAAACCGAAACACCATTCCCTTCTACTCCCTCATATCGTGATCATCTCCTTTTAGTAGTGTTCTTGTGGGGTTGGTCGAATCTCTCATTTTTGCCGACTCATCCTTAGTCATAAGTTAAATCGGTTGGAGTTGAGTTCATCATCAATAAGGTAAGGAGTCTCTTCTTAGTCCATTCAATATCGCTACTTGGTTATTTACTAAACAGATTGATAGATTTGACTAATCGATTATTATAGGGACTAAATCACTCATTCTTCTCTATTTGTTGATCCTTCAGAAGTAGTGGTAAGCCGAAACCCTCTCCTTAGATAACTACTTTCTCTCATCGTAGTATTATTCTAACTGAGACTCTTCCAATAGAGGCTAGTGGTAGCGTTATTAAAAGAAAATTGATAGGAGGGCAAAAAGGGAGTGGACTTGCAATCTCTACTCCCAAGTTCAAACGTAGGGCGGTATCGGAGTTCGAGATTTTCACCAGGTTGTGGACCATCTTCTGGTGAGAGTAGACAAATCATAGTCGTTCACAATACTAAGGGTAAGCATTTCTTTAGATTGTTTGATTTAGATTTGGATTAAGACACTATCTTTTGTTAGTTAATCGAGTGTTATGGTGACATAGGTGCCGACGATCAAGAAGGTTTAGTCCTTACCGTAATCAGGTGTGTAATCTCACACCGAAATCCTATAGATTCATGATTCACCATCATGTTGGAAAATAGGTCGTTGTTGCTTATGAATCTAATAACCGTAATATGGCATGCATCGAGTAACTTGCTTAAACAATGTTAATTTTAAGATCGATCAAAGTCGGTATTAATTTGTATATTAAAAAAATGCCCTTATGGCCGAATTACTAAAAAGCTCTAATGGGCCCTTTTATGAAAATGCCCCTATAGGCCGATTTACTAAAATAACCTAACGAGCCAATTTGCTAGAATGCCTTAGTGGGCTGAATTACCAAAGTGCTTTAATGGGCGGTTCATCGAAATATTTCATTAGATTAATGGTTGTTATATATGTTGATATATTTTTGTTATGTTGCATCTTTACATATTGCATGGGTTAGGAAAAATTGTATGGAGAGTAGTGTATCTTGGTGGTATAGACACAATTCATTTATTATTGTGCTTAATTATGATTTTGGTGGCATGGCCACAAAAATAATATACTTTAGCAGCTTTACTGCAAATTGATGTGAGCAGCAGGGTGGGTTGACTTGATCCCCACAGGTGTGATTGGCTGGTTAGGGGTGTGATGGATGGATGGGTTGAGTTGCATTCATTTATTTTTTATACTGTTATGTAAATGGGCTTAGGCCCAAGATGTTGCTATACGAGTTCAGGCCCAGTGGATGACAGTAAGGGGATTATGCATTGAGTTCTTGTAACTCAACACCATTTCTTTCTTAATTATTGCAGGTAATGCTCAGTGATGAGGACTTGAGCCCATGGATGACTCGGTGGAGGCCATACTTTGAAAATACTATTTTTGAACATTAGTAAACTTCTTTTCCGATTTATTTCATTACTTTTACTATTTTGGGTTTAAAGTTGTAATAAGGCCTCTAGGATATGTTTTAATTTGCTTTATGTTTTGACGTACTTATTCTTTTTCTTGAATTGCTTTAAACAGGATTTTCTGTGATAATAAATAACGGTTTTCCAAATTTGATTAACAAATGGATTTCAAAAATATATATATATAAATAATTTTAACTTGGATTCTCTTTCGAATTATCAACGTCATTTTCAAAAGTCACGATTTTAAAGTTCACTAGTTTGATTTTGATTATTCAATCAACCTTTCGAGATTAGTAGTATTTTATAGAATATTTATAACCAAACTTGTTTTCTTAACTATAACCAAATAACGTCAAATGTAGTAAGGACCACAAGTTCTTTATACGTTTTCTTCATGTGACATGCCAGATCTGGTCATACCACATGGGCCGGGTTTGGGGTGTTACAAGACATAACATAAATCTTGGAAATTGAACTATCTGACTCATCTAAATTAACCCAAAGAATTTCACCATTTTCACATTTCAACTCAATGAATTTCTTTCCAAAATTCATTATCACATCATGTGCAGTTAACCAATCCATACCAAGAATCACATCAAACTTATCAAATGGCAATAGCATGAGATCAGCCGAAAAACAGTAACCTCTAATCATCAAAGGGCAATTTTTACATACTTTGTTTACGAACACATACTGACCTAATGGATTCGATACTTTAATAAAAATTCTATAAACTCTATGGACATATTCATACTAGGCATCAATTTCATGTAAACATAGGAATGGGTTGAACTCGGATCAATCAAAGCAATAACATTAACATCATGAAGAGAATATGTACCCATAATTACGTTGGGGAAGATGCCTCTTCACGAGCACGGATAGCGTAAGTCCTTGCGGGTGCTCTAACATCTGATCTCACTGATGAATCTCTAAATGTACCTCTACCTGCCCCTACTCCTGGATTTCTCTAAGGTCTACCTCTAACGGGGGCATTGCCTGATCTTGCACTCGATATTCTTCTCTTTTAACCATCTCGGGACACTCTCGAATGAAATGATCCGGTGCACCACATTGAAAACAACCAGTCTCAGTTGCTCGACATTAACCTGGATGACATTGACCACATTGAGGACACTCGGGTCTATCAGGCTAAATACTACCAACACTCGCAATCGAAGTGGTTTGAGCTTTTGAATCCATAAATCTTCCACCTCTGTTTCTACTAGAATACCCGCCTGAGAAATTAGATCTCGTAGAGAACTCTCTAGGCCTCTTAGATGTAGACTGAAATGACTAGCTCATCTATATTTTCTTCGTATCTTACATCTCAATTTTAGCTTTACCCTTTCCTTTCAACAACTCCTCTACCTTACAGGCTCGACCAACTAAAACAACAAACTCTTTTATCTCTAGAACACCAACTGACAGTCGAATATCATCATTGAGCCCATTCTCAAATCTTTTGCACATGATAGCCTCTATAGACACACACTATTGAGCATAATTGCTGAGTCTGGCAAATTCACGTTCATAATCGGTCATAGTCATCTTACCTTGTTTTAACTCAAGGAACTCTTTTCTTTTTTGGTCAATAAACCTCTAAATAATGTATTTCTTATGGAGCTCCTCCTGAAAGAAATCCCAGGTAACTCTTTCTTTCGATACTACTGACACAAGTGTCTTCCACCACTAGTAGGCTGAATCTCTACGAAGTGACACCACGCACTTAATATACTCTTTCGGTGTGCAAGATAACTCGTCAAAGACTCTAATAGTATTCTCGAGCCAAAATTTAGCTTTCTCTGCATCATCATCTTTGGTAGTCCAAAACTCTTCGGTCCCTTATTTTCTAATCTTGTCAACGGGTGGCTTCTCTCTTCTAACTATATCTGTGACTGGGGAAGCTACATGGGTAGTCTGAGGATCATGAGGGGGTGGAGGACTAACGGTCAGGTTCGTACAAACGAACTCAGCAAACCATTCATTCATAACTTGGAAGAAGGCTTCTTGAGCCCCTCCTCCCTGACTAACTGTAACGGGCCTTTCACTACTATCTGGTGGCACCGTCCGTTCTGTAGGAGCGGGCACATTACTCTTTACATCATCTACACCAGCTTGTTCGGGATCCATAACTATAAAAGAAAAACATTTTTAAAATAGTCAGGAGTCATCACACTATCAAAATATAATTATGGCATGTATAGCTAGACTCTTACTCGATACTAAATATTTTGAGAACTGACTAAACTCTCACTCTGATACCAATAAATGTAACACCTATTACCTGAGACCATCGCCAGAGTCGAGTACGAGGCATTACTAGACTTAACTTACTAGTTTGGGGCATAAAAATTTGCTTTTAAAATTATTTCCTTATTCATAATGAAACTGTCCATCTGCGTCATGGTCACTAAATTGACTATAAATCGAGTTAAGAAACTCAAAATTTAGATCCATTAATTTTTCTTGAAATTAGACTCATATATCTTCTTACTATAATTTTTTTGGAATTTTTGATGTTGCCAATTAATACAGTTTATTAGTTAAATTATCCCCTGTTACACTATTTGACAGTTTTGACCCCTCTGCATTAAAAATCAATTATCTCATAATATACAATTCTTTTGCCTACATTGTTTCTTTCATATAAAAATAGACTCAATAATATTTAATTCTATACCTCATTCACACCCTAATTCCATTTCAATTATTGTAACACCCCAAACCCGGCCCATACATCATGACCGGATCTGGTATGCTACGGGTTGAATGTTGAAAACTTTGCTTTGAAGGGTTTTGAAAATCTCAGTTTATCTTAACCGATTAATCATTAATTGTGATATTTTGAAGAAACCTTAACATTCGCATTGGACACATTTGAAAACCCATTTGGTTTCACTTTATAATTAAGACTTTGAAAACATAAGTCTGTAAGACGTATAGAATAAATAAAGGAAAAAAATGTAAAATGATAACCTAAGTTATGGGGGCCTTATTTCAAAAATAATCCCAAATTTATACTTAAAGAAAAAAATGGAAATAGTTTATAAAGATAAAAAAAAACCCGATGGCCCCTCGAGTCCGCCTCGGCTCCCATGTCCACGATCTACTGCTCATCTGAAAAGTTGGGAAAAATAAAAGGGTGAGTCACCAAGATTCAGTGTGCAAATCTCGAAAACACATAAACGCCTTGGGCCCACAAACACATTATGGGCCTGGGCCCATTCACAATGGCACAGAATATATATTACATGCAACATGGCCCATCCCAAACCTAAAAGTCCATCCTCTACACACCCCCGTACCAACCATCACACCGTGGGGATTTCTACAATTAACCCTCCATCCGCTACACACCATATCGATAACTGTGCTGCCTATCATAAAGACTGATCACTATGTGACTACCGATCACTATGCGACCTTAGTAATATATCGACAGCTGCACTGCCTGTCATAAAGACCGATCACTATGTGACCTATGTGGCAAAGCCACCGATCGCCTCACGACCTGCTCCCCTTCATCATATCAATCCCATCCCATGCATACATACATGCAAAATAGAACATTAAACTATCTAAGCAGATCACATTCTTTCACATACTTGATACTGATAGAGAAGTTTCTATGATTACATACCGCATCCCTTGCCTACCCTTTTTGGGTATTACATTTGTTCATACTGACCTCAATTTACGGATTTTAGCCCATAAAATATACATAGTGCAGTTTAACTAGTGTGATAGAGATCTACACACGATTACCAACAGACGATGCTTTCTATGTCGACACTATCAAGTCGATCGTCTGATCGCTAATCGCCTAAGGTTTTGCTCCAAAGCTGGTCCACAACCCGGTGGCCAATCCTGAACCCCTGACACCGTGCGTTTCTTGAACTTTGGGGTTGAAACTACAGATCCAACCCCTTCCTTTGATTTACTGACATTCGAGTCCATGAGTGATCTTTGGTCAGAAGATAGTATAATGATTGCTTAACGCAACATTAGGTTAAGGCACAAATAATGAAAAAGAACCCGATTAAACAACATAGGAAGAATTGAACCCTTACCTTGAAAGCCCGAAAAGAGATTGAGACTCCGAGACTAGTGTTTCTAGCTTTTAAATCTAAGCGATCTACCTAAATGCCCAACACGAAATTATAAAAACCATTAAACCATTAGCTTTTTGGCTTTGTCTTCCAAAAACTGAAAGAGAAAGTGAAGAGATAGGAAAACCGACACTCACCTTAACACAAAGAATTCCACTACCCCTTAGAGATTCTGACTTTTGAGAAGATCAAAAGCAAAGATGATAGGAATGATTCGACTTTAGTGAAGAAATTAGCACAAGGGAATAGGAAGCAATCGGTTATGGGGATAAGAAGAGAGTTCAGAGGTTTGGCTTTTGAAAAAAAAGATGTTGAGAACAATTGGGAGGTTTCGGCTTTTGAAAGAAAAAAGAAAAAGAAAAGAGAATAGAATAATGGACTTTCAACTTTTGCATAAAAGTAAGGATGAGAGAATGGAAAAAGAAAATAGGGACCAAATACCGGAATTCAAGAGATATCCCCTCTATTTAAAGAGAATTTTGGCACCCCCCTAGAGTTGGAAATTTGGCCACCACTGTGCTTAGCAGAAAATCCTAAACTTCCTCTCTTGTCCTTATCTGATCATTTCTTCAAAAGAGGCCTAGATAGCACCGCCTCTTCTTCCCTTTATCAGTACATTATCCACATGTTATTATCCTCCTATTTTCAAGCCCCTATGCCGTCCCTCTCTATCCATTTAAAAGCCAAAAATTAGCTAAAATTGTATTAAAAGAATTGAGCTTCAAGTGACTCGAAATTGGGCCCTCTTCATCTGCTAATGACGCCACCCCATGGTCCTATGTAAAGCCACTTAACCTTGGGCCACAAGCCCATTTTGGTACTTTAAACGCTAATAACATTTTTAAAGTTTTAACTGAACTGGCTTTACACTAGAGAGTCCAATAACTAATTCTGCTAAGGCCTTAGCCCAACCTCGAGCCCAATCTAGACCCCTAACACTCTAATTAACACATTACACATAACCACACATTAAACACATAGGCCCATTAATTTAGGATGTTACAGTTCTACCCCTTAAAAAATTTCAGCATCGAAATTACTTGATCAGAACAGATGGGGTCTATCATTGTCGATCGTCTCTTCCGTTCCCATGTAGCCTCCTCGAGGCGTGATTCCGCCATAAAACCTTAACCAACAGAACTGCCTTCCTTCAAAACACTTTGACATCATGATCCAGGATTTCCACTGGTTTCTCTTCAAAGGATAAGTCAGGTCTCATCTCGATTTCTTCCACAGGTGCCACATGAGACGGATTCGAATGGTAATGTCTTAACATAGAGACGTGGGATACATTGTGAATCTAGCTTAGCTCAGAAGGTAGCTCTAGCTGATAGGCTACTGGCCCTACTCGTTTCAACACCCGATAAGGCCCAATAAATCTGGGACTTAATTTACCCTTCCGTCAAACCTCAGTACTTTCTTCCATGGCGACACCTTCAAGAACACCTTGTCACCCACGGAAACTCTATGTCCTTACACTTCAAGTCTGCATAAGACTTCTGTCGATCCAACACTTCTTTTAGTCAAGCTCAAATTAACTCAACCTTCTCTTCTGTCTCGGTAACCAACTTCGAACCCAAAATCTGATCCTGACAGAGTCATAGTAGATAATGTAGAGAGTGTATCGCCTGATCGTTCACGCGGATCAGTGCCGGCAGACTCTCGACTAGTTTCAGGTAGCCATGAGGGGGAGGCTAAACAAGTCTTCTACCAGATGATGAATGAATGGTTTACCCAATTTGTTCAGACTACGGCTGTACAATAACCTCCACCCCCGAATCCAACTCCGATACCTACAGCACCTCGATGATAGATTCGATGAGATCTAGTAGGCCCACTATTGATAAAATCAGAAAATATGGGGCTGAAGAATTCAAAGCTAATGATGATGATGATGCAGAGCGGGCTGAGATGTGGCTTGATAACACTATTCGGGTACTTGATAAGCTATCCTGTACTCCAGATGAATGCATGAAGTGTGCTATCTATTTATTATGAGACACTGCATATCACTGGTGGAATACACTAGTATCAGTGGTTCCGAAAGAAAAAGTGACTTGGGATTTCTTCCAGAGCGAGTTCTATAAGAAATATATAAGCCAGAGATTCATCAATCAGAAACAAAAAGAATTTTTAGAACTAAAATAGGGTCGTATGACTGTGACGGAATATGAGCGAAAGTTTGTCAGATTGAGCCGATATGCCCGAGAGTGTGTATCAATTGAAGCCATTATGTGTAAAAGATTTGAAGACGTTCTGAATGAAGACATAAAGTTACTTGTAGGCATTCTTGAGATCAAAGAGTTTGTGGTACTGGTCTAGTGAGCTTGTAAAGCTGAAGAGCTCGAAAAAGAGAAAAGAAAGGTTGAAATAGAAGCTAGATACACTCGTAAAAGATCATCAAGTAAGACTTTCCATTTAGCACTTAAGAAGTTCAAAGATGACTTCGGCCGACATAAAGCTACTTCAGACCTATCTAGACGAGATCAACCTCTAGTGAGTTCTCGAGCCAGTTCAATAGCCAGTATTGGTAATGTTTAGCAGAATCGAGTTGAATGCAAGTATTGTGGTAAATGGCATTCCGAGAGTTGTAGATTTCGTGATCGGTCCTGCTTTAAATGTAGATCGTCGAACCATTTTATTCGAGAGTGTTCTATGCTAGTCGAGCAAAATACAACTTAGAACACCAAACCTAGCAACGTGTCAGTACGAGGTAGACCACCTAGACATTCAGTTAATATAGGTGGCAGTCAGAGAGGAACGAAGGACACTGCAATTCGATCAGAGGCTCGAGCACCAGCTAGAGCTTATGCTATACGTGCCATAGAGGATGCTTCTTCTCCAGATGTTATTACCGATATTTTTACACGCTATAATTCTACAGTAATTGCATTGATTGATCTTGGTTTGACTCATTTATATGTGTGTGAAACTATGGTGGCCAGTACGACTCTACCTGTTGAGTCTACTGAGTTTGTGATTCGTGTGTCCAACCCTTAGGTCGATGTGTACTTGTTGATAAAGTGTGTAAAGGTTGTCCATTGATGATTCGGGACTCTTGCTTTCCAGATGATTTAATGTTGTTACCTTTCGATGAGTTCGATATAATTTTGGGAATGGATTGGCTAACTTTGCATGATGCCATGGTGAATTGCAAAAGAAAGATTATTGATTTGAGATGTCAGAATGGTGAAATCATTCAGGTTGAATCTAATGATCTGAGTGGATTACCTACAGTAATATCCTCAATGTTGGCCCGAAAGTATGTGAGAAAGGGATGTGAAGCTTATTTGGCTTATGTGTTGGATAGTAAGGTGTTTGAAAAATAAATCAAATCTGTACCAATTGCATATTGTGTTCCCTGAAAAATTATCGGGTTTACCACCAGTACGCGAGATTAACTTTGGCATTGAATTAGTACCGGGGACGACTCCGACACCTACTGAGTTGAAAGAGTTGAAAGCACAGTTGCAAGAATTGACAGATAGAGGCTTTGCACGCCCGAGTTTTTCTCCCTGGGGTGTACCAGTTCTGTTTGTAAAAAAAAATGAGACTATGAGAATGTGTATTGGTTATCGGCAGTTAAATAAAGTGACAATAAAGAATAAATACCCGTTGCCTCGAACTGATGACTTGTTTGATCAGTTGAAAGGGGCTTCAGTGTTTTCGAAGATAGATCTGAGATCGGGTTATTATCAGTTACAAGTCAGAGATTCTGATGTGCCAAAGACTGCATTCCTAACGAGGTACAAACATTTTGACTTTTTGGTTATGCCTTTTTGACTTACTAATGCACCTGCTATTTTTATGGATTTGATGAATTGGGTTTTCAGACAGTATTTGGACCAATTTGTAGTAGTGTTTATTGATGATATACTAATCTACTCCAAAGATGAAACCAAACATGCCAAGCATTTGAGATTAGTGCCACAGACCATGCGAGATCAACAGTTGTATGCAAAGTTTAGTAAGTGTGAATTTTGGATGAATGAAGTCAGCTTTTTGGGTCATGTTGTTTCAGCGTCAGGTATTCGAGTTGATTCGAACAAAATATCAGCTATACTTGATTGGAAACCACCAAAGAATGTTTCTGAAATTTAGAGCTTTCTAGTACATACTGGTTATTACAGAAGATTCGTGAAAGATTTTTCTATAATAGCTACCCCGTTAACAAAGCTATTATAGGAAGATGTTAGATTTGAATGGTCGAAAGAGTGTTAGAAAAGTTTAGATTAGTTGAAAGCTCTTTTGACCAAAGCTTTAGTGTTAATTCATCCAGAATCGGGTAAAGAATTTATTATTTATAGTGATGCTTCTTTGAATGGTTTGGGTTACGTTTTGATGCAGGAAGGCAAAGTCATAGCCTACGATTCGAGACAACTGAAGCCTCACGAAAGAAATTATCCGACTCACGATTTGGAATTAGCAGCCATCATTTTCGCATTGAAAATTTGGCATCATTACTTGTTTGGTGAGAAATGTCATGTTTATTCAGATCACAAAAGTCTGAAGTATTTAATGACTCAGAAAGACTTGAACTTGAGACAACGCAGATGGTTAGAATTGTTGAAAGACTATGAATTGGTAATTAACTACTATCTGGGAAAAGCCAACGTTGTTGCGGATGCCTTAAGTCAAAAATCATTGTTTGCTTTTCGTGCGTTGAACGCATATATGGTTATGTCTGGTGATGGTGCGATCATAGCCGAGTTGAAGGCAAGACTGTTGTTTATTTAGTAAATTTGTGATGCACAAAAATTGATAAAGATATGATTGTTAGACGAGTTTGGTGTGAAAGTGATACAGAGTCAGAGTTTCGAATTGATGAAAATGATTGTTTGAACTTCAAAGGCCAATATGTGTTCCGAAGAATATGGATTTGATTCATATGATTTTGAACGAGGCGCATCATAGTCGATTGTCGGTACATCTGGGTAGTACAAAAATGTATAATGATTTGAAATAGTTCTATTAATGGCTAGGCATGAAACGAGATATATCTGAATTTGTTTCAAAGTGCTTAATTTGTCAGCAAGTAAAAGTAGAGCATCAAATACCTTCTGGGTTACTTCAGCTGATCATGATACCTGAATGGAAATGGGATAGAATTACTATAGATTTTGCATCCGGTTTGCCTACGACACCGAACAAGAAAGATACAGTTTGGGTTATAGTGGATAGATTGACCAAATCAACTCACTTTGTGCCAGTTCGTACAGATTATTCGCTCGATAAACTTGCTGAATTATATGTGTCACAGATTGTGAGGTTACATGGTGTGCCGAGTTCCATTGTTTCATAGAGACCCGAGATTCACATCGCGGTCTTGGAAGAAGTTGCAAGATGCTTTAGGTACTAAACTTCATTTTAGTACAGCCTTTCATCCATAGACAGACGGTCAGTCGGAACAAACTATTCAGATACTGGAGGACATGTTGAGATGTTGCGTCCTTGAGTTTAAAGGTACGTGGGAAAGATACTTACCTTTGATTGAATTTGCCTATAATAATAGTTTTAATCTAGTATCAAAATGGCACCATACGAAGCTATTTATGGCTGCAAATGTCGTACACCGTTGTATTGGACTGAGCTTAGTGAAAGCAAGATAAACAGAGTTGATTTGATTAAAGAGACTGAACAGAAAGTGGCTGTAATCAGAGATACTTTGAAAGCTACTTCAGATAGACAAAAGTCCTATACTGATTTAAAACGTAAAGATGTTGAGTTTCAAGTCAGAGACCGAGTGTTTTTGAAAGTTTCCCCGTGGAAGAAAGTACTCCGATTTGGTCGAAAAGGCAAACTAAGTTCAAGATTCACAGGGCCCTATGAAATCATCGAACGTATCAGACCTATTACTTATAGGTTTGTAACATCTAGGATTTAGGGTCCTCACATTTTAATTTATTTCTATGTGCTAGTATGCTTTGGATGTTGTTAGAGTGTGTTTGGGGGCTTCGGGAAACTTTGGGGTTAGGTAGGAGCCTTAGTAAATTTTTTTAAGCCTTTAGGGGAGAGCTAGGGGAACTAGGCCTTAAGGGAATTAATGAGGAGGTTATGACACAAGAAAGGAAGTGGTGGAGTGGCAAGGTAACACCTAGGAGCAAGGGGAGTGTTTGCGTCACAAGAAGTTCCAAGGGGGAGGAGGTTCGAGCAACAAGGGAAGCATTTTTGAGTTTGGTTTTGCGTTAAGGGGAGTGGAGAGTTGGATTCGGCTATGGCACTTGGAAGAGGGAAGTTTGAATGGGTCAACAATTCAAATAAGTGGCTATGAAGGGAGATAAGAGTTTGAATCATTCAAATGTGGTTGAATGAGTGGAGTGGAGGAAAATGAGGATGAAAAGGGGGATTTGGTGAAGGGAGAAGTGTTGGCCGACTTTGGGACTCAAGGGGGATGGTATTTTCGGTCATGTAGGGGAGAGAGTGCGAATTTGTGAGTGTTCATCTTTTGGGCAATCTCTTTTTTCTCTTCTCTAGTCTTGTCTTAGAAAATCATTTGGCATTTTAAAGCCTTTTCTCTTTTGTCTCTTAGCCAAAATCTAGGTGACCATTTGATGCATTTTGATTATTTCTTCTCTTTTTATTTCTTCTCTAAAGCTGAACCATACCTCTCTCTCTTCTTCTCCTCATTTCTTTTCATATTGGTAGCCTTAACCTTTCACCTCATTTTCAAAGTCGAATAACCCTTCTAGCCTTTGAAACCTTGGCTGAATCTTCCATTCATCATTACTTCTCACTTTTCGATTATCTTTTGTTGAGGGAGCGCCGTCCTTCATCTAGTGCCAACTCTTTCAATCGATTTCTACTATTTGGGTAAGGGGTTCTTTTCTATTTCGAATATTGCTCTTTCTTTTTGGTTTGCCGAAACCAAAAGTCTAATCTTATTTTCTTGGTATGACCGAATCTTTATAGAGCTTTAACTTTGCATTCTTCTGTTTGAAGCCAGCATTAGGGGTGTTAGTGATCTTTCGAGAATCGATCAATCAAGGTAAGAAGATATTTGGTTAGGCTAAAGGCCATTTCTTTTGGACAATCGGTGTTAGGCCGAATCTAATATTGATTTATGTAGGGATTTTGACAGCCTTCAAGTGCAAGTGAGAACCTTCGGGATTTGGGTCAACTTTGGTAAGGTTATTCAATTAGTATAATTATTTAGTCTCGTTTAGATTTGATTTAACGTTTGCCCGGGTCTTCTGATTAAGTTATTATTCGATGGATCGAGTACCACCAAGGAGAGAAAGGGTTGGACACATAGTCCCTACCCTAAGTTCAAGCGGTCGGTTTAGCGGTTCGGGATTGGCCCAGGGGTGTGGGCAAAGATCGAACAGGATCGTAGGCAAGTAGCGGTAGTGTCAGTTAGTGATAGCGTCGACATTGAGAGCGTGGTATTACGAGTTATCAGGTGTGTAATTAGCACACTGTTTCTTTACTTTACATGTTTAAATTAATGTGATATGTGTGGTAGCCGAGTTAGTGGTTATGGTGGTACTGTTACACATAAAAGGGTAATCCGGTAATCAGGTTAGAATATTTCCTATATCAAAAATGTGGTGGGATATATGCGGATCTATGTAAGCATGTAAAATTTGTATACCTGGACATGTTCACACGTTTTATGCCATATCATCATAACTTGCTGCATGTACATGGGGTTTGATATTGTAAAGGGGAAGTGTGTATATATATTTATATATACGTGGATTAATGATGGCTTCGCGCCACATCGTGGATTGATGACGACCTAGAGTCTTATCGTGGATATTGTGATTTTAATCACGTGGGTATGTGGCTAGACCACTATGTGGACGACATTGCCAAAGAGGTGTGTAGCAGATGGAGGTCGATTTAGTAATCCCCGCGTGTGGTGGTTGGATATCTGGTGGTGTGTAGCGGTTGGATATTAGGTTGGGTTGGGTTAACATAATGCATGATAACACGTGGTATATTGACTTGATGTGGTTTTGGGGGCTAAGCCCATTTGCAAAAATATGTGGTTTAATTACACTCGAGTCAAAACAACTCACCCCATTTTCAAACAATGCAGTGTACGTGATACTTTGGACCGGTGGAGAAGATTCAAGGTGGCCATGCAGAAGCCATTTTTATTCTTAAAAGTGCATTATAAACTTTGAATTACTTTTTGGGTATTTTTATTATAATAAGGCCGCTTTAAATACATTGGATTTTTTTTAAGTTTTAAGTTGGATCCGCTATCAAATGGTTAATTTATAAAAAAACTCTAAGATATCTGCAACACTAGAATTTAAATGAAGTTTTCAAAATATAGACTACATATAAACCTTTCGATTTCCCAAACTTTCCATATAAATAATGATTTGAACTTGTGCAACTCAAACGTTTTATTTTTAAATTGCTAAGTTTAAACGAGAAATCACCTCTAAAACCCACATTTTCTCAACACTTTTCCCAGTAACATTTTGAATTCGGCCGTGGTGTTTGGGCCGAGTTTGGGGTGTTACAAATTTGGTATCAGAGCCCGATTCTAAACTTGGCCTTTAAGGGTTTTGAGGCCAACAACATTTTCAAACTTCGAAATTGGCTTAAAAGAAAACTTTTCGGGAAATGGCTTTGTGGAAGCATGGCACCTGCGTCCTCGGTCGAAGTCCGCCAGGTAAGTATCCCAAATCTTTGTGTGGTATATATGAGTGGGCTTGATGGGTTTCATGGGATGTAGACTATTTTAATTAGACTGTGATGGACTATAAGCTTAGTTTGAACAACTTCTTAAAAATCATAAGACTTAAACCGAGCAAACAAACCTGTGAACCAGTCACCGAGTTAGGGTGTGGCAACAGGTGTACGCATGTCTATGACGGGATTCAGGGAGAGCTTGGTATTTAAGCAGTCCTAGTGACTCACCTCCTCTTCGCTAGAATCCTACCTGGTGCGTAGGGTTTTCACTCTAACCATGAGGATTTGTTGACAGGCTAAACCTTATAATTAAAACCCAAAAGGGACTAGCCACCCTATTTTGTAAAATCTTAAGGTAAACCCTAGTTTTTTTAAAATTCCCAAATTACCCCTGATTGAAAAAAATTACCCTGGTTTTGGAAAATGACCAAAATACCCTTGATTTACAAAATTACCAGAATACCCCAAGTTGAAAATTACCAAAATACCCTTATTTTGGAAAATCATCCGAGACCTTATTTTGGAAAAATACAAAAATACCCTTGTAGGATAAAATTACGAAAATACCCTTGGGTAGGGAAATGACGAAAATGCCCCTCTGTGATGAATGTGAATTCGTGGATGCTATCTGTGTGATGATTGATGAGTGTATATGGTTTCTGGAATTAGGAGATAAGCTTAAAACAGAAACTATAGTTAGGTCCAAAATCGAAAGAACCATATTGAAACTACTTTTCATAAAATTGTTCGTGGTTAATAAGTGAAAAGAATACTGATGCATAAAAATTTCTTTAAATTAGACAAAAATGCGATGTTAGACATGAGTTCTAGGGGACGTGGTCGTAATACGCGAGGGCGCGGTAGAGGCAGGATGGCTATGTCGGAACCCGCTGGGTCTAGTAATGGATCGAGAAATGAGGCACCACTGCCGCCAGCTATAGAATATGAGTTTCAAGATCAGACGGGGGGAGACGATGACGTGTCTCAGGCAATGCTGCGTATGCTAGAGCGAGTGGCTGGGAAGAGTGCGGAGACAGTAACTCGAAAGTCCATTCCTGAGCGACTTTGAGCTAATGGAGCTGAAGTGTTTCGAGGTATTTCTAGAGTAGCTCCGAATGTGGTGGAGTACTGGTTAGAGGCAGTCGAGAGGATCATGGATGATTTGGACTGTACAGTTGGAGAGAGTTGAAGGGCTCTATTTCTTTACTTCGGGATGAGGCCTACCAATGGTGGCTCACTGTTAGAAAAGGTACTCCAGTCAGACCGAGTGGATTGGAGTTACTTTAAGATAAAGTTTGAGGGGAAATACGTCGGAGCTAGTTACGTGGACGCACAGAGGAAGACGTTCTTGAACCTAGTATAAGGGGGTAAGTTAGTAGCTGAGTATGAAGCAAAATTCTTGCAGTTGAGCCGGTATGCTCGAGGAATTTTTGCTCTGAGACCCTGGCCTGTGTGAGATTTGAGGATCTTGTTGCGAGATGAGCTCTGCGGTGTTGATAGCTCCTCAGCGGGAGAGGGATTTTGTGGAGTTGGTGGAAAAAGCCAGGATAGCGGAGGAGGTCAAGCGAACTGAGAGGCAAAACATGGATAAAGACAGAGGCAAGAATAAGAGGAGTTATGGACCTTCAGTATCATCGTGGGGTTTTTAGAAAAAGCCTAGGGTTGAGGGACCTGCTCGTGTTTCTGCGCCAATTACAAGAGGTTAGTCCCATCATTGTGCACAGTGTGGGAGGTCTCATGTAGGGGAGTGCTGGAGAAGGAATAAGGAGTGCTACAGGTGTGGGTCAAGGGACCATCTGATTAAGAATTGTCCTCAGTACGTGGCTAGGACTCGGACAGTAGGTCAGGGGTATGTGCAGCTAGGAAGGGGGGTCAACAGATGACAAGAGGTCGTGGTTCAAATCGAGGAGGGAATGGTTCTGGCCGAGGTCGTGGAGCGTCGGGCAAAGGTATTGGGAGCTTAGATACGAGACAGTCTGGGTTGGTTTACGCAGCCAGACGTCGTGAGGAGGGGGATGCACCAGATGTTATCACGGGTACGTTCATCATTTTTGGGTTACCCTTTACTGCTTCAATTGATTTAGGGTCGACTTATTCTTATATTGCTAGTATGATGTCTGGAACCTTGAGTGTGCGACCTGAAATTGCCCCTAGGAAGATGATAGTACTTAGTCCTTTAGGGCAATCAGTAGTGGTAGATAGACTCTTTAGAGATGTACCTTTAGAAGTTCAGGGGTCTGTGTTTTTGGCTGACTTGATGGAGCTGCCATTTGGGGAGTTTGACTTGATCCTTGGAATGGACTAGTTAGTAAGGTATCATGCGAATTTGGACTATGCTGCTAAATGCATGACGTTGAAGACTCCCGAGGATGATGAGGTTGTGGTGATAGGGGAGAGGGGAGAGGGGAGACTACTTGTCTAATGTAGTGTCTGCTCTTAAGGCAGAGAAGATGGTGAAAAAAGGTGCTTGGCCTTCTTAATGTTTGTTAGTGCCTTAGACGCCAAGGAAGCAGTTGTGGGGGAGGTGAGAATAGTAAAGGAATTCGTGGATGTTTTTCGGAAGAACTTCCAGGGTTGCCTCCGGATCGTGAGGTGGAGTTTGGAATCGACCTGTTATCGGGTACAGCGCCGATGCCCATCGCTCCTTATAGGATTACACTGAAGGAGTTGGTTGAACTTAAATCCCAAATCCAAGAGTTGTTAGATCGCAGTTTCATTTGCCCAGTGTGTCTCGTAGGGAGCATCGGTGTTGTTTCTAAAGAAGAAGAACGGATCTATGTGTTTGTGCATAGATTACCGCCAATTGAATAAGCTGACGATCAAAAACAAGTACCCGCTACCGAGGATAGACGACTTGTTTGATCAGCTCAAAAGGATGTGGTCTTTTCAAAGATAGATTTGAGGTCAAGATATCACCAACTTAAGGTAAATGAAGCAGATATCCATAAGATGACTTTTTGGACTCGCTACGGGCACTATGAATTCTGGTAATGCCGTTTGGGTTGATGAACACACCGGCTATGTTCATGGATATGATGAATCGGGTTTTTAAACCCTATTTAGACCAATTTGTTGTGGTGTTCATAGATGACATTCTGGTATATTCCAAGTCTGAAGAGGAGTATGACACGTATTTACGGGTGGTTCTACAGATTTTAAGGGAAAAGAAGTTGTACGCCAAATTTAGCAAGTGCGACTTTTGGTTAAGAGAAGTTGCTTTTCTGGGTTATGTGGTATCTATAGAAGGGATAAGAGTAGATCCTCGGAAGATTGAGGCTGTATTGGATTGGAAACCACCTAAGTCGATGGCAGAGGTTCGCAGTTTCTTGGGGTTAGCAAGTTACTATAGAAGGTTTGTTGAGGGGTTTTCTTCGATAGCAACACCTTTGACTAAGTTGTTGAAAAAGGAGGTACCATTTGTGTGGACGGACAAGTAGTAGGAGAGTTTCGAGAAGCTAAAAAGGGTTTTGACTGAGGCTCCGATTTTGATTCAGCCTGAGGTGGGGAGAGATTTTGTGGTATATTGTGATGCATCTCATACGGGGTTAGGTTGTGTGCTGATGCAGGACGAGAAGGTTGTTGCCTATGCGTCTCAGCAGTTAAGGCCTCATGAGGTTAACTACTCGACGCATGATCTGGAGTTGGCCGCAGTGGTTTTCACTTTGAAGGTATGGAGACATTATCTGTATAGAGAGAAGTCAGTGATCTACACAGAGCATAAGAGTTTGAATTATCTGCTAACTTAGAAGGAACTGAACTTGAGACAGCGAAGGTGGGTGGAGCCGTTGAAGGATTACGACTGCTCGATTGAATATCACCTGGGTAAGGCAAATGTAGTGGCGGATGCGTTAAGTCGGAAGGTAGTATCGAATTTCAAAGCGATGTTCGCTCACCTTAGCCTTTATGACAACAAGAGTTTGTTAGCGGAGCTGTAGGTGAAGCCGACATGGTTGAGTCAGGTAAAAGAGAAACAGTTGGTGGATGAGGTTCTGAGTGTTCGACTTCTACAAGTACAGGACGGAGGATTAGAGGACTACGGGTGTGAACAGCGATAGAGTATTGTGTTTTTGCGAAAGGGTCTGTATGCCAAAATACGTGGAGTTGAGGCGGAAGATTCTTTGGGAATCGCATAGTAGCCCTTACGCTATGCATCTTGGAGGGAGCAAGTTATATAGGGATTTATGGGATCAATTTTGGTTGCTTGGTTTGAAGCGGGAAGTTACAGAGTTTGTGGGGAAGTGCTTAACGTGCCAGCAAGTCAAAGCTGAACATCAAGTGCCTTCGGGACTGCTGCAACCAGTGAAGATTCCGCAGTGGACGTGGGAGAGAATAAAGATGGATTTCGTTAGTAGGCTTCCTCTTACACCTACCAAGAAAGACTCGGTATGGGTGATAGTGGATCGGTTGACAAAATCTACTCATTTCATACCTATTCATGTTGATTACTCTCTGCAGAGGCTGGCAAAGCTGTATGTAGTAGAAATTGTGAGACTGCATGGGGTGCCAGTATTGATCATATCGGATAGGGACCCTAGATTTACGTCACGATTCTGGAGGCGTTGCATCAAGCATTGGGCCTGGGTTGGACTTTAGCACGTCATTTCATCCGCAGACGGATGGCCAATCTAAAAGGGTGGTTCAGGTGTTAGAGGATATGTTGAGAGGGTGTGTTGTCAACTTCAGAGGTTTTTTGGGAGGAATTCTTGCCCTTAGCAGAGTTCGCGTACAACAATAGTTATCAGGCTAGTATTCGGATGGCGCCGTATGAAGCATTATATGAGCAGAGGTGTCGGACTCCTACTTGTTGGACAGAGTTAGGCGAATGTCATGTGTTGGGTCCGGAGATAGTGGCAGAGTCAGAAGAGAAAGTTAAGGTAATTCGAGCTCGATTGAAGGAGGCATCTGA
Organism: Gossypium rotundifolium; assembly: GCA_025506655.1. Classification (NCBI taxonomy): domain Eukaryota; kingdom Viridiplantae; phylum Streptophyta; class Magnoliopsida; order Malvales; family Malvaceae; genus Gossypium; species Gossypium rotundifolium. The sequence continues at coordinate 135,818,120 of CP106729.1, read as the reverse complement.
TAGACAGAAGTCGTATGTGAATCTTAAGCGGAAAGAGATAGAGTTTGCAGTGGGTGATCGGATATTCCTAAAAGTTTCGCCTTGGAGGAAAGTGATGAGATTTGGATGTAAGGGTAAGCTGAGCCCAGGTTTATAGGACCTTATCGTGTTTTGAAGCGGGTGGGGCCAGTAGCATACCAGTTGGAGTTGCCTTCAGAGTTGAAGTAGATGCATGGTGTGTTCCACGTCTCGATGCTACGACGTTATCGATCGGATCCATCTCATGTGGTACTAGTTGAAGAAGTTGAGTTAAGGCCAGACTTGTCCTATGAGGAGGAGCCAATTCAGATTTTGGAGCGAGATGTGATGGTACTACGGAAGAAGTCAGTTCCTCTAGTCAAGGTGTTATGGCCGAACCATGGTTCAAAAGAAGCGTCGTGGGAGCCGAAGGAGACGATGAGACAACAATACCCTCACTTGTTTTGACCAGGTACTTTTGAGGCTGAAATTTCTTTAAGGGGGTAGAACTGTAACATCCGGGATTTAGAGGCCTCGTATTTTAATTTATTTCTATGTGCTAGTATGCTTTAGATGTTGTTAGAGTGTGTTTGGGGCTTCAAAAAGCCTTGGGGTTAGGTAGGAGCCTTAGTAAAAAATTTTTTAAGCCTTTAGGGGAGAGCTAGGGGAACTAGGCCTTAAGGGAATTAATGAGGAGGTTATGACACAAGAAAGGAAGTGGTGGGGTGGCAAGGTAACGCCTAGGAGCAAAGGGAGTGTTTGCATCACAAGGAGTTCCAAGGGGGAGGAGGTTCGAGCAACAAGGGAAGCATTTTTGAGTTTGTTTTTGCGTTATGGGGAGTGGAGAGCTGGATTCGGCTATGGCACTTGGAAGAGGGAAGTTTGAATGGGTCAACAATTCAAATGAGTGGCTATGAAGGGAGATAAGAGTTTGAATTAATCAAATGTGTTTGAATGAGTGGAGTGGAGGAAAATGAGGAGGAAAAAGAGGATTTGGTGAAGGGAGGAGTGTTGGCCGAATTTGGGACTCTAGGGGGATGGTATTTTCGGTCATGTAGGGGAGAGTAGGTGCCGAATTTGTGAGTGTTCATCTTTTGGGCAATCTCTTTTTTCTCTTCTCTAGTCTTGTGCCGAAAATCATTTGGCATTTTCAAGCCTTTTTCTCTTTTGTCTCTTAGCCGAAATCTAGGTGACCATTTGGTGCATTTTGATTATTTCTTTTCTTTTTATTTCTTCTCTAAAGCCAAACCATACCTCTCTCTCTTCTTCTCCTCTTTTCTTTTCATATTGGTATCCTTAACCTTTCACTTCATTTTCAAGGCTGAATAACCCTTCTAGCCTTTGAAACCTTGGCCGAATCTTCCATTCATCATTACTTCTCACTTTTCGATTATCTTTTGTTGAGGGAGCACCGTCGTTCATCTAGTGTTAACTCTTTCAATTGATTTCTACTATTGGGGTAAGGGGTTCTTTTCTATTTCGAATATTGCTCTTTCTTTTTGGTTTGCCGAAACCAAAAGTCTAATCTTATTTTCTTGGTATGACCGAATCTTTATAGAGCTTTAACTTTGCGTTCTTCTGTTTGAAGCCAGCGTTAGGGGTGTTAGTGATCTTTCGGGAATCGATCAATCAATCAAGGTAAGAAGGTATTTGGTTAGGCCAAAGGCCATTTCTTTTGGATAATCGGTGTTAGGTCGAATCTAATATTGATTTATGTAGGGATTTCGACAGCCTTCAAGTGCAAGTGAGAACCTTCGGGATTTGGGTCAACTTTGGTAAGGTTATTCAATTAGTATAATTATTTAGTCTCGTTTAGATTTGATTTAATGTTTGCCCGAGTCTTCTGATTAAGTTATTATTCGATGGATACGAGTACCAGCCAAGGGGAGAAAGGGGTTGGACACATAGTCCCTACCCCTAAGTTCAAGCGGTCGATTTATTGGTTCGGGATTGGCCACAGAGGTGTGGGCCGGTATGAAACAGGATCATAGGCAAATAGCGGTAGTGTCGGTTAGTGATAGTGTCAACGTTGAGAGCGTGGTATTATGGGTTATCAGGTGTGTAATTAGCATACTGTTTCTTTACTTTACATGTTTAAATTAATGTGATATGTGTGGCAGCCGAGTTAGTGGCTGTGGTGGTATTGTTACCCATAAAAAGGGTAATCCAGTAATCAGGTTAGTATATTTCCTATATCAAAAATATGGTGGGATATATGTGGATCTATGTAAGCATGTAAAATATGTATACCTGGATGTAAAATATGTATACCTGGACATGTTCACACGTTTTATGCCATATCATCATAACTTGCTGCATGTACATGGGGTTTGATATTGTAAAAGGGAAGTGTGTATATATATTTATATATACGTGGATTAATGATGGCTTCGCACCACATCATGGGTTGATGACGACCTAGAGTCTCATAATGGATATTGTGATTTTAATCACGTGGGTATGTGGTTAGACCACTATGTGGACTTTGAGCAGCATGACTGCCAAAGAGGTGTGTAGCGGATGGAGGGTCGATTTAGTAATCCCCTAGTGTGTGGTGGTTGGATTTACTGGTGGTGTGTAGTGGTTGGATATTAGGTTGGGTTGGGTTAACATAATGCATGATAACACGTGGTATATTGACTTGATGTGGTTTTGGGGGCTAAGCCCATTTGTGTAAATATGTGGTTTAATTGCACACTGAGACAAAACAACTCACCCCATTTTTCAAACAATGTAGGTAATACGTGATCTTTGGACCGGGTCGGAGAGGATTCAAGGTGGCCATACAGAAGCCATTTTTATTCTTAAAAGTGCATTATAAACTTTGAATTACTTTTTGGGTATTTTTATTGTAATAAGGCCACTTTAAATACTTTGGATTTTTTTTTTTAAGTTTTAAGTTGGATCCGCTATAAAATGGTTAATTTATAAAGAAACTCTAAGATATCTGCACCACTCGAATTTAAATAAAGTTTTCAAAATATAGACTACTTATAAACCTTTCGGTTTCCCAACCTTTCCGTATAAATAATGATTTGAACTTGTGCAACTCAAACGTTTCATTTTTAAATTGCTAAGTTTAAACTAGAAATCACCTCTAAAACCCAAATTTTCTCAACACTTTTCCCAGTAACATTTTGAATTCGGCCGTGGTGTTTGGGCCGAGTTTGGGGTGTTACAAGGTTGAAGTTGCCTTCTGAACTAGAAAAGATACACAATGTGTTTCATGTTTCGATGCTCCATAGATACAGATCAGATCCATCACATGTGATTTCTCCGTCTGAAATTGAAATTCGATCCGATATGACGTACGAGGAGGAACCGGTTTGTATTTTAGCCCGGGAAATGAAAGAGTTGAGAAACAAGAAAATACCATTAGTGAAAGTGCTATGGAATCGTCACGGAGTTGAAGAGGCTATGTGGGAGCCTGAGGATTCAATGAGACAACAATATCCGACTTTGTTTAATGGTAAGATTTTCGAGGACGAAAATCCCTAAAGGGGGAAAGTTGTAACAGATCGAATTTGACCCTAATTGGAACGGTGGTTTTGGTACCACGAATCCTATTTTTAAATATTATATTTTGTGTTTATTATATGTGAATTAATGTGTGTGAAAGTTTCGTAGAAAAATTTAATCGTTTGTGTGTCTAATTTAAAAAAAAGGACTTAATCGCGTAAATTGTAAAAGTTGCAAACTATAGTGCAAAGTGCTAGAATGATGATGGCTTTTTAATATGAGGTATTAAAAGGGAAAATAGCCCATTTTTAAGTTAGTGGGTGGTATATGTCAAGATTAACCTTAAGTTATATTTTGTTTTTATTTTTAATTAAAAGATAAAATGGTAAATCATTAAAATGTTAATATATGTTAAATGAAATAAAAAAAGAATCCATATGTTCATCTTTTTGGCCAAAACTTAGCAAGGGAGAAGGAAGAAAAACCCTTAGGCACATTTGGCGTTGTTCAAGCTTAATTAGGTATGAATTTTAGTTCGGTTTTTTGATAATTTCTACGTTTTTGAGATCGTTACTTCGAACCGTAGCTGACCCATGTTAGAATTTTTAAAAATAAGCATGCTTGATGTTCGACCATTGTTATATTATTGTGATTTTTGATTTTTTGTGATTTTATATTAAAGTTATGTTAAAGATTATTATGTTTTTGTATTGGAAGATTTGGTGAAATTGAGTATTTAGGGCTAATTTGTAAAAGTAAATTTTTAGAGGGTCTTATTTGCAAAATAAATGAAAGAAATGGACTTGTATAGTTCCTATGCATATTCGGCCCTTGAGTAGTATTGAGAAAATTTGTGTATTTTGTGTTTTATGCAAATAGGACTAAATTGTAAAAGTGTGAAACATTAGGGGTAAAATGGTAATTTGCCCATTTACGTGCTTTGGGACTAAATTGAAATGAAATGTACTTGAATGAGTTTATTTTTGATATGTTTAGATCAAGAACAAAGAAAAATGGATTTGGATCGGGGAAAGACGAAGGTTGTCGAATAGTCGGTTTAAGTGATCCGTTGATAATCAAGGTAAGTCCCTAAAGCAAGTATGTGTTAAAGAATTATTTGTGAACATATCATATGATAATATTTGATGATTTTTAGTATAAGTCTATATGATGGCCGAATGTAGTATTATGTATTATTGAATTGATTCTATCTTGTTTTTAGTAATATGAATAACTAAGTTCGGTTGATATGTGGAAGAAATACAAAGTATACGAAATGTTGTGAATTTAGCACAAAGTAATGTGAAATGAATGTTTAGCAATGTTGATATTCGGGCTTGAAGCCTAGCAGGCCTTGTGCCCGTGAATTATATCGGGCTTATTGCCTAGTAGGCTAAATGCCGGTGTTTATATCTCGGACCTCTGGTCTAGCAGGCTTAATGCCGGTGTATATTTCAGGCTTTGATGCCTAGCAGGCTTAATGCCGGTGATACGTTATAAACAAAGAACTTGTGACTTATACAAAGTAAAACATAATTTACTGCAAGGAGCTAAAAGCTCAGGTAAGTATATGCTTTTGGTGTTTACAATGAGCAAGGTAAGTTGTTATACTATGATTCGAATTAAGTATGATGGGATATGGTTGGTGATTCAATTTGAATTTGGATAAAAGCTATTAAGCTTACTATTGTTGTGTGCAAACACTTTATATTAGAAGTTGAGTTAAAATAAGTTATTTGGAAATTCGGCTATAAGTGAAAAATGTTAAGAGTGAAAGTAATTGGATGTGTTTTCATTTGTGTATAAATGAGTTTATGTGATTGGTATGAGTGTGTACTCATTTGACTTGAAGTATGTGAATATTTGCAATATATATCCTTTGTGTTTCGAAGAATTACATGTTATGTTAATAAAGTACAAGTTCTTAGGTTAATGAATTAATAGCATTCGGCAATGGTTGATTCATATGTTGTAATGTTTATATTTAATGCTATGTGTTTAAAGATTAAAGATTATACTGCTTAAACGTTTTACAGTGAAAATAAGATTTTCTTGAGACTTAATAAGCTATTAAGCATACTCTGTGTACGCTCATTGTTAATTTTATAGATTTTGGATTCAGCTGCTGGCTTACAAGATCGTCAGAGAAGTCAACCACACTATCACCCCCTTTGGTATTTTCAAGCTGTGTGTGAATGATGTTTTGTTTATATATATAAAATAGCCATGCGAAAATGGCTTAAACATCTGTTATAAGTTCGGTTTTATTTGTTCTTGTCTATGAGATTAAAGTGTTTGGTTTTCAACTATTCGGTTATGGGTTGTTCTTTATTTCAAGCTTATGCATTATGTGTTCTATATGAGTGCTTGTTTGTAATGCCAATGTTTGTGTTAAATTAGCCAAGTGTTTTGGCATTTAAGTGGATCTTTGCATATATATGTATATTCAAAGTAAGTATATATTTTAGTTGAGCATCATTTGGAAATTATATATATGTGTATCAACTTTGGTTGATTTACAAAGGATGAATTATATTGAGCAATGCATGTATGTGTATTCGTCTAAACTTAGGTGATATTTGCAAATGTGGTTAATATGTTTAAATAAGTTTAGGCTCATACTTGACTAAGGAAATGTGCATAATTATGATGTGTACATATATATATATATATATATATATATATATATATATGTATTTGGCTTGTGAGATTGCTTAATTTAATTGAGTGCATGAAACTATCAAACTCAGTTTGTGCTAAGTAACAAACACAAAATGTTATAAATGAGACTTTGTATATTCGGCCAAATACATAAGTATATATGGGATGTGTAATAAGATGCTTGTATTCGGTTATGTGGAAATAGATTTTATGCCATATGAAATTGGTCTTAATATGAAGCATTATGCATTGACATTTGAAGCATACTTATTTTAATGAGTTAGTTACGAATAGTTTAGTTGTTTATAAATTTTATAGATCAAGATCGTTTTGACAAATGTGATGCATGAAATCTGTATTGTTATGTGATATTGTCGTAATACACATTTTATGGTCATTTTATGTTCATCGATGATTATATCGTATATGACTTGGATTAATATATCAAGCATTATTACACATGTGTGAATTGTCTGTTTATGATAAATTATTTGATAAATTTGTTCAACTAAGATTCAATTGATTGAATTGGAGTTTTAACTTACTTGGTAATACCCGTAACCCTAATCCGGTGACGGACTCGGGTTAGGTGTGTTACACCTCTGTCTCCAATCTAATTATGCACACTTAGTGTCACATTTCTCAATTCCACATATAGCATTTCTAATTCAATAACCACATATTCATTCATTTCATAACACATATATATGAATTTAAACGATTCGTATTATACACGAACTTACCTCGGACGTCGAAGTAACAAAACGAGTCGATTAATCGAGCACTTTATCTTTGCCTCGATCTCGATCAAAATCCCTCTTTTCTTGATCCATACATATTCAAATTTAACTCATTCAATGACCAATTCATTCAATTTAGTCCAAACACACATATTTAGGGCATTTTACAAAATAGCCCTCATATTTTTCACATTTGACACTTTAGTCCCTATTTCATAAAATCATCAAATTCACATAATTTCTTTTCACACATGCCTTGGCAAATTTTCCTTGTGTTCATACAAGCCCACATATTTTATTTATTTCACATTTTAGTCATTCAATTTCTCAGTTTCAAAATTTAGCCCAAAATAGCCAATTTCATAAAAAATTCAAAGACAAACTATGTTAACCCCACATTACACTTTCATATTCCACCAACTATCAACACAAAGCTCACATATTCATCAATGGAACATCTCAAAATCTTCATCAAATTCTAAATTAAAGCATTGGTTTGATAGAACACAAAGCAACGGTCACAAAAGCGTAGAAATTATTAAAAACCGAACAAATTTCATACCTCAATTAGGCAAGCTTAGTGCCGAACCCTAAAACTCTTTTCTTTTCTTTTTCCTTAGCAAATTTGATGAACATGATAATGCCTTTAAGTGATGTTTTGTTTTATTTATTATACATTAATAATTATTTTACCATTTTGCCCTTTTATTAATTCATTTAAAATTCCACTAACTATGTACATATATGTCCATCTCCACTTTCTATGGTCTAATTACAACATAAGGACCTTTCATTTAATAAGCCATGCCAATTAAGCACTTTAACAATCAGCACACAACTTTTGCATTTTATGCGATTAAGTCCTTTTTCATCATTCGACACACAAATGATAAAATCTTCCCATAGAGTTTTCACACATACTCAATCACATATTTTAAACACCAAAAATAATATTAAAATATTTTTTGACCTCAAATTGTGGTCTCAAAACCACTATTCCGACTAGGGTCTAAACCAGGCAGTTACACGTAGCCTAAATTGGCCTCCACACGGCCTGGCCCAGAATCCCACACACCCGTGTGGTTCAATCGTGTGGGCCCACATGTTCGTGTGGCCCACACGACCCAATTGGTTGAGCCTGTGTTTTGCACACGGCCTTACTTGGCCATCACACGACTTGGCTCATCGATCACACGGTCGTGTTGTGGCCTACAGCCTTGCACAAAGCCTACCACACGGTAGTGTGACATCGACAAAAAGGTTTTGGCTTTTGCTGAAAATGCTTTTTCATGCGATTCAGGTACACACCTGGTATCGATTCGACGCGGAACCACACCTGAGCCTTCCAGAACCTAAATTCAACACAAACATACCCGAATCAATATTAACTCTTGATTAAACCGAACCTCCAAAACCAACCATAGTTAAAACGAGTGCTTAACGCTTACCCCAACACCTCGAATCAATAGACTAAAAATCAGTACGAGTAGAACCACGATCCTCGCAATACGCTGACTGTTAACACGTCAATAACCCCCAATCAATTACTTAGCAAGCATAACTTACTAAGCACAAAACTTACTTATCGAACCAACGGAAATAGGAGATGAGTGAAAGAGAAAAAAAATCAGAAAAAGAAATGAAAGAAAGGAGAAGGTAGTGTTAAAAGAATTCGAGAAAGTAAGGGGAACCAAAAATTTTGAACAGAAGGAAGAAATGGCAAGAAAAGGGGATTTGGGCTGAACAATCACTCCCCAATCCTCACATTTTCTCCTAAAATTACTCCCACATAGTCCCCTCAACCACCGAATTCAAACCCCATTCAAACTCTACAGAATTTCAATCAAACTCTACTTCCCATACTGCATAATTAGCAAAAATAAATCCCTTACTTGCGCAAGGACTCGAACTCCAGACCTCCTGCACATAAGCTCTCCACTTAACCACCAGACCAGTAGGCCCATTCTGACATAACCCTACTAACATTTAAATTTGAGTCTACTAACAAGAATAAGTCTTTAGTTAATGGAAACAAAAATTTTGCTCAAGTGAAGACTTGAACCCAAGACTTCTTAGACACTCCCAGAACACTTAACCATTGAATCATATACAGATTTGTATAACAAATTTTCAAAAGTTGAAATTAAGAAAAATTGGGGCTTTACAACTTTACCCCCTAAATGAAAATTTTGGCCTCGAAATTTACCTGAGATAAGATGAGGATACTGCGAACGCATTAAATCCTCCGACTCCCAAGTGGCCTCCTAAGTGCTGTGATTCCGCCACAGCACCTTCACTAAAGGGATAGACTTCCTTCGTAGAACTTTAATGTCACGGTCTAAAATCTAGACTAGCTCCTCTTCAAACATCAGATCTAGTCTAACCTCAATGACCTCCACTGAAACAATATGCATGGGATCAGAGCGGTATCATCTCAACATCAAAACGTGAAAAACATCATGAATGCGATCCAACTCTGGAGGTAGTTTGAACTAATATGCTATTGGCCCCACTCGCTTCAGAATACGGTATGACCCAATAAATCGAGGGCTTAGCTTACCCTTACGAGTAAACCTCAAAACCTTCTTTCATGGCTAGACCTTGAGAAAAACTAAGTCCCCAAAAGAATACTCAATATCCTTTCTCTTTAGATCAACGTAGGACTTTTGCCTATCAGATGCCGCTTTCATTCGATGTCGAATCAATCAGACCTTATATTGATTTTCAAAACCAATTTTGGACCCAGAATAGGTCGCTCACCAAATTTAGTCCAACATAAGGGGGTGTGACACTTATGACTATACAGGGCCTGTAAGGTGCCATCTGAATGCTAGATTGATAGTTGTTGTTATAGGCGAACTCTGCCACTGGCAAATACTCCTCCCAACTGCCTCGAAAATATGTAACACAACTCTTTAACATATCCTCCAGTACTTGAATCACCCTCTTCGACTGACCATCTGTCTGAGGATGGAATGCAATACTGAAGTCCAACATTGAACCCAGAGCCTCATGCAACTTCTTCCAGAACTGAGACGTGAAGTGAAGATCCCTATTGGAGATTATCGAGACGGGAACCCCATGCAGTCTCACTATTTTATATATATATAATTTAGCCAATTTCTGGAGAGAAAAGTCCATCCTGATTGGAATGAAATGAGCAGACTTGGTCAATCGATCCACGATTACCCAAACAGAATCCTTTTTAGCGAGTGTTAAAGGCAACCCACTAACAAATTCCATCGTTACTCGTTCCTATTTCTACATCGATATCTTTACCGACTGCAGCAACCCTAAAGGCAATTGAAGCTCAACCTTAACCTGCTGACAAGTCAAACAGTGAGCAACAAAGTCGGTAACCTCATGCTTCAACCTTGGCCACCAGTACAACTCTCAAAAATCTTGATACATCTTGTTCCCACCGGGATGCATAGCATAAAGACTACTATGCGCCTCCTTCAGAATCGACTGTCAGAACTCATCATCACTCGGTACACAAATTCGACCGCAGAAACAAAGTACTACATCACTGTTTATCCCAAAATCAGTAGCATTGCATCTCCACCTGATGAAAACGTGACTCAAGAGACCTATCCCCATTTGTTTTTCTCTAATCTGATCAATCCATGTAGGCTTTATTTGGAGTTCCACTAACAGAATCCCATCGTCAAATAAACTGAGTCGAGCGAACATCGCTCTCAGATCAGTCATTGCCCTACGGCTCAAAGCATCCGCCACCATATTGGCCTTACCAAGATGGTACTCGATGGTGCAGTCATAATCCTTAAGCAGTTCAACACATCTTCACTGCCTAAGGTTTAACTCCTTCTGAGTGAGGAGGTATTTGAGGCTTTTATGATCAGTGTAGATAGTACACTTCTCACCGTACAGATAGTGCCTCCAAATATTTGGAGTGAAGACCACAGCAGCCAGTTCCAAATTATGCGTTGGTAGTTAGCCTCATACGTCTTGAGCTGACATGAAGCATAAGTTATCACCTTACCATCATGCATCAGTACGCAACCCAAACCCACATGCGACACATCACTATACACAACAAAATCCTTTCCAAATTCTGGTTGTATCAGAACTAGAGCCTACATCAAAACAGATTTGAGTTTTTTGAAGCTCTCTTGTTGCTTATTAGTCCAGACAAAGGGAACCCCCTTGCGCAAAAGCTTGGTCAATGATGCTGCGATCAAGGAGAACCCTTCTACGAAGCATCGGTAATAACCCGCTAGCCCGAGAAAGCTGCAAATTTTGGATACATTCTTCGGCTGTTTCCAATCCAACATAGGCTCAATCTTATGAGGATCAACATGAATCCCCTCTGCATAAACCATATGCCCCAGAAAGGTTACTTCTCGGAGCCAGAATTCACACTTACTGAACTTTGCGTACAGTTATTTCTCACGAAGAGTCTGTAGTACCACTCAGAGATGCTCATCGTGCTCATCCTCAGTCTTGTAGTACACTAGGATATCATCGATGAATACCACCACAAACTGGTCCAGATAAGGCTGGAACACACGGTTTATCAAATCCATAAATGCCGCTAGTGCATTGGTCAACCCAAAAGGCATAACGAGTCCTAAATGCCATCTTATACACATCGACTTCCTTAACCCTAAATTGATGATATCTTGAATGTAGATCAATCTTAGAGAACACAGAAGCCCCTCTGAACTGATCGAATAGATCATTTATCCTTGAAAGTGGGTACTTATTCTTGATTATTAGCTTGTTTAGCTGCTGGTAGTCGATACACATCCTCATTGTCCCATCTTTCTTCTTCACAAATACTGGTGCTCTCCACGGAGACACACTGGGACGAATGAATCCACGATCTAACAGTTCTTGAATTTGTGCCTTAAGCTCTGTAAGCTCCTTGGTGCCATTCGGTAGGGCGCAATAGACACCAGAGCTATACCCGAAATGAGCTCAATCCCAAATTCTACTTCTCGACTTGGAGGCAAACCCAGTAATTCTTCAGGAAAAAATTTATAAAGTCCCTTACGGTTCTGATGTCCTTAATCGAAGAGTCCCCATAATCAGAAACACTAATGTAGGCTAAGAATGCCTCACATCCCTTCCCTACCAACTTTTCTGCCACCAACACATAAATCCCATTAGTCAAATAGTCTTGATGTTCCCAAATCAAAACTACATCACTGTCCTCCTCGGTCCTTAGGATAACCCTTGCACAGTCCAAACTTACCCAGTGTTTAACCAGCCAGTCCATTCCCAAAATCAAATCGAATCCCCGAATGGAAGCTCCATCAGATCAGCCAGAAATACTATCCCCTAAACCTCTAACGGGACTTCACTGAACAATTTTCTTACTCAGATAGACTGCCCCAACAGACTCACCATAGTTACCTCACTAAAAGTACTCTCAACTGAAATCCCCAAAGTTTCAAACACAGTACTAGCTACGTAAGAGTGTGCAGGGACTATGTCTATCAATTCCAAATAAGGTACATTATAACTTAAAAACGTATTCGTGATGACGTCGGGGCATCTTGGTCCATACTGTGACGGGCAGCATAAACTAGTGCGAGCTGCCTTACCTCAGTCGTCCAACACCTCTGCTCGGTGCCCTCTGTCCTCGGTCCTTGCCATTACCACCCCTGGCCTGACCTCGGCCCCTAGGTGGCTACTGAACTACTCTTGGTGGCTACATAGTATAAGTACCCGTAGCTTGCATCTGATTGGTTCTCATATAACGCCCCGAATTTTTGGGCCTAGAAGTGTTGGGCCTTGTGCATGGTAGCCACTAAGTGACTACACATAAAAGTTTATGCGTGCAAGAGATATCACAATTGATTATTTTCTTTAATGGTTAAGTGATTGGGTGTGTTTGGGAGTGTCTGAGAAGTCTTGGGTTCAAACTTGGGCTTTAGCAAAAATTTATGTTTTCTCTTAAAGGAGCCTTGATGTTAGAGGGTAGGTCTTAAGAATATTTTTTGGATAATTTATAAGACAAGGAGATGAGTGGTCTAGTGGCAAGGCACCATTAAGGTTGCAAGGGAGCATGGGTTCAAGTCTTGGCGCTTGTAATTCATTTTGATTCCCTTTTAAATGGACTTAGACTTTGGTCCATAGGCTTATATTTAGTTGTGCTTGTTTTGTTACACAAGGAGCTAGTTGGTAAGGTGGCTAGCGGTGTGGATTAAGTTGTAAGGGAGCCTGAGTTCGAAACCCCTTCCATGCGAAAGGTGACTATTTTGCTAATTTGGGACGATTTTGGAGGATTGATGGAGGGATCTCACATCGGGAAGCTAGCATGAGAGTAGGCAAGAAGTTAGCTTTAAATAGAGTGATCTATGAGGAGAGTAAGCATACCTTGGTTGGCGTTTGGTCATAGGAGTGTTTGTGTCATGGATTAACCCCAGATTCCTATCAGGTGTGTATTTCGTACTACTCTAGCTGTAGAGCGGCAAATGTCGAAATACTGATCACACGACGATGGTAGCCACACGGGCGTGCGAGTGCATGTATGGGAGCTTCGACGTGATAGTTGAGGCCATCATAAGTGTTCTTGTGGGTTTAGGCTGTTTGGACCATGATGGGCCATGTGGGGCCATGTGGGGCCTATAGGCCCAATCAGATAAGTTGTATGATTGTGTAGTAAATATTGGACTGGACTATGTGAATATCATATCTATGGCTAGATTCGGGCTAAATAGGTCATATGAGCGTGTGGGCCCATTTGGCCGAGAATGGGCTCTAGGCCCATTCACATCGTTATCTTTGCTTAGAATACCTTGGTTTACAAAATTACTGAATACCTTGGTTTACAAAATTACTAAAATACCCTTAGTTTACAAAATTGCTGAAATACCTTAGTTTACAAAATTACTGAAATACCCTTGGTTTACAAAATTACTAAAATGTCCCAGATTTGTGAAATTATCGGAATACCCCTAGTTTATGAAATTATCAAAATACCCTCGATTTGCAAAATTACTAAAATACCCCGATTTGTAAAATTATCGAAATACCCTCGATTTGTGAAATTACCAAAATACCCTCAGTTTATGAAATTACCTAAATACCCCCAGTTTGTGAAATTACCGAAATACCCTTGGTTTGTAAAATTATCAAAATACCCCTGGTTTGTTAAATTATCAAAATACCCTCGGTTTGTGAAATTACTAAAATACCCTTGAAGGGTCAGATTACCGAAATACCCTTATAGGGTAAGATGACTATTTTCCCTTGTGGGTAAATGACTGACTTAGACTAGGAGTTGACTAATTTGACTATTGTTGTATGACGATATGCTTTTATTACATGTTAAAATGATTGTTACTGACCATGACCATTTTGCATACACGTGTAATGATTGAGCATGACATACACGACATATTACATGGGGTTGGGACATTGATACGGAGGAAGTTATGATAGGGTCGCATGGGTCGTATTGTAACACCCCTAACCCGTATCCGTCGTCGGATTAGAGTTACGGGCATTACTAAAAATATTATCTCATTAAAACTTACTTATAGGACTGAATACACATACTTATATTATCTCATATGGCCGAATTATACAAGGTCATATTTATAAATTTTTATGCACATTACAAAACTCCAAAATAATTCTGATAAATCCTAAACACTCAACGGATCAAGTAATCACATATAGGTAAATACATATATAACATAGATATGCTCATTTACCATATTAGGAAATAAGCCAAAATAGCTAATTCCTTAAACATATAAATTTCAAATGCATTTTCTCCTAGGCTAGTAGAACATATACATGCATTGCATATCAAAATTCTTAATTCATGACATTGACAAAATTGTACTTACACACACACACTTTTCTAAATGATACTTAAATAACACATTAAGTGCTTTAACTATATCATATCTATTTATAGTGTTAAGCAATTAAACATTCCAAAAGTTATACAACTTATACATACTTCACAAGCATATAACTCAAAATCATATTCATATCAACTTTTGATATTCGAATACCTAACATATCTATATATAAATAAACTTATAACATTTTCATGAGATCAACCCAATGGTACCATTTTATAACCGAATGCATACCTAAGCATAACAAGTCTTCACAAATAATTAACCAATTAAAGTAGCCATATTTTTATTTATTAATCTATCACATATACACATGAATAAGATTCAACCTTAATCTATCAAGTTGACTATCAATTATCGAAATATATATATATACCTATCATAACATATATCTATCATACCATTTCATATAATGCCTAAACCACATCGAACACAATGATAATTCATGGCATGAGCAAACCATATCATCAAAACACAAAAAAAAAAAAAGTTTAACCAAAATAGATAGCCATTTTCGCATGACTAAGTATATTTACAAGATTACACATCATTAGTTATGCTGCTTAGTCTAGCCTATACATGCCCCCCTTTTTTTTTAATCTAAAATTAAGTTATTCAATACCAAAAGTAAATCGATAGTGCGATTGACTTCTTCAAAGATCCTTCGAGTCCGTAGCTTGAACTAAAAATCTATAAAATAGAAGTAAACAAGAACACACAGTAAGCTTGCTAGCTTAGTAAGTCTTAAGCAAAAATATTATCATAAATGATGGTAAAACACTTAAACATCCAACTCATGATCTTAAATAAACGTTTTTTATCTTATACATACATATATATATATATATATATAACTATAAATACATATATGCACATTCATAGTTCACTTAAATATGCATGACACATACCTTACAACCGAATTATAAATTTACTACTAAATGCTTAGGCAAACCTGATTCATTAGCTAGAGCCTACTAAACATTACCTGAATCTCACACACCGGCACGAAGCCTACTGAACTCGAGGTCCGAAATCATAACACCGGCATTAAGCCTGCTAGGCAATAAGCCTAAATTATATATATATATCACCGGTACGAGGCCTGCTAGGCATAAAGCACGAAACATATCACCGGCACGAGGCCTGCTAGGCATATAGCCCGAAACAAATCACCGGCACGAGGCCTGCTAGGCATATAGCCCGAAACATATCAATGTGGTCAATCATTCCACACACATTTCATAATTATATTACATATCCAATTCAACTAAGCTTATTCACATTAAACAAATAAAATCGTTACGTCATTGTACAATCCCACGATTCACATCGAGATACTTATTCATATCACATTATCAAATTATGCAAACAATCTAATTTACTTATATACATTCGGCTATGACATAAATATGTACTCAAATTTATCAAACTTTATCATTTAATATCTTCATAATTAATTCTTTGATATATTTGACAGGACTTACCTCGACTATCGACGGACAACGTTAATCAGGCTAGTCGACAACTTTCGCCATTCCCGATCCAAATTCATTTTTCTTTGTTCTTGATCTAAACACATTAAAATTTAGCTCATTCAAGTACATTTCATCTCAATTTAGTCCCTAAGCACATAAATAGGCAACTTACCATTTTACCCTAGAGTTTTACATTTTACAATTTAGTTCTATTTGCATAAAACACAAAATACACATAATTTGCACATAATACTTTAGGGCCAAATCTTCTATACCTTCAATCCCAGGCATACATTTCATTTATTTTGCAAACAAGTCCCTCAAAAATTTTATTTTTACAAATTAGTCCAAAATACTCAAATTTACTAAAATTTCCAATTCAATATATACTAATCTTTAACATATCATTTACATAAAATCATAAAACATAAAAATCACAAGAACATAGAAAAGGCCGAACATCATACATGATTATTCTTAAAAATTTTAACATGGGTTAGCTACAGTTCAAAGCAATGATCTCAAAAGCGTAAAAATTATCTAAAACCGACTAAAAACTCACCTTGAATTTTAGCTTCAAAGTGCCGAAATTTTAAAGAAATAAAACCCTTCTACTCATGCAAAGGTTCGGCCAAGAACAAATGGATGATAATAGCATTTTCTTTTGTTTTACTTTAACATATATTAAGTTATTACTAAATTACTTAACTAACCTTAAAATTAAAATAACCAAATAATATATCTTAAGGACAAACTTGTCCATGGCCGGCCACTAACTCATAAAATGGGTTATTTACCCTTTCTATACTTCATATTATAAAGCCATGCTCAAATTAGCACATTTCACTTTAGTATGCCACTTTTACATTTTACGCGATTAAGTCCTTTTAATCAAATTAAGCACTTAAACGATAAAATTTTTCTCTAAACTTTCACACATATTAATTCACATAATGAGCACATAATATAATATTAAAAAATATTTTAGACTCAGATTCATGGTCCCAAAACCACCGTTCCAATTAGGGTCAATTTTGGTCTGTGACACGCATGACGACTGTGGATCCAGTATTGATTTGTTGAGGTCACACGGGTCGCAAGACGACTATGGACCAACGGACGACTTAAAGTCTCGTAATTTGATTATGGCTCTGAGCTAACCTAAATATGGCTCTGTGCCAATCGTATTTACCCGTGGCTATGTGCCTAACTTAGATATTGATGACTCTGTGTCGATCATAATTACCCGTGGCTGTGTGCCGGTTATATTACCATACTGATGGCTATGTACCGATCTTATTATAGTTATCGATGGCTATGTGCCAATTATGAGACCATTACTGAAGGCTTAAAGCCGCATAAATATTAGTAGCTATGCTGTGATTTTGGTTAGTGTTGTAACCGATGCTAACATTGAAAGTGTAGGGATAGCGTGGGTGATTTATTCCTCGTAGGTAGTGCAGGGTTGGACGGAGGCAAGTGCAGGGTTAGATGGGATGAGTTAGCATGCATCACACATTATGCATATGGAATTGATTTTGATATGGGCTAAGCCCAACTGTTATTGATATGTAAAATGGGCTAAGCCCAATTGGTTCTGATAACGGCTGAGACCCGAGAAATTGTACTGGGCTTAGACCTACACACATTGTTCTATTACTATATTGGGCTCTGGCCCAGACTGACCTGAATTCTATCTGTTTTACTAACTATTTTAGTTAGGATGGGATTACGCACTGAGTTTTGTAAACTCACCCGTTTTTAACTGTGCAGGTAATCCCCAGCCTTAGACTTATTGGTGCTGCGAGGGACTCGAAGAAGGCCACACACTGCTTATGTTTTCCGTTTTGGTTGCTTACATTCAAGTAGTTTGATTTGGGTTGTAATAAGGCATCTTAAGTTTTGGATTTTAACTTTGGGTTTTTATTTACTTTAAATTATATCCATTTAAAAGTAAATCACGATTTTCCAAAATGTTAACAACTTTTAAAACAACACTATGTTTTTGCAACATCCACGAAATGGTTTCACGACTTAATCTTTTTCATAAATCAATTACTTCCAAAATTTTCTTCTGCAACTGAAAAGATGTTTTGGGAATAAAACTAATAATTTTTCAATGTACCACGTTTTAAAAATAAACTAACGTAATTGGGATTTTACTTAAGCTTTTAAACAAGAAGGGTTTTTAATGAAAACATGGTTTTCGAAAAATATTTCAATGTGACATGCCAGATTCGGGCCTAACTTCTAGGCCGGGTCTGGGGTGTTACATCTCAGTGGACAATCTCTGACACGATGCTCAGTAGAGCCACATCACAAACAAGCCCTAGTAGTCCTCTAACATTCACCTGGATGGCATCTACCATAGTGTCCACAAAGTGCCACCCTAGTATGTGCAACAGGAGGCCCAACTCTCACTAGCCCATCAAATTTAGCCTTTTTTAGGCCTCATCATAGAACTCGAGGGCTCCGATTCCCTTTTATTCTTTCCTCTCTCTTAGTTTTGGCACTCAGCGCACTTAACCTCCTTGGCGATCTTCGCCTTCTCAACTAGTGTTGTAAACTCACGCTCCCTCTGTGGAGCTATGAGAACTCGCAAACTATCCCTGAGTCCATCCTCAAAACGAATGCATCGCTCATACTTGGTCCCCACCATGCCCCGGGCATAACGGCTCAATCTCAGGAACTCGGCCTAATACTTGGCCACCGTCACGGTCTCTCTAAGTGAGATTAAAGAACTCACGTCTCCTAGCGTCAAAATAGCTAGCTCCCACATATTTACTCTGGAAAGCCGTCTTAAAATAGTCCCAAGTTAATCGGTCGGGCTAGGTGCCCTCTTTAACCGTCAGCCACCACGGGTACGCTTAATCGCGAAGCAAAGAAACAACCCCCTTAAGCTTCTTCTCGGTGGTAAAATACAGGTCATCCATGATTCTTTTTGTGGAACCCATCCAATATTCGGCCACGTTAGGGTCCACTCCAGTGACACCCCTAAATAATTTAGCCTCGTTGGCTTAGAGTCATTCCGTAACTGACCCACGACCCCCAGATCCGGTGTTAGACCCGGCGACCCTCTCTAGAATCCGTAACATGGCTTTGGATAGTGCATCGTCCCCAGCCACACGATCATGAGACCTAGTCACTGTAGCAGGTGAGATCGGCATTTCACTCGTATCCAGATTAGGTAGATTTCCAGATGATGGGGACCAAGCTCGAGCCCCATACGGCTTCTACCACGACCTCTAGTACCCCATTCGCGGATACTTCGTGTGTTCATTTTAAATTTAAAGTTTATCTGTATTAATAGTTTTATGCATTAGCTTACAGTTTCGATATTCATTAACATATATTTTATGCAAACAGTATCAAAAGTTCAGAATTTGTTATCGCGAATTGCAGTCTCACTACGGTTTTTAGTTTACACTACCTAGAGTGTTTTCAGTACAGTATACTACCGATTGGTTGTTCCAAGCATGCTAGTAGTATTTTTAGACAAATTTAAACAGGATTTCAGGACACTTACGGGATCGACGCTGGAGACTCGATGTACCACATACTCAGTCCAAAAACTTTTCAAAGCACTTAAAAATCATTTTAAGACCAACCTTTAAAACCCAATCCATAGTCAAGTTTTACAACCTGAATTTGATACCACTAAATTTAACATCCCAAACCCGGCTCAGACGTTATGGCCGAATCTGGTGATGTCACGTTTAGTGCTGTAGAAAACATACTTATGATAAGACCATTTTTGTTATCTTATGCTACTTCCAAAACTTGTCGTTTGTTTCAATCATTATCCACTTCCAAAATATTGTCCATTTTCCAAAATATTTGTATTTCGCAAAAACATTTAAATCAGTTTGCGTAATCGTGGTGTTTTGGTACAAAAATTATTTATTTTGAAAACTCGAGCTTTCCTACTACTAATGGTAAAACCATAAGCGTTGCAAATCCCAAATTTAAACAAAATATGTAAAGGCCATATTTACATAAAACTTTCCCAGATATCATCAAAACCATTAAATAAGTATAAAAATCGTGAAGTCAAAGTGGTGGTCATCGTCTAGTCCTCCGCTACATCGATCTGTTTAAAGTTGGGGATTACCTGAATAGATTAAACAGAAAAGGGTGAGTTCTCGCAAACTCAGTGTGTACTCCCCACAGAAAACAAGCACACCGCATATTATCAAAAAACAGTCATGCATTTACAATTCGAGTCTGAGCCCATTATAGAATCGGTATGGGCCTTAGCCCACTCAGATACAGAACATAATAGAATATCAAAATCCTACCCACCAGTCTCTACACACCAACTCTGTACAACCCCACACACCATGTGGGGATAAAATCAACCCACCTAACCCTACACACCATGCTGTACCGAAATGTGACACATAATCAAAAATTTAAAGTTGAGCTGCTAGGATAATAGGTGTAAAAGTCTTTGAGATACTTCCTCCAAATATCATCAACCCACCCCGATGTAATGGAACATACAAAGGATGTCATGCTATTATATAATTAATAGTACATACATTCAGATATCATAATCCATGCTTGGTACAAAAATTAGACGGACAGATCACTCCTATAGGGGTCTATGTAATACTTACCGACCCTACAGAAGGTCCACAATCAGCTTGGGCGTCCCGTGTAACCTTACAGAACATTTTAAAAAATGGGCTCACACACCCATGTGGCCTGCCCATGTAGGCCCATACGCCCGTGTGGCTGACACTACCCAAATTGGCATTGACTGTGTGGACCACACAGCCTGGCCCAGAATCCCAACGCCTGTGTGTCCCACACGACCCAATTTGTCGAGCCTATGTTTCGCACACAGCCTCGCTCGGCCATCATATGGCGTGTCGCCTGCGCACGGCCTGGCTCATTGATCACATGGTTGTGTTGTGGCTCACAACCTTGCACATGGCCTACCACACGGCCATGTGGCACCAACGAAAGGTTTTTAACTTTTGTCAAAAACGTGTTTTCATGCGATTCGGGTACACACCTGGTATCGGTTCGACGCGGAACCACACCTGAGCCTTCCAGAACCTAAATTTGACACAAACATACCCAAAATAAATATTAACTCTTTATTAAACCAAACCTCCAAAATCAACCATAGTCAAAATGAGTGCTTAATGCTTACCCCAACACCTCGAATCAGTGGACTACAAATCAGTATGAGTAGAACCACGATCCTCGCAATACGCTGCTATCAACACATCAATAACCTCCAATCAATTACTTAGCCAACATTACTTACTAAGCACAAACTTACTTACCAAAACTTACCTAATCAACGAAAACAAGAGTTGAGCGCAATAGAAGAAAAAAATGCAAAAGAAATGAAGGAAAGGATAAGGTAGCATCAAAAGAATTAGGGAAAGTTAGGGGAACCGAAAATTTTGAATAGAAGGAAGAAATGGCAACAAAAGGGGATTTTGCTAAACAATCAATCCCCAATCCCCACATTTTCTCCTAAAATCACTCCCACATAATCCCCTCAACCACCAAATTCAAACCCCACTCAAACTCTATAGAATTTAGGTCAAACTCTACTACCCATACTGCATAATCAGCAAAAATAATTCCTTTGCTTGCGTAAGGACTCGAACTCCAGACCTCCTGCACATAAGCTGTCCACTTAACCACCAGACCAGCAGGCCCATTCTGACATAACCCTACTAACATTTAAATTTAAGCCTACTGAACAAGAGTAAGGCTTTAGTTAACTAAAGCAAAAATTTTGCTCAAGTGAATACTTGAACCCAAGACTTCTCAGACACTCCAAAAACACTTAACCATAGAAGCAAATACAAATTTGTATAACAAATTTTCAAAAGCCAGAATTATGCAAAAATGGGGCATTACATAACTGAATTTGTCTTGGTGATCAAAGTTTAAGGAAATATATGAAAAGATGTAGATGCACTTCACATTATTAAAAAAAAAAGATGAATGTAAGTTTGAAGAATAAAAAGTAAAGAAAAGATTGCTCAGAATCTCAAAAATATAGAGTAAAGTTAGTTTAAAGTTTGAAAAGATAATAAAGGTTGAGTATGAGCTCGAAATAAGTTTGGGGGTGTTCCAAAGACCCAATTTTGTGAAGGTTGTGACACAGGAAGATCCTAGACAAATTTGGGTTAAGACGATTGAACCTCAAAGTTCACTTCTTTATCCTTACCTTTAGCTTAGCCCCATTACAACCTAATAAAAAACTTATTGATTTGATGATTATACCGACTACATTAGTGGAGAGGAATTACTAAGTTCAACATATAACGTCACTAATTAAACGTTGGGATTGCTATGTTTAGTTTATAAGGAAAGCATATTGATTGGTGAATGATGTGTATGACTTTGAAAATGCATGCAAACTATGATTCATGTTGACATTATGATGTACTTAGTATAAAGTTAGAAATAATATTTTCATTCGAGCTACTTATCAATAAAGAATAATTTTTTAGCATGATTTTGTTGATGCATAATTATGTGCAAAGATTGATGTTGCTTTATTATTTTTCAAAAATTTCCTTAGTAAAAATTATGTTGTGCATGAACATTACTTGGGATGAACAATAATTTAAGTTTGGGGGTGTGTAAACTCGAAACTATATAGGGTTTTTCTATATATTTTTACCACCTTTTTACTAAATAAATGTGTTTATCTTGAGTAATTATTATTGGAATAAGTGAATTTTACTTAATGCATAATTTTAGACATGAATTTAGAAAGTATGTGAAATTATGTTTAATTACATGATTTTCATGCATATTTTATATTAATTCATGTTAATTTATTAATGTATATATTTTTCACTATGCAGCAGGTCCATTGGAGACAGGATTTAAATAAAACATGGATATACAATTTGAGGCATAAGGTTGACTAGTTGACCCAATAAAAAAGGTGACATAAGATGGACATGTAACACCCGTTATTCGAGACCGAAGCTAGGTCTGAATACGAGATATTACTATGTTTGAACTCACTTAAACATGTACTTATGGCTATAAAATTTGTTCCAACTTAAAAATTTAACTTTCTTGGTCAACACATACATATCAAGGGCTTACGAGGCCTTACACTCGTGTCTGAAAACTTTCAGAACGAAATCAAGTAATTCATTTTTGAAGCAGGGTTCACATGCCCGTGTGACTTGGAACACGCCTGTGTACCCTTAAGCACGCCCATGCCCTCAAACCGTGGGAGGCTACTGACAAATTTCACATGGCGATGACACGCCCGTGGGCTTAGACCGTGTTCTAATCCCTAATATACTGACTAAATCATCATGGTCTAGGCACACGCCCATGTCCAACCCATGTGTATAACACGGTCTATACGCACGGCGGTGGAATTTACCCGTGGCCTATTCTGATTAATAATACTAAGATGCAGGGTTAACACGGCCTTGACACACGCCCGTGTGTCCAACCGTGCGGGCACTTATAGGCTATTTACCAAGCCGTTAGCCACCCTGAGCTGAAGATCATATCCGTACACAATTCAACTATGCGATAACAACCTAATTTTATGAATAATACTACATGCTTCATTGATCTCAATAAACATACATACTTAGTCAAATTTGGCCAATCACTTAGCCATATACAAAAGAATAATAAACTTGATAGCCTTTACAAAGGCTCTTCTTAAAACATGTCCACAAAATGAATGTTTCCTATACATGCCATACTTAGTAAAGTAACTAGGCTATACCAAAATAAGAGTTGATAGTGTGCTAAGAGCTCCGACTCCGATGATCCATGAATTAGCTTGGCGGGACTACACAAAAAGAAATAATCAAATACGTAAGCATTTAGCTTAGTAAGTTTGCATGTAAAACACATGTCAATAAGCTTGCTTAATAAGAACCATTTAGTATAACAATAGTATCGTAATTTTAGCTCTAAAGCTTACTTACTCATACTTGGTTCTTACATGTCTCATGATGCTCACTATACTCATTTTTGTATAGTAAACATGATACCTGTGTCACTTGATCACATTGATCAGCGTACTTACACAATAATCATTGTGATCTCTATTTCTTCATTCATAACATGAGTAATATTTAATTCATTTTGATGCTAGCTTTGCTTTCTTAGCCCTCTTGTTACCTCATTATTAACCTTACTTGTTTGTCCGATAAACTTCTACGAATACCCGAGGATACTAGATCTCTTCCCACTTAACATGCCACCAAAGCCATATCTTAGGCATGGTCTTACATGAAATTTCTCATCTTGCTTTCAAGGCCATGTATTGACATGGACTTACATGAAGTTTACCTTGATAACTTACTCAATGCCAAGCTTGCCATGGACTTATATGATATCTTGATCAATGGCAAGCTTGCCTTGGACTTACATGATATCTTGATCAATGCCAAGCTTTCCTTGGACTTACATGATATCTTGATCAATGCCAAGCTTTCCTTGGACTTACATGATATCTTGATCAATGCCAAGCGTGCCTTGGACTTACATGATATCTTGATCAATGCTAAGATTGCCTTGGACTTACATGATATCTTGATCAATGCCAAGCTTGCCTTGGACTTACATGATATCTTGATCAATGCCAAGCTTGCCTTGGACTTACATGATATCTTGTGTGGTATATCGGGTATCCTGGGGAATTCATATTCAATCGGGGCTTGCTCATGTTTAATCTCTTTGTTCACAAAAACGATAGGCATTACAAAATAGAAATGTATATTATACTAAGCAATTCAATGATAGTAATCATAGAGCTTAGAAATCATACAAACTTACCTCAATATATAAAATGTAGGGAGATGTGCAATTTAGTCCTCGACTTTGTTCTTGCCTCGGTTTCGATCGGGGCTTCTTTTTTCTTGATCTATAATCATGAAATTCATTCATTTAGATTTCCTATTATTACGATACATCAAATTCTTTACTTGGGCAAAACGACCATTTTGCCCTTGTACATTGGCAAAATTACGATTTTGTCCCTAAGCCCGTAAATTATTATTCAACACATTTCCTCAACAATTAAGTCTAGCTAAACCTTTATTCCTTCTACAACAACCCACAAATCTTGCTATTTCATGCATTTATTACCAAACTATAACATTTACATCTTAGTCTCATTTAGGTGTTTTCACAACAACTCCTTTCACAAAAGTTGTTTCACATCTCCCCAACATTTATTTTCTTCCATAAAAACTCCGTTAACAACATACATACTCTCATGGCAAGTCCTTGGACTTTCAACCATATCACAAATTAGTCCTCTCATTAGCTAGATTAAGCTTTGGGGACTCCAAAAACACAAAAATCACTAATTAAAACCACCTAAATCACTTACTTGAATGAGAGTTGAGTGGCTGAAAGTTTAAAGCTCCAAGAGCTCTATTTCCTCTTCAATTTTATGTGGAAATAGATGAGTTAATAGTGAAATATGATAACATCTTTTATTTCTTTTATTTTATTCATGCTATCACCTAATTTCCACCAAATTGACTATCATTTAATGCTCTTCTCCCCCTATTTTGCTTGTATGGCTGGCCAACTCATGAAAGATGGCCTAATTTCATTCTAAAATCCTTCTGATTACAATCTATGTCTATTTGGTACCACTACCTTAAAAATAGAACTTTGCATATCTTACGATTTAGTCCTTTTTCTCAATTGGTAATGCTATTAGTAAAATTAAGGCACCAAAATTTCTATATAATCATATGGTGACACTACAACACATAAAATAGTACTAAAATAATTCTTCTCAACCTTGGATTAGTGGTCCCAAGACCACTGTTCCGACTAGCCCTAAATTCGGGCTATTTCAACTCTCCCCCTTAGGGATTTTTTGTCCTCGAAAATCTTACCAGTGAAAAGGTTTGGATATTGGTTTCTCATACTCTCTTCTTGTTCCCATGTAACTTCTTCTATTCCGTGCCTTTGCCACAAAAATTTCACTAAGGCAATAATTTTATTTCTCAATTGCTTGACTTTCCGAGCCAAGATCTTGACTAGTTTTTCACCATAAGTCATTTCAGGGTAGATCTCTATTTCTGATGGAGTAATTATATGTGAAGAGTCAGATCTGTAGCGTCGTAACATTGACACGTGAAAAACATCATGTATCTTCTCTAATTCTGATTGGAATGCCAAAAGGTACGCTACCGGCCCAACTCTCTCAGTAATCTTGTAAGGTCCAATGAAACATGGACTCAACTTTCCCTTCCGGCCAAATCTGAGAACTTTTCTCCATGGTGACACTTTCAAGAAAACTTTATCCCCGATTTGTACCCGATCTCTTTCGTCTTTACATTCGTATAGGATTTACATGCATTTGATGTAGTTTTAAACATTCTCGTATCACTTTTACTTTTTCTTCAGCTTCTTTAACCAAATCAACCCTATGAATTTGGTTTTCCTTGAGTTCAGTCCAAAATAAAGGGGTTCTGCACTTACGCCCATATAGAGCCTCATAAGTTGCCATCTTTAAGCTAACTGAAAGATATTATTGTAGGCAAATTCTACCAATGGAAGAAACTTTTCTCAACCGCCTTGGAATTCTAAAACACAACATCTGAGCATGTCCTCGAGTACTTGAATTAACCTTTCTGACTAACCGCCAGTTTAAGGGTTAAAAGATATGCTAAAACTCAATTTTGTACCCAAGGCTTCTTGCAACTTCTCCCAAAATCTGGATGTGAATCTCGGATCTGTATCCGATATAATCGATAAGGGAACTCCTTGGAGCCTTGCTATTTCTGAAATATACAAGTTTGCCAACTTGTCAAGGGAGTAATCCACTCGTACGGGTATAAAATGAGCTGACTTCGTAAGTCTATCAATCACTACCCACACAGCATCTTTCTTGCTTGGTGACGACGGTAAACCCATTATGAAATCCATGGTGATACAGTCCCATTTCCATTCGGGGACTAAGATAGGCTGAATTGAACCCGAAGGCACTTGGTGTTCAGCCTTTACTTGCTGACAAATAAGACATCTTGAAACGAACTCTAAAATATCTTTCGTCATTTTCGACCACCAATACTGTTGCTTCAAGTCACTATACATATTTGTACTTCCCGGATGTACAGATAAACATCTGTTATGTGCTTCGTACAAAATTCTCTAAATAAGCCCCTCTTTCCTTGGTACACAAACTCTATCTCTAAACATCAAGTATCCATCAGAATTAATCCAAAATTCGATTCAAAGATCTGACTCGCATTGAGCTCTCTTGACTTGCAACTCACTATCTTTTTTCAAAGCCTCAAAGATCTCTTTAGGAAACATTGGTCTAGCTCTCGTCTCAACTAAAAGGGAGCCATTTTTGGATAAGGATATCCTTGAATTCAATGCTCTTAAAGTAAATAAAACTTCTTGCTCAAAGCATCGGTGACTACATTCGCCTTTTCTAGATGGTAGTCGATGACCAACTCATAGTCTTTTATCAACTCTAACCATCTTCTTTGTCATAAGTTCAACTCTTTCTATGTCATCAAGTACTTTGACTTTTGTGATCGATAAAAATCGACATTTTCACCATATAAATGGTGTCTCCAAATCTTCAAAGCGAAGACTATGGCGGCCAATTCTAGATCATGCGTCGGATAATTCTTCTCATGAGGCTTCAATTGTCTGGAGGCATAAGCAATCACCTTGCCTTCTTGCATGAGTACATAGCCCAATCCATTTAAGGATGCATCGCTGTAGATTACAAATTCTTTCCCTGATTCGAATTGTACCAAAACTGGAGCTTCTATCAACACTGCTTTCAACTTCTTGAAACTTTGTTGGCATCGTTTTGTCCACTCAAACTTTGTATTTTTTGCAACAGTTTAGTCATCGGGGTTGCGATCATGGAAAACCCCTTGATAAATCATCTGTAATAGTTGGCTAGGACCAAAAAACTTCTAATTTCAGTAATGTTCTTAGGTGGCTTCCAGTCCATTATGGCTGAGATCTTACTGGGATCAACTCAAACTCCATCCCTCGAGACAATCAGTCCCAGGAATCCTACTTCCTTGAGCACAAATTCACTTTTACTGAATTTGGCATACAGTTGATTCTCTTGAAGGATCTGTAAAGCTATCCGTAGGTGTTCAGCATACTCTTTCTCATCTTGGGAATAAATCAGTATGCCATCAATAAAAATGACTACAAACTTCTCGAGGTATGGTCTAAAGATATTGTTCATTAAATCCATGAATACCGCAGGAGCATTGGTCAACCCAAAGGGCATGACTAAAAATTCATAATGCCCATACCTCTTTCAAAAGGCCGTCTTGGATATATCTGAGTCTTTCACTCTCAATTGGTAGTACCCTGATCTCAAGTCTATTTTGGAAAACACAGTCCCTCCTTTAAATTGATCGAATAGATCATCGATCCTAGGTAATGGGTACTTGTTCTTTACTGTTACTTTATTAAGCTGGCAGTAATCTATGCACAATCTCATGGTACCATCTTTCTTTTTCACAAATAAAACCGAGGCACCCCATGGTGAACAACTTGATCTTGCAAAGCCCTTATCTGTCAACTCCTGCAACTGTAACTTCAACTCTTTCAACTCTGTTAGAGCCATTCTGTAAGGAGTAATAGTATCGGTATAGTACCGGGAGCTAGTTCAATGCTGAACTCAATCTCTCTAATTGGCAGTAGTCCGGGTAATTCTTCGAGAAATACATCCATGTATTCACATACTATCGGTACTGACTCAATTTTTAGCTCTGTCTCCTTATCATTCAACACGAAGGCCAAATATGATTCGCACCCTTTTCTTAAACATCTCTGTGCCATCATATGGGAAATTATCACTGGCAATTTATCTTGTTCATCTTATTCAACATGAAGAGTATCCCCATTCTCACATCTCATCTCAATGCATTTCTTCCCACAATTAACAATTACATTATGAGTAGTCAACCAGTCCATTCCAAGAATGAGGGCAAATTCATCAAATGGTAATAACATAAGATTTGCTTTAAAGCAATGACCTCTAATCATCAATGGACAACCATTACAAACTTTATTAACTACCACACTCTTTCCTAATGGATTAGACACCTTAATTACAAATTCGGTGGTATCTATAGGCACGCTCAAATTGGATGCTAATTTCATGCAAATGTAAAAGTGCATGGATCCGGGATCTATTAAAGTAATAACTTTAGTATTGTAAAGAGAAAAGGTACCCGTAATAACATCAGGAGAAGATGCCTCTTCGCGAGCGCGAATGGCATATGTCCTTACAGTCACTCTACCTTCGGGTCTCACAGTCTGGTCTCTCGGGTTACGTCTTCCACTTGCCCCACTTATCAAGTTTCTCTGCGGTCTCCCTCTGACCATACTCCCGGATTTTAGGTCTTGAGCTTTTCCTTCTTTCATCATCTTGGGACAATCTTTTATATATTGGTCTTGTGAACCACATCTAAAACATGCATTTTCATGTGCCCGACATTCTCCTAGATGGCGTCTACCACACTGTGGGCATTCAGATTTGTCGAAACTAAAATTTCTGACACTTGCAACTGAAGTCGTCTGTGCTTTGTTCCCTGAATACTATTTACCTTTGTCCTTCTTGGAAAACCCAGTGGAAGTAGCCGATCGGGTAGGGAAATCTTTTGATTCTTGGGTGAAGATTGGAATGATTTATTCCACGGTCTCTTTTTAGAGTCACGAGACTCTATTTCGGACTTCTTCTTCTCTTTTATTAGCTCTTCGTCTTTACAAGCTCTTTCCACTAACACAACAACTTCTTTTAATTCTAGGACAACAACAACTAGTTTGATGTCCTCATTCAACCCGTCTTCAAACCTTTTACTCATAATAGCCTCTGTGGATATGCATTCGCAAGCGTACTTGCTGAGTCGTACAAACTCACACTCATAATCTGTCACCGACATCTTGCCTTGCTTCAGCTCTAGGAATTCCTTTCTCTTCTGGTCTAGAAACCTCTGGCTGATATACTTTTTCTTAAACTCTTATTAGAAGAATTCCCATGTAACCCTTTCCATCGATACAACCGACACAAGGGTGTTCCACCATTGGTAAGCAGAATCTCTTAAGAGAGAGATTACACACTTTATGCATTCTTCAGAGGTACATGACAACTCATTAAAGACCCTGATGGTATTTTTTAACCAGAATTCAGCTCTTTCTGGATTGTCCTCTTTTCTGGCCCAAAATTCTTCTGCCCTATGCTTCCTGATCCCATCAATTGGGGGTTTACCACCTTCTACCACCTCTACTACTTGAGGGGCCACTAGAGTAGCTTGTAGAATAGGTGGGGGTGGAGGGGGTTGTGCGTTCGAGTTCATCCAAATGAACTCTGTATACCATGTGTTCATCATGTGAAGTAAGGCTTCTCTAGCCTCTTCTCCTCCCTTTGACTAATCGTAGTGGGTCTATTCTCATTTTCGTTCGGCACTGTCCCTTAAGCGGGAGCTGGTGCATTACTTTCTACGTCATCCACCACATTCCCTTCGAAATCCATTTCTATATGTATAAACATAATTTAAAATCATAGAAGTCATCACTCTATCAATACAGAAACATTCTTATGTATGGCATGTATAGCTAGACTCATGCTCATGCTACGTTAGTCCTAGAACCGACTAAACTGTAGCTCTGATACCACTAAATGTAACACCCCATTATTTGAGACCGAAGCTAGGTCTGAATACGAGACATTACTATGCTTGAACTCACTTAAACATGTACTTATAGCTATAAAATTCATTCCAACTTAAAATTTCACTTTCTTGGTCAACACATACATTACAAGGGCCTACGAGGCCTTAAACTCGTGTCTGAAAACCTTCGAAACTAAATCAAATAATTCATTTTTGAAGCAGGGTTCACACGCCGATGTGACTTGGAACACGCCCGTGTACCCTTAGGAACGCCCATGCCCTCAAACCGTGGGAGGCTACTAAATAATTTCACACGGCCATGACACGCCCGTGGCCTTAAACCGTGTGCTAATCCCTAATATACTGACTAAATCAGCACGGTCTGGGCACACGCTCATGTCCAACCCGTGTGTATAACACGGTCTATACACACGGCCATGGAATTTACCCGTGGCCTATTCTGATTAATAATACTAAGGTGTAGGGTTAACACGGCCTTGATACACACCGTGTGTCCAACCGTGTGGGCACTTATAGGCTATTTACCAAGCCGTTAGCCACCTTGAACTGAAGATCATATCTATACACAATTCAACGATGCGATAACAACCCAATTTTATGAATAATACTACATGCTTCGTTGATCTCAATAAACATACATACTTAGTCAAATTTGGCCAATCACTTAGCCATATACAAAAGAATAATAAACTTGATAGCCTTTACAAAGGCCTTTCTTAAAACATGTCCACAAAATGAATGTTTCCTATACATGCCATACTTAGTAAAGTAACTTGGCTATACCAATATAAGAGTTGATAGTGTGCTATGAGCTCCGACTCTGATGATTCACGAATTAGCTTGGCGGGACTACACAGAAAGAAACAATCAAATATGTAAGCATTTAGCTTAGTAAGTTTGCATGTAAAACACATGTCAATAAGCTTGCTTAATAAGAACCATGTAGCATAATAATAGTATCGTAATTTCAGCTCTAAAGCTTACTTACTCATACTTGGTTCTTACATGTCTTATGATGCTCACTATACTCATTTTTGTGAAGTAAACATGATACCTGTGTCACTTGATCACATTGATTAGCGTACTTAAACAATAATCATTATGATCTCTAATTCTTCATTCATAACATGAGTAATATTTAATTCATTTTGATGCTAGCATTGCTTTCTTAGCCCTCTTGTTACCTCATTATTAACCTTACTTGTTTGTCTGATAAACTTCTACGAGTACTCGAGGATACTAGATCTCTTCCCACTTAACATGCCACCAAAGCCATATCTTAGGCATGGTCTTACATGGAATTTCTCATCTTAGTTTCAATGCCATGCCTTGACATGGACTTACATGAAGTCTTGCCCTTGATAACTTGATCAATGCAAAGCTTGCCTTGGACTTATATGATGTCTTAATCAATGCCAAGCTTGCCTTGGACTTACATAATATCTTGATCAATGCTAAGTTTGCCTTGGACTTCCATGATATCTTGATCAATGCCAAGCTTGCCTTGGACTTACATGATATCTTGATCAATGCCAAGCTTGCCTTGGACTTATATGATATCTTGTGTGGTATATCGGGTATCTTGGGGAATTCATATTCAATCGGGGCTTGCTCATGTTTAATCTCTTTGTTCATAAAAACGATAGGCATTACAAAATAGAAATGTATATTATACTAAGCAATTCAATGATAGTAATCATAAAGCTTAGAAATCATACAAACTTACCTCAATATACAAAATGTAGAGAGATGTGCAATTTAGTCCTCGACTTTATTCTTGCCTCGGTTTTAATCGGGGCTTTATTTTCTTGATTTATAATCATGAAATTCATTCATTTAGATTTCCTATGATTACAATACATCAAATTCTTTACTTGGGCAAAACGACCATTTTGCCCTTGTATATTGGCAAAATTATGATTTTGCCCTTAAGCCCGTAAATTATTATTCAACACATTTCCTCAACAATTAAGTCTAGCTAAACCTTTATTCCTCCTACAACAACCCACAAATCTAGCTATTTTATGCATTTATTACCAAACTATACCACTTACATCTTAGTCTCATTTAGGTGTTTTCACAACACCACCTTTCACAAAAGTTGTTTCACATCTCCCCAACATTTATTTTCTTCCATAAAAGCTCAGTTAACAACATACATACACTCATGGAAAGTCCTTGGACTTTCAACCATATCACAAATTAGTCCCCTCATTAGCTAGATTAAGCATTGGGGACTCCAAAAACACAAAAATCACCAATTAAAACCACCTAAATCACTTACTTGAATGAGAGTTGAGTGGCTGAAAGTTTGAAGATCCAAGAGCTCTATTTCCTCTTCAATTTTCGGTGGAAAGAGATGAGTGAATAGTGAAATATGATAACATCTTTTATTTCTTTTATTTTATTCATGCTATCACCTAATTTCCACCAAATTGACTATCATTTAATGCTCTTCTCCCCCTATTTTGCTTGTATGGCCGGCCAAATCATGAAAGATGGCCTAATTTCATTCTAAAATCCTTCTAATTACAATTTATGGCTATTTGGTACCCCTATCTTAAAAATAGAACTTTTGCATCTCATGTGATTTAGTCATTTTTCTCAATTGGTCATGCTATTAGTAAAATTAAGTCACCAAAATTTCTATATAATCATATGGTGACACTAAAACACATAAAATAGTACTAATGTAACACCCCAAACCCGGTCTATGCGTTGAGACTAGATTTGGTTTGTTACATGATTCGAACTATTCTTAAATCCTTAATGAGTTGAAAACTACAATATTGTTTACTGAGTTTAAAATTTGTAGAGTATTAGATTTTGATAAATATTTAAAAACATTTAGTTGAAAATCATTGTGTTATCTAAAACCGTTAGGAAATTTGTTAAAGAGTTAACAAAAAAAGAATTATTTATAAAAGAATTCCATATACTTTGAAAACCCAAGTTCATTTTAGTAAAGCATCATAAATCACATTACGATTTAAAAACCCAAATAAAGTTTAAATTCCAACACACATAAAATCCATAAGTTATTTATAGAGGCCATTTATTACAACATCCCAAAATAGTAAAAATAATAATTAAAAGTTCGAATTTAAATAACCCTTATTTAGCAAGATGGCCTCCACGAAGTCATCCTCATTCAAGTCCACATCGGTTCCATTATTACGAGATGGAAAGAAATTAAAGGGGTGAGTTACTTAGAACTCAGTGTGTAACTCACTTACCACCATTATTGGGCCAGGTTGTCAAGATATTATGCTGGGCTTGAGCCCAATTCAGAATTCAATAATATATCATGAATTTAAAATAATTAATAATGCATAAAAAAAAATGTAATTCCCAACCCAAACCTAATATCCATCCGCTAACACCCCCGTACCAACCATCACACCTGTGGGGATCAAGTCAACCCACCCCGCCATCACACCAATCGTAGGCATTAAGCCTTTTTATAATCGTATGTAGCCACCGAACTAGAGGCAATAAGTCGATATTGTGGCGAAGCCACCAACTAGAGGCAATAAGTCGATAT
This sequence comes from Gossypium rotundifolium, assembly GCA_025506655.1. Classification (NCBI taxonomy): domain Eukaryota; kingdom Viridiplantae; phylum Streptophyta; class Magnoliopsida; order Malvales; family Malvaceae; genus Gossypium; species Gossypium rotundifolium. The sequence goes on along the minus strand of CP106729.1, from coordinate 135,783,734 downwards.
TGTGGCGAAAGCCACCGAACTAGAGGCAATAAGCGATATTGTGTGAGCCACCGAACTAGAGGCAATAAGCGATATTGTGGCAATCGCCATTCTTCTCTTCATAAATCCCACCCATGCAATTATACATGTACTTTAAAATATAAAATTTATTATCAATACATAACATGGTGGGTTTATCAATGACATTTCATTTGGCCCATAATTATAGCAATTTATCCATTTAGCAATTTAGTGGGCTTTGGCCCATTTACCAAACTAGAGCGCTTTTGGCTAAATTTTAACGAACTAGAGTATTTATGGCCCAATTTATCGAACTAGAGTATTTACTGACCCATTTTCACGAACTAGAGTATTTACGGCCCATTTTCACGAACTAGAGTATTTACGGCCCATTTTCACGAACTAGAGTATTTACGGCCCATTTTCACGAACTAGAGTATTTACGGCCCATTTTCACGAAACATCAAATTTTCATAATAACAATTAATTTCTTGAGGCGTTTTAGTAATTTTCACGATTTAGTCGCTTTTTACGTATTTCGTCAAAATATCAATTTTGTGCTTTTACCGATCTAGTCGCTTTTACGATTTTCTACCATACCGAAATTTGACATACAACCCAAAAATAATGAGGGTGAAATTACACACCTCGATACCGTGAGTATTATCCCTTCTCGCTCCTAAGACCTAAAATATATTTCGATTCGTTAGACAACTAATTCATAAAAATAATCTTATTTGTTAATGGATCCAAAATCTTACCCTCTTGATTTTGAATCACTCGATTTTCGGTTTTCCTTCGTTTATCGATTCACTAGCACGAGAATCCACCAACGATAACGGCTCGAGGTTCGTACTACTTGAATAATGGACTTCTTTCTAAGATGGCCCACAACCCGTGGAAAATCCTGACCGCGTAAACCGCTCTTCGTTTGAATGGGGATTTACAGATCCACCCTCTTACGATAACTAAACACCGCCCTTTTCTTCCCTATCTTGTGGTCTTCAAGATCCAAAAGAATTTAGTTAGATCTAAAATAATATCAATAATACTAGAGATTTAAAGAGATTTGATTTCCTTACCAAAATAAAACGTCTCCAACGTTTCTCCCGATCTCTTGAGTTCCGATCTCGTTATTGCACTAAATAATAACGAAAAGAAACGTTATTAATATGAATGCCATATCAATCCAAAAAGACCTTCAATAATCTAATGACATTCGCCATAATATCACTTATTAAAACGAAAATGGAAAAGAAAACCCTTACCTATGATCCACAATCGAAAAGAAAAGGATGGAGAATGGTGTCTAAATTGATGAAAGATTCGGCTATAAAAGATTAAGAATGGAAAAATAATTTTGGCTTATAGGCACAATAACATTCGCCAAGAGAGTGAAGATGGAGAAAATTTTCGATTGAAAAGAAATAGTATAAGAACGAAAGGATGATGGTGATGATGTTTTGATTTCAAGGAGATTAGAAGAAAAGAAAAGAAAAATATGAACTTAGGTCTTTGGTATATTCGGCCATGGCAAAGAAAAAGAAAGAGATTGATTTTGGTATAGGTGATTTTCGACAAGGAGAATACAAAAGAAAGTTAACAAAATGAATAAAAGTGACCAAATGGTCAAGAGATATTGGCTTAACCAAGTGCAAAATTCGCCAAAAGGGATATTGAAAGGAGAGGAATAAAATTCTGCACAAAGTGCAAAGGTTAACCAAAGAGAAAAGAATGAGATTTTGCCAAACTAACAAAATTTTGGCTCTCCTCCCCTACCAATATTGCCGCCCAGCCTATGGTCAATTGGCCATTATTTCTTTCCAAATTTTCCCTTGATAAGTGCCTTATGTCCCCCTATCTTTCCTTAAACTTTTGATTTCATACCATATGTTAGTTGTTACCTTAATCCCTTGATACACTAACCAAAATACATGGTCAACACCTTCCTTATATGTCCCTTGCAGACACTTCATAGCCATGAGCGTAAAATTAAAACAAAAATTTTATCTAGGTGCTATACAAGGATTCGAACCTCTTCCTCTTACTTGAACCCATGCGCCAATCTCCACCATGCCATATGCTCATTTTATGACACTTTTAGCACTTAATTTAGCTTAAGTCTTAATCACCTTTGTTTCACTTCCATAAATCTCACTTTAATAAATTTTATTTCTTCTCCAAATTATGCTTTACCCTCTCAAGATTTCAATAAACACCAAATTAAAATAAAAGATTTTTTTCCTTTAAAATCTAAACACCAAAATTATACAAATTTAAATACTCAAATTTTAGGGTGTTACAACTCTACCCTCCTTAAAGAAAATTTCGTCCTCTAAATTTACCTCGTTGAAAAAGGTGAGGGTATTGTTGCCAATTGCATCCTCTGGCTCCCACGTAGCTTCTTCCACTCGTGGTTCGCCATAGAACTTTGACCAACAGCACGCTTTTCTTCCTTAATACCTTGACATCTCGGTCTAGGATTTCCACCGGTTCTTCTTCAAAGGACAACTGGATTCACTCCAATTCTTCTACCGGTATAATGTGCAAAGGATCCGATCTATAACGCCTCAACATGGAAACATGAAAGACATTATGAATTTGATCTAACTCCGAGGTAACTCAATCGATATGCCATCGACCAACACGCTTCAAAGACACGATAAGGTCCAATATATCTAGGACTTAGCTTGCCCTTCCTTCCGAATCAAGATCTTTTCCAAGGAGATACCTTCAAGAAAACCCGATCTCCCACACTATACTCGATGTCCCTCCGCTTCGGATCTGCGTCGACTTACTTCGCTCATCTCGAGGCTTCTTTCAACGTGCTCGAATAACTTTTACCTTATCCTCGGTCTCGGATATCATCTCGGGACCTAACATCTGTCTTTCGCCCAACTCGGTCCAACAAATAGGAGAGCGACACTTACGACCATACAATGCCTCGTAAGGTGCCATCTCAATGCTAGATCGATAGTCATTGTTATATCGCAAATTTCGCCGATGGTAGATAATCCTCCCAACTACCCTCAAGTCGATTACACATCCTCTTAACATATCTTCCAATATCCGAATTACTCTCCGATCGACCATCGACCGAGGATGAAAAGCCGATGAAATTCAACTTTGTTCCCAAGGCTTCATGCGAGCTTTCGAGAATCGTGATGTAAACCTAGGTCCCTATCCGATATAATAGATACAGTACCCCATGTAACCTCACAATTTCGGACACGTAAAGTTTCGCCAATTTCGCAAAGAATAATCCGTTTAATCGGCAAGAAATGAGCGGTCTTCGTCACCGATCAACAATTACCCAAACGGAATTTTTCTTAGTAGGTGTTAACGGTAACCCACTAACAAAATCCATAGTTATCCTCTCCCATTTCCAAAGAGGAATCTTTATCGGTTGTAACAATCCAGACCAGAATTGGTGTTCGCCTTCACTTGTCGACAAGTCAAACATTTTCCCACTAACTCAGTAATCTCAAGCTTCAACCCCGCCACCAATATCATTCACGGAGATCTCGATACATCTTATTTCCTCCGGATGCATAGCGTAAGGGCTACTATCGCCTCCGAGAATCGGTTGCCTCAGATCTAAATCCTTAGCATGCATACTCTTCCTCGAAAGCACAACACACCTCCGTGTTTATTCCAAAATCCTCAATTTCGCCATTTTCAACTTGTCGCAGAAAGGTCCCAACTTCTCATCGATGTCTGCTTTTCCTTGATTTGTTCCAACCACACGGCTTCACCAAGTTACGCTAACAAACCGCCATCCTCGCATGCACTCAAATGGGCAAATAGAGCTCTTAATTGAGATATCGCCTTACGACTTAACGCGTCGGCTACACGTTAGCCTTTCCGGGATGGTATTCGATGGAGAAATCATAATCTTTAACAATTTTACCCATCTTCTTTGTCTTAAATTCAACTCCTTCGGGTAAGGAGGTATTTAAGACTCTTGTGATCCGTGTAGATTATGGACTTCTCACCATAGAGATAGTGCCTCCAAATCTTTAGAGCAAAGACAACGGCACTAACTCCAAATCATGAGTAGGGTAGTTTACTTCGTGTGGTCTCAATTGACGAGAAGCATAGGCCACCACCTTTCCATTTTGCATCAACACACAACCTGCAGACCCGTGTGAGACGATCACAATAAGCAAGTGAATTCTTTTCAAATTTCGGGTTGAATTAAAACCGAGCTTCGTCGGGATCTTCTTCAATTTTTCAAAACTCTCTTTGCTTTTCGATCCGTATGTACGGAGCTCCCTTTCGCAATGCTTTAGTTAGGGGTGCAAAGAATCAATGAAAACCCTCTACAAAGCGCCTATAGTATCCGGTAAGCCTAAGAAACTCCGAATTTCACCATCGATGTTGGTGGCTTCCAATCCGAATAGCCTCAATTTTCCGAGGATCCACCCTTATTCCTTCTGGTGATACTACATGACCAAGGAAAGTCACCTCCTTTAGCCAAAATTCGCATTTACCAAATTTGGCATACAATTGCTTATCACGAAGTAATTGTAATACTATCCAGAAAATCTTGGTCATGTTCCTCCTCATTTCTAATAAACCAATATATCATCTATGAACACTACCACAAACCGGTCTAAATATGGTTGGAAGACTAGGTTCATCATGTCCATAAATGCAATTTGGTGCATTGGTTAATCCAAACAGCATCACTACAAACTCATAGTGTCCGTAACATGTCCGAAATGCCGTCTTATAAATGTCTTCTTTTACCTTAAGTGGTGATAACCCGACCTTAAATCAATTTTGAGAAAAGCAAGCTCCTTCAATTGATCAAACAGTCGTCAATTCTCGGCAGAGATACCGATTCTTGATCGTCAATTTATTCAATCGCTCGTAGTCAATGCACATACGCATCGATCCATCCTTCTTCTTGACGAACAAAACCGGTGCTCCCACGGAGACACACTTGGTCGAATGAATCCCGATCCAGCAATTCTTGAATTTGAGCTTTGAGCTCACCAACTCTTGATTGCCATTCTATAGGAGCAATGGACACCGGAGCCGCCCTGCAAAAGCTCAATGCCAAATTCTACTTCTCGATCCGAGGTATACCGGAAGTTCTTCAGAAATACATCGGAAATTCCTTCACCGTCCTCACATCATTCACGGATAATTCTTTGGCATCCAAAGCACGGTAAAGGCTAGGAATGCCCTGCACCTTTCCGCACCAACTTCTCCGCTTTTAATGCGTATACCACATTTGCCGATAGTTCTTTCGCTCACCAATCATTATGATTTCCTTATCATCCCGGTCCTTATCGACATTTGTTTTTCAAAGACAATCCAATTCATACCGATGGTTAACCAACCGGTCCATGCCTGTAATGAGATCGAACTCACGAAAGGTAGTTCCATCAAATTTGCTAAGAATACTTCCTCTTGGATTTTAAGGGCACGCGTCTTTAAATATTTTATTAATAAGCATCGATCGTTCTAAAGGACTGACATCGTCATCTCATTTTCGATAATTTGATTCTAAATTGATTTCGAGATATGGCACTAGATACATATGAATGAGTAGAGCCAATATCTATTAAGGCAATAACAGTACATCAAAATGAAGAACGTCATTAGGTTATCACATCAGTGCATTGCCGCTTCTTGGCGCCTAACCGCATAAACCACCCAGCCGTCTTGCATCTGCATTTCCTCTATTACCATTGCCTCGACCGGTGCACCTTGACCACGACCAGCCCCATTACCACCACGACCGGTCCACGACCTCTCGGTGGTCGCCGATTACCTCGGCGGTTGGCATCATTATTATGGACTTCTTGAGTCGTATCCATTCGTCGAGGACAACTTTTGTAATCGATGTTCCATTGAACCGCATTTGTAGCATGCACCCGTTTTCCTCCAAAGATTCCCAAAATGCCTTTTCCCACACTCAAGTGCAATCTCGACTTCGATTATTTGCTACGGGTTACGCTTTGAACCGATTCATCATTTCGGGTTTCTTCGAATCTCTTGGAAGAACCAGATTGTCGTGTCTCTCTCTTGTTTCGGATCTTTCTGCTCGCTGATTCGAGTTCTTAGCCTCTTCGCTATTTTGGCCTTCTCCACAAGAGTCGAAAAATTTCTAACTTGTCATGGAGCAATCGTAACCCTCACTCATCATTAAGTCCATCCTCAAACGCATACGCGCTCATGATCTGTTGCTACAATTGTCCGGGCATAACGGCTCGACGTAAAAACTCGGCTTCATATGTCGCCACGGTCTTACTTCCTTGGACAAGATTCAAAATTCCTTCCTTCGCATCTACATAGCTCGTTCGACGATTTTCCTTGGAAGGCGGCTTTAAAGAATTCCCATTAATCGATGCGGCTTGATGGTTTCTCGAACAGTGAGCCACCACCGACACGCCTCATCTCTCAATAAGGATACTGACCCTCTCGCTTTTTGCTCAGTGCATTCCATATCATCCATAATCCGCTCCACGCCTTCGAGCCAAGATTCGCCACATTTGGAGCTACACCGAGACTCCTCCAAAACTTTCGCATTATTCGCCTTAAGTCGCTCTGAAATTGACCCACGAGTTGTTGGCCCAATTCTAGTTCCAATGACCCTTTCCAAGACTCGTAGCATTGCTTGAGTCAATGCATGATCTTCTTCCATGTGATCGCGTGATCCGGTCTCACTTTCTATTGACGCAAAAGGCCCACTTCTCGCATATGATTTGGTGCTTGGTAGTAGCACCTCGGCCTCTACCACGGCCACGCTCTGGCGCCCACGACCACGCCCTCTTGTACTCATGATTGCTTGTTCGCTTATCCGATTACAAGTTTTATGAATCGTAATTTTGTTTGGTGTTTATTAACGATATTTTATGAGATTTGAGATATAAAGTTGTTTTTATAACGTGTCCTATAGTCTCAATCTCTACAGCTTTTTCACATCTAAAACTAGAAGTTCTAGAGTGTTCCTATGATCATATCATAGTAATCATTAAGCAATAATACTTACTTGACTTGTTGCTTGGATGCTTGTGGTGCCATCTTGATCTTTAAAATATCATTGAACGCTTTCATACGAAATTATTTTTGAACCCAAACCACAGTAGAAGTTTTTGAAACTGGCTCGATACCACTAAATGTAACACCCCAAACCCGGTCTATCGTTGAGACTAGATTTGGTTTGTTACATGATTCGAACTATTCTTAAATCCTTAATGAGTTGAAAACTACAATATTGTTTACTGAGTTTAAAATTTGTAGAGTATTAGATTTTGATAAATATTTAAAAACATTTAGTTGAAAATCATTGTGTTATCTAAAACCGTTAGGAAATTTGTTAAAGAGTTAACAAAAAAAGAATTATTTATAAAAGAATTCCATATACTTTGAAAACCCAAGTTCATTTTAGTAAAGCATCATAAATCACATTACGATTTAAAAACCCAAATAAAGTTTAAATTCCAACACACATAAAATCCATAAGTTATTTATAGAGGCCATTTATTACAACATCCCAAAATAGTAAAAATAATAATTAAAAGTTCGAATTTAAATAACCCTTATTTAGCAAGATGGCCTCCACGAAGTCATCCTCACCCAAGTCCACATCGGTTTCCATTACCCGAGATGGAAAGAAATTAAAGGGTGAGTTACTTAGAACTCAATGTGTAACTCACTTACCACCATTATTGGGCCAAAGTTGTCAAGATATTATCTTTGGGCTTGAGCCCAATTCGTAATTCAATAATATATCATGAATTTAAAATAATTAATAATGCATAAAAAAAATGTAATTCCCAACCCAAACCTAATATCCATCCGCTAACACCCCCGTACCAACCATCACACCTGTGGGGATCAAGTCAACCCACCCCGCCATCACACCAATCGTAGGCATTAAGCCTTTTTATAATCGTATGGCGTAGCCATTTAACTAGAGGCAATAAGTCGATATTGTGGCGAAGCCCAGAACTAGAGGCAATAAGCCGATATTGTGGCAGAGCCACCGAACTAGAGGCAATAAGCCGATATTGTGGCAGAGCCACCGAACTAGAGGCAATAAGCCGATATTGTGGCAACTGGCCATTCTTCTCTTCATAAATCCCACCCATGCAATTATACATGTACTTTAAAAATATAAAATTTATTATCAATACATAACATGGTGGGTTTATCAATGACATTTCATTTGGCCCATAATTATAGCAATTTATCCATTTAGCAATTTAGTGGGCTTTGGCCCATTTACCAAACTAGAGCGTTTTGGCTAAATTTTAACGAACTAGAGTATTTATGGCCCAATTTATCGAACTAGAGTATTTACGGCCCATTTTCACGAACTAGAGTATTTACGGCCCATTTTCACGAACTAGAGTATTTACGGCCCATTTTCACGAACTAGAGTATTTACGGCCCATTTTCACGAAACATCAAATTTTCATAATAACAATTAATTTCTTGAGGGCGTTTTCGTAATTTTCACGATTTAGTCGTTTTTACGTATTTCGTCAAAATATCAATTTTTGTGCTTTTACCGATCTAGTCGTTTTTACGATTTTTCTACCATACCGAAATTTGACATACAACCCAAAAATAATGAGGGTGAAATTACACACCTCGATACCGTGAGTATTATCCCTTCTCGCCTCTAAGACCTAAAATATATTTCGATTCGTTAGACAACTAATTCGCAAAAATAATCTTATTTGTTAATGGATCCAAAATCTTACCCTCTTGATTTTGAATCACTTCGATTTTCGGTTTTCCTTCGTTTATCGATTCACTAGCCGCCGAGAATCCACCAACGTATAACGGCTCCGAGGTTCGTACTACTTCGAATAATGGACTTCTTTCGGAAGATGGCCCACAACCCGGTGGAAAATCCCGGACTGCAGAAACCGCTCTTCGTTTGAATGGGGGATTTACAGATCCACCCCTCTTACGATAACTAAACACCGCCCTTTTCTTCCCTATCTTGACAGTCTTCAAGATCCAAAAGAATTTAGTTAGATCTAAAATAATATCAATAATACTAGAGATTTAAAGAGATTTGATTTCCTTACCAAAATAAAACGTCTCCAACGTTTCTCCCGATCTCTTGAGTTCGATCTCCGTTATTGCACTAAATAATAACGAAAGAAACGTTATTAATATGAATGCCATATCAATCCAAAAGACCTTCAATAATCTAATGACATTCGCCATAATATCACTTATTAAAACGAAAATGGAAAAGAAAACCCTTACCTATGATCCACAATCGAAAAGAAAAGGATGGAGAATGGTGTCTAAATTGATGAAAGATTCGGCTATAAAAGATTAAGAATGGAAAAATAATTTTTGGCTTATAGGCACAATAACATTCGCCAAGAGAGTGAAGATGGAGAAAATTTTCGATTGAAAAGAAATAGTATAAGAACGAAAGGATGATGGTGATGATGTTTTGATTTCAAGGAGATTAGAAGAAAAGAAAAGAAAAATATGAACTTAGGTGCTGGTATATTCGCCATGGCAAAGAAAAAGAAAGAGATTGATTTTGGTATAGGTGATTTCGGACAAGGAGAATACAAAAGAAAGTTAACAAAATGAATAAAAGTGACCAAATGGTCAAGAGATATTGGCTTAACCAAGTGCAAAATTCGCCAAAAGGGATATTGAAAGGAGAGGAATAAAATTCTGCACAAAGTGCAAAGGTTAACCAAAGAGAAAAGAATGAGATTTTGCCAAACTAACAAAATTTTGGCTCTCCTCCCCTACCAATATTGCCGTCCAGCCTATGGTCAATTGGCCATTATTTCTTTCCAAATTTTCCCTTGATAAGTGCCTTATGTCCCCTATCTTTCCTTAAACTTTTGATTTCATACCATATGTTAGTTGTTACCTTAATCCCTTGATACACTAACCAAAAATACATGGTCAACACCTTCCTTATATGTCCCCTGCCGACACTTCATAGCCATGAGCGTAAAATTAAAACAAAAATTTTATCTAGGTGCTATACAAGGGATTCAACCTCTTCCCTCTTACTTGAACCCATGCGCCAATCTCCACCATGCCATATGCTCATTTTATGACACTTTTTAGCACTTAATTTAGCTTAAGTCTTAATCACCTTTGTTTCACTTCCATAAATCTCACTTTAATAAATTTTATTTCTTCTCCAAATTATGCTTTACCCTCTCAAGATTTCAATAAACACCAAATTAAAATAAAAGATTTTTTTTCCTTTAAAATCTAAACACCAAAATTATGCAAATTTAAATACTCAAATTTTTAGGGTGTTACAACTAAAATAATTCTCTTCAACCTCGGATTAGTGGTCTTGAGACCACTGTTCCGACTAGCCCCAAATTCGGGCTGTTACAGGACATGTCTACTAAGTTTTGCACTAAAGAACCATCCAAAAAGGGGAACTAAGATCCCAAATTTGACACTTAAAGGTGGCTGCCCAAAATATGTTTTGGAATAATTAATGGAAGGTCCTTATAGTTCAAAAAAATAATTTAGAATTTAGCCCAACAACTTCTCTGTTGAAACTGTCCACTCTATTGCCATTTTAGCTTGAATTTGAAATTCAAATGGAGAAGAATTGGTCATCCCTTGTTCCTTGTAGCATGGCCGACCACATGAGAGAGGGAAGGAAGGAAATTTAAACCTATTTTTAGTAAACTTAACCCATTACCTTCACCTATAAATACCTTGTCATCCCTTATGCATCCCTTATCCCTCAACATTCCTCTCGCACTCTCACTAGTTTCATCTCAATTATTTTTCCATTTTTCCATTACATAGATGTCCATTCCTCCTCCATTATTTAGCTTCAAAATATTTGTCAAAAGCACTCCTTAGCCAGCTACCCCTAAAACACTTAGCAAATGAAGCATCAATCAGAATGGAGGAGCGCCTCAATCAGAATAGATCCGAAAGGCTGCTGAACTGAGTAATTTAGAATAGATTCGAAAGGCTGCTGAACTTAATAGATTTTACTCTTTCCTCTTGTTATTTATTTTAATCATGTTTGTTTGGAGTTTATTATTTTTGACATCAACAATGATATTTTAAATCCTATTTTCTAGGATGATTATGTAAATTCAAAAAGATATACTTTATTCATGTTTAAACCTTAGTCAATAATGTTTTCAATTAATATCATGATGTATTTCATTCATACGTGATTGGGTGCACTCAGTAAAATACATATCTAACTAAGTAAAAGACTCCGAATGGACTTAATTTGGTTTCCAAACTCATGAAAGATTGAGTTGTCGTTGAATTATTTTCGAACATGGTTAAACATGATAAAGTAAATTGATTTGATTAATATAATTATCCTAGCCAATTTAATGTTGATTTTTTTGTTGCTAAAGCCATTCATTCATACATTTAAGAAAATTACATCTAGATTAAAATTGCATAGTGATCGATCTTTTCATCTAATTAATTTACTTAGTTTAATCATCAGCATCCAAATTATTGAATTTTTACATCAAATTGTGAAGTTATAATTTTACAAATATTTGGCTAAGCTTATACAACCCCTATAGAGCGATAACTTATTTTTACTTATTACTTGAACGACTACGTACACTTGCTTAAATCGCGTTACACTTACCTTTAGGTCTTGTGTTAGAGTCCTCGTGTGAGGTTAGAGGAGGTTAATTTTTATTTTAATTTTGATATAAAAAATTATGAATGGTAATAATAATTTAGATAGGTTGGTTTTGTCCTATTTGTTTTAAGTTATTTTATTTTATTGTTATTTTTGAAAATAGGGAAATCATTAAAAAAATCCTCACGTTCCTTCATTCTCTCTCTCTCATGTTAGTCTCCCTCTCTTCCCAAATTTTAGATTTGGACTTTGGTTTACCTCTTTCACTTTTGTTTTTCAAATTTTCTTCTTTTTTATTTCAACAATGTTGTTGGTTACTATTCTTCAAAGACTTAGTTTGTACCCTTATTCCTTATTTAATCAGACCTTGAATCGGGTGAGGGTAATTGTAGTTTTTAATTTGAGTTTTACATCATTTTTCAAGTGAAAATAATTTTCAAACAAGTCAAAAATACACTAGGCCAAAAGGTATCGATACCTTTTTGGCCAAGTATCGATATTTTATGAATTATCTATATCTTTCTTAAAAGAGATACCAAAATGGCATTCTATTTTTCACAAACACAATTATGTATTGATATCTTTTGGTAAAGTATCGATATTTTCTAAAATATCGATACCCCATCTTAATAATGATACCAAAATAGCATTTTTTTCTCACAAAACTCACAAAGTATCGATACTGTATCGATACCTTTTTATAAGTATTGGTAAAATTATTTCTGTTTCGATAAAAAAGGTCCAACGATCACTTAATTTAGCATTTATTGAAAAATATTTTGATACCCTTTTATATGGAATCGATACTCAATTTTGTAGGTGAGTTAAATGCTCTGATTTTTTACATTCAAATGGCTTTATTTATGATACCAACAACCTCAACTGTTGGAAATCAATTAAAGGGTATAAATACCAACTTCTAAAGTTCTTACAATAATAAGAAAGCACTTTCAAGCTAAAATAATCAATCAAACAACCTTTGAGCTTACTATTTCCACATTCTTCTTACATACACTTGTGAGCTTTACTTTTATTCTTTTGCTCAAGTGTATTTCATTGTATTTGAGCATAATTTGCTAACACTTTGATCTTGTTAGGATTATTTCTTTGTTTTGTTATTTGTATTTCCTTGAGAGGGTTTGTGTCTTATGATTTATGGTAGAAATCTTAAGGGAGTTGTAAGGTTAAACCTTGTCCTCAAAGGTTATCAAACTAGTGAATTTGGAAAAACCCTTAGTTGTAGAAACCTAAGGTTGTGGAGTAGGCAATTGGGGCTGAACCACTCTAAATTATCGTGTTCATCTTTCAATTTTCTTTCTAGCTTTCTAAAAAATTTTATAAGCCAATTCACCCCCTCTTAGCAATTTCGGTTTGATTTATCAAGCTAATAATTGGTATCAAAGCTGGTCTCTAAAAGATGAACTAACAACCATGAGAAGATCCTTGAGGTAGCTCACATCTCATATATTCAAACCGCACAAGATGACATCCTCTTCCAGCTCCATTATGGTTGGTGAGTTTCAATCTATCTCCAAACCTCCTTCCTTCAATGGTGCAAATTATTCATATTGGAAGACTAGAATGACGTTTTTCATCCAAGCCAATGATCTTGTCGTGTGGGAGGTTATCATGTAACACCCCAAACCCGGCCTATACATCATGACCGGGTCTGGTATGCTACGGGTTGGATCTTGAAAACTTTTGCTCTGAAGGGTTTTGAAAATCTTAATTTATTATAGCAAATTAATCAATTAAATGTGAAATTTTTGAAACAACTTTAAGCATTTGCGTTGATTGTGTTTAAAAAGCCCATTTATCATTTCATTTTATAATTAAGACCTTGGAAAAAACATAAGTGTATAAAACTTAACATAACAAAAAAATCAAAACCTAAGTTATGGAGGCCTTATTACAAAAAATATTCCCAAAAATTAAAACTCAAATGAAAAACTAAAAATAGTCTATGTAGATAATAGTTTTGATGGCCCCTCAAGTCCGCCTCGGCTCCCATGTCCACGATCTGCTGCTCATCTGTGAAGTAAGGAAAAATGAAAGGGTGAGTTACCAAGACTCCGTGTGCAAATCCCGAAAACACATAAAAGCCTTGGGCCCACAAACACATTATGGGCCTTGGGTCATAACAATGGCAACATAATATATTTTCATACAACATGGCCCATCCCAAACATAAGAGTCCATCCTCTACACACCCCGTACTAACCATCACACCGTGGAGATTTCTACAATCAACCCTCCATCCACTACACACCATATCGATCACTATGTGACCAATATGGCAAAGCCACCGATCACTATGTCACCTAAATAATATATCGATAGCTGCGCCGCCTATCATAAAGACCGATCACTATGTGACCTATGTGGCAAAACCATTGATTGCCTCGCGACCTGCTCCTCTTTATCATATCAATCCCATCCCATGCATACATACATGGAAGAATCATAACATTAAACTATCTAAATAGATCACATACCAAGAATCAGAACATTAAACTATCTAAACAGATCACATACTTTCACATACTTCGATACACATAGAGAATTTTCTATGATTACGTACCTGACATCCCTTGCTTACCTTTTTTGGGTATTACGACTGTTCATACAGCCTCTTTATCTGGCTTTTAGCCATAACATACATGTAATCTGATTAACTAGTGTGATAGAGATCTACACACGATTATCGACAGACAATACTTTCTATGTCGACACTATCGAAGTCGATACAACCGCTAATCGCCTAAGGTTTTACTCAAGTGGTCCACAACCCAATGACCAATCTCGAATCACGACACCCGCGTTTCTTGAACTTTGGGGTGAAACTACAGATCCAACCCTTCCTTTGATTTTTCGACATTCAAGTCCATGAGTGATCTTTGGTCGAAGATACTATGATGATTGCCTAACACAAAATTAGGTTAAGGCACAAATAATGAAAAAGAACCTGATTAAACAACAAAGGAAGAATTGAACCCTTACCTTGAAATCTTGAAAAGAGATTGAGACTCTGAGACTAGTGTTTTCGACTTTTAAATCTAGGCGATCTATCTAAATTCCTAATTTTGCCCAACAAGAAAATATATAAAACCATTAAACCATTAGCTTTTTGGCTTTGTCTTCCAAAAAGTTGAAAGAGAAAGTGAAGAGATAGGAAAATCAGTACTCACATTAACACAAAGAATTTGACTACCCCTTAGAGATTTTGGCTTTGAGAAGATTGGAAGAAAAGATGATAAGAAGATGTCTATGTAGATTCGGCTTTAGTGAAGAAATCGACAAAAAGGGAATAGGAAGTATTCATCTATGGAGATGAGAAGAGAGTTCAGAGTTTTGGCTTTTGAAAGAAAAGATGTTGTGAACAATTGGGAGGTTTCGGCTTGTTGGAAAGAAAAGAGAACAGAATAATGGACTTCTGGCTTTTGCATAAAAGTGAGGATGAGAGAATGAGAAAAGAAAATAGGGACCAAATACTGGAATTGAAGAGATATCCCCTCTATTTAAAGAGAATTTCGGCACCCACACTAACCAAATATTAGGATTGCCCTCTTTTGAAAACTAAAAGTAATTAATAAACAAGGGGAATTTTGGCACCCCTTAGTCCTATCTAGCCGTCCCTCCTTTGCACATAGTGTCCCAAATTCGGCCACCACTTGCTTCCTAGATAGCTCCTAAACTTCCTCCCTTATCTTTATCCAAGCACACCTCCAAAAGAGGCCTAGATAACACCATCTCTTCCTCTCTTTATCAGCACATTATCAAACTTATTATCCATATAAAATCCCCCTATTTTAAGCCTTGTTGTCGTCCGACCTTACCCACCTAAATGCCAAAATTTAGCAAACTTTAATTAAAAGAATTGGGTTGCATGCTACTTGAGTTTGGAACTCTTCAGTTGACGCCACCTCCTTGCTCTCTAAGTGGCACCATTTTGCCACTGGGCCACAAGCCCACTTTGTATTTCAAAACACAAATAACATCTTTTAAGCCCCATCTTATCAGGCTTCCCTCTAGAGTGTTCAAACAAAAATTTGATTAAGGCCTCAGCCCAATTCTTGAGCCCATTCTAGACCCCTAACACTCTAATTAACACATGAAACACAATCACACATTAAACGCACAAGCCCAACAACTTAGGATGTTACACATCATTGATGGTCCATTCATTCCTCAAAATGAAGAAGGAGAAAAATTAGTTCCAAAGAGCAAGAAAGAATGGAATGAGGAAGATAGGAGAAACATTCAACTCAACACAAAGGCCATGCACAGTCTCTTTTGTGCACTTGGTTCAGATGAATAGAGTAGAGTTATTCATGTTCCAATGCCAAGGAAATTTGGGACAAATTGGAGGTTATTCATGAGGGTACTGATCAAGTTAAGAAATCAAAGGTGGAAATTCTTTCACCACCTTCCTTGTCGTCGCCTTTTTCTCCTCCATCGTCGCGTCACCCCCGCGTTACCACTGCCAAATCTCCTTTGTCTGTCTAGATATCCACCAATTGTTCGCCCCCGATCTAATTTTTGGTGAAAAGTACATATCAAGATGTTAGAGTATGCTCAAAAACCAATCATGAGATGGTTGTAATCAAATACCCATTTTACCTTATTTGTTAATATAAGGCATTGTCATTGTTATTTCAATTTCCTTTTGTGTGTGTAAATAAACTGATTAAATATAAAGTCCTAAGAATGATATGATTATTATAAAAAAGTCCTTAAACATGTATTATTGTGGGCTTAAACAATAATAATGCATTGAGACTAATGTGTAGTTGATTGATGACAAAGTGTTGTCATTGACATAGGAATATAAAAATTAATACATGAGTATGTGTTAGAGAACAACATATTGGAATAACATGTTATGAGTATGTTTCTTGGATTATTATGTAATAGTCACAACATTACTCATAGTGATAACTATGTATAAGATCCTCAAACTTGAGATCATCATTATCCCAACATTGTGAGTTGTATATTTTGATACAGTCAAGCGTCTACCATAAAATGTTATAATATAAAGACTGATGTTGGATATGTCACAATCTATGTAGTGGGATATGATTGTTCAAGATAAGATTTGTCCATCCTATATAATGGGATCAATATCTTAGGCCACTTGATGGAGTGGGACTAGAAATGTATGGAGATGCTAAAATAAGTTTATATGAGATATCACACTTATTTCTTTATTATAGTCTGTTCAAATTTTCAAGAAATATGAGATTGAACTATACAAGTGCGATTGTTCCATAGCTTGTGCCCAATCTAGATATAAAGGATAACATGATATAATACATAAAAATTTATCACAGAAAGGTTATGCAATTCACAACTTCTTGTAACTTGGGTAGTAATGATGTATTGCTAGATGTCACTCATTTATTTTAACATTAGAAATGTTCTAATATTACTACTAACGTTACAAAAGCTTATAGGGTTACACCCTATGGTTGAAGCGAACAGAATCCAAACACAATTGGTGTTTTGTTTCATTGTCACAACATTTAAGTTAGTTACTGAATTAATTTTATTTTATTTAATAGTTAAATATTGAACACTTTATGTGTACAAACTTTTTGTACACGAATAGAGAACATAGTTAAAATTAATATATGAATTTGATTCATATAAAATTTTAATATTAACAAAATATTGTTTACCAAAATTATTAAAATAAATAATTATAATAATTTCGATGAAATATTAAAACATGGAAGTTAATATTCTTTTGAAAAAGATATAATGTTTGTAACAGACCAATTTTGGGCCTAGTTGGAACAGTGGTTTTGGGGCCACAAATACGACAATAAAAATCTTATTTTTATTATATTTTTATGGTCTACGATTTCACGAAAAGATTTTGTGAATATTTCATTCGAAAATTTCGACGTTTGGGCACTTAATTTAGTCAAAAGGACTAAATTGTAAATAGTGAAAAAGTTGCATTCCACATGTTAGAAGTGTCAAATTTCTATGAAATTTTAAATTGGAGGTCTTTAAATGGTAAATAGGCCATTGGTTAAAAAGTTGGACAAAAATGAACATGAGATAAGTAAAATATGATATTTTAAAGTTAGGGGCATTTTGGTAATTAAATGGACTAAAAGACAAAATAAAAGGCAAAAACCCTTGTCCATCTTCTTGCTTGGCCAAATTTAGCATGGGGGAAGCCATGGCTAGGGTTTTCAAGCTTTCAAGCTCAATAGTAAGTGCATCCAAGCCCTGTTTTTAATGTTCTTTACATTTTTGAGATCCTAGCAACTCGGTTTAGCTTTTTCTACCATTATTTTGAGCTAGGGTTTGTAATTAAAAATTTGCCTATGGATGACATGCATGTACTTTGATGTCTAATGGTAGAATATGAATGCTCGGTGTGTAGTAAATGACTTTTACTAAGCAATTTTGATGAAATCACATTAAATAACTAGTTTGTAAAAGTTGAAAAATATATGAAAAATGTGTGAATGAATGCAAATTGTGGACTTCTATAGTTATGAAAATGGTTCGGCTAGGCCTTAAATACAAGTAAATTGAATAAAAATAATTTTACGAGCCTAGGGGAAAAAGTGTAAACACGACAAAGTTTAGGGGCAAAAACATAATTTTGCCATAGTATGATTTTTGGGTCATAATGAATAATGTGACTAATAAGTAAGCTAAATGTGATGTTATAGATCAAAGAAAATGAGGTTCGGACTTATAACGGGAAAAAACGAGTAACTGATGGTTAGGTCCCTTTTTGCCATTTTGGTATCGAGGTAAAATCGTGTGTAAATAATACAACATTATATTATGCATTTAATATTTTGATATTGTATGAATTGTATATATATGTTTCTACAGATTCGATTGATGATGATTTGGCAAAGAATTGGAGAATGAGAATCCTAGTTGAACCTTAGGAATAGAAAGGATACCTTGTCACGACATTAGATTAATAAGGTCCCATATAAGACCATATTTGAGATATGGCCTCGGCACCGAATTGAGATCCCGTGCAAGACCAAATTTGGGATATGGCATTAGTATTGAATAGTGATTCCGTGTAAGACCACGTCTAGGACCTGGCTTCGATATGAAATCGTGTAAGACCACGTCTCGGACCTGGCTTCGGTATGAAATCATGTAAGACCATGTCTGGGACATGACATCGACATGTGATCTCATGTAAGACCATATTTGGGATATGCTATCGACATCAATATGAGATCTCGTATAAGACCATATTTGGGATATGGCATCGGCATCGACATGTGATCTCGTGTAAGACCATATCTGGGATATGGCATCAACATCAATATGAGATCCCGTATAAGACCATATATGGGATAAGGCATCAGCATCGACATGTGATCCCATGTAAGACCATATCTGCGATATGGCATTGGCATCTTACTACGTGAATGACAATTTTGAGTATCCTTCTATATTCCAAGTAGTTCAATGGGATAAAGAAGTAACGTTTATGTTAATGACGGGCAAATGACTAAAGTGTAATTGAATGTGAATATGTGATGATTAAGTACAAGTATATATATGTATACACTCATGAGCAATGTGCTCGGTATGTGATCAAATTTTGGTAAGAAGGTAAACGAGTAAGTTATACCTATGAGAATGACCTTGTGATTATAAATCTATGCTTATGATGTATGAATATGTTAGAAATGTGATTGATAATCATGTGTGAGGCTTTTAAGCCAAATTAAATTGAGTAATGATATGTTCAAGTCTTTATTGTCGATGTATAGGTTAAATTGGCCAATGAATGGCTTGTAAATATTTGATGATGACTAGCTATTGGCATGGCTAACTATAGATATACTTTAGTGTTATATGTGTGTAAATGAGAACTAATACAAAGAAAATATGATAAAGTAAAATTAGCAATAAAATAGTTTGGACAGCAGCAGTTGTATTACTTTGAAAATTCACCAAAAATGGTGGATATTGAATTAGAAGTTTCTTAAAACATTAAATTAAATATTATTGAGTCTAGTTTTTTATAAAAGAGACGATGTAAGCAAAAGAATTTCATATTATGAGATATTTGAATTTTTATAAGACAGGGTCAGAGTGATTTTGAAATCCCCTGTTCGACTTGGGAAATTCATTAAAAATTGTAAAAAAATAATCAAGGGATAAAATTTATATGATTGAATTTATTAATGAGTATATTTTCAATAGAAACAAATAGGAACATCATTTGGGTTCTATACCATGAGAAAATAAATTCTTAGTGAAGAGGGGTCAGAATAGTCAAACAACAAAATAGGGGAGACTTTAAAGAATAAACTGTACTGATTGGCTAAATAAAAAATTCTGGAAACTTTATGGTAAGTATATATGTGTGTCTAGTTTCATGGAAAATTATAGTATCTTAATTTGGAGTGTCGTAGCTCCGGATAAAAATAGTTTAATGACTATAACTCGAGTAGACAACTCAAGATGAACATAACTGAATTGTGAAATTTTATGTAATAATGATGGTATTATCTTGAGAGCTTATAATAAGGATTTTTAAAAGCATGGTAATAAATTTTTTATTATTTACATAGATACTTACTAAGCATTGTATCTTACTCCCCTTCCTTTCTTATATCTTATAGGGTTTTATGCTAGCTCGAGTTGGAGATCACTGGAGATGCTATCACACTATCAAGTTATCATCATGGGGTAAAAGTGAATACAGACCTCTTAATTTTATGGTGTGTATAGGGAATAAGTCAATTTGTGAATGTGTCATTATGGTTTAGCCAAAGGTGTTGGCTTGTAATGGTTAAAGGTTTAATGTAATGTGTAGCCATGTGAATTGGCTTATATTGGCTAATTGGTTATAATCCTATATCTTTATTCATTTGCATATGCAAATGTCTTGTGATATGGTGTATACTTATTTGGTACATGTGATGGATTGCATTTTATGGCCTAAAGACCTAATGGTTAAATGTGGCCCAATAGTCTTACTATTGAATGTGATTTGGTATGTTTGGATTCGGTAAAGTATGATGTTAATAGTATGTGTATGATGATATTGATATGATATGTTATAGTTTGTGTTTGGTTAGTGTAAATGCATTTACATGCTTAGGATTGTGCCATGTGATGTTGTGTGAGTATGTGCAAGTGAGGGTGGCAAAATGACTTGGAAAATAGCCTTGTAATGTCCATACGGGTAGACACACGGGCGTGTGTCTAGGCCGTGTGTGACACACGGTCAGCCCCATGGCGTGTGTTCCGACCGTGTGTCCTCTGTACCTTAATTTAGGTAAAACAGAATGTCCATAATTCAACATCCAGGCAGAGACATGGGTGTGTGTCTCAGTCGTGCGGAAGACACGGCCTAAGCACACAGGCGTGTGACTTGGTTGTGTGACCTATTTTAATGGTGACGTCATAAACAAAATGTCCCATATTTATGACACAGCCTGAAGCACGGGCGTGTGATATGCCACACGGACATGTCCTTTCACCCACACGGGCGTGTGGACCTGTTTCATGATGAAAATTTTCTAAGTATCCCAAAAGTTTCTAAAGTTCTCGATTTAGTCCCAAACAGTTACCCAATTATTGTTTTGGGCCTTGTGGACCCATATAAGGGATGATTTGCATGTGAATGAGTGATTTTAAAATGAATGAAATTTTATAGCCTAATTTTGTATAAAGGTTTATGTTTAAGTCTGGTAATGCCTCGTATCCTGTCCCAACGTTGAGCACGGGTAAGGGGTGTTACAATGTTTTAATAACTTTCCATATATTTCTCTAAAGGGATAATTCCATTTTTAATATGTGATATTAAATAAGAAGAAATAAGATCCTGAATAGGCGTTACGGTTTGATAGTAGAATTGAGTATAGGGTCTAGAAACTATTTTTAATCTCTCTGAAAAAGTTTAAAGAAAATTTATTTTGCTGTTCGTTCTTTGACTGAGTGGAGTACGTAGAGGCTGAGTCACTTTTGTTGTGGCTTGGATTGACATCCCATAAAAGGATCCAATCAACAACGTTATTCGCCATTTTTCAATATCAAAAAGGTATATCTTGAACCCTATTTCAACCCAACTTATTCCTCGCACATGGATCCATGGTTGATGATCACTAGAATAAATTTTTCACTGTGCCACAGGGCATATCGATGTTTTAACCCTGGACATTTTAGATCAGATCTCATCTATAGAAGTGTTGCTATCAGATCCATAAATCGAATATAAGCAAAGAAATGTTCCAAATTAAATCTAGTGTTGTTTGGGACGTACATATTAAGGTGTGGGTTGTAACTAAATAACATCTGCATAAGTATTGTCCATAAGTGTTTTATGTGTATTTAGTAGTATCCATATCATCTATGCCTTCATTGTGACTAAACAAATGCATGAGTGCCTTTGGTGTTAGCCGAATGAGATTTAGGATCTTTACTAGGGTTAGTCAAATGTAAGCATCTCTGACCATGACCTCTGTTTTGACTAAAATTGTGTATATTGTTATTCTATGTTTTGTGATATTATAGAATAATATTGTTATTGATATTCTGATTACATGTTAAGACATGTTTCTTTTACCATTTTACCATTGTGTCTGTTAAAATTAATTGCATGTTAAGCATGCCTACTATATTGATTCTAATTATATTATGCCATAATGCATTCAATGGGGATCGGGATGATATGTGAGGAGAAAGTTTTGATAGTTTAACTACAAATCTGGTGGTTTATCCACATATTTCTTGCCATTTATTTGCAAATACTGGTGGCATGTCCACAATGAGATGTGTAGGGATGGATGAATTCTAGGGAACTCTTTCTTTGGTGTGTAGCGGTGATGGGTAGGAATTTTCTCTGAAATTGAAAAAAAATAAACTGCACTGTAATAGATCATGTGCATCTGATATAATTTTTGTTATCTATTATATTGTATTATTGTTAGCTTGATTGTTATTTTATCCTACTATAACTGAATACTTATGTGTTAAGACTCAGACTGAGCTCTGTAGCTCACTCCTTAGTTTACTATCATTCCAGATAATCCACGATGTTAGGATTCGGACTCAGCATACAGAGGATCGTCTCAGACTTTTTATTTTAAAATGATTTTACTTAATTAATAATATTTTTTATTTGGGGACGGTAATAATTTACTTAGATTGTGGCATGGGTTATTTTGGTTGGTTTTATTTTGCATTACGTGCAAAAACATTTCAAACTAAACAAACTTATTGTTATGCTCAATTATGCATCAAACCTAGTTTTAAATGTTAAATTGGTTAAAAACACTCTTTCTACTATGTAATTAAAACTAGACTTTTGAAAAAATATTTTAATGAAGAAAATTTACAAAGTTTTCAAAAATACCAAAACCTTGACAAATTATTCTCTATATTTTAAAATAGATTAATAGCAAATATTTTTTTTTTTGTAAAATTTAAGGTCGACTAAGTTTTACAAATTAGATACGAGTTTTTACAAGATAACTCCAACCCAATTCGACTTGAAGCCCAATAATTTTTACTAAGAAATTACTCAAACATATTCTCTGTAGAATAAGCAAATGTTTTCAAAAGTAAATTTCTGAATCTGATTGTTTTACTAGGTCATTACGACGCCGGTGACCTTCAAAATCCAGGCGTAACATCTAGGTCGGGTTAGAGAGGTTACAAAATTTAAATAACTTACCTTTATCAATTAAACAAGCTAAATTATTAATCACATTGGAATTGAATATGAATTTCCTTGACATGCATTCATGCGACTAATACATATCATCATATACAACCAAATAGGTTAGCTAAATTACATATCAAGAAAATTAAGCAAGATTTCATATAACATGTAATATCCTAAATTAGCGGTTATGCATTTGGAGCATAACTCAAGTGTTAGTAGGCTTTAAGTGTGGTTGAGTGTGTTTTAAGAGTTTTTAGAACTCTAGGATGAAGGTGAAAGCTTTGGGAAAATAATTGGATTTTAAGTTAAAAGGAGTCAATGAAGAGGCCTTAAGAAAAGTTTTGGGGAGTTTAGGACACAAGTAGCCGTGTGGTAAAGTGGCTTGGGACGCCACCTAAGGAGCAGGGAGGCTTGCGTCAAAAGGGAGCTTCAGGGGGTGAAGGTTCAAGCAACGTGGGAAGCAATGGGCTTGTATTTTTGCATCAAGAAGGGAAGTTGGGCTAGGGAGGCCTTAAGGGAAAAATTGTAGGCGTTTTTGGCATAAGACAGGCCTTGGTAAAGTGGCTGCAAGGTGCTATTTAAGGCCTTGGTGATGACGCCGTGTGCTGTGGGCAAGGGCTTTGGTTCGAGTCTTGTTGTCAACAGGGAGGCGTGTTTTTATTTTGCTTTTGGCGTTAAGACAAGGGGGAGCTAGGGAAAGAGGTTTTAAAAGATATTCTGGGTGAAACATGTCATCAACAGCGCCTTGGCAAAGTGGCTTGGGGCATTACTTGCAGCTTGCGTCAAAAGGGCTCCAGGTCTCATGTTCGAGTCTTGTTGGCAGCAAGAGAAGTGTTTTTATTTTGCTTTGGCATCAAGGAAGAATGGTGACAAGAGTTTGGACGGCAATTGGACTTTTAATTGGATGAGGATTAAGCTTTTTTTATTCGGCTAGGATATATATTAAAGGTTGATTTATTTTAAGTTGGTAGATAATAGATAATTGTTGTTTTATTTATTCAAGTAGGATAATTGTTGATTTAATTATTTTGTGCAAGATGAAGAAGAGATAAATATGGATTTATTTATTTATTTTGGTTTAAATAAGTGATAAGAGATAATATAGGAGGTTGATAAGGAATTAATGTTGGATTAATTTATTTTATTTGTTAAGGAGATAATAGAGGAGATTATCAAAGAGTTTGATAATAGTAAGGATATAGTAGCGAATTCTTTATAAGGGGAGTAATCATCTTTGATATCTTTTCTTTAAATTTCTTTGTGCGAATTTCTTCCCACTCACACCTCTCATTCTTTTCTTTCATCCAACACCAAATCTATTTCTATTTCTTTGAAGCCATAACCAAAGCTTAAAGTGCCTATTTTCTTTGTTTTGCCGCAAGTCACAAAAGCTAAAACCCCTCTGTCATTGTTCTTTGTTGCCAAAATCTCCAAGCATAAAACCCTCTCCATTGTTGCGTTTCCCTCTTCTCCATTTAAGGGCCGAACCATCATTGTTGTGCTCTAAGCCAAATCTTTAAAGGAGGGTGCTGTCGACTACTTACTTTAGGCTCTTCAAAGCAAACGTGTAATAGTGGTAAGTGAATTCTCCTTTGGTAATCAGTTTTGATTCTTCAAGGTAGGCCAATAAGGCATTCGCCAAGGGCCATCTTTAGAATTTTCATGTGCTAAGTCGATTCTAATGGTTGCTAAGGTGGATTTTGACTATTCAAGGAGCAAGTGGTGATTGGATTTAGTTTAGTAAGGTAAGGAGGCTTGTGTTATTCGGCCATAGGCCATATTTGGGTTTAAATGTGACCGATTTGTATTATGGTTAATTAGGGGGCAAGTCGACAGAACTAGAGCAAGTATTCGAGATTTGAATAAGTAAGGAGGATATCGACAGGCATAAGGAAGTTTCGGGATCGTGTCAAATTCAAGTAGCTAAGGATTTCGCTAAATAGTCAGGTGTGTAGTTAGCCTACCATTTTTCGGGTTTATAATTGTATGTGATATATGTATGTGTGTTATGAATGTGCTAACTAGTGCAGTGGAAATTGTGATATGGATACCCTCAAGGGGTATGTCAATAATCCGGTAAGTACCAAATCTGATGAAATGTGGCTATTGTTATGAATATGTGATAATATGCTAAATAACATGTACATGCATTATCATCATGGCACTATTTTATGTTGCATGTGCATGGGTGGGACATGAAAGAAGGACAGGGTGTACTTTGAGTACGTGGTTTGATGAATGGCTCTGTGCCTCATCGTGATTGATATAGGCTATGTGCCATATCGTGGTTATTGATGGCTTTGTGCTCATCGTGGTTTTGATGATAGCTTGGCCACATCGTGGATTAATGTCGACTAAGGTTGCATTATGGATTATTTGCAATTAAGTTCGTGGACGGCATTTGTTGCCTTATTGAGTAAAAAGGAGGGTGATTTAATAATCCCCGTGTGTGGTAGGTGGATATGGGGGTGTGTAGAGGATGGACCCTAGGTGGGTTGGGCTTCATAATTGCATAATTTTGTATGTGAATATATGTGAAAATGGGGCCAAGCCCAACATGTGATATGAATGTGAAAATGTACAAATGGGCCAAGCCCAATATGATATGTGGATTAATGTGAAAATGGGCCAAGCCCAAGATGTGGTGTGGATTAATGTGGTAATGGGCCAAGCCAAAGATATGGAAATATGTGGTTAATTACACTATTATATTGATGTGATATGGATATGGGTCAAGCCCAATAAATGAAAGCATGTGAATAAGTTGCATTAATATACATTATATGGGTTAATACATGGTTTGACATGTGGGTGGAATTCAAGAGAATAATTACACACCGAGTCCATTAGACTCACCCAATTTTATCAAACCTTACAGTGATGTGCGATGCTCGGACCGGATTGGAGTGGATACGAGGTGGCCCATGCAGAAGATATTTTATTTATTTAAATCAAGACATTATTAAGTACTTTTGTTTAATTATTTAATGTAATAAGGCCCGTTAAAGTATTTGAGCATTTTATTATGTTTAAAATATTTATTAAAGTTTAAACCCTAATATTTTGTACTAATCAAATTTCTACTTAGCATTTTAAATATAAAATGTTGTTCTAAAGACAATAATTTTTATGTTTTACCTTAAGTTAAAATATTTTTGAACGGTTTCATGAAGTGACATACCAGATCCGGTCGGGGCTCGTGAAAATGGGTTTGGGGTGTTGCTGATTTGGTATCGAGCCGGTTCAAAACTTAGCTTTGAGGGTTTTGGGTCCAAAAACATTTTTCAAAGATGGGCTTTTCAAAGATTTGGGCTTTCGTAAAATTTTTGAGGTTATTCTAGCATGGCACCTATATCTCCGACCCGAAGTCCACCAGGTAAGTACCTCTAATTGTTGAAGTGATTTGCATATGTGAATGTTATGGGCATATTTTGGGAACGTAGATTAGTGAACTAGGATCTGCTGAACCCTAGGGCTAGGGCACTCAAACACATGCATAAGACTTAAGGACAATCAAACAAACTTGTGTCTAAGTCACCGAGATAAGGTGTGGCAATCATTGTGCACATGTCTAGGAGTGGATTCAGTAAGAGCTTGGTACTTAAGCAGTCCTAGTGACTCACCTCCTCTTTACTCGAATCCTACCTGGTGCGTAGCTACGGTTCACCCTAACCAAGAGGACTTATTCACAGAATAAACCGATAATTAAAACCAGAAAGTGACTAGCCATACTATTTTATAAACACCTTAGTTTTTTTAAAATCCTTAAATTACCCCTTCGATTTGTAACGAAATCTATTTGAAAATTTCTCAAAAAAATTTTTCGGTTTGCCAAATTACTAAAATGCCCATGTGTTGTAAATTACTAAAATACCCTTAGTTTTAAGATTTCCAAAATACCCTCGACTTTTGCTAAAATGTTTCTACTTTACAAAATACCAAAAACTTCTATTTTACAAATATCAAGATACCCGATTTGGAAAATTTACGAAAATGCCCTCGACTTCCAAAATTACCGAAATAACCTCGATTTCAAATTTTGCAACACCTCCGATTTGGAAAACAAATTTTCAAGATAACCTCAAGTTTTGTAAATTTTGAAATACCTTTGATTTGTAAAATATTTTGAATTAACCCCGATTTATTACCAAAATATCGCTGTAGGACAAATGACGAAATTACCCCTGGGTTAGGTATGGTCAAAAATGCCCATGGAAGTGTGATTGGATGTTAATGATGAATGAATGTGTCTCTATCGAGATGGATGAATGTGAATGTGAATGTGAATCTCTGAATTAGAATAGTAAACTTGAAACTAAGACTATGATTGATCGAAAGAACCACTATTAAACTCCTTTTCATAAAATTATTCGCGAATAAACAGTGGAACAAAGTACTAATGCATAAAACTTTCTAATCAGATTAAATCACGACTTTAGTAATGAGTTCTAGTGGACGTGGTCGAGGTAAAGTGACAGTGTCGAAACCAAGAGGGTCCGCCATGGGTCGAAAAGTGATGCTGCCGCCAAAGTGGGCGCAGAGGATCAAGATCGATGGAGGAGATGACGAGATCGTTGGATATGTCATGCGAGTGCTAGAACGAGTCAGCGGAGCTAATGTGGGCAATGGAACTCGAAAATCAGTGCCTGAAAGACTTAAGTCAAACGGAGCTGAGATTTTTAGAGGAGTGTCTAGTGTAGCTCCGAACATGGCAGAGTATTGGCTAGAAGCAATTGAAAGGATTATGGATGATTTGGATCTAACGGCGGAAGAAAAGCTGAAAGGTGCTGTCTTGTTGCTTCGAGATGAAGCTTATCGATGGTGGTTCACTGTTAGGCAAGGTACCCCTGCAGATCGAGTGGATTGGGGGTATTTTAAGGTTAAGTTTGAAGGAAAGTATGTGGGAGCTAGTTATTTAGACTCGCAAAGGAAAGTGTTCCTGAACTTGGTACAAGGAAGTATGTCGGTAGCGGAGTATGAAGCAGAATTTGTACGGTTAAGTCAGTATGCTAAGGGGATCGTGGCTACTGATTATGAAATGTGTGTTCGATTCAAAGATGGATTGCGGGATGAGCTGCGAGTGTTGATTGCTCTGCAAAGAGAAAGAGACTTTGCTGTTCTAGTGGAGAAGGCTCGGATAGCTGAAGAAGTTAAGAGGACTATGAGACATAATCGAGAAAAGAATAGGAATCGGAATAAGAGAAGTTTTGGATCGTCAGAATCATCGGGAGATTATCAGAAAAGACCAAGGATTGAGAATTCTTTACGTTCACCTGTACCTGTTGCTGAGAATTGAAGTTGATTATGTGCTCAATGTGGGAGAGCTCATGTAGGAGAATGTTGGGGAAATAGTAAGGAATGTTTGTGGTGTGGATCTAAGGCTCATTTGGTTAAGAAATGTCCTCAAGTGATGGATAGGGCTCGAGGACAAGGTCGTGGAACCCCAAGCAGAGGTGCTGAAGGTTCAGATGCAAGGCAAGCAAGATTGGTTTAGGCAATCAGTCTTAGCAAGGAGGAAGTTGGACCAGATAGGATCGGGTATGTTCCCTAATCCTGGAATCTCTCTATTTCCTTGGTTGTTATAGAAATAGTTCGTGTTTGTATACTAGTGAAGTGTAAGGAACTTTGAATGCGAATCTTGAGGTAGTATCTAAGAAATGTGTTAGTTTTGTTAAGATCAGAGTGCGCAGTAGAGGCGTAGTGTGATGAGTTAGGATTGAACGATAGTTAGTAATTTCGAGGACGAAATTATTTTTAAGAAGGGTAGACTATAATATCCTAAATTAGGGGTTATGCGCTTGGAGCTTAACTCAAGTGTTAGTAGGCTTTAAGTGTGGTTGAGTGTGTTTTAAGAGTTTTAGAACTCTAGGATGAAGGTGAAAGCTTTGGGAAAATAATTGGATTTTAAGTTAAAGGGGAGTCAATGAAGAGGCCTTAAGAAAAGTTTTGGGAGTTTAGAACACAAGTAGCCGTGTGGTAAAGTGGCTTGGGACGCCACCTAAGGAGCAGGAGGATTGCATCAAAAGGAGCTTGGGGTGAAGGTTCGAGCAACGTGGGAAGCAATGGGCTTGTATTTTTCGTCAAGAAGGGAAGTTGGACTAGGAGGCCTTAAGGGAAAAATTGTAGGCGTTTTGGCATAAGATGTGCCTTGGTAAAGTGGTCGCAAGGTGCTACTTAAGGCCTTGGTGATGACGCTGTGTGCTATGGGCAAGGGCTTTGGTTGAGTCTTGTTGTCGTGAGGAGGTGTGTTTTATTTTGCTTTTGGCGTTAAGACAAGGGGGAGCTAGGAAAGAGGTTTTAAAAGAAATTCAGGTGAAACATGTCATCAACAATACTTGGCAAAGTGGCTTGGGCGTTACTGCAGACTTTGCGCCAAAAGGGCTCTAGGTCTCATGTTCGAGTCTTGTTGGCAAGAAGAGAAGTGTTTTATATTGCTTTGGCGCCAAGGAAGAAAGGTGAGAAGAGTTTGGACGATAATTAGACTTTTAATTGGATGAGGATTAAGCTTGTTTTATTCGCTAGGATATATATTAAAGGTTGATTTATTTTAAGTTGGTAGATAATAGATAATTGTTGTTTTATTTATTCAAGTAGGATAATTGTTGATTTAATTATTTTGTGCAAGATGAAGAAGAGATAAATATGGATTTA
Organism: Gossypium rotundifolium; assembly: GCA_025506655.1. Taxonomy (NCBI): domain Eukaryota; kingdom Viridiplantae; phylum Streptophyta; class Magnoliopsida; order Malvales; family Malvaceae; genus Gossypium; species Gossypium rotundifolium. The sequence goes on along the minus strand of CP106729.1, from coordinate 135,753,798 downwards.
TTTATTTATTTTGGTTTAAATAGGTGATAAGAGATAATATAGGAGGTTGATAAGGAATTAATGTTGGATTAATTTATTTTATTTGTTAAGGAGATAATAGAGGAGATTATCAAAGAGTTTGATAATAGCAAGGATATAGTAGAATTCTTTATAAGGGTGGAGTAATCATCTTTGATATCTTTTCTTTAAATTTCTTTGTGCGAATTTCTTCCCACTCACACCTCTCATTCTTTTCTTTCATCCAACACCAAATCTATTTCTATTTCTTTGAAGCCATAACCGAAGCTTAAAGTGCCTATTCTCTTTGTTTTGCTGCAAGTCACAAAAGCTAAAACCCCTCTGTCATTGTTCTTTGTTGCCAAAATCTCCAAGCATAAAACCCTCTCCATTGTTGCGTTTCCCTCTTCTCCATTTAAGGGCCGAACCATCATTGTTGTGCTCTAAGCTAAATCTTTAAAGGAGCGTGCTGTCCACTACATACTTTAGGCTCTTCAAAGCAAACGTGTAATAGTGGTAAGTGAAATCTCCTTTGGTAATCAGTTTTGATTCTTCAAGGTAGGCCAATAAGGCATTCAGCCAAGGGCCATCTTTAGAGTTTTCATGTGCTATGCCGATTCTAATGGTTGCTAAGCAGGGATTTTGACTATTCAAGGAGCAAGTGGTGATTCGGGATTTAGTTTAGTAAGGTAAGGAGGCTTGTGTTATTCGGCCATAGGCCATATTTGGGTTTAAATGTGACCGATTTGTATTATGGTTAATTAGGTGGCAAGTCGACAGATGTAGAGCAAGTATTCGGGATTTGAATAAGTAAGGAGGATATCGACAGGCATAAGGAAGTTCCGAGATCGTGTTAAATTCAAGTAGCTAAGGATTTCGCTAAATAGTCAGGTGTGTAGTTAGCCTACCATTTTTCGGGTTTATAATTGTATGTGATATCTGTATGTGTGTTATGAATGTGCTAACTAGTGCAGTGGAAATTGTGATATGGATACCCTCAAGGGGTATGTTAATAATCCGGTAAGTACCAAATCTGATGAAATGTGGCTATTGTTATGAATATGTGATAATATGCTAAATAACATGTACATGCATTATCATCATGGCACTATTTTATGTTGCATGTGCATGGGTGGGACATGAAAGAAGGACAGGGTGTACTTCGAGTACGTTGTTTGATGAATGGCTCTGTGCCTCATCGTGATTGATATAGGCTATGTGCCATATCGTGGTTGTTGATGGCTTTGTGCTCATCGTGGTTTTGATGATAGCTTCGGCTACATCGTCGATTGACATCGACTAAGGTTGCGTTGTGGATTATTTGCGATTAAGTTTACGTGGACGGCATTTGTTGCCTTATTGGAGTAAAAAGGGGAGGGTGATTTAATAATCCCCTGGTGTGTGGTAGGCTGGATACGGGGGTGTGTAGAGGATGGACCCTAGGCTGGGTTGGGCTTCATAATTGCATAATTTTGTATGTGAATATATGTGAAAATGGGGCCAAGCCCAACATGTGATATGAATATATGTGAAAATGGGGCCAAGCCCAACATGTGATATGAACAAATGTGCAAATGGGCCAAGCCCAATATGATATGTGGATTAATGTGAAAATGGGCCAAGCCCAGTATGTGGTATGGATTAATGTGGTAATGGGCCAAGCCCAGTATATGGAAATATGTGGTTAATTACACTATTATATGTATGTGATATGGATATGGGTCAAGCCCAATAAATGAAAGCATGTGAATAAGTTGCATTAATATCTGTTATATGGGTTAATACATGGTTTGACATGCGGGTGGAATTCAGTAGAATAATTACACACTGAGTCTATTATACTCACCCAATTTTTATCAAACCTTACAAGTGATGTGCAATGCTCGGACCGGGTTGGAGTGGATACGAGGTGGCCCATGTAAAAGACGTTTTATTTATTTAAATCAGTATATTATTAAGTACTTTTGTTTAATTATTTGTTGTAATAAGGCCCAGTTAAAGTATTTGAGCATTTTATTATGTTTAAAATATTTATTAAAGTTTAAACCCGGATATTTTGTACTAATCAAATTTCTACTTAGCATTTTAAATATAAAATGTTGTTCTAAAGACAATAAATTTTTATGTTTTTACCTTAAGTTAAAATATTTTTCGAACGGTTTCCACAGTGACATACTAGATCCAGTCAGGGCTCGTGGGTCGGGTTTGGGGGTGTTACATAACATATCTTAAGTTGATTGAATATGCAATCTATTTCCAAATCATTTCTAGTTTCCACTTCCATTAGATTAAAATTTCGCCCGAAAGAACTATAGTAAAATAGATTCAGATACACGGGAATAATTTGCTCACACAAGCTGACATTATAACAAGGTTACCCGTCCGGTCCAAACATACGAGACATATTGTTGGATCGTCAGTACACCCCGTGGCGCAACAGAAAAATTGTTCTGGCGATCAACATCATGGATCCATGTACGAGGAATAAATTGGGATGAAACAATGCTCGAAAATATACCTTTTGAAACTAAAAAATGACGTGTAAGGTTGTTGAAATGACCACTTTCAGACATGTAGATTCCAAGCCACAACAATAATGTCTCGACCTCTACATAATCTACCCAATCAAAGAATAGACAATGTAATTCTCTTGAACTTTTCACAGAGAAATTTCAAGAAGGGTTGCAAGACCTTTTAAGTTGTGCGTTTGTGTTTTTGGTAACCCTAACACACTAGGGATTCATATTCCTTTTATTTTTCTTTGATATCACAAATCAAGAAAAAATGAGATTATTCCCTTATTTTAAAAGAAACAAATGGAATTTCAGAATAAAAATTATTTTCTTTCCAAAAGATTATCAATTTCCATGTCTTTTTATATTTTGACCGAAATTATTATAAATGTTTATTTTAATAATTTTGTAAACTATATTCAATTAATATTTTATATGAATCAAAATCATATATTAATTTTATCTATGTTTTATTTATGTGTACAACAAGTTTATACACATAATGTGTTCAATATTTAACTATCAAATTAAATTAATTCAATAGTTAATTTTATTCATCTGATAGCTAAATACAATACTAAACATATTTGGATTATGTTCGCCTCAACTATATGGTGTGAACTTGTAGGCTCTTGTAACGTTAGTAGTAATACTAGAACATTTCTAGTTGTAACAGCTCGTTTTTAGTCAAATCAGAATAGTGGCTTTGGAACCACAAATCTGAGGTCAAAATATTTATTTTATTATTAATTTAATGGCTACAGTATGAATATATGATTGTGTGAAAGTTTCGTTTAGAAATTTTATCGTTTGATTGGTCAATTTGATAAAAAAGGAATAAATCGCGTAAGGTGTAAAATGCATGTTCTACTAGTTAAAGGTGTTAAATAGATTTGTTTTTTGAATATGGTGGCCTTAAATAGTAATTAAACCATTTGAAACTTGAGTGGACATATTTGGACATTAAATGAATGTTATTAAATGGTTTTATTAAAGGTTAATGTTGTAAATTGTATATTAATCATGATATTAATAAAACAAAATAAAAAAGATGAGTTTTATTCATCTTTTTGACCGTGTACAGAAAATAAGAAAACCACTTTAGGGTTTGTGATATTCAACCACTTCATGATCTAATTGTAAGTCCACTTTTGCTCAATTTTTAATGATTTCTATGTTTTGTGATCGTTGCATCTAGTACTAGCTAGCCCAAGGACTATTTTTCAAAACTGGTCAAGATTTTGAAAGTTTCCTTTGATGAATATGTATGAGTTTTGATGTTTGATGATAGATTATGAATATTTATTATGAATTATACCAGCTTTGTTAATTGATTTTGAGTGAAATACAAAATAGGGATTAAATTGAGAAATGTGTAAAGTTAGTGGTTAAAATGTGAAATAAATGAAAATTATGGGCTGTTAGGGGGCATTATGGTAATTCAGTACGATGGGTTTATATGGAATTTCACTAAATTGTGATTTTATGCAATAAAGACTAAATTGTGAAAAATGTGAAATATGTGGGGCAAAAGTGTAAATGTGTTTTAAAGTGTGATTTGGATGAAATTGAAAGAATGGATGATTAAATAAGTTAATTTTTAATATATCTAGATCAAGAAAAGAGAAATTTGGACTTGGATCGGGGAAAAGATAAAGTAATTGACTAATTGATTCTGGACTAGTTTGGAAAGGATTTGACGATGATTTGATAGTTGGAATCTCGATTGAACCTTAGGAATAGTTTTATCAGTGACATGTCATTAGGTATACTTTGAGTTGGCTTTGGGCCGAGGTAAGTGATTTGGCTTTGGGCCATGATATGTTATAATTTCGTACTTTCACTTGGTACCTTTGAATTTTGGTATTTTGAGTATTATCTTGGTAAGTTAAGTGAATGATCGGTAGATATGTATAGGGACTTTGAGTCATGCTTAGTTATGTTTTGGTAATGACTTTGGCCAAATGATTTGGCTTGTAAATGTTTATATTTTAGGTTTGTAATATATAGCCATAGATGATGGCTTAATTTTGGTATATTTAGTATGTTTGAATCATGTGCATATATATATATATATATTCTTATGTCTTGTGGTTATTAAGTTGGTTGTGATGACTAATGATAATAGGTACTATGAATGGTAAATTTATGATTTGTGGATAGGTATGCTTGTGAAATTAGGCCTAATAATGCATCTTTGATATGAGTTGAGATTATAAAGATTGGTATGAATTTAGATAGCATATTGTGGTACTTATGTGCCTTGAATTGGTTAGTATTGAAATGGTAAGATTTAGACTTGGTTTGGTTGTTTTGGATGATATTTTATGCTATGGTTTGGTGTCATTTGTATAGGTGAAGATGTGAACCAAATGGGGTGGTAAAATGGCTTGGTAAATAGCCTATTTTTGTCCACACGGGCATGTGTCTCAGCCGTGTGTGACACACAGTCATGTTACACGGCCGTGTGTCCCTTGGTGTTCATATTAAAATGAAGTCAGTATACTCCACACGGTCTCACGCACAACCGTGTGATCGACCGTGTGGCACAAGTCAATATACCCCTAATTAACACATGGCCTATCCCACGGGCGTGTGACTTGGCCATGTTGCATAAGTCAGTATACCCTACAGGTTTGACACGGCCTAGTACATGGCCTGGCACACGGGCGTGTGTGGCCACTTTGAAGGGCACACGGGCTAGACACACGGGGTGTTGTTAGCCGTGTGACCCAAGTTAGTAACTTCACTTGTTTGGACATGGGGTAGGACACGGGCTGGGACACGACCATGTGCTTCCATTTTGAATGTTCACACGACTGTGACATGGGCGTGTCTGATGGCCGTGTGAGACACAAGGCCTGGTCACACGGGTTTGTGTCCCCTGTTTTGTGAAAAAAAATTGTTAAGTGTTGAAAAATTTTTTGAGCTTCCAGTTTAGTCTGGATCACTCCTAATGTATGTTTAAGGCCTCGTAGGCTCATTTAAGGGACGCTATCATTGATTGTGATTGAATTGTATTTGCATTGATAAATTGTATATGAAATGTATGTTAAAAGTGTTAAAAGTTTGGTAATACTCCGTAACCCTATTCTGACGGTGAATATGGGTGAGGGGTGTTACACTAGTATTACAAGCAATGAGTGGCATGTAACAATGCATCAGTGCTACCCAAGTTACAAGAAGTCGTGATTCGACAGAACCTTTCTATGATAAATTTTTTCATGTATTATATCCTTTTATCCTTAATATTTAAATTGTACAAAATTCTTGAAATAGTCACACTTGGATATTCCAATATCATATTTCTTGATATTCTAAGTAAACTACAATAAACAAAAAAGTGTGATATCTCATATCAACTTATTCAAGCATGATCATGCATTTCTAGTCTCACTCCATCAAGAGGCCTAAGATATTGCTCCCATTTTGTAGGAGGGACAAATCCTATCTTGGTCAACCATATCCCTTTACATAGATTGCTACATGCTAAACATTAGTCTTTATAGTATAACCTCTTATGATAGATGTTTCACTGTGTCAAAATATACAACTCACTATGTTGGGACAATGATGATCTCAAGTCTGAGGACCATATGCATAGTTATCATTATGAGTAATGTTGTGACTATTACATAATAATCCAAGAACCATACTCATAGCAGGTTAGTACAGTATGTTGTTCTCTAACACATACTCATATATCAATTTTGACATCCATATGTCAATGATAACTCATTGTCATCAATCAACTACACATTAGTATCAATGCATTATCATTGTCCAAGCCCATAACAATACTTGACTAAGGATCTTGTAAGAATAACCATATTATTCTTAAGACTTTATTAAACCAGTTTATTTGTACACATAGAAAAAGAAACTGAAATAATAATGGCAATGCCTTATATTAACAAACAAGGTAAAATGAGTATGTGCTTACAATCATCTCATGATTGGTCTTTGGGCATACTCTAACAATTTTTCACTAACACTAAGACCAATCAATCATATATCTATTACTAAGTGACTTAGAGTGATGATCATTTTTTTATTGTGTTAGAGCTTTACCAGTAGATCAACGATGTTGTCATCTATTGGTACTATGCATATTTCCACATTTCCTTAATCAATAATTTCTCGAATGAGATGAAAACACCTAAGTATATGTTTGGATCATTGGTGAGATCTGGGTTCATTTGCTTGTGTAATAGCTCTGTTGTTGTCACAATGAAGTTCTATAGAATCTAATATGTTAGGCACAACCCCAAGTTAAGATATAAACTTCTTGATCCAGGCAACCTCTTTTGTAGCCTCACTAGTTGCAATGTACTCAGCCTTAGTTATAGAATTAGCTACTATATCTTGCTTTGAACTTTTCCAGCTCACAGTGCCACCATTAAGCAAAACACAAAACTCGATTGCGATCGTGAATCATCCTAGTCGGTTTGGAAGTTAGCATCATTGTAACCTTTTACACTGAGCTCTTCCTCTCCTCGATATATATGGAATGTGTCCTTAGTCCTTCTTAAGTACTTAAGGACATTTTTAACTATGACTTAATGACTTTCACTGGGATCAACTTGGTACCGACTCATCATGCTTAAAGCATATGATACATCCAAGCAAGTACATAGCATGATATACATGATAGATCCAATAGTCGAAGCATACGGAATCTTACTCATATGTTCTCTCTCTTATGAAGGTGAAGGACACATTTCCTTCAAGAGTGAAATACCATGTCTCATAGGTAGGAATCTTCTCATAGATTCTTCCATGCTGAACCTTTTCAGTACTTTACCTATGTATGTACTTTGTCTTAGACCTATGAGTCATCTTGATTTATCTTTATAGAGTTTGACTCCTAATATTTATGTAGCCTCTCCCATTTCTTAACATACTGTAGGATAGGTATGCCATTTCCAATGATAAATATGTTACCTACATATAGTACAAAGAATACAATAGTGCTCCCACTAATTTTCTTGTAAGCTCAAGATTCCAACTTCGAATCATTAAATTCAAACTCTTTGATCGCCTCATTAAAACAAAGATTCCAACTTCGAGAAGTTTACTTCAATCCATAAATGGACCTTTGTAGCTTACATATTTTTCCAGCATCTTTTGGATCGACAAAATCTTTAGGTTGTGTCATGTACACATCCTTTTCAGGTTCCTATAAAGGAAATATGTTTTGGTATGTATAAGTTGGTTGATTTGGTACATTTGATGCCTTATTAGTTTATGCCAATGTGGTTAAGTTGTTTCATGTTAGAAATGGCTCAAATGGTATATGTTAGGATGGTTTGATTGTGCTTAAAATATGGCATGTTTTGGAAATGTATTGAGCTAAATGTGAATGATTGAAATGTGACCAAATATGCATGTTTAAGTAAGCTATGATATTTGCTTGTGGGGTTCCTTGAAATGGCACATCGGTTGATTGATTTAAGCCAATTGAATTGGTCCTTATATGCATGTTTTGGCAAGGTTTGGATGTCATGATTATGTGCACAAAATTCTTTTAGGTATATGCTTGATTTGGTGATGAAAATGGCTTTTTTTGGGAAAATTCATGTCCATACGGCCTGAGGTGTGTGACTCAGCCATGTGTGACACACAGCCTAGCGACAAGGCTGTGTGTCCCCTATAGGTTTTATTGCATACAAGTCAAGCTATTACACGGTTTGGCATATGTGCATGTGGGGCTATTTCGAGAGTTACACGGCCTGGCACATAGGCGTGTGACTTGGCCGTGTGACCGAAGTTAGAGAGTTACACTAGTGAGGACACGGGTTGGGACATGACCGTGTGTCCCTATTTTGAATGTTACACGGCTTGAGACACAAGCGTGTGTCTCAGCCGTGTGAGGCACATTGCCTAGCCACACAGCCGTGTGACCCCTATATTCAAATTTTTCTAACTTTTTCTTTAACTTTTCAAATGTTTCCAATTTGGTCCCGAATTGTTTCTAATGTATTCCTAGGGCCTCGAGGGCCCGATTTAGGGACATTATGTATGTGATTGAATGATTTATATTATGTTTGTGTCAACGTATAAAATGTATGTTTCAATGTACATTTTGTATGGTAATGCTCCCTAACCTTATTTCGGGGATGGATACGGGTTAGGGGTGTTACATTTAGTGGTGTCATAGCTATTAGTTAGTCGGTTCTTAGATTGAACGTAGCATGTATGAGTCTAGAAATACATGTCATTATATAACCTATGATATTGTGATAACTCCTGGCTCAAATTGTCATCCAACTGAGCTGATTTAGATGAAGTTGAAAGTAACGCACAAGCCTCCGTTCATGAAGCAGCGTCCAGTGGTAGTAGGCTCGTATTTGAGGCCCGGGAAGGAAAGGCTAAGGAAGCCTTCTTCCATATTATGTCTGAATCTTTCTACGAGTTCATACAAACGAACCCAATGGCTCAACAACCTTCACCCCCACCTGTACTTTAATCGGTCCTCGTAGTTCCTCAGGGTTTGGAACTAGTACGAATGAGCATGCCTCCATTTGATAAAATATGTAAGTATGGGGTTGAAAAGTTCCAAGGTATAACTGAAGATGATCCTGAAAGAGCTGATTTCTAGTTAGAAAACACCATTAGTGTTTTTGATGAATTGTTGTGTACATCGATGGAATGCTTGAAATATGCAGTTTCATTGTTGAAAGATTCAGCTGATCAGTGGTGGAACACTTTAATTGTTATGGTACCGAGAGATTGGGTAAACTGGGAATTCTTTCAGATTGAGTTCCGAAAGAAATATGTGAGCTAGAGATTCTGAGACAGGAAACGTAAAGAATTTCTTGAGTTGAAATAAGGCTAAATCTCAGTATCTCAGTAAGTATGCCCAGTAATGTATAACGACAGAGGTAGCTATGTGCACTCGATTTGAAGATGGGTTAAACGAAGATATCAAGCTGTTATTCAAGATCCTTGAGTTGAAAGGATTTATAGTTTTGGTTGACAGAGAGAATAAAACTAAGAAACATAGAAAAGAAAAGAGAAAAACTGATTGTGAGGCTCGTGATTCAAGAAAGAGATCTATGGTAAAGTCATACCAATCGCGATCGAAGAAGTCGAAAGAGTATCATGGTCGTTCATTAGCTTAAGTGGGTTATTTTGGGAAAGATCAAGGAAAACAACATTTTAGCTCGAAACCTCAGGCTATGTCTGTAGCAAGTGTGGGCAGTGTCAGGAATAACAAGCTCGAATGTCAGCAATCTAATAGGCAACACTTCGGCGAATGCAGATTGAAAGACAAGTCATGTTTTAAATATGGTTCGTATAAATATTATCTCAAAGATAGCCCAAAAAGGTTAGATATGGGAAAAACTTAGACTACTCGACCGAGTAATACAACTACGAGAGGGAGACCATCCCCAAACACTGGAAATACGGGTAATAGCCGTAGTAGGACGAAAGACTCTACTGTGAGGTCTGAGGCACGAGCACCAGAAAGAGCTTACGCAATACATGCTCGAGAGGAAGTTTCAGCACCAAATGTTATCATAGGTACATTTTCTATCTTTGATACTAATGTTCATGCTTTGTGTAACATCCTGAAAAGGGCCTATGCATTTCGGTTTAATTGTATGAAATGACAAGTTTCAAGTACTATGAATAAATTTTGATACTTTTGAAACCTAGAAATGCATGAAAATGGAAATGAAAATGAAAATGGAAATGAAAATGGAGATGGAAATGAAAATGGAAATGGAAATGGAAATGGACATTTTGGAAACTTATACATTTTGGAAACTTAGACATTTTGGAAACCTAAACATTTTTGGAAATGATCCAAAATGGAAACTTGAACATTTTAGGAAACTTGGATATGTAAGAGAAATAAAGGAGTTTTATTCACATAAATATGTGAATAATAAGAGATAAATAAAGGAGTTTTATTCACATAAATATGTGAATAATAAGAGATAAATAAAGGAGTTTTATTCACATAAATATGTGAATAATAAGAGATAAATAAAGGATTATTTTCTAAGGAGATAATTGAGGAGATAATGGATGGATTAAAGGCTTTTATCTTTTAAATAAAAGAGATAATATTATCTTAAGGGAGAGTGGTGGCCAAGTCAAGGACTCTTGGCCTAGCAAATTCGGCTATAAAAGGAGAACCCAAGGTCTTTTTCTCTCATCTTTCCAAGTAGCCGAAAATCCCCTTGCTCTCTCCCCCTCTTTGCCGAATTTCTCTTTAAGTAAAATCCATCTCCTCTTCTTCTATTTTCTTCTCCTCTCCTTTGCTATTGTCGAGCCAAAACACTCTTTAATCCCTGATTAAAACTCCATAGCTGAAACTCTGTGACTCTAGGCAAGGAAACAATCGATCAAAGCATTAAAGGTAAGGCTTGTTTTCTTGATATTTAGGATTATTTCCCATTATTTCAAAAGCCAAAAACTGACATGGTTACATGGCTAGTGTTAGCCGATTTCAAGGAAAAGGAATACTAGCAATTTTGGGACTTGATTTACAGACACCCAAATTCAGCAAACAAGGTAAGTAATACAAATCCTACTAGGATTTGGTTTTCTTTAAGCCAAATAGGTTTGTTAATATGCTTTAATGAATGGCCGAATATAGGAGTTAAAAATCTAGATCGGTAGATCGTTCTTCGGGATCTCAAGGAACCCAATAAGCGAATCAGGTGTGTACGCACACTAACTTTCGATATTTCATATGGCAATTACTTTTATTATATGATTATACTAAAGTATGTGAATATGGCTAAGTACCTAAAGTGGTACAAAAGTACTGTGCACGTTTCCTACTTAGATAGGATTATGAAATATGTTATTTTATAACATGTGAATATATGTATATGATTATGAAATTAAGTATGTTATGCATGATATATATTTTGGGGCATTCGGGATTTATGTGAAAGGGAAGAAGGTGTTGACTTGGTCTCACCAACGTTTGAAGGTGTTGACTTGGTCTCACCAATGTTAGAAGGTGTTGACTTGGTCTCACTAACGTTATATGGTGACTACGGTCACAAATATTTGAATTTGGTAACTTTGGTTACATTATTTGAATATGGTGTTTAATGACACAAATTATATGGGCGATGAGCACGTCATTGCAATGACGCCTTCGATGGTGTGTAGCGGATGGAGGTTGACTTAGTAGTCCCACGGTGTGGTGGCGGTGCACGGGTGGTGTGTAGCGGATGGACCATTAGGCTTGGGTTTGGGTTGCATCATAATTTATTTTATATGAATATGAATTTGATTTATGAACATGTATGCCCTGATTTGTTGAATGTTAGTCTTGTGTGCACATTGAGTCTGTTGACTCACCCGTTGTGGGAAATATTTTTGGTGATGAACAAGGATTTGACCGGGACGGTAGACCTTGAGGTGGCCATGATCCATTTGAAGATTCTATTTAAATTTGGACTTTATTTATGTTTAGTACCCTTTAATTTTATTTTTGGGTTTTATTTGATGTAATAAGGCCATAAGGCCCAGTGGATTTTCTCATTCTGCTTTTCTTTAAATTATTATGTTACGAACTATTATGATTAAAGTTAAGTGATTTTTTTTAAAACCTTAAAAATTATTTTGTCACCTTAATAAAATTGGATTTATAAATTTAATTAAATGGGTTTCCAATCTAAGCCCAACTCAAAATAAGAGTTTTTCCAAAATTTTACAAATTTTCTCTAAATCGAAAATTCTCAAACCGGTTTACTTTAGAAACATACAGATTCGATTCAGCTCGTGGTAGGATGTGGGGTGTTTCAATTTGGTATCGAGCCCGCTTTTAAACTCTCGGCTTTGGGCTAAGGCCCAAAACGTTTTCAAAGCGAGCCAAATGATTTTCTTTTAAAATAAGCAAGGCTTCGGCATGGCCCCTAAGTCTCCGACCATGATCCACCTGTAAGTGCCCCTAACCCTATGTGTGATTCTATGATTTATGAACTGTATAAGGGTAGAAAAGGCATGGAACGTAGAATAGAATGATAGGAACATGAACCCTAGGATTAGACTACTCAAACACAAAACCACATAAGACTTAAAGCACTAAACAAACCTATGGCTAAGTCACTGAGCTAAGGTGTGGTAACCCTTGTACGCATGTCTAGGATTGGATCCGGAAGAGCTTGGTATTTATTTAAGCAGTCCTAGTGACTCACCTCCTCTTCGCAGGAATCCTACCTGGTGCGTAGCTTCGGTTCACCCTAACTCAGAGGGCTCAGTGGTGTGGCAACCTCTGTGCGCATGTCTAGGGATGGTTTCGGTGGGAGCTTGGTATTTAAGCAGTCCGCGTGACTCACCTCCTCTCCACACGAATCCTGCCTGGTGCGTAGCTTTGTTCACCCCGACCAAGAGGGCTTGGTCATAGGCTAAACATAATGACTAAAACCCGAAAGGAACTAGCCATGTTTAAAAAAAAAAAAAAAGTGAGAACAAAACAAAGAAACCCTAGTTCTTCAAAATTTTAAAACTTTCTTTTAAATCGAGAAAATTATTTTACAACATTTTCGAAAAACTCACGATTTGAAAATTACAAAAATGCCCTTAGGGGTGAAATTACCAAAATGCCCTTGGTTTATAAAATGTTCAACTACTCAACAGCTTTACCAAAATTTCATTATTTTATAAACCCTCAAAAACCCTAATTTGTAAAATATCAAAATATCTTGATTTTGGAAAAATTACAAAATTGCCCCTAACTTACAAAATTACCAAAATGACCCTGATTTCCAAAATTTTTACAACATCCCCATTTTTGAAGGAACAATTTTCGAAAAGAATCCTCAAAGTTTTACAACTTTTGAAATACCCCTAATTCAATAAATTTACCCTGATTTGTGAAAAATTACCAAAATACCCCTGAGGTTAAAAATTAAAAATAACCTTGATTTTAAAATTTTTCCAAATTACCCCTAGACTTCAAAATTTTCAAAATAATTTTTGACAAAAACACCAAGGAACGTTTTTCTTCTGAAAAATTACGAAAATGCCCCTGTAGGACAAAATTACGAAAATACCCCTGGGTAGTGGAAAACAACAACAACAACAACAACAAAAACTACAACGTTTCTCTGAATGAACGAAAGTTCATACTTGTTTGATGGATGGATGAATGAATGGAAAAGACTGTGTGTTTGTATGAATACGAAAGAACCACTCTTAAATCCTTTTTCATAAAACTCCTTCGCTGGTAAATAAGTGGAACAATGACTAGTCCATAAAATTTCCTAATCAGATCACGACGTTAGAATGAGTTCTAAGGGACTTGAATTCAGAGATTGTGCTTGGAAAGTATGATGGTTCTATTAAGATCAGAGTGCGCAGCGTAAGCGTAGTGTGGTGAGTTAGACTGTACGGATGAACGATAGTAAGTAATTTCAAGGACGAAATTATTTTTAAGGGGGGTAGAACTGTAACATCCTGAAAAGGGCCTATGCATTTCAGTTTAATTGTATGAAATGACAAGTTTCAAGTACTATGAATAAATTTTTGATACTTTTGGAAACCTAGAAATGCATGAAAATGGAAATGAAAATGAAAATGGAAATGAAAATAGAGATGGAAATGAAAATGGAAATGGAAATGGAAATGAAATGGACATTTTGGAAACTTAGACATTTTGGAAACTTAGACATTTTGGAAACTTAGACATTTTTGGAAACATAAACATTTTTGGAAATGATCCAAAATGGAAACTTGAACATTTTAGGAAACTTGGATATGTAAGAGAAATAAAGGAGTTTTATTCACATAAATATGTGAATAATAAGAGATAAATAAAGAGTTTTATTCACATAAATATGTGAATAATAAGAGATAAATAAAGGAGTTTTATTCACATAAATATGTGAATAATAAGAGATAAATAATGAGTTTTATTCACATAAATATGTGAATAATAAGAGATAAATAAAGGAGTTTTATTCACATAAATATGTGAATAATAAGAGATAAATAAAGGAGTTTTATTCACATAAATATGTGAATAATAAGAGATAAATAAACGATTATTTTCTAAGGAGATAATTGAGGAGATAATGGATGGATTAAAGGCTTTTATCTTTTAAATAAAAGAGATAATATTATCTTAAGGAGAGTGGTGGCCAAGTCAAGGACTCTTGGCCTAGCAAATTCGGCTATAAAAGGAGAACCCAAGGTCTTTTTCTCTCATCTTTCCAAGTAGCCGAAAATCCCCTTGCTCTCTCCCCCTCTTTGCCTAATTTCTCTTTAAGTAAAATCCATCTCCTCTTCTTCTATTTTCTTCTCCTCTCCTTTGCTATTGTCGAGCCAAAACACTCTTTGATCCCTGATTAAAACTCCATAGCGAAACTCGTGACTCTAGGCAAGGAAACAATCGATCAAAGCATTAAAGGTAAGGCTTGTTTTCTTGATATTTAGGATTATTTCCCATTATTTCAAAAGCTAAAAGCGACATGGTTACATGGCTAGTGTTAGCCGATTTCAAGGAAAAGGAATACTAGCAATTTTGGGACTTGATTTATAGACACCCAAATTCGGCAAACAAGGTAAGTAATACAAATCCTACTAGGATTTGGTTTTCTTTAAGCCAAATAGGTTTGTTAATATGCTTTAATGAATGGCCGAATATAGGAGTTAAAAATCTAGATCGGTAGATCGTTCTTCGGGATCTCAAGGAACCCAATAAGCGAATCAGGTGTGTACGCACACTAACTTTCGATATTTCATATGGCAATTACTTTTATTATATGATTATACTAAAGTATGTGAATATGGCTAAGTACCCTAAAGTGGTACAAAAGTACTGTGCACGCTTTCCTACTTCGATAGGATTATGAAATATGTTATTTTATAACATGTGAATATATGTATATGATTATGAAATTAAGTATGTTATGCATGATATATATTTTGGGGCATTCGGGATTTATGTGAAAGGGAAGAAGGTGTTGACTTGGTCTCACCAATGTTTGAAGGTGTTGACTTGGTCTCACCAATGTTAGAAGGTGTTGACTTCGGTCTCACCAACGTTATATGGTGACTACGGTCACAAATATTTGAATTTGGTAACTTTGGTTACATTATTTGAATATGGTGTCTAATGACACAAATTATATGGGAGATGAGCACGTCGACTGCAGCGACTGCCTTCGATGGTGTGTAGCGGATGGAGGGTTGACTTAGTAGTCCCACGGTGTGACCGCGGTGTACGGTGGTGTGTAGCGGATGGACCATTAGGCTTGGGTTTGGGTTGCATCATAATTTATTTTATATGAATATGAATTTGATTTATGAACATGTATGCCCGATTTGTTGAATGTTAGTATGTATGCACATTGAGTCTGCATTGACTCACCCTGCTTGGGAAATATTTTCGTGATGAACAAGTGATTTGGACCGGGACGGTAGACCTTGAGGTGGCCATGATCCATTTGAAGATTCTATTTAAATTTGAACTTTATTTATGTTTAGTACCCTTTAATTTTATTTTTGGGTTTTATTTGATGTAATAAGGCCATAAGGCCCAAGTGGATTTTCTCATTCGCTTTTCTTTAAATTATTATGTTACTAACTATTATGATTAAAGTTAAGTGATTTTTTTAAAACCTTAAAATTATTTTGTCACCTTAATAAAATTGGATTTATAAATTTAATTAAATGGGTTTCCAATCTAAGCCCAACTCAAAATAAGAGTTTTTCCAAAATTTTACAAATTTTCTCTAAGTACTAAAAATTCTCGAAACCGGTTTACTTTAGAAACATACCAGATCCGATTCAGGCTCGTGGGCCGGGTGTGGGGTTTTTCACTTTGATTGACCCGGGGTCAACAATTGTACGCATTACTTTAGTGTCAGATAAGAAAATGCCTTTCGAGTCTACTGAGTTTGTGGTTAAAGTAACAAACCCCCTAGGTCAATATGTATTAGTTGATAAAGTCTGTAAAAGCTATCCTTTGATGATTCAGGGTTGCAACTCTCTAGCTATTTGATGTTACTACATTTTGACGAGTTTGATGTGATTCTGGGTATGGACTGGTTAACTTTGCATGATGCTATTGTGAACTTTAGACAAAAGCATATTGCGTTAAAATGTCAAAACGATGAAAAGCTTTTAATTGAGTCTGATAGACTGGATAGTGCATCTAATGTTATTTTAGCTATGTCAGCACATAAATATGTTAGAAAAGGCTGTGAAGTGTATCTCTCTTATATGTTTGATTCCAGAGTTTTAGAATTGAAGCTAGAATTAGTTCCAGTTGTATGTGAGTATTAAGATGTGTTTCCAGAGGAATTACCAGGGCTACCACCGATCAGAGATGTAACATCCTGAAAAGGGCCTATGCATTTTCAGTTTAATTGTATGAAATGATAAGTTTAAGCACTAAGAATAAATTTTTGATATTTGTAGAAACTGAACATTTTGGAAACTTGAACATTTTGAAACTGAACATTTTGGAAATGATCCAAAATGGAAACCCAACATTTTGGAAACTTGAAAATGTAAGAAAAATGGCAAGTTCTGAGCCGATCAAAATTTTAGGAAACTTAGAAACGATGCGTAAATGTCAAATTTTAAAGTTTAAAATAGGAAATAAGGGCAAGATGGCCTTAAAAGAAAAAGTTGGTAAAGTTTGACACACAAACAGGGCTTGGAAAAGTGGCTCAAGATGTCACTTAGGGCCTATGGAAATGGCGCCACATGTATGGTGTTGGGCACGAGTTCGAGTCACTTGGGAAGCAAATAAAAGGGAGTTTTATTTTGCTTCCAAGGCTAAGGGTGGACGCACAAGCCTTCTAGAAAGGAGGTGTTTTAATTCCATAAATATGTGATTAATAAGTGATAAATAAGGGATTTTAAATTTGGATTATTTGAGGAGATAATTGATGGATTAAATGCTTTTATTTTTAGATAAAGGAGATAATATTATCTTAAGGGAGAGTGGTGGCCAAGTCAAGGACTCTTGGCCTAGCAAATTCGCTAAAGAAGGAGAACCAAAGTCTTTTCTCTCATCTTTTCCAAGTTGCTGAAAATTCCTAGCTCTCTCCCCTCTCTCGAATTTTTCTTTAAGCAAAATCCATCTCCTTCTTCTATTTTCTTCTCCTCTCCTTTGCTATTGTCGAGCCAAAACACTCTTTGATCCCTGATTAAAACTCCATAGCCGAAACTCTGTGACTTTAGGCAAGGAAGCAATCGATCAAAGCATTAAAGGTAAGGCTAAGCATTAATCAAGTTCTTTCTTTTTCTATTTGCCGAAAGAGAAGGGTCTAATCCCTATTTTTGTCTTATGGCCGAATCTATAAGGATCTCTCAGGTTCTTTTTACAACAGTTGAATACAAGGAGGAATCTTTCAGAAATTTGAGGATCTAAGGTAAGATAAATATATTTGGTTAAAGGTTATGATTTATATGTTAAATTAAATTTAACATATGATGCTAGGGATGTCGACAGTCTTTATAAGGCAAGGAATCCTTTTCAGATTTGGAATTTGTAAGGTAGGTGATATTCGGCCAAGGCTTGTTTTTTTTTTTTAATATTTAGGATTATTTCCCATTATTTCAAAAGCCGGAAACTGACATGGTTACATGGCTAGTGTTAGCTGATTTCAAGGAAAAGGAATACTAGCAATTTTTGGGACTTGATTTACAGACATCCAAATTCGGCAAACAAGGTAAGTAATACAAATCCTACTAGGATTTGGTTTTCTTTAAGCCAAATAGGTTTGTTAATATGCTTTAATGATTGGCCGAATATAGGAGTTAAAAATCTAGATCGGTAGATCGTTCATCGGGATCTCAATGAATCCAATAAGCGAATCAGGTGTGTACCCATACTAATCTTCAATAAATTATATGGCAATTATTAACTATATGAATATGCATAAGAATGTGAATGTGGTTAAGTACCACAAATGTGGTAAGAAGTACTGTGCACGCGTTTCCTACTTCGATAGGATTACTGAATATGGTATATTATGAACATGTGAATAGGAACATGAATGAGAAATATGTATGTTATATAATTTATGGGGCATTCGGGATCTATGTGAAAGGGAAGAAGGTGTTGACTTGGTCTCACTAACTAATATGGTGACTACGGTCACAAAATTTGAATTTGGTAACTTCGGTTACATTACTTGAATATGGTGTCTAATGACACAAATGATATGGGCAATGAGCACGTCATTGCAATGACGCCTTCGATGGTGTGTAGCGGATGGAGGGTTGATTTAGTAGTCCCTACGGTGTGGTGGCAGTACGGTGGTGTGTAGCGGATGGACAAATAGGCTTGGGTTTGGGTTGCATCATCATTTATTTTTATATGAATATGAATTTGATATGAACATGTATGCCCGATTTGTTGAATGTTAGTATCTGTGCACATTGAGTCTGTTGACTCACCCCACCGTGGGAACTATTTTCGTGTGATGAAACGGTGATGCATCAGGACGAGAGACCTTGAGGTGGCCATGTTTCATTTGAAGATTTGATTTGATTTGGACTTTATTTCTTTTCAAGACATTTAATTTTATTTATTTTTTTTTTTGGGTTTACTTGATGGAATAAGGCCATAAGGCCCAAGTGGATTTCTTTATTTTGCTTTACTTTTAAATATTGTGCTAAGAACTATTTTGGATGTAAGTAAGTACAAAATTTATTTCATTAAAATGAACCCTAAAATTATTTTGTCACTTTACTTAAATTGGATTTACAAGATTAATTAAATGGGTTTCCAATCTAAGCCCAATTCAAAATAATAGTTTTCTAAAATTTTACAAATTTTCTCTAAATGTAAAATTTTTGAAACCGGTTTACTTTAAGAACATACCAGATCCTGTTCGGGCTCGTGGGTAGGGTGTGGGTGTTTGATTTAGTATCGAGCACGCTTTTAAACTCTCGGCACGTGGGCTAAGGCCCAAAACGTTTTCAAAGCGAGCCAAATGATTATCTTTGAAAAATAAGGTGTTTTCCGGCATGGCACCTAAGTCTCAACCCATGATCCACCGGTAAGTACCCTAACTATATCGTGTGATTCGTGAACTGCTTAAGGGTAGAAAAGGCATGGAACGTAGAATAGAATGATAGGAACTTGAACCCAGGATTAGGCTACTCAAACACAAAACTACATAAGACTTAATGTCTTGAACAAACCTATGGCTAAGTCAACGAGCTAGTGGTGTGGTAACCCCATGCGCATGTCTAGGATTGGATCCAGGAAGAGCTTGGTATTTAAGCGATCCTAGTGACTCACCTCCTCTTTGAAGGAATCCTACCCAGCGTAGCTTTGTTTCACCCTAACTCGAGAGGGCTCGGTGGTGTGGCAACCTCTGCATGCATGTCTAGGAATGGTTTGGTGGGAGCTTGGTATTTAAGCAAATCACGTGACTCACCTCCTCTCCACTCGAATCCTGCCTGGTGCGTAGCTTTGGTTCACCCTGACCAAGAGGGCTCGGTCATAGGCTAAACATAATGACTAAAACCCGAAAGGGAACTAGCCATGTTTAAAAAAAAAAAGAGAACAAAATAACAAACCCCAGTTTTAAAATTCTCAAAACTTTCTTTGAAGTTGAGGAAACCATCTTTACAAAAAAAAAAAATGAAAAATTTCTGATTTGTGAAAATTACAAAAAATGCCCCTAGTGGTAAAATTACCAAAATGCCCCTGGTTATAAAATGTTCAACTACTCAACAGCTTTACCAAAATGTCATTATTTTATAAACATTCAAAACCCTAATTTGTAAAATATCAAAGTACCTTGATTTTAGAAAATTACAAAATTACCCCTAACTTACAAAATTACCAAAATGACCCCGATTTCCAAAATTTTGCAACATCCCCATTTTGGAAGGAACAATTTTCAAAAGAACCCTCAAAGTTTTACAACTTTTGAAATATCCTTGACTTATAAAATTTTACAAATTTACCTCGATTTGTGAAAAATTACCAAGATACCCCGAGGTCAAAATTAAAATACCCCGGATTTCAAAATTTTTCCAAATTACCCGAGACTTCAAAATTTTCAAAATACTTTTGACAAAAACACCAAGGAACGTTTTCTTCTAAAAATTACGAAAATGCCCTCAGAGGATAAAATTACGAAAATACCCTCAGGTAGTGGAAAACAACAACAACGAAAGCGCAACGTTTCTCGAATGAACGAAAGTTCATACTTATTTGATGGATGAATGAATGAATGGAAAAGACGTGTGTTTGTATGAATACGAAAGAACCACTCTTAAATTTCTTTTCATAAAACTCCTTGCGGTAAATAAGTGGAACAATGACTAATCCATAAAATTAATCGATCTCGACGCTAAAAAATGAGCTCTAGAGGACGTGGTCGTCGTGGACGAGGTAGAGGAAGGATGACTGTGTCGGAACCCGTTAGATCGAGTCAAGGGTCCGACAATGAAATACCACCGCCACCACCACCCCTATTAATGTTGAGCAGCAGGCTCAGACGGGAAGATATCGTGTCGCAGCTATCTTTGCGAGTTTTGGAATTGGTGGCAGGTGCTGGAGGAAATTCAAGAAATCCTAAGTCTGTGCCTGAACGACTCCGAGCTAATGGAGCTAAAATGTTTCGAGGAGTATCTGGAGTGGCACCCAGTACAGCTGAGTACTGGTTGGAAGCAAAGGAGCGCATCATGGATGAGCTCGATCTGACTCCAGAGGAAAATTTGAAAGGGATGGTGGCATTGTTACGCGATGAAGCGTATCAGTGGTGGTTAACTGTGCGAGATGGTGCTATGACGGAGGATCCGACACGGGAATATGTTAAGGAGGCATTCGGAAGAAATATGTGGGAACCGTATCTGAGATGAGCAAAGGAAAGCTTTTCCGGGCTGGTTCAAGAGAACAAGTCCAGAGCGGAATATGAGGCGTAATTTCGAGGTTGAGTCGTTATGCTCAAGGTGTAGTGGCGATGAACATGAATCTTGTGTCCATTTTGAGGATGGAGTGAGAGACGACCTGAGCTCGTTGATAGCACCGCATCAGGAGCGGGAATTCTCGGCTTTGGTGGAAAAGGCCAAAGTGGCCGGGGAATCAAAGATTCTACCAAGCAGGCTGTGGATAAGAATAAGCATAAGAGAGGTTTTGGACCATCTGGAAGGGTTCATAAGAGGCCTATGGTTGACGGGCCACGAAATCAACAAGCTGGTACGGACTGGCAGTATCGCCCTTGTGGTAGACAAGATAGAAATGTACCCCTAGAGATTCAGGGAGTGAACTTTCGGACGGGCCTAATGATTCAGGGAGTGAACTCTCTGAACTCTCTGTAGTGGTAGACAAGATCTTTCGAAATGTACCCCTAGAGATTCAGGGAGTGAACTTTCGAGCAGACTTAATGGAGTTACCCTTCGGAGAGTTTGAACTTATACTCGGAATGGATTGGCTAGTAGAACACCGAGCCGTATTGGATTGTGCGGCTAAACGTATGGAACTAAGAACCCCGGAGGATGAAGTGGTAGTAATGATCGGAGAAAGGAGGAACTACTTATCTAACGTAGTTTCGGCACTGAAGGCTGAGAAGATGGTTAAGAAAGGTTGCAAGGCATTCCTAGCCTTCGTAAGTGCGATAGGTGGAAAGGAAGAAGGTATTAATGGAGTTAGGACGGTAAGGGACTTCGTGGATGTGTTTCCAGAGGAATTACCGGGAATACCCCCAGACAGGGAGGTAGAATTTGGAATTGATTTGCTACCCGGAATAGCTCCTGTGTCAATCGCTCCATACCGAATGGCACCAAAGGAGTTAGTGGAGCTCAAGGCTCAAATCCAAGAACTGTTGGATCGTGGGTTCATCTGACCCAGTGTGTCTCCGTGGGGAGCACCGGTCCTATTTGTGAAGAAGAAGGACGAAACTATGCGTATGTGCATAGATTATCGTCAGTTGAATAAGCTGACCATTAAGAACAAGTATCCTTTTCCAAGGATCGATGACTTGTTCGATCAGCTGAAGGGAGCCGCAGTGTTTTCAAAGATCGACTTATGGTCGGGATATCATCAGTTGAAGGTGAAAGAGGCTGATATCCATAAGACCGCTTTTAGGACAAGATACGGCCATTTTGAGTTTGTGGTGATGCCGTTTGGGTTGACGAACGCTCTAGCTGTGTTCATGGATATGATGAATCGGGTTTTCCAACCCTACTTGGATAGGTTCGTCGTTGTGTTCATCGATGATATTTTGGTGTACTCGAAGTTGGAGGAGGAGCATGATGAGCATCTCTGAGTTGTGTTGGAAGTGTTAAGGGAGAAGAAGCTCTATGCCAAATTCAGCAAGTGTGAGTTTTGGCTTAAGGAGGTAGCATTCTTAGGACATGTGGTATCCGCAGAAGGAATAAGAGTAGATCCTAGGAAGATCAAGCGGTGTTGGATTGGAAACCACCTAGGTCCGTGGCTAAAATTCAAGTTTCTAGGCTTGGCGGGGCTATTACGAAGGTTTGTGGAAGGATTCGTCAATAGCCACGCCTTTAACAAAGTTGCTAAGGAAGGAAGTACCCTTTGAATGGACTAATAAGCAGCAGGAGAGCTTTGAAAAGCTTAAGAAGGTCTTGTGGAAGCTCCAAGTGTTAATTCAAATTGAGGCGTGAAAAGATTTTGTGGTGTCTTGTGACGCTTTGCATACGGGTTAGGTGTGTGCTAATGGAAGATGGCAAAGTAGTCGCTTATGCGTCACAGCAGCCTAAGGCCTCATGAGGTTAACTACCCAACTCATGACTTGAACTGGCGCAGTGGTTTTTTCCCTTAAGGTTTGGAGGCACTACCTTTATGGAGAAAGGTCGATTATCTACACAGCACCACAAAAGTCTTAAGTACTTGTTGACTCGTAGGAGTTGAACTTAAGGCAATGAAGTTGGGTGGAATTGTTGAAGGACTACGAATGCTCGATAGAATATCATCCGCAAGGCGAATGTGGTAGCCGATGCCACGAGTAGGAAGGTTGTGTCGATCTAAGGGCTTTGTTCGCTCATTTAAGTCTCAGATGATGATGGAAGCTCACATGGCGGAGTTACAAGTCAAGCCCACCGGTCAAGGAGGTGAAAGAGGGACAGTTATCGATAAGGACTTAAGTACTAAGTTACAGCAAGTACAGCAAGGAGGATTAAGGGACTATGACATCACTGATGAAGAAGTATTGTGCTACAAGGGAAAGGTCTGTATGCCGAGGGATAAGGAGTTGAGACAAAGGATTCTTCGGGAAGCGCATGGTAGCCCTTATGCTATGCATCCCGGAGGCATCAAGTTGTATAGAGATCTAAGGGAACAATTTTGGTGGTCTGATCTGAAACGAGAGGTGACTGAATTTGTGGGGAAATGTTTGACGTGTCAGCAAGTTAAGGCTGAACACCAAGTCCCATCAGGATTGCTTCAACCAATCGAAGTTCCCCAATGGAAGTGGGAAAGAATTACCATGGACTTTGTTAGTGGGCTTCCCCTTACGCCTACTAAGAAGGACTCGGTATGGGTGATAGTGGACCGTTTGACCAAGTCCGCACACTTTATCCCAGTAAGAATGGATTATTCTCTTGGTTGGCTAAGTTATATGTGGCGTAGATTGTGAGGTTACATGGAGTACCAATGTCGATCATCTCGATAGAGACCCAAGGTTTACGCCTCGATTTTGGAAGGCACTTTATCAAGCCTTAAGCACTAGGTTGGACTTCACCACGGCGTTTCATCCACAATCCGACGGGCAGTCTGAATGAGTTATACAAGTGTTAGAGGATATGTTGAGAGGCTGTGTAATGGATTTTCGAGGAAGTTGGGAAGATTACTTGCCTTTAGCTGAGTTTGCCTACAACAACAGCTATCAGGCTAGCATTCGGATGGCACCATATGAAGCGTTGTATGGCCGGAAGTGTAGAACACCTACTTGTTGGACTGAGTTAGGAGAACGTCGAGTTTTGGGACAAGAATTAGTGGTAAAAACTAAGGAAAAGGTTGAGTTGATTCAGGCACGGTTGAAGGAAGCCTCTGATAGGCAGAAGTTGTACGCAGACCTTAAGCAGAAGGAAATAGAGTTTGAAGTGGGAGATCAAGTATTCTTGAAAGTCTTGCCTTGGAAGAAGGTAATGAGGTTCGGTCGAAAAGGGAAGTTCAGCCCAAGGTTTATAGGGCCTTATCGAATCTTGAAGCGAGTTGAAGGTAGGTGGCATACCAATTGGAGTTGCCACCAAAGTTGCAAATGGATGCACGACGTATTCCATGTATCCATCTACGTCGCCACTGGATCGGACCCATCTCATGTGGTACTGTTGAAGAGGTGGAACTAAGGCGGACTTATCCTACGAGGAAGAGCCGATTCGAATCTTGGAACGTGATGTGAAAGTATTATGAAGGAAGTCCGTACTCTAGTCAAAGTGTTATGGCGAATGGAACGGAAGAAGCTTCGTGGGAGTCGAGGAGACCATGCGACAAAGAATACCCTCAATTATTTTAGTTAGGAAATTTCGGGATGAAATTTTGTTTAAGGGGTAGAATCAGAACATCCCGAAAAGGCCCTATGCATTTTCGGTTTAATTGTATGAAATGACAAGTTTAAGCACTAAGAATAAATTTTGATATTTTGGAAACCTGAACATTTTGGAAACTTGAACATTTTGAAACTCGAACATTTTGGAAATGATCCAAAATGGAAACCTAACATTTTGGAAACTTGAAAATGTAACAAAATGGCAAGTTACAGAGCCGATCGAAAATTTTAGGAAACTTAGAAACGATGCGAAATGTCAAATTTTAAAGTTTAAAATAGGAAATAAGGGCAAGATGGCCTTAAAAGAAAAAGTTGGTAAAGTTTGACACACAAACAAAGCTTGGAAAAGTGGCTCAAGATGTCACTTAGGGCCTATAGAAATGGCGCCACATGCGAGGTGTTGGGCTGAGTTTGAGTCACTTGGGAAGCAAATAAAAGGGAGTTTTATTTTGCTTCCAAGGCTAAGGGTGGACGGCACAAGCTTTCTAGGAAGGAGGTGTTTTAATTCCATAAATATGTGATTAATAAGTGATAAATAAGGGATTTTAAATTTGGATTATTTGAGGAGATAATTGATGGATTAAATGCTTTTATTTTTAGATAAAGGAGATAATATTATCTTAAGGGAGAGTGGTGGCCAAGTCAAGGACTCTTGGCCTAGCAAATTCGGCTAAAGAAGGAGAACCAAAGTCTTTTCTCTCATCTTTTCCAAGTTGCCAAAAATTCCCTAGCTCTCCCCCCCTCTCTGCCGAATTTTTCTTTAAGCAAAATCCATCTCTCCTTCTTCTATTTTCTTCTCCTCTCCTTTGCTATTGTCGAGCCAAAACACTCTTTGATCCCTGATTAAAACTCCATAGCCAAAACTCTGTGACTCTAGGCAAGGAAGCAATCGATCAAAGCATTAAAGGTAAGGCTAAGCATTAATCAAGTTCTTTCTTTTTCTATTTGCCGAAAGAGAAGGGTCTAATCCCTATTTTTGTCTTATGGTCGAATCTATAAGGATCTCTCAGGTTCTTTTACAACAATTGAATACAAGGAGGAATCTTTCGGGAAATTCGAGGATCTAAGGTAAGATAAATATATTTGGTTAAAGGTTATGATTTATATGTTAAATTAAATTTAACATATGATGTTAGGGATGTAAACGGTTATAAGGCAAGGAATCCTTTTCGATTTGGAATTTGTAAGGTAGGTGATATTCGGCCAAGGCTTTTTTTTTATATTTAGGATTATTTCCCATTATTTCAAAAGCGAAAATCGACATGGTTACATGGCTAGTGTTAGCGATTTCAAGGAAAAGGAATACTAGCAATTTTTGGGATTTGATTTGAGACATCCAAATTTAAAACAAGGTAAGTAATACAAATCCTACTAGGATTTGGTTTTCTTTAAGCCAAATAGGTTTGTTAATATGCTTTAATGATTGGCAGAATATAGAAGTTAAAAATCTAGATCGGTAGATCGTTCTTTGGGATCACAAGGAATCCAATAAGCGAATCGGTGTGTACCCATACTAATCTTCAATAAATTATATGGCAATTATTAACTATATGAATATGCATAAGAATGTGAAAGTACCACAAATGTGGTAAGAAGTACTGTGCACGTTTCCTACTTCGATAGGATTACGAATATGATATATTATGAACATGTGAATAGGAACATGAATGAGAAATATGTATGTTATATAATTTATGGGGCATTCGGGATCTATGTGAAAGGGAAGAAGGTGTTGACTTGGTCTCACCAATGAATATGGTGACTACGGTCACAAAATTTGAATTTGGTAACCGGTTACATTACTTGAATATGGTGTCTAATGACACAAATGATATGGGCGATGAGCACGCCATTGCAATGATCGCCTTCGATGGTGTGTAGCGGATGGAGGGTTGACTTAGTAGTCCCACGGTGTGGACCGGCAAGTACTGGTGGTGTGTAGCGGATGGACAAATAGGCTTGGGTTTGGGTTGCATCATCATTTATTTTTATATGAATATGAATTTGATATGAACATGTATGCCGATTTGTTGAATGTTAGTCTTGTGTGCACATTGAGTCTGTTGACTCACCCCATTGTGGGAACTATTTTCGGTGATGAACAAGGATTTGACGGACTGTAGACCTTGAGGTGGCCATGTTTCATTTGAAGATTTGATTTGATTTGGACTTTATTTCTTTTCAAGACATTTAATTTTATTTATTTTTTTTTGGGTTTACTTGATGTAATAAGGCCATAAGGCCCAAGTGGATTTCTTTATTTTTGCTTTACTTTTAAATATTGTGCTAAGAACTATTTTGGATGTAAGTAAGTACAAAATTTATTTCTTTAAAATGAACCCTAAAATTATTTTGTCACTTTACTTAAATTGGATTTACAAGATTAATTAAATGGGTTTCCAATCTAAGCCCAAGTCAAAATAGTAGTTTTCTAAAATTTTACAAATTTTCTCTAAGTAACGAAAATTTTGAAACGGTTTACTTTAGGAACATACAGATCCTGTTCAGGGCTCGTGGTAGGGTGTGGGGTGTTTCAAGAGAAGTTAAGTTTTCTATTGAGTTAATGTCGAGAACATATTCGATATCGATAGCTCCATATAGAATGACACCTACAAAATTGAAAGTGTAACATCCCTAGCCTGTATTCATCATCGGATTAGGGCTACAATGCATTATCAGAAGGTAACATCATACAATGAACATTTATTCACTATATACAAAACACAACATAAAACATGGTAATGTTATTTAAAACCATGCATATAGTCCCTTTTACGAGCCCTCGAGGCCCTAAAAAGGCATTAGAAACAAGTCGAGACTAAACTAGAAACATATAGAATTTTTCAAAAAATATACAATTTTGAAATCAGATGGTTTCCACGAGCAGTGGTGGCCGTGTGGACATTTGAAGTAGGGACACACGGCCATGTCTCAGCCCGTGTCCGTACCCGTGTAACTCTCTGACTTGGGTCACGCGGCCAAGACACATGCTCGTGTGCCAGGCCGTGTGCTAGGCTGTGTAATAGCCCAACTTGCAACCTTTTAAAAGCTACAGGGGACACACGACTGAGACACACGCTCGTGTCTCTGGCCGTGTGGATGAAAAATAGGCCATTTCCAAGCCATTTTTCTCACCCAAAATCTAGCCACTTGCACAACCGAATTGCACCTATAATCATGCACTCAAAAGACAACTATTATATGCATATACAAGCTTAAACATTATAGAAACTAACCATTGAACCAATATGCCAAAATGGCACCTCAAACTCAACAATCAAACTTAACTACACACCTACCAAATCCATTCACAAATCAAACCACCAATTGAACAACTTCAGTTCCACATTTGCCATAATATTCATATACCAATTACCACATAGACAAATTATCTTAACAATAATACCAAATACTAATATACATTCAACGCTACCAAAATTAACCATGAACACTTCAAGGCACTATCTATATCATACTAAAACAACATCTCATAGCATACCTTAATATTCATCCATTCAACTAACATTACTAAGAAATTAGGTGCCAAAATGACAACCACTTTAAATACCATTTATATATACATACATGATATCATATTAACTATATCATTAACCAAAATAACATATATACAAGCCAAACATAATGGCTTATTTTTAGCAAACAAGGACACATATACATGCCATTATAACCATGACTCAAAATAATCAAAATTTACTGATGTGGCCGATGGATATGTGATTGATCTTCAACAAGCTTCCAGAATGAGCTTCCGATTATCTAAAAACATCATGAAAATAACAGAAAGTAAGCATTTAATGCTTAGTAAGTTCGTAATTCATAAACAAAGCTTACCATTACAATATATATAAGCTTGCTGCGAGCCTAAGCAACAACATTTCAAGTTAGATATTCATATTGTAACATCCTAGAATTAGGGGTTCTACATTTTATGCTATCCTATGTGTTTGGCTTGTTTAGCATGTTATTTTGGTGTGTTTGAGGGTCCTGGGGAGGCTCGGGTTCGAGCCAGAGCTTTAGAAAAATTTTGCTTTTTGGGCACTTTAAGGGGAGAGCTAGCAGAAGCAGGCTTTAAGTATATTTACTTGTGTTTATTGACACAAGAAGGAGTGTGGTGTAGTGGCAAGGAGACGCCAATGAGTGTGGTGTAGTGGCAAGGAGACGCCACTTAAGGAGCAAAAGAGTGGCGTAGAAGGGAGCAGGAGGGGGGAAGGAGTTCGAGTCTCATCTGCAGCATGTAGAGCTTTATTTTTGTGCTCAGGGTGGTGGAGTGTTTGAATTTGGCTGGGACTCTACATAGTGGTTGTGGAATGAGTCAACAAGTTTAAAAAGAATGGATGAGAGGTGCTTAAGGAATTTGAATCGGTCAACTGATTTGAATTGGTGGATGGAGAGTGAATGGAGGAGGAAATCGTGGGATGAGGAAAGAGAGATGGAGTTTGGCTGATTATGGGAAGGTGTGGGTGAGCATGTTCGGTTTAAGCTGGTATAGGTGAGTGCCGAATTTCTTTTGGTTCTTAGGTTTTTCCATTTTAGTAATTCAGTCATAAGGGTATAATAGAGTGCCGTATGTGCCATTTGGGATAGAATAGAAACCAAACCTTGAAGTGCATTGTTGTTCTTTTTCTTTATTTTTGGCAAACACCTTGTTAGTTGACAAAGCAATTCTCTTCCCTTCCATATAGCTGTGCCAAATTCACCACCCATTCCTTTTCTCCTTTTTCATATCTTTCCTACTTTAACAAAGAATAGCCGAACCTCTCTTCCATCTCCTATTAAACATTTCTTTCTCCATAATCAAACCATCTTGCTTACTGTTAGCCGGATCTCTCCTCACTATCTTCCCGTCCCATTCAACTTTCATCTTCTTCTTTTTGTTCTACACTCTTTTCTCCATAGCCAAACCTCAGCCTACCCATTTGCTTTTCTTTCCATATTGTTTCTTCTTGTTCTTTTCTCTAGCCGAATCCTCTCCTAACCTCATCTCTTCTTTAACTGAACCCCAACTGCTCATTCTCTTCTCTTTTCATTTCTTCTTATTCTAGGGTTTAAGCTGAAACCCTGTTGTCAGTTGTTGCTTGTGCTGAATCTTGACTCCAGTAGGCTTCTCTCTGGTTGAATCCGAACCCTAGGAATCAAAGGGCTAGTTGGTCGCCGAAGGTCACCTCTTCAATCGATTTCTGGTGGGGTAAGAAGCCGAACGTTTTGTAGTTCGAAGCTTGAAGGTCTATTGATTGTCGAATCTTACCTTTCCATTTTGGTTCTTAAGGTAAGGATCCCTCTTTTGTTTTTGTGATCAGCCTCTATTCATTTACTCTATCATAATCAAACCCCTTGTTGGGGAATTTGTTGTTTCACTATAGTACTGTTCTGATCAAGTCTCTTCATGGATACGAGTGCTAGTCAATCTAAGGAAGGGAGTGGACCCGTAATATCTGCTCCTAAATTTAAAAGATGTACGGTGTCAGTGGTTCGAGACTTTCCGCCAGGCTGTGGTAGAGAGCCGACATCTGCCTGGGATATGCAAATCGCTGTTGTCCCTACTAGTGAGAGTGTCGACATAGAGAGTCTAGTTTTACGCGTAATCAGGTGTGTAATGCTCGCACTTTACTTTATTAATTTACAATAATAATAGTGTTGGCTGCAAGCCGAAACGACTGTATAGATAGTCGAGATACCCTTGTGAGTAAGGTTGGAGACACCGGGTAAGTACCACTATGATTTTACTTTCAAATATATGTATGTATGAATTAATTGTCTGTTGTACATTGAAAGCATGTTTTCATTCATCCCAATATGATAATATGTTGCATGGGCCGTGGGATATGATTGACAGGGGAAGTGTGATTTAGTGAATTTTGTCACAGTGGTCTGGGACCACAGTGGTTTGGAACCACATATACATATATTTATCAGTGACTTATCTCAGTGGTTTTGTACCACGTGGGTTGGCCCCACATATACTTATCAAAGATTGTCACAGTGGTCTGGGACCACAGTGGGTTGGCCCCACGTTTATATATTCTATGACTCTGTCACAAGTGGTCTGGGACCACAGTGGTTTGGAACCATAGTGGCTTGATGCCACGGGTGTTTGGCTGATTCAGACGACTTGGAGGATGGAAACTAGGTTGGGTTACTGCATTGCATACATTTTTAATAAGCCATATTATGTGGGCTAAGGCCCAATGTGCTTTTGTGGGCTTAGGCCCAAATTGCATTCGTAAGGGGAATTACACACTAAGTCTTGGTGACTCACCCCTCTGCTTATTCTTGCAGGTAACTCCTAGTCGCGGATTTGAAGCCGAGGTGGACTTCGAGGTGGCCATGCCATGTTCTTTCGTAAATTTCAATACTTTCTTCCTTTAAACTTATTTTAATTTGGGATTTTGTTATGTAATAAGGCCTCCGTAACTTTAATTTCATTTTGATTTAATGCGGCTCCTATTATATTATGAAATGCTAAACACTAAGTATTTCTAAAAATATAAATAAACGGTTTCCAAAATATTAACAAACGGATAACAAGCTGATTAACAACTTAATTCAGAGATTTACTTAAAACCGCAAACGTTTTGGATTACCACTAGTTTTCAGTTTTCGAACCCCCTAACCGTTCTCGAGTAATAGTTCTTTTAAATAAGAGTTAGTAAGAAACCTTAAACTAAATGTCATTTCCAAGATAGAAACACGAAATGAAAAGCTTTCAAAATTACGATGTTATCCTTAAAAATCCAAAGCTCTTTCAAACAACCTTTCCCTGTGACATACCAGATCCGGTCAAAATGTTTAGGCCGGGTTTGGGGTGTTACACAGATAACTTAGCAACTCATTGCAAAGCATAATAGCTTTTATGCACATAACTTATAAGCATTCATACTTTCATAAATATGGCTAAGCGTATTTAAAGCATCATCATTTCATACCTGTTTCATACTTTCATAAAATTTATTATCAAAAAATCTGTCGATCATTCCCTTTTTTATACCTATTAAACCACTAGAATAATATCAAATACGAGGGAATCTCGCACACTATGTGCTAACAAATGTTCGAAACCATTACTTTCTCTTATTTCATATAAATGCTCTCTCTCAAGCCAATAATGTGTCTTCTAACACAAGTTGTCGATCGGGACATAGCTACATGGTGCTGCTCACACAAGCTATGAAGTAACCGCAACACATGCCGAAAACTTAGCCTCCGGTAGGATGTAAGGACCAACATGCCTAATGACATGTCTTTTGTATCCTATATATTCCTAAGGTTCAAAGGGATCTGAAAGTTGTTGAAACTTCATTGGATATTTTCGTATAGACGTAATACCATAATATAACATAAAAGCATTTAAATAGAGCATAATACAACACGAATTAAATGTATGAACTTACCTCGATCACAACCAAAGAAATACGATCGACTAATCCAACATTTTTTCCTTTCCCAAATCTAAATCCGTACGATGCTTTTCTTGATCTAAATAATCAAATTTAATTTAGTCAAACTTCATTCTATTCAATTCAATCCAAAAATCATATTTTGCAAAATTATGTTTTTCCCTTATAATTTAGAATTCATTACAATTTAGTCCTTAAGCTTATAAAATGAAATTCATGTAATTTGGTACCAACCCATTATAGCCAAATTTAACTTAGGCCCCTAGCAAGCCCTACATTTCATTTATTACACAATTTCACCATGAATATTTTCCTATTTTTCAATTTAATCCCAAATTAACAACTTAATCAAAATTCCCTTTACAAAAATTGTTCAACTATCATCAAACATTCATTTTCATCTATGAAACATTAAAAAAACTAATATACATTCAGGGTAAAACCCTAGACTGTTAACAATTTTGAAAATTAGTCCCTGGGCTAGCTAGATTAAGTTATAACGACTCCAAAAACATAAAAATAATTAAAAACGAGACAAAAATGCACTTACATGCACAAGGATGAACTTGTCGAATGCTCAAACCCTAAAATGGTGGTGTTTTCTCCTTAGAAAAATCGAAAAGAGGAAGAAGATGGACAAAAAAAAAAGGTTTTGTTTTATTTATTTTAGTTTTTATTTATTAATTTACCTATATAACCTTTAGTAATCACAATAATGATATCCATATTTTTCCATTACCTTTATCAATGGTATAGTTACAATTTAAGGCCATTCATATTCCAATTTCATACACAATTGATACCTTTTACTTATAGAACTCAAATTTTGCACCTTATGCAATTTAGTCCTTTTTATCAAATTAAGCATGCAAATGATAAAATTTCTTGACGAAATTTTTAGACGACCCTACTAACATGCTATAGACATTAAAATATTAATAAATAAATATTTATATGTCAGATTAGTGGTCCTAAAACCACTATTCTGATTTCATTAAAAATAAGCTATTACAACTCTCCCCCTAAGAAATTTTCATCCTCAAAAATCTTACCAGAAAAGAGGTTCGAATATTGCTTTCTTATAGCTTCCTCAGGTTCCCAGGTGGCCTCCTCAATACCATGACATTGCCAAAGAACCTTTACTAAAGCTATGTTTTTATTTCTTAAGTCTTTAACCTCTCGAGCCAAAATCCTGATCGGTTCTTCGTTATACAACATATAAGGCTGAACCTCAACATCTGCTGGTGATATGACATGTGAAAGGTCTGATCTGTACCATCGTAATATAAATACGTGAAACATGTTACGAATATTTTCTAACTCTAACGGCAAAGCTAGTCGATACGCTATTGATCCGATTCTTTCTATGATCTTATATGGCCCGATAAATCGCAGACTTGGCTTTCCTTTGTGATCATTATTTTTTCGAGTTTTAAAATTTATAAAGAGAATGATCGAACTTGGAAAGTCATTATAGAAAAATTTCGAATTTGACCCTAATCGAACAATGGTTTGGGACCACGAATCTGAGTCCAGAAAAATTTTAGATATTATTTTCTGTTTATTATATGTGAATTAATGTGTGTGAAAGTTTAAGTAAGAAAATTTTATCGTTTGAGTGTTTAATTTGACAAAAGGACTTAATCGTAAAGTGTAAAAGTTGCATACTATAGTGAAAAGTGCTAAAGTGATAATGGCTTTTTAATATGGAGTCCTAAAGGGCAATTAGCCCATTCTACAAGTTAGTGGGCGGTAATGGTCTAAAATGACCTTAAAAAATATGTTAAGTATATTATTTTTAAAAGGGTAAAATAGTAATCCATTTTAAATAAATGTTATATGTTAAAATAAGACAAAAATTAAAGATGGTGATCATCTTTTTCATGGATGGCCGAATGTGGAAGAAAAAGAAGCCATGGATGAGCTTTAATATTCGGCACTATTGAAGCTTAAATCGGGTACGTGTCTTGCTCGGTTTTTGATAATTTTTACGTTTTGTAATCGTTGCTTGAGAACTATCAAACCCATGTACTAATTTTGTGAATTGATAATGTTTGTGTGATATGCCATTGATGATATTTTAAGCTTTTTGATGGTTATTGATGTTAAATGAAAGATAGATGCAAGATGAACACATTTTGTTCTTGAATTTTGATAAATTTAAATAATTAGGGCTAAATTGTGAAAATTAAATTTTAGAGGGACTTAAATGTGAAATAAATGAAATGTATGGATTTGTATGAGTGCTATAGAAATTCGGCCCTTGAGGTATTTATTCAAATTGTGTGTATTTTGTGTTTTAAGCAAATAGGACTAAATTGTAAAAATGTGAAACAATAGGGGCAAAATGGTAATTTGCCCATTTATGTATTTTAGGACTAAATTGAGATGAAATGTACTTGAATAAGCTTATTTTAAATATGTTTAGATCAAGAACAAAGAAAAACGGATTTAGATCGGGAAAAGGCGAAGGTTATTGAATAGCCGGTCTTCGTCGTCCATTGATATTTGAGGTAAGTCCTTAAGCCAAAATATATCAAGGAATTATTTAAGAACATATCAAATGATGATGTTCGATAAATTTGAGTACATGTTTATGTCATAGCGAATGTATATAAGTAAATTAGATTGAATGCATAATTTAATAATGTGATATGAATGAGTATCTCGATATGAATTGTGGGTTTCACAATGACGTAATGATTCTATTTGTGTAATGTGAATAAGCTTAGTTGAATTGGATATGTGATAAATTATGAAATGTGTGTGGAATGATTGACTTCATTGATACTCGGGCTTTATGCCTAGCAGTGCCTCGTCTTGGGTGATATATTCAGGCTTCGTGTGCTAAAGCGTGCTTAGTCTTGGGTGACATATTCAGGCTTTATGCCTAGTAGGCCTCGTCTTGGGTGATATATTAAGACCGTGCCTAGCGAGCTTAGTGCCTTGGTGACATATATTAGAGCTTCGTGCCTAGCAGTGCTTAGTCTTGGGTGACATATTTGGGCTTCATGCCTAGTAGGCTTAGTCTTGGGTGATATATTCGGGCTTATTGCCTAGCAAGCTAAATGCTGGGTGTTTGAACTCTGGGACCTTGAGTCTAGCAAGTCTAATGCCAAGATGTGAGATTCGGGCAAATGCCTAGCGAGTTTTTATACCGGTGAGTTGAAATTCCAAGCTTAGATTGTGTACTAGTAAAGTCATGAAATGAATCAAGTGAGCCTAAGCATTTGAAAATGAATTTGTTAATTCAACTACAATGTATGTGCTATTTATATTCATGTATTATACATATATATATGTGATGATGATAAGTAAATGAATTGATGAAGGAAATGTCATATACAATCGGTAGATGCAAATTGTGTATAAACTATGCCATGAGGAAATTGGTATATGAAAGCATAATGTGGTTAAAGGTAATTGTATAAGTATATTGATATGAATTATACAAATAGATCATGTATATTTGGCCTTATGCTTATGTTTACGTGACATACTTGGGATTACTCGATGCTATGTATACGAATGTATGAAATGTCAAATGGATATACATATATATATATATGTATATATATATATATGTGTGTGTGTGTGTGAATATATTTCCTTTTATGTGAAATTACTAAGTGTAAAGTATATACTTATTGTATATACATATATATATATATGTGTGATCCTATGGAAATATGTGTATCGAAAGTATAAGTATTGGAAATGAGTATTTAATCTATATGATGAGATTATAAATGGAGGTTTAAAGGTAAAATAGTGATGATGGTTAAGCTAAACGAACTTGTGATTATGTAATTAAAGAGGTGATTTAGATGTACATGGCCCTTTACTTGTTCGAATAATTATGTGAACCTATTGAGTTTCATATGTGCATATTATGAATAGATCATAAAGAGAGGATGCTTTATATTTTGGTTAAAATGCTGAGTTGGTAAGTTGGATGTTAATGGCAAGGAAATGATAAA
Organism: Gossypium rotundifolium; assembly: GCA_025506655.1. NCBI lineage: Eukaryota > Viridiplantae > Streptophyta > Magnoliopsida > Malvales > Malvaceae > Gossypium > Gossypium rotundifolium. The sequence goes on along the minus strand of CP106729.1, from coordinate 135,717,430 downwards.
CGTTATGTTAAGTGAGGTAAAGGCATTCAGTTTTGGAGGACCTTCGAGTTAAGCTAATTTATTCAACGTTATTACTTGATTGTTTTTTTTAATGCTTGAATGTATAATTGGTATATTATGACTGCTTAAGACTTACTAAGCTAAATTAGCTTACTCCGTGTGTTCATCGTTCTATTTTATAGATTTTGATCAAGCTACGAGCTGTGGGGAAGCGTCAATGAAGTCATTCACACTATCGACTCTTCTTTGGTACCTAAAATGCTTAGACTTTTGGTTCTTAAGGCATGTATAGGCTAGCTAAGTTTTTGAATGATATTTTGTTAATGTATATAGCCATGCGAAAATGGCTAAATTATGGTTTTGTGGTCCTTAATGTTTTCGGCCATGGTATTTATACACCATAGTATAGTATTTCATAGTGTAATTATGTTGTGCTAGTAGTATGGTTGATTTATATTATTTATGTCATGCATAGGATTAAGTATTTAACTCATCTTAGAAATACATCTTATAGCTTATTATATGAGGTAGATTTTTATGTGACCAACCTAAATGTGAAGATAGTTGAGGAATATGGTTTTGATTGTGTATGGCTTGTTCTTAAGGTTAATATTAGATGTCTAAATAATTTTGGTCATTCTTATGTGTGCAGTAATTAATATTTGGTTGAGGGATAAGTTTTAGTTGTGTATCGTTAATAATGCCATGATAATGATCCTTTAGTCATGCATTAATTCAGTTTGTGAATATAGATAATGGACGTTTATCTAAAAGGTGGTTCGGCCATAGTGGTTTAATTATATAAATAAATACTAATAATGGATTTGGTTGAATTAGTATGTGTTAACTATGCTATATTATGGTTATTTGTTATATTGAAATGGTTCAAATCATTATGGTCGTATGCATATATTTGCTTTAAAAGAAGAAGTTTTTAAATTTCGAGATGATGATTGAATAAGTGTGTATATACATGTATGGTTAATATGCAATGTGGTTAATCTATCTTATATTATTACGAATAGCATGTGAATTGTTATAATCAAGGAATGATTAAAGAAATAAGTTGGTATGGAATTCAAGAACTATGTTTAGATATGGTTTTGATTTTAGGAAAATATGCAAATGGTAAATTGGCCATTAAAGTTAGTTTGTTTATGTTTTATATCACTAATATCGTTTAAGCGGGTGAAAGTTTAATAGTAAAGCGTGGATCATTTGATGTTTAAATTTGTACTCGTACTGAGTTTTATAACAATATGATTGATAGATGCTGAAGTATGGTTTGATTATGAAAGTTATATTCTTTTATTTAAAGACTTGATATTGTTAAAGTTTCAGATATTAAAGTGATTAGATTTTGAGTTATGAAATGTAAGGAATATTTGGGTGAACTGTATTATGTCTATTAATGCCTTGTAACCCTAATTTGGCGACGGATACAGGTTAAGGGTGTTACATTTGATTGGTATCAGAGCTTACAGTTTAGTCGATTCTAGGACTACCTAGCACGTGTGGGTCTAGCTATACATGCCTTAAATTACAATACGATAGTGTGGTGACTTCTAACATCTGAATTGTGATTTTATATTGTAAATGGATCCCGATAGAGCCGTAGCTGATGATGTTGAGAGCGTAGTGCCTGATTCCACGTATAGGTCAGCGCCGGTGGACTCTCGACCTATCTCAAGTAGTCATGAGGGGGAGATGATAAACGAATAGTTTACTCAATATATCTGGACTAACCCGATTGCAACAACCTCCACCTCGAATAATCCATCTTGATACCTATGGTACCTCGATAGTGGATCCGATAAGATTTGGCGTGCCTCCGTAGATAAAATTGAGAAACAAGGTAGAAGAATTTAAAACTAATGATGATGATGATAATGATGCAGAATGGCTGAGTTGTGGTTTAACAATACTATTTGTGAGTTCAACGGGCTATCTTATATTAGGATCAATGTTTAAAGTGTACCATATCTTCATTAGAAGACAATATTAACATATTTGAAGCAGTGCGGTCGAGTATATGCTATTCGAGTTTTAGAGGATGCCTCATCGCCTGATGTCATAACTGGTACATTTACTCTTTATGATACTTCTGTGATTTTTTTGATAAACCTTGGTTTTACATATCCGTATGTATGCATGAATTTAGTATTCAGCAAGACTTTGACTGCAGAGTCTTCTGAGTTTGCTATAAAAGTATTGAACCCTAGATAAAAGTGTCATGGTTGATAAAGTATGCAAGAATTGTCCATTAATGTTTGAGATATCTGCTTCCCGTGATTTGATGCTTTTACCATTTGATGAGTTCAATATTATTTTGGGAAGGGATTGGTTGTTATGCATGATCTTTGTTGTGAAGCGCAAAAGAAAGACTATAAATTTGAGATGTCCGAAAGATAAGAAAGTACGAATTGAGTCCAATGGTTTGAGTAGATTGACTCTTTGTAATATCTTTTGAAAGCTCGAAATTATAAAAAAAAGGGTTATGAGGCATATTTTGCCTCGTGATTGATTTGAAAGTATCCGGGAAGAAAATTTAATCAATGCTTATTGTTTGTGAGTTTTTTGATATGTTTCGTGAAGAGTTACCGGGTTTGCCTCTGATTCGTAAAGTTAAATCTGTTATTGAGCTGTTGTGGAAATTGTGGATGATCCCTTTATTTATTCACTTGATGAAAAGGGGCATCTTGAACATTGAGAATTTTCTTGCAAACTTTGAGAGAAGAACAATTATATATATGATATTCGGAGAATGTGAATTCGATTGTCTGAAGTTAGTCTTCTAGGACATATTGTGTCACTTTTGGAATCGATTTAGATCGATGATAGTTACTCGTTGATTAGCGCTTTGGAAAGATGTTAGGTTTGAACGGTCAGAAAAGTGTTAGAAAAGTTTCGATCAGTTGAAAGCCCTTTTGATTGAAGCTCTAGTGTTAGTTTAGCCTAAATTGGGTAAAGAATTTGTTGTTTTTAGTGATGCTTCTTTATGGACTGTGTTTTGATGCAATAAGGCAAAGTCGTAGCCTACACTTCAAGACAATTGAAGCTGCATGAAAGAAATTACCCGACATGTGATTTGGAACTAGCACTATTATATTCGCTGATGAAGATTTGGCGTTATTACTTGTTCAGGGAGAAATGTCATGTCTATTCAGATCATAAAGTTTAAAATAATTGATGACTCAAAAAGATTTGAACGTGAATCAGAGAAGATGGCTTGAGATATTGAAAAATTATGAGCTATTGTTAGATTATCATTCGAGTAAAACAAATGTTGTGACTAATGGTCTGAATAGAAAGTCACCGTTGCATTACAGGCTTTGAATACCCAGTTGGACTTGTCTTATGATAGTTTTGTAATAGAGGAATTGAGAGCAGAACCGATGTTTTTACAACTGATATATATATAAAGCTCAGAATTTTGATAATAAATTGTTAGTGAATCGAGCTCGATGTGAAGTAGATTTGAGTCCGAATTTCAAAATTTTGATGATTGTCCGAGATTCCAAGATCATGATTGAAAAAAAAATTGAGTAAATTCCATCGATGTGAATGAAGCACATAATAGTCGTTTAACTGTTCATCCGGAAGTACTAAAATGTATCATAATTGGTAGTAACAATACGGGTGGTTTGGTATGGAACGAGACATTTCTGATTTGGTTTTAAAATGTTTTAGTCTGTCAACAAACGAAAGCCGAACATCAAGTTTTATCTGGATTATTACAGCCAATTTTGATTCTTGAGTGGAAATGGGATAAAGTAACAATGGACTTTGTCTCTAATTGGCCCTGAATCCGAGAAGGAAAGATATGATATGGGCCGTAATTGATCGATTAACTAAATCTACCTATTTCATTCCGATTAGGTCTGATTTCTCACTAGAGATTGACCGAGTTTTATATTAATGAGATTGTGAGATTGCACGGGTACCACTATCTATTATGTCGGATAGAGTACGAGATTCTATCATGATTCTAGAAATTTGCAAGAAGCTTTGGGCACGAAATTGCATTTCAATCTGACCTTTCATTTGCAAACAGATGATCAATCTGAACAAACTATTCAGATTCTTAAAGATATACTAAGGTGGTGCGTATTAGAGTTTTATGGCTCATAGGAACAGTATCTACCATTGATTAAAAATTTTGTATAATAGTGGTTTTCAAATGAATATCAAAATGGCATCGTATGAAGATTTGTACAGATGTAAAAATCGTATACCTCATATTAGATGAACTCGGTGAGAATAAGTTACACGGGTTGATTTGATAAAGGATCTGTAATGAAGTGAAATTGATCCGAAATTGTTTGGAAGCGATATTTGATCGTCAAAAGTCCTTTATAGACCGGAAGCGAAAAGATATAGAATTTGAGATCGACGACAAAGTATTTCATGTTTCAATATTTCATAAATATCGGCTGATCAAATCACGTGTGATTACCCCATCCAAACAGAGATCGATCTAATATGACATATGAAGAGAGTGATCCATATCTTAGCCGTGAGATAAAGGAGTTGAGAAATAAGAAATGACAGCCTGAAGATAACAATATTTGAAATTGTTCAGCGGAAAGATTTTCGGGGACGAAAATCCCTAAGGGGGAGAGAGTTGTAACAGCCCGAATTTGACCCTAATCGGAACAATGGTTTCGGGACCACGAATCTGAGTCCGAAAAATTTTTAGATATTATTTTCGGTGTTTATTATATGTGAATTAATGTGTGTGAAAGTTTCGTAAGAAAATTTTATCGTTTGAGTGTTTAATTTGACAAAAAGGACTTAATCGTGTAAAGTGTAAAAGTTGCATACTATAGTGAAAAGTGCTAAAGTGATAATGGCTTTTTAATATGGAGTCCTAAAAGGGCAATTAGCCCATTCTACAAGTTAGTGGGCCACAATGGTCTAAAATGACCTTAAAATATATGTTAAGTATATTATTTTTAAAAGTGTAAAATAGTAATCCATTTTAAATAAATGTTATATGTTAAAATAAGACAAAAATTAAAGATGGTGATCATCTTTTTCATGGATGGCGAATGTGGAAGAAAAGAAGCCATGGATGAGCTTTAATATTCGGCATTATTGAAGCTTAAATCGAAGTGCGTGTCTTGCTCGGTTTTGATAATTTTATGTTTTTGTAATCGTTGCTTGAGAACTATCAAACCCATGTACTAATTTTGTGAATTGATAATGTTTGTGTGATATGCCATTGATGATATTTTAAGCTTTTTGATGGTTATTGATGTTAAATGAAAGATAGGTGCTAGATGAACACATTTTGTTCTTGAATTTTGGTAAATTTAAATAATTAGGGCTAAATTGTGAAAATTAAATTTTAGAGGACTTAAATGTGAAATAAATGAAATGTATGGATTTGTATGAGTGCTATAGAAATTACCCTTAAGGTATTTATTCAAATTGTGTGTATTTTGTGTTTTAAGCAAATAGGACTAAATTGTAAAAATGTGAAATAATAGGGGCAAAATGGTAATTTGCCCATTTATGTATTTTAGGACTAAATTGAGATGAAATGTACTTGAATAAGCTTATTTTAAATATGTTTAGATCAAGAACAAAGAAAAGCAGTTTAGATCGGGAAAAGCGAAGGTTATTGAATAAGGTCTTCGTCGTCCATTGATATTTGAGGTAAGTCCTTAAGCCGAAATATATCAAGGAATTATTTATGAACATATTAAATGATGATGTTCGATAAATTTGAGTACATGTTTATGTCATAGCCGAATGTATATAAGTAAATTAGATTGAATGCATAATTTAATAATGTGATATGAATGAGTATCTCGATATGAATTGTGGGTTTCACAATGACGTAATGATTCTATTTGTGTAATGTGAATAAGCTTAGTTGAATTGGATATGTGATAAATTATGAAATGTGTGTGGAATGATTGACTTCATTGATACTGGGCTTTATGCCTAGCAGAGGCCTCGTCTTGGTGATATATTCGGGCTTCGTGCTAGCGAGCTTAGTCTTAGGTGACATATTCGGGCTTTATGCCTAGCAGGGCCTCGTCTTGGTGATATATTAAGGGCCGTGCCTAGCGAGCTTAGTCTTAGGTGACATATATTCGGGCTTCGTGCCTAGCAGAGCTTAGTGCCGTGACATATTTGGGCTTCATGCCTAGCGGGCTTAGTCTTGGTGATATATTCGGGCTTATTGCCTAGCGAGCTAAATGCTGGGTGTTTGAACTCTGGACCTTGAGTCTAGCAAGTCTAATGCCGATGTGAGATTTGGGCAAATGCCTAGCGAGGTTTTTATCTGGGTGAGTTGAAATTCCAAGCTTAGATTGTGTACTAGTAAAGTCATGAAATGAATCAAGTGAGCCTAAGCATTTGAAAATGAATTTGTTAATTCGGCTACAAGGTATGTGCTATTCATATTCATGTATTATACATATATATATGTGATGATGATAAGTAAATGAATTGATGAAGGAAATGTCATATACAATCGGTAGATGCAAATTGTATAAACTATGCCATGAGGAAATTGGTATATGAAAGCATAATGTGGTTAAAGGTAATTGTATAAGTATATTGATATGAATTATACAAATAGATCATGTATATTTGGCCTTATGCTTATGTTTACGTGACATCTTGGGATTACTCTAATGCTATGTATACGAATGTATGAAATGTCAAATGGATATACACATATATATATATATGTGTGTGTGAATATATTTCCTTTTATGTGAAATTACTAAGTGTAAAGTATATACTTATTGTATATACATATATATATATATATGTGATCCTATGGAAATATGTGTATGAAAATATGAGTAGTTGGAAGCAGTATTTAATCTATATGATGAGATTATAAATGGAGGTTTAAAGGTAAAATAGTGATGATGGTTAAGCTAAGCGAACTTGTGATTATGTAATTAAAGAGGTGATTTAGATGTACATGGCCCTTTACTTGTTCGAATAATTATGTGAACCTATTGAGTTTCATATGTGCATATTATGAATAGATCATAAAGAGAGGATGCTTTATATTTTGGGTAAAATCTTTGAGTTGGTAAGTTGGATGTTAATGGCAAGGAAATGATAAACATTATATTAAGTGAGGTAAAGGCATTCGGTTTGGAGGACCTTGAGTTAAGCTAATTTATTCAACGTTATTACTTGATTGTTTTTTTTAATGCTTGAATGTATAATTGGTATATTATGGTCGCTTAAGACTTACTAAGCTAAATTAGCTTACTCCGTGTGTTCATCGTTCTATTTTATAGATTTTGATCAAGCTACGAGCTCGGGGGGGAAACGTCAATGAAGTCATTCACATTATCGACTCTTGCTGGTACCTAAAATGCTTAGACTTTTGGTTCTTAAGGCATGTATAGGCTAGCTAAGTTTTTGAATGATATTTTGTTAATGTATATAGCCATGCGAAAATGGCTAAATTATGGTTTTGTGGTCCTTAATGTTTTCGGCCATGGTATTTATACACCATAATATAGTATTTCATAGTGTAATTATGTTGTGCTAGTAGTATGGTTGATTTATATTATTTATGTCATGCATAGGATTAAGTATTCAACTCATCTTAGAAATACATCTTATAGCTTATTATATGAGGTAGATTTTTATGTGACCACCTAAATGTGAAGATAGTTGAGGAATATGGTTTTGATTGTGTATGGCTTGTTCTTAAGGTTAATATTAGATGTCTAAATAATTTTGGTCATTCTTATGTGTGTAGTAATTAATATTTGGTTGAGGATAAGTTTTAGTTGCGTATCGTTAATAATGATAATATAATGAAGGAGATGTGTTTACAATATATTTGTATAATATCTAATTGGATATGTTTAAAGGCATATGAAAAATTAAATTAGCGTGGTATTTATTTTGGATCTACTATGAGTTTTTTTTTTAACTGTTTCGTATTATTAATTATTTAAATACCAAAAGTAAAATCTATTGCTCGTTTTTCTTGTATTTTGGAGTGTTTAAAAAAATTGAAAAATATCAGTTTATTTATATAAAAAGGTGTTTTCTTTAAGGGAAATTAATTGTTATTTTTTATGTTCATATAATTTTGAATGCTTTTTAAAGGATATTTTAATTAAATTATGAATTGTTGTTTTTGAATTCTTCTGAATGTTAGAAATAAATTGTAACCTTTATGTTCAATGGAAAATTTTTTTTTGTTTTAAGAACTTAATAAAAATCCTTGACATTAATTGTTTGTGAATAATTAAAATAAATTAGAGAATGTTAAATTTTTATTAAAAATAGCAAACTTATTACTGTTTTTAGATAATTTAGAATTTAAATTAGCAGATTTCATTAAATTTTCATCATAAAAAAATAAATCGAAATTTCGAAAAGATGAATGTTGTGAAGATTTTGTTTAAATTTAAAAACAATTTTGTAGATTTTTGAAGGAAAAGTTATGACAGAAGATTAAACTTTTGTCTTCATATTTTATTCGGCTGATTTAATTAATTGGCAATTTACTTTTAAAAAATTTAAAGGTTTTGGGTCTTAAATTTAGTTTAAAAAAGACGATTTGAAAAGCTTGATGAATCGGTTTAAGGAGAAATCAATTTGATTAAACTTAGAAAAATTAATTTTATTAAGCCCGTCCAAGCAAGCTCAAGTAAAAAAAATTAATTATGAATTTGAAACCAGGAATTACATTCCAGAAGTTGGCAACAAAATTTTTTTTTTTATAAATTAAAATTTTTTATTAAAAGTAGAAAAATAAAAAAGTTTTAGCAAGGATCCTATAGGCAGAAACTAAATATTTTTAAAAAAACTTTAAAATTAAAAAAATAAGTTTTGGAGAAAAACGTTATGTTATAAATTGTTTATTTTTTATTTAAACCATTTATATTCTTTTATTTTGTTTAAAAGATTTTTATTTGAATTAAATGGAATAAATAATTTGTAAAAAAAAGTTTATCTAGTTTAATTTTTTTTAAAGAATAAAAAAAGGAAAGATTCCTTTTTGAATAATAATTTTAATTAAAAATTGAAAGGAGTTAATGCTCTTGACGTAAAGATTTGACTTAAGTAATTTTTAGAATAATTAATTAAAATAAATTGGTTCAGATTTTAAATTATGAATAAATGATTTAGTTCGAGCTATTGTAGTATGGTTGTTTGCGCTCTGTACTAGTCTTATGTAATTGGCTTCAGTATTTTGTTCAATGTTATGCTGAATACTTGGAACGTTTTTATAATATAGATTATAAAAAACTATTAAAATTTATGTAGTATGTTGATTATAAATAGAGAATAAGAGAATGTTAACCTAGAATGAATATTGTAAGTATAGTTTTATAATTTTGCTTTTTCGGTAATAATGAAATGTTTTATTCTTTAAATAGAAGTATCTATGTCAATACTGAAGAAATGTGAATATTATTGTAATGGTTAAGAAATGAGTAAAATTATAAGTATTTAATGCTTTTATATTGTACTTTTAAGCTTTTTGGAAATTGTGATGTAGAGAAAATTAGAAGTGTTGGCTTAATTTATTTTGTTTTTTTATAGTAATGTTTATATAATATTTTTTAATTTAATGGAAAGATATAATTTTGCTAAATTTTGTTAGTGAGTTTTATTTTTATCAAAAGAATAGTTGCTATTTCTGTTCATTTATGTTATTTTTTTATTATGATATATAAATATTGTTTTATACCAAGAGGTGAGTTTTGTTTAGTATATAAATTTGTTATATAATTGTGATTTTTAAGCAACTTGTATGTTAAGTTAAAGGTCGTTATAAAATAGTTGTATTACCAATGTTTTTAAGTCAATGGATTTAAAAATTTAATTTAAGGTAAATGTATTTAAATTAAGATAAATAGGATAATTTGTTTTTTGAAAAAGAATGCTAATTTTTTTTACTTAGGAATTATAAGTTATTACTGGTTAAGATTTATTGTTTTAATTTTTTAATTTAATTGTATTTTTAAAGAGATATGTTATCTACCATGCGTAAGGTTTTTGGATTTTTATCAGGTCTCTAATTATTTGATACATTTTTAAGCCCTATGACATAGATGAATCATTTGGAATACTCGATAAATTATTCTGTACCGGAACCCCAATCTACTGACCGCATAATGGCCGAAAATAAGAATTAAAATAGAACGGTGTTATATTTATGGTTGATTAATCATATAAATAATTACTCATATTTAGCAAAGTTTTAATTTTTTTTTAACTGTTTACTTATTATAATTGTATTAAATTACCTAAAGTAAAATAATCTATTAAATTTCGTTGATTCTTTAATATTATTTTGATTGTTTATTATATGTGAATTAATGTGTGTGAAAGTTTAAGTAAGAAAATTTTATCGTTTGAGTGTTTAATTTGACAAAAAGGACTTAATCGTGTAAAGTGTAAAAGTTGCATACTATAGTGAAAAGTGCTAAAGTGATAATGGCTTTTTAATATGGAGTCCTAAAGGGCAATTAGCCCATTCTACAAGTTAGTGGGCCACAATGGTCTAAAATGACCTTAAAATATATGTTAAGTATATTATTTTAAAAGTGTAAAATAGTAATCCATTTTAAATAAATGTTATATGTTAAAATAAGACAAAATTAAAGATGGTGATCATCTTTTTCATGGATGGCGAATGTGGAAGAAAAGAAGCCATGGATGAGCTTTAATATTCGGCATTATTGAAGCTTAAATCGATGCGTGTCTTGCTCGGTTTTGATAATTTTTATGTTTTGTAATCGTTGTTTCGAGAACTATCAAACCCATGTACTAATTTTGTGAATTGATAATGTTTGTGTGATATGCCATTGATGATATTTTAAGCTTTTTGATGGTTATTGATGTTAAATGAAAGATAGGTGCTAGATGAACACATTTTGTTCTTGAATTTTGGTAAATTTAAATAATTAGGGCTAAATTGTGAAAATTAAATTTTAGAGGACTTAAATGTGAAATAAATGAAATGTATGGATTTGTATGAGTGCTATAGAAATTACCCTTAAGGTATTTATTCAAATTGTGTGTATTTTGTGTTTTAAGCAAATAGGACTAAATTGTAAAAATGTGAAATAATAGGGGCAAAATGGTAATTTGCCCATTTATGTATTTTAGGACTAAATTGAGATGAAATGTACTTGAATAAGCTTATTTTAAATATGTTTAGATCAAGAACAAAGAAAAACAGTTTAGATCGGGAAAAGCGAAGGTTATTGAATAATAGGTCTTCGTCGTCCATTGATATTTGAGGTAAGTCCTGTTTAAATATATCAAGGAATTATTTATGAACATATTAAATGATGATGTTCGATAAATTTGAGTACATGTTTATGTCATAGCGAATGTATATAAGTAAATTAGATTGAATGCATAATTTAATAATGTGATATGAATGAGTATCTCGATATGAATTGTGGGTTTCACAATGACGTAATGATTCTATTTGTGTAATGTGAATAAGCTTAGTTGAATTGGATATGTGATAAATTATGAAATGTGTGGAATGATTGACTTCATTGATACTCGGGCTTTATGCCTAGCAGGCCTCGTCTTTTGATATATTCGAGCTTCGTGCTAGCGTGCTTAGTCTTAGGTGACATATTCGGGCTTTATGCCCAGCGGGCCTCGTGGGTGATATATTCAAGCTTCGTGCCTAGCGTGCTTAGTGCTTGGTGACATATATTCTAAGCTTCGTGCTCAGCGTGCTTAGTGCTTAGGTGACATATTTGGGCTTCATGCCTAGCGTGCTTAGTCTTCGGTGATATATTCGGGCTTATTGCCTAGCGTGCTAAATGGGTGTTTGAACTACTGGACCTTGAGTCTAGCAAGTCTAATGCCAAGATGTGAGATTTGGGCAAATGCCTAGCGTGTTTTTATACCGGTGAGTTGAAATTCAAGCTTAGATTGTGTACTAGTAAAGTCATGAAATGAATCAAGTGAGCCTAAGCATTTGAAAATGAATTTGTTAATTCGGCTACAAGGTATGTGCTATTCATATTCATGTATTATACATATATATATGTGATGATGATAAGTAAATGAATTGATGAAGGAAATGTCATATACAATCGGTAGATGCAAATTGTATAAACTATGCCATGAGGAAATTGGTATATGAAAGCATAATGTGGTTAAAGGTAATTGTATAAGTATATTGATATGAATTATACAAATAGATCATGTATATTTGGCCTTATGCTTATGTTTACGTGACATCTTGGGATTACTCTAATGCTATGTATACGAATGTATGAAATGTCAAATGGATATACATATATATATATATGTGTGTGTGAATATATTTCCTTTTATGTGAAATTACTAAGTGTAAAGTATATACTTATTGTATATACATATATATATATATATGTGATCCTATGGAAATATGTGTATGAAAATATGAGTAGTTGGAAACTAGTATTTAATCTATATGATGAGATTATAAATGGAGGTTTAAAGGTAAAATAGTGATGATGGTTAAGCTAAACGAACTTGTGATTATGTAATTAAAGAGGTGATTTAGATGTACATGGCCCTTTACTTGTTCGAATAATTATGTGAACCTATTGAGTTTCATATGTGCATATTATGAATAGATCATAAAGAGAGGATGCTTTATATTTTGGGTAAAATCTTTGAGTTGGTAAGTTGGATGTTAATGGCAAGGAAATGATAAACATTATATTAAGTGAGGTAAAGGCATTCGGTTTTGGAGGACCTTGAGTTAAGCTAATTTATTCAACGTTATTACTTGATTGTTTTTTTTAATGCTTGAATGTATAATTGGTATATTATGGTCGCTTAAGACTTACTAAGCTAAATTAGCTTACTCAGTGTGTTCATCGTTCTATTTTATAGATTTTGATCAAGCTACGAGCTCGGGAAAGCGTCAATGAAGTCATTCACATTATCGACTCTTCTTTGGTACCTAAAATGCTTAGACTTTTGGTTCTTAAGGCATGTATAGGCTAGCTAAGTTTTGAATGATATTTTGTTAATGTATATAGCCATGCGAAAATGGCTAAATTATGGTTTTGTGGTCCTTAATGTTTTTACCATGGTATTTATACACCATAATATAGTATTTCATAGTGTAATTATGTTGTGCTAGTAGTATGGTTGATTTATATTATTTATGTCATGCATAGGATTAAGTATTCAACTCATCTTAGAAATACATCTTATAGCTTATTATATGAGGTAGATTTTTATGTGACCCACCTAAATGTGAAGATAGTTGAGGAATATGGTTTTGATTGTGTATGGCTTGTTCTTAAGGTTAATATTAGATGTCTAAATAATTTTGGTCATTCTTATGTGTGTAGTAATTAATATTTGGTTGAGGATAAGTTTTAGTTATGTATCGTTAATAATGCCATGATAATGATCCTTTAGTCATGCATTAATTAGGTTTGTGAATATAGATAATGGACGTTTATCTAAAAGGTGGTTCGCCATAGTGGTTTAATTATATAAATAAATACTAATGATGGATTTGGTTGAATTAGTATGTGTTAACTATGCTATATTATGGTTATTTGTTATATTGAAATGGTTCAAATCATTGTGGTCGTATGCATATATTTGCATTAAAAGAAGAAGTTTTAAATTTCGAGATGATGATTGAATAAGTGTGTATATACATGTATGGTTAATATGCAATGTGGTTAATCTATCTTATATTATTGCGAATAGCATGTGAATTGTTATAATCAAGGAATGATTAAAGTAATAAGTTGGTATGGAATTCAGTAACTATGTTTAGATATGGTTTTGATTTTAGGAAAATATGCAAATGGTAAATTGGCCATTAAAGTTAGTTTGTTTATGTTTTATATCACTAATATCGTTTAAACGGGTGAAAGTTTAATAGTAAACTGTGGATCATTTGAATTTGTACTCGTACTGAGGTTTATAACAATATGGATTGATAGATGCTGAAGTATGGTTTGATTATGAAAGTTATATTCTTTTATTTAAAGACTTGATATTGTTAAAGTTTCAGATATTAAAGTGATTAGATTTTGAGTTATGAAATGTAAGGAATATCTAGGTGAACTGTATTATGTCTATTAATGCCTTGTAACCCTAATCTGGCGACGGATACGGGTTAAGGGTGTTACATTTGATTGGTATCAGAGCTTACAGTTTAGTCGATTCTAAGACTACCGTAGCACGTGTGGGTCTAGCTATACATGCCTTAAATTTCAATACGATAGTGTGGTGACTTCTAACATCTGAATTGTGATTTTATATTGTAAATGGATCCCGATAGAGCCGTAGCTGATGATGTTGAGAGCGTAGTGCCTGATTCCGTATATAGGTCAATACGGTAGAGACTCTCGACCTATCTCGAGTAGTCATGAGGGGGAAGGCTAAGTAAGCCTTCTACCAGATGATAAACGAATAGTTTACTCAATATATCTGGACTAACCCGACTGTGCAACAACCTCCACCCCCGAATAATCCATCTTCGATACCTATGGTACCTCCGATAGTGGATCCGATAAGATTTGGCAGGCCTCCTATAGATAAAATTGAGAAACACAGGGCCGAAGAATTTAAAACTAATGATGATGATGATAATGATGCGGAGCGGGCTGAGTTGTGGTTTAACAATACTATTTGTGTGTTCAATGGGCTATCTTATATTCCGGATCAATGTTTAAAGTGTACCATATCTTCATTAGAAGACAATATTAACATATTTGAAGCCAGAGTTCCAGTCAGAGTGTATGCTATTCGAGTTTTAGAGGATGCCTCATCGCCTGATGTCATAACTGGTACATTTACTCTTTATAATACTTCTATGATTTTTTTTATAAACCTTGGTTTTACATATCCGTATGTATGCATGAATTTAGTATTCAGCAAGACTTTGACTGCAGAGTCTTCGAGTTTGCTATAAAAGTATTGAACCCTAGATAAAAGTGTCATGGTTGATAAAGTATGCAAGAATTGTCCATTAATGTTTGAGATATCTGCTTCCCGATTTGATGCTTTTACCATTTGATGAGTTCAATATT
Organism: Gossypium rotundifolium; assembly: GCA_025506655.1. Taxonomy (NCBI): domain Eukaryota; kingdom Viridiplantae; phylum Streptophyta; class Magnoliopsida; order Malvales; family Malvaceae; genus Gossypium; species Gossypium rotundifolium. The sequence continues at coordinate 135,702,398 of CP106729.1, read as the reverse complement.
ATTTTGGGAAGGGATTGGTTGTTATGCATGATGTGTTGTGAACGCAAAAGAAAGACTATAAATTTGAGATGTCGAAAGATAAGAAAGTATTAATTGAGTCCAATGGTTTGAGTAGATTGACCATCTGTAATATCTGTTTTGAAAGCTCTAATTATGAAAAAAAGGTTATGAGGCATATTTTGCCTACGTGATTGATTTGAAAGTATCTCGGGAAGAAAATTTAATCAATGCTTATTGTTTGTGAGTTTTTGATATGTTTCGTGAAGAGTTACGGGTTTGCCTCGATTCGTAAAGTTAAATGTTATTGATTGTTGTGGAAATTGTGGATGATCCTTTATTTATTCACTTGATGAAAAGGGGCATACTGAACATTGAGACTTTTCTTGCAAACTTTGAGAGAAGAACAATTATATATATATGATATTCAGAGAATGTGAATTCTGATTGTACGAAGTTAGTCTTCTAGGACATATTGTGTCAGCTTTTGGAATCAGATTTAGATCTGATGATAGTTACTCTGTTGATTAGACTGCTTTGGAAAGATGTTAGGTTTGAACGGTCAGAAAAGTGTTAGAAAAGTTTCGATCAGTTGAAAGCCTTTTTGATTGAAGCTCTAGTGTTAGTTTAGCCTGAATTGGGTAAAGAATTTGTTGTTTTTAGTGATGCTTCTTTATGGACTGTGTTTTGATGCAATAAGGCAAAGTCGTAGCCTACACTTCAAGACAATTGAAGCTGCATGAAAGAAATTACCCGACATGTGATTTGGAACTAGCAGCTATTATATTCGCGATGAAGATTTGGCGTTATTACTTGTTCGGGGAGAAATGTCATGTCTATTCAGATCATAAAGTTTAAAATAATTGATGACTCAAAAAGATTTGAATGTGAATCAGAGAAGATGGCTTGAGATATTGAAAAATTATGAGCTATTGTTAGATTATCATTCGAGTAAAACAAATGTTGTGACTAATGGTCTGAATAGAAAGTCACCGTTGCATTACAGGCTTTGAATACCCAGTTGGACTTGTCTTATGATAGTTTTGTAATAGAGGAATTGAGAGCAGAACCGATGTTTTTACAACAGATATATATATATAAAGCTCAGAATTTTGATAATAAATTGTTAGTGAATCGAGCTCAGTGTGAAGTAGATTTCGAGTCTGAATTTCAAAAATTTTGATGATTGTCTGAGATTCCAAGATCATGATTGAAAAAAAAAAATTCAGAGTAAATTCCATCGATGTGAATGAAGCACATAATAGTCGTTTAACTGTTCATCTGGGAAGTACTAAAATGTATCATAATTGGTAGTAACAATACGGGTGGTTTGGTATGGAACGAGACATTTCTGATTTGGTTTTAAAATGTTTTAGTCTGTCAACAAACGAAAGCCGAACATCAAGTTTCATCTAGATTATTACAGCCAATTTTGATTCTTGAGTGGAAATGGGATAAAGTAACAATGGACTTTGTCTCTGATTGGCCCTGAATCCGAGAAGGAAAGATATGATATGGGCCGTAATTGATCGATTAACTAAATCTACCTATTTCATTCCGATTAGGTCTGATTTCTCACTAGAGAGATTGACCGAGTTTTATATTAATGAGATTGTGAGATTGCACGGGGTACCACTATCTATTATGTCAGATAGAGGTACGAGATTCCTATCATGATTCTAGAGAAATTTGCAAGAAGCTTTGGGCACGAAATTGCATTTCAGTATAGCCTTTCATTTGCAAACAGATGATCAATCTGAACAAACTATTCAGATTCTTAAAGATATACTAGGGTGGTGCGTATTAGAGTTTTATGGCTCATGGGAAAAGATTCACCATTGATTAAAAATTTTGTATAATAGTGGTTTTCAAATGAATATCAAAATGGCATCGATGAAGATTTGTACAGATGTAAAAATCGTATACCTCAGATTAGATCGAACTCGGTGAGAATAAGTTACACGGGTTGATTTGATAAAGGATCTGTAATGTGAAGTGAAATTGATCCGAAATTGTTTGAAGCGATTTGATCGTCAAAAGTCCTTTATAGACTGGAAACGAAAAGATATAGAATTTGAGATTGACGACAAAGTATTTCATGTTTCAATATTTCATAAATATCGGCCTGATCCGTCACGTGTGATTACCCCATCTGAAACAGAGATCCGATCTAATATGACATATGAAGAGAGCTGATCCATATCTTAGCCGTGAGATAAAGGAGTTGAGAAATAAGAAATGACAGCCTGAAGATAACAATATTTGAAATTGTTCAGCGGAAAGATTTTCGGGGACGAAAATCCCTAAGGGGGAGAGAGTTGTAACAGCCCGAATTTGACCCTAATCGGAACAATGGTTTCGGGACCACGAATCTGAGTCCAAAAAATTTTAGATATTATTTTCGTGTTTATTATATGTGAATTAATGTGTGAAAGTTTCGTAAGAAAATTTTATCGCTTGAGTGTTTAATTTGACAAAAGGACTTAATCGTGTAAAGTGTAAAAGTTGCATACTATAGTGAAAAGTGCTAAAGTGATAATGGCTTTTTAATATGGAGTCCTAAAGGGCAATTAGCCCATTCTACAAGTTAGTGGGCCACAATGGTCTAAAATGACCTTAAAATATATGTTAAGTATATTATTTTAAAAGGGTAAAATAGTAATCCATTTTAAATAAATGTTATATGTTAAAATAAGACAAAAATTAAAGATGGTGATCATCTTTTCATGGATGGCGAATGTGGAAGAAAAGAAGCCATGGATGAGCTTTAATATTCTAAGCACTATTGAAGCTTAAATCGCATGCGTGTCTTGCTCGGTTTTGATAATTTTACGTTTTGTAATCGTTGTTTGAGAACTATCAAACCCATGTACTAATTTTTGTGAATTGATAATGTTTGTGTGATATGCCATTGATGATATTTTAAGCTTTTTGATGGTTATTGATGTTAAATGAAAGATAGGTGCTAGATGAACACATTTTGTTCTTGAATTTTGATAAATTTAAATAATTAGGGCTAAATTGTGAAAATTAAATTTTAGAGGACTTAAATGTGAAATAAATGAAATGTATGGATTTGTATGAGTGCTATAGAAATTGCCCTTAAGGTATTTATTCAAATTGTGTGTATTTTGTGTTTTAAGCAAATAGGACTAAATTGTAAAATGTGAAATAATAGGGGCAAAATGGTAATTTGCCCATTTATGTATTTTAGGACTAAATTGAGATGAAATGTACTTGAATAAGCTTATTTTAAATATGTTTAGATCAAGAAAAAGAAAACTGATTTAGATCGGGAAAAGCGAAGGTTATTGAATAGCTGGTCTTCGTCAGTTCATTGATATTTGAGGTAAGTCCTGTCTAAATATATCAAGGAATTATTTATGAACATATTAAATGATGATGTTCGATAAATTTGAGTACATGTTTATGTCATAGCCGAATGTATATAAGTAAATTAGATTGAATGCATAATTTAATAATGTGATATGAATGAGTATCTCGATATGAATTGTGGGTTTCACAATGACGTAATGATTCTATTTGTGTAATGTGAATAAGCTTAGTTGAATTGGATATGTGATAAATTATGAAATGTGTGTGGAATGATTGACTTCATTGATACTCGGGCTTTATGCCTACAGCAGGCTCGTCTTGGTGATATATTAGAGCTTCGTGCTCAGCAGTGCTTAGTGCTTGGTGACATATTCAGCTTTATGCCTAGCGTGCCTCGTCTTGCGGTGATATATTCGGGCTTCGTGCCTAGCGTGCTTAGTGCTTGGTGACATATTTGGGCTTCATGCCTAGCAGCTTAGTGCTTTGATGATATATTCTGCTTATTGCCTAGCGAGGCTAAATGCCGGTGTTTGAACTACGGACCTTGAGTCTAGCAAGTCTAATGCCAGTATGTGAGATTCGGGCAAATGCCTAGCAGGTTTTTATACCGGTGAGTTGAAATTCCAAGCTTAGATTGTGTACTAGTAAAGTCATGAAATGAATCAAGTGAGCCTAAGCATTTGAAAATGAATTTGTTAATTCGACTACAAGGTATGTGCTATTCATATTCATGTATTATACATATATATATGTGATGATGATAAGTAAATGAATTGATGAAGGAAATGTCATATACAATCGGTAGATGTAAATTGTGTATAAACTATGCCATGAGGAAATTGGTATATGAAAGCATAATGTGGTTAAAGGTAATTGTATAAGTATATTGATATGAATTATACAAATTGATCATGTATATTTGGCCTTATGCTTATGTTTACGTGACATTGGGATTACTCTAATGCTATGTATATGAATGTATGAAATGTCAATGGATATACATATATATATATATATATGTGTGTGTGTGTGTGTGAATATATTTCCTTTTATGTGAAATTACTAAGTGTAAAGTATATACTTATTGTATATATATATATATATATGTGATCCTATGGAAATATGTGTATGAAAAATATGAGTAGTTGGAAACAGTATTTAATCTATATGATGAGATTATAAATGGAGGTTTAAAGGTAAAATAGTGATGATGGTTAAGCTAAACGAACTTGTGATTATATAATTAAAGAGGTGATTTAGATGTACATGGCCCTTTACTTGTTCGAATAATTATGTGAACCTATTGAGTTTCATATGTGCATATTATGAATAGATCATAAAGAGAGGATGCTTTATATTTTGGGTAAAATGCTGAGTTGGTAAGTTGGATGTTAATGGCAAGGAAATGATAATCGTTATATTAAGTGAGGTAAAGGCATTCGGTTTTGGAGGACCTTCGAGTTAAGCTAATTTATTCAACGTTATTACTTGATTGTTTTTTTTTTAATGCTTGAATGTATAATTGGTATATTATGGTCGCTTAAGACTTACTAAGCTAAATTAGCTTACTCGTGTGTTCATCGCTCTATTTTATAGATTTTGATCAAGCTACGAGCTGGGGAAACGTCAATGAAGTCATTCACACTATCGACTCTTCTTTGGTACCTAAAATGCTTAGACTTTTGGTTCTTAAGGCATGTATAGGCTAGCTAAGTTTTTAATGATATTTTGTTAATGTATATAGCCATGCTAAAATGGCTAAATTATGGTTTTGTGGTCCTTAATGTTTTCACCATGGTATTTATACACCATAATATAGTATTTCATAGTGTAATTATGTTGTGCTAGTAGTATGGTTGATTTATATTATTTATGTCATGCATAGGATTAAGTATTTAACTCATCTTAGAAATACATCTTATAGCTTATTATATGAGGTAGATTTTATGTGACCGACCTAAATGTGAAGATAGTTGAGGAATATGGTTTTGATTGTGTATGGCTTGTTCTTAAGGTTAATATTAGATGTCTAAATAATTTTGGTCATTCTTATGTGTGCGATAATTAATATTTGGTTGAGGATAAGTTTTAGTTGTGTATCGTTAATAATGCCATGATAATGATCCTTTAGTCATGCATTAATTCGGTTTGTGAATATAGATAATGGACGTTTATCTAAAAGGTGGTTCGACCATAGTGGTTTAATTATATAAATAAATACTAATAATGGATTTGGTTGAATTAGTATGTGTTAACTATGCTATATTATGGTTATTTGTTATATTGAAATGGTTCAAATCATTGTGGTCGTATGCATATATTTGCATTAAAAGAAGAAGTTTTAAATTTTGAGATGATGATTGAATAAGTGTGTATATACATGTATGGTTAATATGCAATGTGGTTAATCTATCTTATATTATTGCGAATAGCATGTGAATTGTTATAATCAAGGAATGATTAAAGAAATAAGTTGGTATGGAATTCAGTAACTATGTTTAGATATGGTTTTGATTTTAGGAAAATATGCAAATGGTAAATTGGCCATTAAAGTTAGTTTGTTTATGTTTTATATCACTAATATCGTTTAAACGGGTGAAAGTTTAATAGTAAACTGTGGATCATTTGATGTTTAAATTTGTACTCGTACTGAGGTTTATAACAATATGGATTGATAGATGCTGAAGTATGGTTTGATTATGAAAGTTATATTCTTTTATTTAAAGACTTGATATTGTTAAAGTTTTAGATATTAAAGTGATTAGATTTTGAGTTATGAAATGTAAGGAATATCTGGGTGAACTGTATTATGTCTATTAATGCCTTATAACCCTAATCTGGCGACGGATACGGGTTAAGGGTGTTACAAATTGCACCTATCGAACAGTAGTATAGTTTAGGTAAGACCGGATTGTCGAACCCAAAAGAACTAAAAGTACTAATACTCACTTTCTTTCTATTATTTAGCCTAAATATGAAGTGATTGGTTGATTAAATTAAAAACTAACTAATTACTAAACTAAGACACAAAGACAAAATGAACAAATTGAAGAAATAACTTTTAGAAAAACTCAGTTGATTATGACGATACCCTTACGAAGAATCCACCTAAACTTCACTTGTTATCTAACACTAAACCAGACGATTTATTCACTTAGCTTGATCCGTAGGACTCTCTAATTTATATTAAACCCTCTCTCGAGTTTGATTAACAAAATCTCTTTCTAATTAAAACCCCTAGAATCGCAATAACTCGATCTATGGGCTCCTATATTAGGTTTCACCCTAATCCGGCAAAATCTCGTCACCCTATCTCTAGGCGCACGATCAACTCCGCTTAATTATGATAGATCTACTCTTAAGTAGGGACTTTTGCTCCACCACCTAAGCACATCACACTGGAATTAATATCCCGGAAATATTAACACAATAATTAAGCACACATAATTAAGAAAAAACTAAATCATATAGCTCAGAAAACAATAACAAGATTCATTTAGGTTTCATCCCCTTCAGGTATCTGAAGGGTTTAGTTCATAATGATAAAATAAAACATCTCAAGAGAAAAGATAAAACAAAACATAAGAAATCTATAAAACCCCCTAAAGGAATTGAAGGAGAGATCCGCCGTCTTGAGTAGAATTTCAGCTTCTTGAGATGGTTCAACTGGCTATCTTCGAGTGATTCCCACAAATCTAGCCTTCTGGCTTAGCTCCTTGGCCTAGCTGACTGCCTAACTGACCGCCCCCTTTTAGGTTACACTTAGGGTCTTTATATAGTCTCTTGGAATGTGATTCTTTCTCCCTAAGTATCCTTTTCCGAGTGAAATTCTTCTTTTCCATGACAGGGGCACGACCATGGCACACGCGTGTAAATCGACTTCAGGTCGTGTTCAAGTCTGTTGATAGAGGCACGGTCATGTGAATCATGGTTAGGTCATGTTCTAGTTAATTTTTGAGGCACGACCGTATGGCTTGAAGTCCGGCCGTGTCGATTTCCACTTTGGCCCAAATTGGCTCGTTTTAAGCCCGTTTCTTGTTCTTTTCGTCCTCGGGTGCTTTCTTGAGTATAAACATGAAAAGAAAGGATTAAGAGCACCTTTTTACATAAATCAAGGGCTAAATCATCCAAAAACATGCTAAATGTGGGATTAAAATATGTTACTTTTACGGTTTATCACTTTGCGACCAAAACGAAAAACTTTCTTCCAAGACGATACTTTCAGATATACTTTATCGCCAATTTGAAATTTAATATCTTTACATTTCAAATATGCATACGATTTCTTTCGATCTAAAGCTACTTTCAAACTGTTATGGATTACTTTCACTTTTTCTTTAGTTTCTTGAATCAAATCAATCCCATGAATCTTTCTCACTGAGCTCGGTCTAATACAAAGGAGTTCAGCATTTACGACCATACAAAGCTTTATACGGTGCCATCTTTTTGCTCAACTGATAGTTATTATTATACGCGAACTCAACCAACGGTAAATATTTCTCCTAGTTGCCTTCGAATTGAAACACACAAAATGAAGCATACCCTCGAGTATCTTAATTACTCAGCTCGGACTAACCATCGGTCTATGGATGAAATGCAGTACTGAAATGTAATCGCGTACCTAGAGCTTCCTGTAGCTTGCTCCAAAATTGTGATGTAAATCGCCGATCTCTATCCAAAATAATAGAAATTAGCACCCGTGTAACCTAACAATCTCATAAACATAAAGCTCAGCTAGTCTCTCAAGAGAATAGTCTATACGTACTAGAATAAAATGTGCAGACTTCGTCAGACGATCAACAACAACCGAATGGCATTTTTCTTCCTCGGAGACAAGGGTAAACCCGATACAAATCCATCGTAACACATTCCCATTTCCATTCCGGTATCATCACTGGCTGTAACAAACCAGAACGTACTTGATGTTTAGCTTTAACTTGCTGGCATACTAAACATCTCAATACTCGACCACCAGTACATCTATTTCAAATCACTGTACATTTTAGTGCTACCTAGATAAACGGACAAACTACCACCATGGGCTTCATGGAAAATTTTCTGAATTAACTCTGGATTCCTCAGTACACAAATTCTGTCTCTACAGAGTAAATAATTATCGGACCCAATCTGAAAATATGAATCAGGAGTCGATTCACACAATCTTCGTTTAGCCATTAGCACATCATTGCATTTCTAAGCCTCACAAATCTGTCGTAAAAACATCGATATAGCTTTTAACTCAGCTAAAATTGAACCATCATCAAATATCATCAATCGCGTATTCAATGTTCGCAAAGCAAATAGAGACTTTCTACTTAGAGCATCTGCAACTACATTCTCTCTACATAGATGATGATTAATAATCAAATCATAGTCTTTCAATAGCTCGAGCCATCTACGCTGTCTCAAATTCAAATCTTTCTATGACATTAAATACTTCAAGCTCTTGTGATCTGTACAAATATGAAATTTTTCATCGTATAAATGGTGTTGCCAAATCATCTATGCAAACATAATAACTGCCAATTCTAAATCACGTGACGGGTAATTCTTTTCAAGCGGCTTTAACTATCTGGAAGCATAAGCTACCAATTTGACTTCTTGCATTAGAACACAGCCTAAACCATTTAAAGATGCATCACCAAAATTACAAATTCTTTACCCGATTCAAGCTGAACTAACATTGGTGCCTCGGTCAATAGTGCTTTCAATTGATTGAAACTTTGATGGCATCTCTCAGACCACTCGAACTTCACATCTTTTTGTAGAAGTCTTATCATTGGTGTAGCAATCATAGAGAACCCCTTGACAAATCTTCTGTAATAACAGACTAAACCCAGAAAGCTTCGAACTTCGGATACGTTTCTCGGAGGTTTCCAATCAACAACCGCTAAAATTTTTCTCAGATCAAATCTAATGCCTTTGGCTGATACGATATATCCCAGAAAACTAACTTCCCGAAGCCAAAATTCTCATTTACTGAATTTGTCAAACAAATGCTTTTCCTGCAGGGTTTGTAACACAATTCTCAGATGCTCAGCATGCTCAGACTTATCTCGTAAGTAAATCAAAATGTCATTGATAAACACTACAACAAAATGATTTAAATATGGTCTGAAAATATTATTCATTAAATCTATAAATACCGTAGGTGCATTTGTTAAACCAAACGACATCACCAAAAATTCATAGTGCCAGTACCTGGTCCTAAATGCGTTTTCGGCACATCCGAATCTTTAACTCGCAGCTAATAATAAGCAGAGCATAGATCAATCTTCGAGAATACCATTGCACCTTTCAACTGATCAAATAAATCATCAATTCACGGAATGGATACTTATTTTTTATCATATCTTTGTAGAGCTAAAGATAATCGATACACAATCTCATTGATTCGTCTTTTTTTATTAACAAACAAAATCGGTGCACCCCAAGTTGAGAAACTACGTCGAGTGAAACCTCTATCTGTCAACTCTTACATGTAACACCCCTCACCCATATTCAATGCCAGAATATGGTTACGAGGCGTTACTAGACTTACAACACACATAATCATACAATTCAAACCATAAATCCTCAACCAATTAAAATCCATTCAAATACACTTACATTGTCCCTAATAGGAGCCTATAAGGCCCTAAACATGCATTGGGAGTGGTTCGGGACTAAACCGATAACTTTGGAAACTTTTGAACATTTATAATTTTTTTCAAAAACAGGGGACACACGCCTGTGTGTCTCACACGGCCAATAGACACGCCGTGTCACAGGCCGTGTGGACATTCGAAATGGGATCACATGGCCGTGTCCCAGCCCATGTCCAACCCCGTGTAACTCTCTGACTTAGGTCACATTGCCAACACACACGCCCGTTTGCCTAGCCCGTGTGCCCTGTAAATGGCCGTTCATGCCCGTGTACCAAATCGTGTGTTAGGCTGTGCCAAACCTATAAGGTATACTGACTTATGCCACACGGCCAGGTCAAATGCCTATGTGTGAGGCCCTATGGAGCATACTGACTTGATTTTAATATCAACACCAGAGGACACATGGCCGTGTAACATAACTGTGTGTCACACACGCTCGTGTCTCTACCCGTGTGGACAAAAATATGCTATTTACCAAGCCATTTTGCCACCCAAATCTTCAAATACCTACATTAACCCAATTGGCACAAAACATGGCACATATAGACATTTAACTACTCTCAATCAAGTATCATTTATACATCTCTATTCCAACTAACATGCTTATAATCTCATGTTTTCCTCATTCAAAGCTTATCAATTATACCTTTTCCAAACATACATTATGTAACATCCCCAAACCCGGCCCACGAGTCTTGATCGGATCTGGTTATGTCACTACGGAAAAATGTTGAAAATCTTTGTCTTTAGAATAAAACTTGAAAATTTTGTTTATTTTCGGGAAGTAATTCCGTTAAAAATTATTAAATAATAAGCTTGGTTTGAATTAAAACTTTATTATATTTCATTAAAAGATAAATCATTTGTAAAAATATTTCTAAGTACGATATAAATTCATCATCCATAAAAGAGTACTTTAAACAAAAGTGGCCCTCATTACAACCAATATTACACAAAACACTTAGTATTAAAATTGCTTAAAAATAATTAAATTAATCTCCTTCTGCATGGGCCACCTTGCATCCTCTCCGACCCGGTCCGGTCAACAAGTCACCTGCGATGTTGGATAAATAATTGGGTGAGTCACACGGACTCAGTGTGTAATTAAAACCATCGAAATCCACCCACATGCTAGCCACATAACATCCCAATTATCAAATGCAACATGTAAATATAATCATTTAGACATTACCATAACTGGCTTGGCCCACAATCAAATCATATTCAAGCACCGGCTAGGCCCTTTCTCATCATCCATCGATCACCTGGGTTGGCCCATTTCCACGTATGTTCTCAAAACATACCAATCCACATGTCATATTGGGCTTGGCCCATTTCCATATCATTTCATGACGAACGATGCAACATGAAACCCAACCCAATCCTAAGGTCCAACCGCTACACACCCCTTAACCACCTACCACACACCGGGGACTATCGAGTCACCCTCTCCTTTTCCCTCCAAAAGGCAACTAATGCCATCCACGATGTAGCGTATAGCTAACATCAAACCACGATGGAGCACACACGCAATCCATCAAGCCACGATATGTCATAAAGCCGATATCAATCAAGGTAACCACGCGAACTAAATCAAGAAGATCCACAACGCGACCTCGATCGGCGCCAATCCACGATGTAGCACAAAGTCGACATCAACCACGCATCAAGTACACCCGCACCTTCTTTCAAAACCCACCCATGCACATGTAACATAATATGATGTTGAAATGATGCATGTACATGATATTCACAAATATAGGCATGCTCACATAGTTAAAATCAATTATCACATATTAGCCAATTTGCTACTAACACGGTCGTCATCATTCCCTTTGAGGGTATCCATTACACATATGGCAATCGCATTCATTAGTAAACATATAGCACAACAAATCTCTAAATAATGGTCTAACTACACACCTTATAACCTCAAGCTTTAAACCTCGATCCCGACGCTATCGCTAGCGAGACTACCGTTATCCGCCTATCGTTTTTCAACTGACGCCCACACCCGGTGGCCAATCACGAACAACCTAAACCGACCTCTTCTTAAACTTGAACAGGGACTTTCCTTGCTCACCTTGACCGGTATTCGCATCCATAACGATATCTAATCAAAACTTGGTTAATACTGATCTTAAACGAATAATCATAAACTACTCATCCTTACCGGCAGAGTCTTGAAACCCAAAGCTCCTTAATCACCGCTAAAACTCCTAAATGGTCAAGGTTAGAATCGGTTACCACGAATGCCAAATATGGTTTATAACAAAAATCCATGAAAAGAGGACCCTTTGGCTAATAGCACCTAACCCTTACCTTGAGTAACCGAATCAACGAAATTAAGTGTGCTCCTCGTTGGCTACAATAGAAAAACACATCATCATGGCCCTACAGATCATATTTACCACCAAAGGAATCAAGGCCTAGATTCTGATTCGTAACTTTATGGAAAAGAATCCCGAAATGTACTAAAGAGAACACTTACCCTTAAAACCGAATGGAGATGAACCAAGGAGATCACCTTTGTTGATATTCGCCACCACACTAGGCTATCAAAAGGAGATTTCACCAAAGTTGAGAGGAGATTCGCTAAAATAAATAAAGAAAAGAAAAGGAGAAAAGGCTATGGATATTCGAGCTTAGGCTAATGAGAAAACAAAAAGAGTTAAGAGGTTTGACAATGGTGTTGAACACTAAAGAAATCTTGCCTACGCAAAATAATTGGGAAAAGAAGAGAACCCTCTTGCTCCAAATTTTGCAAGAACACCGAGAAGAACAAATAAATTTTGGCACAAGCAATAAAAAGGAGAAAAAAATGAAAAGGGTGTTTCCTATTTATAAAAATTCTACCACCTACCCACGTGAAGAATCCATCCTTTATTATCACCTACTAATTCAAATTAAATTTGAATTAGCCAACCCCACATTTACCCATATCCTATATTATCTAAAAAAAAAAATAAAGCAAGAACAATTTCTTCTATCCACCAATTTTAAACTAAATCAAATACTCCTACAATTATCCCACTTATCCAATAAAATAAAATAAAATAAATAATAATTATCCTACAATAAAAAACAAATACTAGATAAAATTTGACACTAATCCTACCTAGCCATCTAACACTTATCACCATCGACTAACAAGAGTTACACCTCAAATGCAACACCCATGTGTCAGTCCACCCTCACACATTCGGCAACAAAAAAAACAAATCCACCTACAACCCCTGTGATTCAACACGGGACTGGGAAAGCCAACGACCAACTAGCGCCCAGCCATTCGCCACCTTGCATTCCTTGACATAAAGCCCCACTATTTTATTTTAAATCCAACCTACTTCACCCATCACCAAACAACAAAAATAAAACTCCATAATGCAGCTCAGTGCCCTCAAACCGCGACCTCCTCCCTCCAATACCTAAGTAGCGCCTAAGAGCCACTCGCTAATTGGACTTTCATGTCCATCAACTTGACATTTATTTTAAGGCCTACTTAGCCCGGTCCCTTGACCTTAAAATAAAACAAAGTTGTTGCCCAAAGAACTCGAACCCTTGCTCCCTTAGGCGCCACCTTCCAAAGCCCCAAGCAACAGATAACCACTTTGCCAATGCCTTTCATGTGCCTTAACCTTCCAAATAAATTTCTTAAGCCTCTAAAGCCCACTCCATTTCTTAACCCTAAAATTAAAACTTTTCCTAAGCCTTCCCTTTTACCCGAGCATTCTTAAAACCTCTAAAACACCTCCAAACACACCCAAAAACCTACTAACACCGAATTATACTTAAATTACCTAGCCCTAAACCAGGTGTTACAATTCTACCCTCCTTAAAATAATTTCGTCCTCGAAATTACTTATTACCGAATAATCGTAATCGCTATTCTACTTCTCCACAAGACTCGATCTTAGTCTATCATACTCCCTATTACGGTCTTTAAGTTCTCTCTCAAGATCCAGATCATACAAGAAAGAGCTAACTTACAAACAAGGAAAGCAATTAAAGAATATTCCAAAACAAAGGAGCTTACCCGATATCACATCTTGGTTGACTCGACCACAACCATTCCTTCCATGACTTGAACCACGACCCTCGTCGCCGAGGACAATTCTTAACTAGATGTGCCTTAGATCCACACCGAAAGCATTCTTTACTATTTTCCCAACACTCTCCGTGTGAGGTCTTCCACACCGAAAGCACAAGGACGATTCCGATCCTTTGGTACAAGTGCACTTACTGTGGTTCTCGGTCCTTGGTCTTTTCTCGGCATTACCAAACGATCTCGATGGTCCAACATTTCTCTTATTCTCGCTCCTATTCTTCTCTCGGTTTTCCCTTATAGTCTTCTTAACCTCTTCAAAGAATCCGAGCTTTCTCCACTAAAATGGCAAAGTCTCTTCTCTCATGTGAGCGATCAACTCCGCAACTCATCTCGTAGCCCATCTTCAAATCGAACACTCCTTTCGAATCGTGAGCTACGATTCCTTTGGCATACCGACTTAGTCGCACAAACTCGACTTCATATTCCGCTACCGACTTATTCCCTTGCACTAGATTTAGAAACGCTTTCCTTTGCAGTCTAAATAACTGGCTCCTACATACTTCCCTTCAAACTTGGCTTTAAAGAAATCCCAATCCAATAATCCGCGGTACACCTTGTTTGATGGTGAGCCACCAACGATAAGCTTCGTGCCAAGTAAAGAAACTCCTTGACTTTTCTTCATTGGTGCGACCAAATCATCCATGATTCTTTCGACCGCTTCTAGCCAATACTCCGCCACGTTAGGAGCTACTCCCGACACTCCTCTAAAGATCTCGGCCCGCTCGATCTAAGCCTTTCCGATACCGACTTTTGAGTTCCATTTCTCTACTAACTCCCCGCTACTCGCTCTAGCACTCGTAACATGGCCCGCGATCATCGCATCATCTTCTCCTATTCGATCTTGCTCTCTACGTCTCATCAAAGACTTCACTTTTCGACCCATGGCTGCACCCTATTGGTTCCGATGTCGCCATTCTACCTCATCTGCGCCCTCTAGAACTCATCCCTATCGTCTCGATTTAATCTGATTTAAGAAGTTTTATGCATTAGTAATCGCTCCACTATTTAATCATGAGCATATTTTATGAATGAAAGATTTTAGAAGTAGTTCTTTCGATCACACAAAGTTTGATTCGAGTTTACTACTCTAGTTCAAGAATCACATTCACACACATCCATTCATTAACAAGAACACATTCCTTCCTCAAGAAGGCACATTCAGTGGTATCTACCACACACATTCACTATTCGGACATTTCTGCCCGTTTCTACCCCAGGGGTATTTCCGTCATTTTCCTACAGGGACATTTTCGTAATAAACCAAAAAATTTTAAAACTTTAATAAACCAGGACATTTTGAAATTTCCACAACTAGAGGGTATTTCTAAAAAAATTTGTCAAATTAGAGATACAGCAGAATTTTGGAAACCAGGGGTATTTTGGTAATTTTGTCAACCAGGGTAATTTTGTAAATTTCAAGAGTCGGGGTGTTATTTTGAAATACAAAAATTGGGTACTTTTGCAAAGTGAGAGAATTTTATTAAAATTGGGATTAACTCAGAAATTTTGAAAGTCGTGGCATTTTAGTAATTTTCAACATGTGGGTATTTTAGTAAATTTTCCCAAATCGGGGTATATTGATATTTTGAAAACTAGAGATTTTAATATTTTGCAAAGTAAAAATCATTTTAACAAAAGTTGAGGGTATGTGGTAATTTTATAATACAGGGGCATTTTTGTAATTTTGCCGCTAGGGGCATTTTGGTAATTTTGGGTAAATCGAGAAAAACACTTTTTTTTTTCAAAACCAGATTTAGGGTTTACAAACCAAAAAGGGTAAATTTGAAAATTTTAAAACCAAGAATTTTAAAACAGCAAGGCTAATCCCTTTCGGGTTTTAATAATTGGTTCAGCCTGTGAACAAGTCCTCTTGGTTAAGGTGAACCATAGCTACGCACTGTAGGATTCAAGTGAGAGGAGGTGAGTCACATGACCGCTTAAATACCAAGCTCCCACTAAATACCACTCCTAGACATGCTTTACAAAGTTGCCACACCTTAACACGGCGACTTACTTTACAGTTTGTTTAGTAACCTTAAGTCTTATGCACATGTTTGAGTAGACTAGCCTTAGAGTTCAACCGATCCTAATTCCCTAATCATGAGCCCAACAAAGCCCATAATAGTTCATATAACAAATTACTTCACAAGTTTGAAGTACTTACAGTGGACTCGGCCGAGGTACAGTGCCATGCCGAATAACTTTGAGAAAACCCATATTTTGAAAAGCCCATTTTGAAAATGTTTTGGGCCCAAAACCCTCAAAGTCGAGTTTTGAACCTGCTCGATACCAATCAGTAACATCCCCAAACCCGGCCCACGAGTCTTGATCAAATCTGGTTATGTCACTACGAAAAAATGTTGAAAATCTTTGTCTTTAGAATAAAACTTGAAAATTTTGTTTATTTTCAGGAAGTAATTCCGTTAAAATTATTAAATAATAAGCTTGGTTTGAATTAAAACTTTATTATATTTCATTAAAAGATAAATCATTTGTAAAAATATTTCTAAGTACGATATAAATTCTGTCATCCATAAAAAGAGTACTTTAAACAAAAGTGGCCCTCATTACAACCAATATTAAACAAAACACTTAGTATTAAAATTGCTTAAAAATAATTAAATTAATCTCCTTCGGCATGGGCCACCTTGCATCCTCTCCGACCCGGTCCGGTCAACAAGTCACCTGCGATGTTGGATAAATAATTGGGTGAGTCACACGGACTCAGTGTGTAATTAAAACCATCGAAATCCACCCACATGCTAGCCACATAACATCCCAATTATCAAATGCAACATGTAAATATAATCATTTAGACATTACCATAACTGGCTTGGCCCACAATCAAATCATATTCAAGCACCGGCTAAGCCCTTTTCTCATCATCCATCGATCACCGGGCTTGGCCCATTTCCACGATGTTCTCAAAACATACCAATCCACATGTCATATTGGGCTTGGCCCATTTCCATATCATTTCATGACGAACGATGCAACATGAAACCCAACCCAATCCTAAGGTCCAACCGCTACACACCCCTTAACCATTTACCACACACCGGGGACTATCGAGTCACCTCTCCTTTTCCCTCCAAAAGGCAACCAATGCCATCCACGATGTAGCGATAGCTAACATCAAACCACGATGGAGCACACAAGAATCCATCAAGCCACGATATGGCATAAAGCCGATATCAATCAAGGTAACCACGCGAACTAAATCGCAAAGATCCACAACGCGACCTTAGTCAAGACTAATCCACGATGTAGCACAAAGTCGACATCAACCACGCATCAAGTACACCCGCACCTTCTTTCAAAACCCACCCATGCACATGTAACATAATATGATGTGAAATGATGCATGTACATGATATTCACAAATATAGGCATGCTCACATAGTTAAAATCAATTATCACATATTAGCCAATTTGCTACTAACACGGTCGTCATCATTCCCTTTTAGGGTATCCATTACACATATGGCAATCGCATTCATTAGTAAACATATAGCACAACAAATCCTTAAACAATGGTCTAACTACACACCTTATAACCTCAAGCTCTAAACCTCGATCCCGACGCTATCGCTAGCGAGACTACAGATTATCGCCTATCATTTTTCGCTACACGCCCACACCGGTGGCCAATCACGAACAAATTAAACTGACCTCTTCTTAAACTTGAATGTGGACTTTCCTTGCTCACCTTGACCGGTATTCGCATCCATAACGATATCTAATCAAAACTTGGTTAATACAGATCTTAAACGAATAATCATAAACTACTCATCCTTACCGACAGAGTCTTGAAATCCCGAAAGCTCCTTAATCACCGCTAAAACTCCTAAATGGTCAAGGTTAGAATCGGTTACCACGAATGCCAAATATGGTTTATAACAAAATCCATGAAAAGAGGACCCTTAATGAATGGCACCTAACCTTACCTTGAGTAGTCGAATCAACGAGCGACCCTAAGTGCTCCTTGCGTTGGCTACAATAGAAAAACACATCATCATGGCCCTACAGATCATATGGCCCACCAAAGGAATCAAGGCCTAGATTCCCGATTCGCAACTTTATGGAAAAGAATCCTCAAATGTACTAAAGAGAACACTTACCGTTAAAACCGAATGGAGATGAACCAAGGAGATCACCTTTGTTGATATTCTACCACCACACTAGGCTATCAAAAGGAGATTTCACCGGTGAGAGGAGATTCGCTAAAATAAATAAAAAAAAAGAAAAGGAGAAAAGGCTATGGATATTCGGCTTAGGCTAACAGAAAACAAAAAGAGTTAAGAGGTTTCGGCAATGGTGTTGAACACTAAAGAAATCTTGGCCTACGCAAAATAATTGGGAAAAGAAGAGAACCCCTCTTGCTCCAAATTTTGCAAGAACACCGAGAAGAACAAATAAATTTTGGCACAAGCAATAAAAGGAGAAAAAATATGAAAAGGGTGTTTCCCTATTTATAAAAATTCTACCACCTACCCACGTGAAGAATCCATCCTTTATTATCACCTACTAATTCAAATTAAATTTGAATTAGCCAACCCCCACATTTACCCATATCCTATATTATCTAAAAAATAAATAAATAAAGCAACAACAATTTCTTCTATCCACCAATTTTAAACTAAATCAAATACTCCTACAATTATCCCACTTATCCAATAAAATAAAATAAAATAAATAATAATTATCCTACAATAAAAAACAAATACTAGATAAAATTTGACACTAATACTACCTAGCCATCTAACACTTATCACCATCGACTAACAAGAGTTACACCTCAAATGCAACACCCATGTGCCGTCCACCCTCACACCATCAACAACAAAAAAAAAACAAATCCACCTCATTTGAGATTGAACACGGGACCTGGGGAAAGCTGACAACCAACTAGCGCCCCAGCCATTCGCCACCTTGCATTCCTTGACATAAAGAACCACTATTTTATTTTAAATCCAACCTACTTCAGCCCATCACCAAACAACAAAATAAAATCCATAATGCAGCTCCGTGCCCTCAAACCGCGACCTCCCTCCCTCCGGTGCCTAAGTAGCGCCTAAGAGCCACTCGCTAATTGGACTTTCATGTCCATCAACTTGACATTTATTTTAAGGCCTACTTAGCCCAGTCCCTTGACTCAAAAATAAAACAAAGTTGTCGCCCCAAAGAATCGAACCCTGCTCCCTTAGGCGCCACCTTCCAAAGCCCCCAAGCAAGAGATAACCACTTTGCCAATACCTTTCATGTGCCTTAACCTTCCAAATAAATTTCTTAAGCCCTCTAAAGCCCACTCCATTTCTTAACCCTAAAATTAAAACTTTTCCTAAGCCTTCCCTTTACCCGAGCATTCTTAAAACCTCTAAAACACCTCCAAACACACCCAAAACCTACCAACACCGAATTATACTTAAATTACCTAGCCCCTAAACCAGGGTGTTACACATTACCATGTACCATTCCACAAGCACATAGCTTCTCAATTATCAACCATTTGACATCTATAATACCAACTATTAATAGCATTTCAAAATCAACATCAATCACATAACATAAGCCATATGCACATTTATATATATACATAACCAAACTAACCAAGTTAAGCCAAATCTCATGGCTATATATATACAAACCAAAACATAACCATTCACAAGCCATCTCAAATGGCAAAACTCACTACCAAAATACATATCAAAATGACCATAATCCTATGCATGCCATATGACCAAACCATAAGCTCAAAAGTACCAAAGTGATGGTTGGATAGTGTGACGATGCCTCTAACGATCCCCAACTGAGCTAGCTTTGAAATCACTATAAAACATAGAAAAATAAACAAAGTAAGCTTTATAGCTTAGTAAGCTTGTATGAAATAAACTCAACTAATCATAAATAAAAAAATTGTCAATTTGAACATATTAACATGTAATTCATGATAACTAACAAACCTTTCACATGCTTAATCATATGCTTATATGCAAACTTCATAACTTCTTCGATTTAAAGCTCAGACTATCCATGTACCTACCTGCACCAATCCTTAACGAGCTCATACCTATTTGATAAACCATAATTTATACATATTTGACCCTATGCTTGGCTTATTTTTGGATGAATTTTCATTAGATTTAATGAACTTTAATTTCATGTTTTACACTCATGAGAGCTTAAATAGTCGAAAACAACGATAAAAGGGCCAAAAAAGGACAAAATAGGCCTACCTCAAAAATCAACACGACCTAGACTATAGCACACGAGAAGATCACACGATCGTGTGTGATGAGCAGAATCATGCATGGCCTAAGTTGTAGATAACATGGGCGTCTGTGGTTAGCAGAATCAAGCACAGCCTAAGCTATTGAACACAGCGTGTCCCTGGCAAACCCAAGTCTAATTCTATTCGGAAAAGACCACTTGTGGGTCAAGAAAGGTGTTCCAAAGCGTATATAAACACCCTAGGGGAAGATCTAAGGAGACACACAGGGGAATAGAAAGTAAAAAAATACTCGACAGTCATTGGGAGCTAGCTTGGAAGAAGGATCTCCATCAAGACTGAAGATCTCCTATCAATTTCTCTTGAAGTTTTTGGGTTTTCTTATGTTTTTTAGTTTACCTTATTTTAAGATGTTTTCCTCTATTAGTATGAACTAAATCCCTTCAATACCTAAGGGGATGAAACCCAAGATGGATCTTATTACTATTTGATTTATAAGATAAATACTGGTTCTTATTCTTAATTGTGAGTTCTTATTCTTGTTTTAATAATTCAAGTTATTGATTCAAGTCGAATGTGCTTATGTAGAGGAGAAAAAGTCCCTGTTTAAGAGTAGATCAACACAATTAAGCGGAGTTGAATGCAATCCTAGATATAGGACGACGTAAATCTGCTGGAGTAGAGTCAAATCTAATAAGCGAATCCATAGATCGAGTTAATTCGACAATAGGGGTTTTAATTAGAAAGAGATTTCAATTAATCAACCTAGAGTTAGTTGTTTTTAGTATTGAAAGAGATATTAACATAAATTAGGGATTTCTACGGATTAAGTCAAGTGAATAAATCGTATGAATCAAAAGTAATAAGTGAAGTCTAGGTGGATTCTTCCTTGGGTATTTCCTCTCATAAAGTTGTCTAAAAATTATTTTCCCAATTCATTCTCTGTCGTGCTTTTAATTAATTCTAGTTTAAAAGAAACCACTTTAATTCTTAGGCTAGATAATAAGAAGATAGTAATTACTAGTACTCTTGGTCCTTGTGGATATGATATTTCTGGTCTTACCATAACTATACTATTAAACGATAGGTGCGCTTGCCTTTATTGTGATCGTAGTTAGTTAGAGACACATCACTATTTGGAATACTATCGAATACTCAAAATCTCACACACTAAGTGCCAATACATAGCCGAAACTATTTTAATCTTGCATACTAAGTGACATACATAGCTGAAGCTATCTCGATCTCGCACACTAAGTGTCATACATAGTCGAAGTTATCTCAATCTCGCACACTAAGTGCCATACATAGCCGAATCGTTGAAAAACATAAATGTAGTCTCATGTACATAATTTATGCAATATCAAAGCATTTAAAGTATGATTATAACAATGTTTATTACATACGAACTTACCTCAGATGCTAAAACGGCAAAACAAGTCAACTATCTCGCAACTTTGTTCTTTCCCCGATCTAAGTCTATATTTTGCCTTTCTTGAACTAAATATAGTCAAATTCATCTTATTTAATTGCCTCACTATTCAATTTAGTCCAAAATACACTTTATATCACATTTACACTTTTACCCCTAGAATTTCACAACTTTTACAAATTAGTCCTTATTTTGTAAAATCACAAATTCATGACATTCAAACATAACCCAAGCTAGCTAAAATTCAATTAGGTCCCTAGCAATCCATATTTCTTATTTATTTCACATTTTAACCACTAAATTTACACATTTCACAATTTAGCCCCTAATTTGCATTTTCTCTAAAAATCACTTAACATAACTTGTATATCTATCAACAAGCATTTAATATCTATAATCAAACATCAAAATTGTAACGCCCCAAAAATGTAGGGTTTGTAATTTTGCATGATTTGGCTTAAATTCCATATGTGTTTCAATGGCTAAGTATTTAAGTGTATCTGAGGGTTTTTGGGAAGCCTGGGTTCGAGTTTGGGCCTTGGAAAATTTTTAGTTTTTGCTCTTAAGTGGAATTGGCTGTTAGTAGTAGGAATTATGTATAAATGTGTGTGATTTTGTGTTACAAAAAGAGCTTGTCACTTGATGGTTGTGGCATCACTAAGGTGGCAAGGGGAGTTGGGGTTCGAATCCAATGGCGGCAAATAAGAGAATTTTATTTTATGACTTGGTGGTGTGAGAGGTAGAGTTTGAATCAAACTCTACAGAGGAGGTTGGAGACTTGGTCAACAGATTTAAATTGGAGGCTGGGAGCAATTCAAAGAGGAATCAGTGGAGAGGTTGAAGGAGTTGGGGTGTGTAGGAGTCTTAGCCGAATTTGGGAAAGGATGAGTAAGGGAATTTCGGCTAAGGGGTGTCATTTGAGCATTTCGACAGCTTTGTGTAAGGAGAAAATTGAAAACCCTCTCTGCAAATTTTGGGATTTGTTTCTTTTGTGGCATCTCGTGAAACCTTTTTACCATTTGGGTCTTTTTCCCTTTCCATCTTTATTCTCAATTACTGCCCATTCTTTGTCAAAACTTAAGTGTCAGTCACTGAATTCTCCCTCGAAGTTCTTCTCTTTTGTTATCCCTTTTTGCCGACTCAGTATTCCTCTTTTCTTCTTAACTTAATTCCTTCTCTGCTGAATCCATTTCCTTTCTCTTTGTTCTTCTTGTGTTGACCGAACCTGTGGTGGCCTAAACACCTTCTCTTCTTCATTCCTAACCATTTCTAAATCTCTTCAATCTTGTGGTAAGTGGATACTCTAGCCGAATCTTGGCTGGCTTCTTTTTCTATGCACGGTTTGGTATGTCTCGAGTGTCAAATGTCTATTTTGTTTTTCTTTGTTGTCGTGGTGATATGTTTAGCTAACACCTTCTTTTCATTCAACGTTGTTAGGGACTCATTTTCCTTAACCAAGGAGTAGGCCGATTACTTTTCCCTTGCAAGAGATCTCTTGACTTGTGGTAAGTAGTGTTAGTGTGATTACAACGTTTTCAATATTATGGTGATGGTTTAACAAGGGTTTGAGACTAATTGATAGGGTTGTTGTATCATAGGTGTTTAATATTGGAAGCGCTTCAAAATAAAACTCTTAACCGGTGTGTAATCGTACACCCAATGCTGTTTCTGTAAAAACGATGGATGAAGGTGTGTATTCACACCCTTGATTAATTGTGAAATGGCAAAAGTCGAAAAGCCAAAAAGTCAAAACTTCGGCATCTGAGAGCTCTCAAGCGTGCAAACACTCATATGGATAAATCGAGCCACAATCGTTGGCAATAGACCGTTGAGACAGCTACGAACATTCTCATGGGCATAGGTCGTAATGGGCCTCGTTAGGCCGAGATGGCCCATGTGGGCTCTACATGGGTAAAATCCACGGTAAGCGGATATTAATGGATTAAGCAGCGAGATTCGCATAGCCGTGACAAAAATTGGGTTGAATGGGCCGCACGAGCGTGTGAGGCCACTTAGGTCGAATAGTGGGCTTTGGGCCCAATTACACCATTTTGGCTTGATAAGTTATTTGAGCCGTTTGAAACGATGGTAGGCCTAAGGTAAGGTCATAAAATTACCGAAATACCCTCAAGGGTTAAATTATCAAAATGCCCTCGAAGGGTAAAATTACCAA
Source organism: Gossypium rotundifolium (assembly GCA_025506655.1). Lineage (NCBI taxonomy): Eukaryota > Viridiplantae > Streptophyta > Magnoliopsida > Malvales > Malvaceae > Gossypium > Gossypium rotundifolium. Next base: position 135,678,476 of record CP106729.1, on the reverse strand, counting down.
AATACCCTCGAAGGGTAAAATTACCAAAATACCCTCAAAGGGTAAAATTATAGAAATACCCCTGAGGGGTGAAATTATCGTTTTACCCATAATGGACAAAATGACCATTATACCTCTAGTGGTAGTTTAAGTGATATATGATATTTATATGACTGATTATGATTAAAACATACTACATACACATATTATCTATGACATGACATTCTGCATTAGGGTTGTGATTCAAATTTGGAGGAAGTACTGTACTGGTGGCTCTGCCACATTTTTACCATTTTAGAGGCTTTGCCACATATTTTGATTTTAGTGGCTTGGCCACTTTTACTATTATTAGCAGCTTTGTTGCGTTGTTGCAATATGGGTGTGATGGCTGGGTGGGAAGACTTAGTCTCCACATGGTGTGTTGGTTGGTACGGGTGGTGTGTTGGCTAGATCGGGTTGGGTTGCATCACTGATCTGCACTGTTATTTACGTTGGGCTTAGACCCACTCTGTTATTGTATAAGGCTAAAGCCCAGACTGTACTGTTACTGAATAGGGCTTAGGCCTAGACTATTACTGCTTGATGGGGGATTACACATTGAGTTCTTGTAACTCACTATTTTCTTTTAACTGTACAGGTAATCCCCAGTCTTAGAGGATTTGGAGCTGTGAGGGACTCAGAGGTGGCCACATGTTCGCAAGTTTTTCGGTTTATACATAGTTTCCTTTAAGCTATTTACTTTGGGAAAATATTTATGTAAAAGGCCATTTGAGATTTTTAACTTTTATTTGGTTTTAACTTTTTGTGTTAACCTGTTAGATTAGGAAACACGGGTTTTTCAAAAATAATAATTGGTTTTGAAGAAAATCACGCATTTTCAAATTCTAAAGTTTTCAATTGGAAAAGCTTTCGCGATTTTCAATCCTTTTTAATAAACTTGTAATAAATGATATGACCAATAAGTGATTAACAAGTTTTGGTTTTACAACCCCAACATTTTCAATAGCAATTAGTTTTAAAGGATTTAAGACTTTAGTCACGGCTTTTCTTCGACATGACCGGTTATCCAATCAACACTTCGATGTGACACGTCAGATCTGGTCATAATATCTAGGCTGAGTTTGGGGTGTTACATTTAGTGGTATCAGAACCAGGTTGCAAAACTCGGCTGTGGAATGGGTTTTTTTGAAAATATTCCTAAAATTGTTTGAATTTTGGTTTTGGAAAGAAAATCGAAAGGTTGTTACTGAAAGTGTGGCACACCGAGTCTCCGACGCAAAATATGTAAGTTCCTAACACGTTTTACTGTTATAGATTTAAAGGTTACACTGAGAAACTACAATAGATAGTAGTACTATGCTCAAACTCTTTTTTAGGGTAAGCTGAGATTGTAGACAACTGGAAACTGTAGTCGGATATCATTATCTACGAAAACAAAAACTTTAAATACTGATTATCATAAAACATTCATTAATAATTACTGGAACTATAAATTGATTCATAAGACTTTTAAAACAAATAAATATGCTATATCGATATGAGCACAAGAGGACGCAGAAGGGGTACACGAGGCCACAGTGAGGCCGAGGTGTGAGGGCAGGGTCTTCAGCATCGGGTCACATGCCTGCTAGGGAGGCACCCGCCTCACTAGTAACTGAGACTGGGTCTCATGACCGAGCAGTTGGGGATGATGCTCTATCCCAAGCAATGCTGCGTGTTCTTGAAAGGGTTGCTGGAGCAAGTACTGGTCAGTGGGCTGAAGTTCAATATCTGAGCGACTCCGGTCTAATGGAGTAGAAATCTTCAGGGGCATTTCTAGTGTAGCCCCAAATGTGGAAGAATATTGGTTAGAGGCTACCGAGCAGATAATGAATGACCACGACTGTACTGTGGAACAGAAATTAATGGGAGCAGTGTCAGCGGGACGAGACATACAATTGGTGGCTCACTATGAGAGAAGGAATGCAGGTCGACCGCTTGACATGGGACTTCTTTAAGGCAGCTTTTCAAGGAAAATATGTTGGGGCGAGTTATGTTGATGCCCGGAGGAAGGAATTTCTGAGCCTGAGCTAGGGGAATAGGTTTGTGGCAGAGTATGAGGCAGAGTTTCTACAGCTAAGTCGATATGCTCGTGGTATAGTAGCAACTGAGTATGAACATTGTGCGTGTTTCGAAGATTGTCTTCGAGATGAGTTGCGGGTGTTGATAGCTCCACAAAGGGAACGAGACTTTGTTGCCCTAGTGGAGAAGGAAAAAATTGCCGAGGATGTAAAGCGCTCAGAGCGCCAGAATCGTGAAAAAGATAGGGGCAAAAATAAGAGTGATTTTAGGCCCTCAAGTTTTTGGTGGGCCCAAGAAGAAGCCAATATTTGATAGGCCAGTCTGAGCTGGGGCTCCTGTTGCTGCTGCTAGACCATAGCCTTGAAATACCCCACACACGGCCCACAAGCCCTGACCAGATCTAGCATGCTCCTTGAGTAAAACATAGCAAATCCTCATTTTGTCATGTTGGAAAACTGGTGGTTTTGAAGAAAAATTGGTTTGAGTTATGATCAATTTGAAAACCGTGTTGTTTTTGAAGTTTGTATTGAAATGATATTATCATGTTTCAAAAGTTACAAGTTAATAAAACTGCCGAATTGTAGAGCTTTTTATTATAAACTTGAAAACCGTAGGTGTTTGGCTGTCAAAACAATTGAAGTTGTTTTACAAAAAATGTTTAATCGTTTGTTTATGTGTTCGTATCATAATAAAAATTAAATCGTAAACTTAAAATAGTTAAATGGTAATGGCCTTATTACATCAAAATATAACCCAAAATAAATCAAATAAAACTTAATAAGAAAAATCCGAAAATGCTGAGCTGAGCATAGCCACCCCTAAGTCCCTGCCGACCCGGTCCATTTACTGGGTATCACCTGCAAAATGTTAGCCCACAAAGGGTGAGTCAACAGACTCGAGGTGTAATGACCATCATAGATTCCCAATCGATAAAACATATTATATCACATATATTAATCATAGGCAATGATGCAACTCAAACCCACCTAGATATCCATCCTCTACACATCACCCGTATCTACCAATCACACCGTGGGGATTACTAAATCGACCCTCTATCCGCTACACACCATCGAAGGCAATCGCTGCAGTCAACTACTCATCGCCCTTATAATTATGGCATAGCCACCAGATAACGTGACAGAGTCACCGGATTCATATTATGTGACATAGGTCACCAAATAATGTGGTAAAAACCACCAGAACACTTCCCATTTCACATAATCACCCATATGCCCATGCAACATACAAAACATACAATTATCATGCAATCTACCTTACACCATGGCCATAACAAACTTTCTCATATTTTCATAGCAATGTTCATAAACATTATTAACGAGTAATATGGGGTACATACCTGATTACACTACACCATTAAATGGTACTCTTAGTCGTATTCATTCATTACCTTATTAACATATACATAATCATTATTATTATTAAACGGGAATTGAAAGTAGGGTTACACACCTGGTTACTAACACGATTACCGAATCCCAAAAATCCCGATCTCACGCACTAGATCCCCTTTCCTATATTCGGCCAACACCAAGAACATTAGCAAAGAGGCCATTCGGCTATACAGCAAATCCCAAAGGGTTAACGCAACCATAATCCTTACCTTGATGCTGATTTGGTTACCAATCCGAATCCCGAAACTATGTGATAAGCCTTCCTTGAAATTGACCAAACACTAATATACCCAAACGGTTAGCTTTTGGCTTTTCAGATAACTAAGAGACGAATTGAATCAGTACAATACCTTACCACTAACTTACCAAAACTATTGATTAGGGAAAAGATGATTTTGATCTACTGCTTCAAAATCCCGGAGATCCTAAAAGAAACCAATTGCATGGTTGATTAAAAGTCAAGACAAATGCCGAAATTCAGCTTTTGTCCTACACATGTCGACAGAGAAGAAATAAGGGAGAATAATGGAGATTTGATCATGACAGACTTACCTATTCCAAACTGATTAGAGAAGAAAGCAAAGGAGATCTCTGCTTGGTTGATATTCGGCCAAAAACTGAGAAGAAAAGAGATTAAGAGATTTCGGCGATGGCTTAAGAAAAAGGCATTTGAGATTCGGCCAAAGAGGAATGGGAGAAAGATGAATGGTATTCGACTTTGGTTTTCAGAAAAGAGATTAAGAAAGTTTCGGCTTTTGATAACAGAAGAGGTTGTGAGAAGAAGAAAAAGAATGTTGGTGAGGCTCAAGTTATGGTTCGACTGAGGTGAGAAAGAGGAAGAAAAGAAAATAAAAACATGAGGATGCCAAAAGAATTTCGGCACTAACTCCCCTTCAAGACCGAAATTGTCATCCTAGAAGTCCCTTGGCCGTCTACCACTGCACCTCCTTACCGAAAAATAAAAGCTCCAAAACGTTTCCCTTGTCAGCTCAACCTAGGCCCTTTACACTCCCTCGTGGCGCCACCTCACAAGGCCCTAAGTGGCACCTCTTGCCACCTTACCAACTTAGTTCTTGTGTCCTAAGCCACACAATAAACTCCTTAAGGCCTAGCTCCCTTAGTTCCCCTTTTTAGGCTTAAAATAAAATATTTTTCTAAGGCTTCTACCTACATCCCAAGGTTCATGAAGCCCCCAGAACACATTCAAAACATACTCAGGCATGCTACCACATACATTTGAATAAAAATGCATAACCCCTAAATCCCAGATATTACAGTTTTACCCCCTTAAAATAATTTCAACCTCGAAATTACCTGGCTAAAATAAGTGAGGGTATTGCTGTTGCATTGCTTTCTCCGGCTCCCATGAAGCTTCTTTCGATCCATGGTTATGCAATAACACTTTGACTAGAGGAGCTGATTTCCTCCGTAGCACCTTCACATCCCGTTCCAGAATCTGAATCGGCTCTTCTTCATAAGACAGATCTGATCTCAGCTCCACCTCCTCAACCAGTATTACATGAGATGGATCTGATCGGTAATGACGTAGCATCAAAACGTGAAACACATTGTGTATCCGCTTCAATTCCAAAGGCAACTCCAACTGGTACGCCACTGGTCCAACCCGCTTCAAAACCCGATAAGGTCCTATAAACCTAGGACTTAACTTTCCCTTGTGGCCAAATCTCATCACCTTCTTCCATGGCAAAACTTTAAGAAACACCTGATCCCCCAAGCAAACTCTATCTCCTTCCACTTAAGATCTGCATATGACTTTTGCCTGTCAGATGCCTCCTTCAACCGTGCCCGAATTACCTTAACCTTTTCTTCCGATTCTGCCACAATCTGGGCCTAAAACTTAACGTTCCCCCAATTCTATCCAACACGTAGGAGTGCGACACCTCTTTCCATACAGCGCTTCATACGGTGCCATTCGAATACTTGCTTGATAGCTATTATTATACGTAAATTTCGCTAAAGGCAAGAACTCCTCCCAACTTCCTCTAAAATCCATCACGCAACCCCTCAACATATCCTCTAGCACTTGAATTACCCACTCAGATTGGTCGTCCGACTGCGGATGAAATGCTGTACTGAAGTCCAACCTGGTGCCCAATGTTTGATGTAATGCTTTCCAAAATTGAGACATAAACCTCGGATCCCTATCTGAGATAATCGACACCGGCACTCCGTGTAGCCTCACGATTTTTGCTTCATACAACTTTGCCAATCTCTGCAGGGAATAGTCAACCTGCACTGGAATGAAATGTACCGACTTCATCAACCGATCTACTATCACCCATACCGAGTCCTTCTTAGTAGGCGTAAGAGGAAGCCCACTAACGAAGTCTATAGTAATTCTCTCCCACTTCCATTACAAAACCTTTATCGGTTGAAGCAATCCTGACAGTACTTGGTGTTCAGCCTTGACTTGCTGACACGTTAAGCACTTCCCGCTTAAGACCAGGCCACCAAAACTAATCCCGTAGAGCCGTGTATAACTTACTTCCTCCAGGATGCATAGCATAAGGGCTACTATGTGATTCCTGAAGAATTTTCTGCCTTAATTCCTCATCCTTTGGCATACAAACATTGCCCCAAAAACACAACACTCCATCACTGTTTACACCATAGTCCTCCAACTCCCCGTTTCGTACTTGTAGCAGCTTAGCACTGAGTTCACCATCTACCAATTGTTTCTCCTTCACCTGACTTAGCCACGTCGACTTCACTTGCAACTTGCTAACAAACTTCCATCATCATAAAGGCTAAGATGTGTAAACATCGCCTTAGATCCGACACCACTTTTAGACTTAAGGCATCTGCCACCACATTCGCCTTGCCCGGGTGATACTCTATTGAGCAATCATAGTCTTTCAACAACTCCACCCACCTTCGCTGTCTCAAATTTAGCTCCTTTTGAGTCAGCAGATACTTCAAACTCTTGTGGATCACTGACCTTTCTCCATACAAATAGTGCCTCCACACTTTTAGAGCGAATACCACCGCCGCCAACTCCAGATCATGCGTCGGATAGTTAACCTCATGTGGCCTCAACTGCCGAGATGCATAAGCGACCAGTTTCCCATCTTGCATAAGGACACATCCCAATCTTGTATGGGAAGCATCACAATACACCACGAAGTCTTTCCCTGCTTTCGGCTGAATCAAAACTGGAGCCTCAGTCAATACTCTCTTAAGCTTCTCAAAACTCTCCTGTTATTTATCCGCCCATACGAAAGATACCTCCTTTCTTAACAACTTCGCCAGAGGTGCTGCTATAGTCGAGAACCCTTCGACAAATCTCCTGTAGTAGCCTGCTAACCCCAAGAAACTACGAACCTCAACCACAGACTTAGGTGGTTTCCAATCTACTACTGCCTCAATCTTCTGAGGATCCACCCTTATTCCTTCTACAGACACCACATGCCTTAAGAACGTAACTTCCTCCAGCCAAAATTCGCACTTACTGAACTTGGCATATAGCTTCTTTTCCCTTAACACTTGCAACACCACCCGGAGATGCTCATCATGTTCTTCCTCAGACTTGGAATACACTAGGATGTCGTCTATAAACACAATGATGAATCGATCCAAGTAGGGTTAGAAAATTCAGTTCATCATATCCATGAATGTGGCTGGGTCGTTCGTCAATCCGAACGGCATTACTAAGAATTCATAATGCCCGTACCTCGTCCGGAAAGTTGTCTTATGGATATCTACTTCCTTCACCTTAAGCTGATGATATCTAGACCTAGATCTACCTTCAAAAATTTTGCGGCCCCCATAAGTTGATCGAACAAGTCGTCTATCCTCAGCAATGGGTACTTGTTCTTGATGGTCAGCTTATTCAACTACCGATAATCTATGCACATGCGCATAGTCCCGTCCTTCTTCTTCACAAATAGGACCGGTGCTCCCCATGAAGACATACTAGGTCGAATAAACCCACGATCGAGTAACTCTTGGATCTGGGCTTTAAGCTCTACAAACTCCTTTGGTGCCATTCGGTATGGAGCAATTGACACAGGAGTCAGATTCGGCGATAAATCAATTTCAACTCTACCTCCCCCGTCTGGGGTAACCAAGGCAACTCCTCTCGAAAGACATCCGCAAATTCCTTGTCGTTCTAACTCCACTAACTCCCTCTTCTTTAGCATCCAAAACACTAACGAAGGCCAGAAATGCCTTGCACCCTTTTTGCACCATCTTATCGACCTTTAATGCGAGACTACGTTAGCCAAATAATTTCTTCTTTCCCTATCATAACTATCTCCTCATTCTTCTGAGTCCTCAACTCCATTCGCTTAGTCATGCAATCCAATTTAGCACGATGTTCCACTAGCCACCCATGCCTAGAATAAGATCAAATTCTCTGAAGGGTAGTTCCATCAAGGTGGCAGGAAATACCACTCCGTGAATCTCTAGAGGTACACTTCGAAATACCCTATTCACCACTACCGTTTGACCTAACGGGCTTACTACAGTCATCTCCCTAACAGACAATTCAGATGCTACACCTAGTGCTTCAGGTACTCTACATGCAACATATGAGTGGATCAAGCCAACATCAATTAAAGTAAAGTAAGGCTTGTCAACTATAAGGAACGTTCTGATTATGACGTCCAGTGTGTCACCATCCTCCCTCCGATGAACCGCATACACCAGACCCGGCTGTCTCGCCTCTATGTTACCAACACCTCTGCCCGGTGTTCCCCGACTTCTTCCAGAGCCATTACCCCTGCCAACCGGACCACGACCCTGCGGTGGCTGCTGTCCATCTCTTCCAGCCTAATTAGGACCCTAACTTATTGGTCGGCTCCCGTCTGTTTTCATAGGACAGTCCCTAATCATGTGATCCTTGGATCCACACTTAAAACATCCTCTTGTCTTCTTCCAACACTCTCCTAGGTGCATCTTTCCACACTGAGCACAAGTACGATACTATCCTCCTGTAACAACCTGTTGACCTCACGACCCATCAATTCTAGGTCTCTTTTGAACATTCCTAGATGACCCTGATGATCCAAAACCTCTCTTTTGTCTATTCCTATCAGAATTCTGCCTCACAAATTCCTTAACCCCTTCGGCTACCTTAGCCTTCTCCACCAACACGGCAAACTTACACTTCTGCTGTGGAGCTATCAAGTCTTAGGTCATCCCTCATCCATCCTCAAACTGGACACATCGTTCATGCTCCGTAGCCACGATACCTTGAGCATATTGGCTCAACCTTAAGAATCCTGCCTCGTACTCCGCTACGGTCTTATTCCCCTAAACCAGCCTTAGAAATGCCTTCCTCTGCGCATCAATATAGTTAGTCCCAATATACTTCTTCTGATACGCCGTCTTAAAATACTCCCAAGTGAGATCATCAGCTACAGAACCATCCCAAACCGTGAGCCACTACTGGTATGACTCATCGTGGAGAAGCGACACCACCCCTTTCAGTTTCTCCTCAGCAGTCAAGTCTAAATCGTCCATAATTCACTCTGTCGCCTCCAACCAATACTCAGCCGTACTGGGCGCCACACCAGATACACCACGGAATACCTCCGCTCTATTGGCTCAGAGTCGTTCGGGTACAGATTTTAGAGCTCTCATACCTCCACCTGCTCCAGCCACCCTCTCAAGAACTCGCAGCATCGCCTACGATACTACATCATCCCCCGTTTGATCCTGGTATTTAGCACCAGTAGCTGGTGGTGGCGGCATCTCATTCTCGGACCCTTGACCAGACCTAACGGGTTCCGATACGGTCATTCTGCCTCTACCACGCCCTCGCACATTACGACCATGTCCCCTAGAACTCATTCTTTCGAGTTGCGTTTAGCTGATTTAAAATTTTATGAATCATTATTTCTTTCCTCTGATTTATCGTGAACAGTCTTATGATTAATAGTTCTAAAAAGTAGTTCTTTCGAGTTCATACACACACTACAGTCTCAAGTTTATTCATTCAATCATCAACATTCATGAACTCGTGTTCATTCTGAGAAAAGTGTTGTGGTTGTCTTTGTTGTCGTTTTCCACTACCCAGGGGTATTTTCGTAATTTTTCAAAATAGGGTCCTTGGTGATTTTGTGAAATAGGGGTGTTCTGGTAATTTTGTAATCCCGGGGGTACTTCGGTAATTTATGAAATCTGGGGGTATTTCAATAATTTTCCAAATCAGGGTATCTTGAAATTTTACAAAATAGGGGTTTTTGGTATTTTTACAAAAATAGGAATATTTTGATAAAATTTGAGGGTAGTATGGCAATTTTATAAACTGAGGGTATTTTAGTAATTTTTGCAAACCAGGGGTATTTCGATTTTTTTTTAAATCTAAAATAGTTTTTACGAATCAAAGGGGTAATTTGATGATTTTAAAACTAAGGTTTTTGTAAAACTGTGTAGCTAGTCCCTTTCGGGTTTTAATTACTGAATTTAGCCTGTGGGTAAGTCCTCTTGGTTAGGGTGAACCGTCACTACGCACCAGGTAGGATTCGAGTGGAGAGGAGGTGAGTCACTAGGACTGCTTAAATACCAAGCTCCCCCTGAATCCAATCCTAGACATGCGCACAACGGTTGCCACACCCTTAACTCAGCGACTCACTCACAGGTTTGTTTGATTGGACTTTAAATTTTATGAAATTTTGTGTTCGAGTAAGCTAATCCTTGGGTTCAATAGCTCCTAATCCACTAATCTACGTCCCTGTAATATCCACATACAAATCACACAGTAGTTAGGGGTACATACCTGGTGGACTTCGGTCCAAAGACTCAGGTGCCATGCCAGAAAACCCTGCTCAACCTTTAGTAAACTCAAGTTCAGAATAAGAAAAATGTTTTGGGCCCAAAAAGCCCTTAGGGTTGAGTTTTAACCGGGCTTTGATACCAAACTAAAACACCCCAAACTCGGCCCACAAGCCCTGATCGGATCTGGGATGCTCCTTGAGAAAAACGTAGCAAATCCTCGTTTTGTCATGTTGGAAAACTGGTGGTTTTGAAGAAAATCGGTTTGAGTTATGATCAATTTGAAAACCGTGTTGTTTTTGAAGTTTGTATTGAAACGATATTATCATGTTTCAAAAGTTACAAGTTAATAGAATTGCCGAATTGTAGAGCTTTTTATTATTAACTTGAAAACCGTAGGTGTTTGGCTGTCAAAACAATTGAAGTTGTTTTACGAAAAATGTTTAATCATTTGTTTGTGTGTTCGTCTCATAATAAAAATTAAATCGTAAACTTAAAATAGTTAAATGGTAATGGCCTTATTATATCAAAATATAACCCAAAATAAATCAAATAAAACTTAATAAGAAAAATCCAAAATGTTGAGTGAGCATGGCCACCCCTAAGTCCCCGTAGGCCGGTCCATTTATTGGTATCACCGCAAAATGTTAGCCCACGAAGGGTGAGTCAATGACTCGATGTATGTGACCATCATAGATTCCCAATCGATAAAACATATTATATCACATATATTAATCATAGGCAATGATGCAACCCAAACCCACCTAGATATCCATCCTCTACACATCACCCGTACCTACCAATCACACCGTGGGGATTGCTAAATTGACCCTCCATCCGCTACACACCATCAAAGGTTGTCGCTAAAGTCAACTGCTCATCGCCCTTATAATTGTGGCATAGCCACTAGATAACGTGACAGAGTCACCGGATTCATATTATGTGACATAGGTCACCAAATAATGTGGTAAAAACCACCAGAACACTTCCCATTTCACATAATCACCCGTATGCCCATGCAACATACAAAACATACAATTATCATGCAATCTACCTTACCCCATGGCCATAACAAACTTTCTCATATTTTCATAGCAATGTTCATAAACATTATTAACGAGTAATATGGGGTACATACCTGATTACACTGCACCATTAAATGGTACTCTTAGCCGTATTCATTCATTTCCTTATTAACATATACATAATCATTATTATTTTTAAATGGGAATTTAGTGTAAGGTCACACACCTGGTTACTAACACGATTATCGAATCCCGAAAATCAAGATCTCAAGCACTAGATCCCCTTTCCTATATTCGACCAACACCAAGAACATTAGCAAAGAGGCCATTCGGCTATACAGCAAATCCCGAAGGGTTAACGCAACCATAATCCTTACTTTGATGCTGATTTGGTTTCCAATCTGAATCCCAAAACTATGTGATAAGCCTTCCTTGAAATCGGCCAAACACTAATATACTCAAACGGTTAGCTTTCGGCTTTTCAGATAACTAGGAGACGAATTGAATCAATACGAAACCTTACCACTGACTTACCAAAAACTATTGATTAGGGAAAAGATGATTTTGATCTACTACTTCAAAATCCTAGAGATCCTAAAAGAAACCAATTGCATGGTTGATTAAAAGTCAAGACAAATGCTGAAATTTGGCTTTTGTCCTACACATGTCGACAGAGAAGAAATAAGGGAGAATAATGGAGATTCGGTCATGACAGACCTACCTATTCCAAACCGATTAGAGAAGAAAGCAAAGGAGATCTCTGCTTGGTTGATATTCGGCCAAAAATTGAGAAGAAAAGAGATTAAGAGATTTCGGCAATGGCTTAAGAAAAAGGCACTTGAGATTCGACCAAAGAGGAATGGGAGAAAGATGAATGGTATTCGGCTTTGGTTTTTAGAAAAGAGATTAAGAAAGTTTCGGCTTTTGATGACAGAAGAGGTTGTGAGAAGAAGAAAAATAATGTTGGTGAGGCTCAAGTTATGGTTCGGCTGAGGTGAGAAAGAGAAAGAAATAAAATAAAAACTTGAGGATGCCAAAAGATTTTCAGCACTAACTCCCCTTCAAGACCGAAATTGTTATCCTAGAAGTCCCTTGGCCGTCCACCACTGGACCTCCTTGCCGAAAAATAAAAGCTTTAAAATGCTTCCCTTGCTGCTCGAACCTAGGCCCCTTTACACTCCCTGTGGCGTCACCTCACAAGGCCCTAAGTGGCTCCTCTTTGCCACCTTACCAACTTAGTTCTTGTGTCCTAAGCCACACAATAAACCCCTTAAGGCCTAGCTCCCTTAGTTCCCCTTTTTAGGCTTAAAATAAAATATTTTTCTAAGGCTTCCACCTACATCCCAAGGTTCATGAAGCCCCCAGAACACATTCAAAACATACTCAGGCATGCTACCACATACATTTGAATAAAAATGCATAACCCCTAAATCTCGAATATTACAAGCCTTGCGCAGATTGCGGGAGAGTTCACCAGGGTGAGTGCTGGAATTGAACCAGGGCATGTTTGAGATGTGGGTCCATGGATCACTAGGTCAGGAACTGTACACAGAGGCCTATTCAGATGCAAGCCACAGGTCAGGGCTATGTTCAGCTGTGGAGAGGTGCTCAACAGCCACCGAGAGGCCGTGGTCAGGCTAGGGAGGAAATGGTTTGGGGTGAGGTCGTGGAGCACCGGGCAGAGGTGTTAGTAATACTGAGGTGAGACAGTTAGCTTTGGTCTATGTTGATCGACGTCGAGAGGATGGAGACGCTCCTAACGTCATAACTGGTATGTTCTTAATTTATAATGTACCATACACCATTTTAATTGATATTGGGTCTACACACTCGTATGTTGCATGAACTGTGTCTGGGACACTGGGTTCTTAGTTTGAAATTGTTGATAGTGAGACGACTGTGTTAAGTCCACTACGACAGTCGGTTGGGGTGAATAAGTTGTTTAGAAACATGCCCTAGAAGTCTAAGGGGTTATTTTTTGGCAGATTTGATGGAACTGCCGTTTGGTGAATTTGATTTTATATTGGGCATGGATTGGCTTGTGAAACACCAAGCTAGTTTAGATTGCACTGCCAAGCGTATGGTGTTGAAAGCCACTGAGGATGAGGAGGTGACTGTGATAGGGGAGCGAAGAGATTATTTGTCTAATGTAATTTCTGCGTTAAGGGTCGAGAAGTTGGTTCTCAAGGGTTGCGAGGCGTTCCTAGCTTATGTTAGCAAACATGATTCTATGGGTCCTTTTGTGAGAGATGTTAGAACTGTTAAGGAGTTTCCTGATGTATTTCCTGAAGAGCTTTCGAGGTTGCCTCTGAATCGTGAGGTTGAATTCAGTATTGAGCTCCTACCTGGAATAGCTCCAGTGTCCATCACCCCTTATAGGATGGCACCGAAGCAACTGGTGGAGTTAAAGGCTCAAATTCAAGAGCTTCTAGACCGAGGGTTCATTTGGCCGAGTGTGTCTCCATGGGGAGCACCAGTGTTATTCGTGAAGAATAAAGATGGATCCATGCATATGTGCATTGATTATCGTCAACTGAACAAACTGACGATTAAGAACAAGTACCCTTTCCCAAGGATAGATGTAACACCCCTTACCCCTGTCCGATGTCAAGACAGGATATGAGGCATTACCGTGCTTAACCTTACTTGAACATGTATTATCGACTATAAAATTTTACTTCAACTTAAACCTTTCGTTCTTAATCATAACATGTATATTATGGGTCTACGTAGCCCTAAACACCCATCCAGGAGATTTCAGAGTTCAATTGGAAACTTTAGTACTTTTTGAAAATTTTTACCTAAATAGGGGCCACACGCCTGTGTTGTCCAAGGGACACGCCCATGTACCCCTAAGACATGCCCGTGGTCGACATTGACTTTTCTCACATGGATGAGCACACGCACGTGTCTATAACCCATGTCCTTCACACGACCTAGACACGCTCGTGTCTCCTACCCATGGAGCTCCCTGTTTATGATGTCATCATACTATTAATAGCACATAGCCAAGACACATGCCCATGTGTTAGCCCGTGTGATGAACCGTATTCTCATAAATTGGTGCAGGGGACACACGGCCTTTTCACACACCCATAGGGCTGGCCGTGTGTCTCACAAGGCCTAGACACACGGCCATATGTCTACCGGTGTGGACAATTATATGGGTATTTTTCAAGCCAATTATAAACACACTTATATCATCACAAGCAACTCAATTATTCCATCCATACAAAGGATTAAATGCATAAACTTGTCATCACGAAGTGTTTATAACTTAACAAATATTGACCGATTTCTAAGTGGCCATAAACAAAAGAAATGCATAATCTTGATAACTAACCATTTTCTCTCAATATGACATAACTCAAAATGATCAAGTTCCTATACATTCCATACTCAAAATGAGTTGCTGAACTGGCACTTTAGACACGATCACTTTTATGTTTGTGTTGTGAACTCGATGATATAGTATGATTCATAGAAAAATGATATGTACTTTCTAAATTTTTATAAGTTAAAGTATTGAATGTTGTACAAAAATATGAATGTGAGATAGTGAAATTGACTTGAACTATTACAAGAATATGTATAGTTATTGAAATACTTCTCGGATAGTGGACATAGTATAGATGTCTGGATGGAAAATCCCTGTTTAATCAATGTGAGTTAGTCACTCGGCTGGCCTTAGTTGATAACATCCTACTTTTAGCGAAGTTAATGGCTAAAGCAAGTTTTCCTTTTTGATAAAAGAATTTAGAAGTGAGATAGTGAATGGCAATTGAAGTAAGTTCAGAGTGAGTTGTTTTCGACGTTAAAATTCAGGTTGGATAAGATTTCTATTATTATTGTTACCTTTAGATAGAATGTTCATGTTGAAGAATTCAGAACTTATGTAGAAGTTTTGGTATGAAGCTCAGTAGTAGCATGTCTATTTATTCGAGGATAAGAGAAGGTGTGGTTATATGCATAGATGTTTTGGCAATTGAGTACATATCATGATATGATTGAGTTTATGTTCGAAAGTGGTTGACCGATAAAAGCCAAATTTTCAGAGTGTTCAAAGTTAAGACTATTACAGTCAGTGAGGATCCTAGTGAGAAAGGGTGATTAAATACTATAGATTTCGAATTTGGATTGAAATGATTTTCAAGGAAGGGGGATGTCATCCGAATTGTAGTGGATTATCCATTAAGATCTGAAGGATCATTTTAGCTTGTGTAAAGTTCACATTGGTCAGATTTCTGAGTATTTGTACCCTAGAGAAAGAGTAAGCTAGGTTTTAAAGTTGTGCTTCAACCTTGTATGTTTCATCTTAAAGGTTTTTGACAAGAGAAACTTGATGACAAATACATTTGTGATTTTGAAAAGTTGGTGGAATTGTTTCATGAATGTTGAAAGCAACTTCTCCTGGTAAGATTTTTGGGGACGAAAATTCCTAATGGGGGAGAATTGTAACAGCCCGAATTAGGGGCTAGTCGGAACAGTGGTCTTGGGACCACTAATCTAAGGTTGAAGAAAAATATTTTGATATTATTTTATGTGTTATAATATGTTTATAAAGAGGCATGAGAATTTTGGTGCTTTAATTTTAGCGATTAAGGGCTTAATTGCAAAAAAGGACTAAATCGTATAAAGTGTAAAAGTTCTATTTAATTGCTAGAGTTGGAAATTAGCTAAAGAATAGTAATTGGAGGTCCTCAAAGTGCAAATAGGCCATTGGGTGAGTGATGGTCGGCCATAAGGGACAAGATGATTAAATTAGTCAAAGTTTTGGTGTGTTAGGTGATGAATCAATAAAATAAGAGAAAAATAAAGAAAAGAAAAGTATCATCTTTTCTTCTCTTCATCACCACCAGAAATTGGTAGAAAACAAGGTTTGGAGAGCTCAAAAATTTCAGCAAACATTTCTCCTCACAAGTAAGTGATTTTGGTGACCTTTCTTGATAAAAATTGTACCATTGGAATCCCTAAAGCTTAAGCTAGCTAATGAGGGGACTTATTTGCAATATGGTTGAAAGTCTAGGAACTTGCCACAAGAGAGTTTAAGTTATTTGCTGAGTTTTTATGGAAGAAAATGAATGTTAGGAAGATGAGAAACAACTTTTGTGAAAGGTGTTGTCATGAAAACACCTAAATGGGACTAAGTTGTAAATGTTGTAATTTGGTAATAAAGGCATGAAAAAGTTTGATTTGTAAGTAGTTATAAGAGGATTAAATGTTTAGACAGGCTTGTTTAACAAGAAAATGTTATGAAAATGATTTACGAGCCTAGGGGCAAAATCATAATTTTGCCAAAGTGTAAGGGCAAAATAGTAAATAGTCATTTTTGCCTAAGTATATATTATGAAGTATTATGATTTATAAAGTGATAGAATGAGTGAATTTCACTATTTTCGATGAAGAAGAGTGCGGAAACAACCTTGACCGAGGAAAAGGCAAGGTTATGGAATAGACCGCAAATTAGTGCATTTTGTATTTAGGTAAGTTCGTGTGCTAATAATGCAACTATAAGTGAAGTATTTAATATTTTGCTATTGTATGAATCGTATATTGACTCTATGAAAATATTAAATACGGTTTGACCGGATGTCAAGAATTGTAAGTCTTCAATTGAATCTAAGGATAGAGGGAATGCAAACATCATGATACTATGATAATTAAGGTTCCGTGTGAGACTATGTTAAGAATATGACCTCAGTGTGAGATTTCATATAAGACCATGTCAGGGACATGGCATCAATATGATATTTTTTGTAAGACCCTATCGGGGGTATGATGTTGATATGATATTATGTGTATGAGACTCAAGAGTGTTATTTAGCATTTTGAGTGATTCAACAGGTATGTTGAAAATGAGAAAGTATGTGGTTGTACCATGAGAGGCACAAGTATGTGTTAGAACTCAATTGAGGTGAGTTCGGTATATGATGAACACATGGTAAGTTCATGTATAAAGAATTCATTACGAGTATACATGTTGTTAATTAATGGTGCATTGTATGAATGAGATTATTCATGGCTGAGATGAATTGAATTCAATATATGTTGGATAATTACAGTATAAATCTAATTATAGATAAATGGTGGGCTCTGTGTGTTACCACCTTATTGTTCATATATGATGGGTTGTATGCATACCATCATTCATATTATCATTTGGTGGGCTATGTGCGTTACCACCTTATAAATTATTAAATGGTGGGTTATGTGCATTACCACCTTATACATTATTAAATGGTGGTTGTGTGTAGAACCACCAAGAGTTTGGTATTATTCTGAATAGAGCATTGGGAAATTGTTAAATATATGCTTTATGATTTTTGTAATAATGAATGCAAGGATTGCATGCTAATAAATGAGAGTACTATAATTGTCACATGGTTAGACTTTGGTAAGAGACGGAATTAGTAAGCTTTATGAGTGATTGAATGGTAACCATGAGCTTAAGAGTAAACCTCATTATAACACCTATGTGGTTGAGTATAATCAATGAATGTCAATAGTTTATTATTATTTGCATATGAACTTACCAAGCATTATTGCTTACTCCTCTTCCTGTCCTATCTCTTATAGGTTAACTTAACTAGCTCAGGTTAGAGACCACCGAAGATGTTTTCACACTATCGAGCAGTTATTTGGGTATGAGATTTCAAGTCCTCTTGAGATATGGCATGTATAGGGATCTTATTTTGGTTTAATTAAGTCATAGTTGAGGTAGCCAAATGTGTTGGCCTAAAAGAGTTATGGGTTGGTTGTGTATAGCCATAGAAGATGGCTCATGTCATTTGTAATGATATTAGTAATAGTTCCCCCTCGTATATGGGAAGATAGTTTGATTTTCATGATTCCAATGTGGTATATCAAGAGTTATAATTGATGATATGAGAATGTTATATGATGATGTGTGAATGTGTGCAAGTGAGGGTGGCCAAATGGCTTGGAAAATAGCCTTGAATTGGTCCACATGGGTAGACACACAGGCGTATGTCTAGGCCGTGTGTGTCACACGGTCAATCCCATGGGTGTGTGACTTAGCTGTGTGTCCCCTGCATGTTAGTTTTAAAAGTTAGTAAGCTCTGTAGTAAAAACACGGGCAGAGACACGACCATGTGCCTCAGCCGTGTAGAAGGCACGGCTAGGGACATGGGCATGTTCCCAAGCCGTGTGAAGTCTACACCTGAATTTGGAATTTAAATCGCCACACGGGTTGAAGCACACGAGCATGTGACAGACCGTATGGAATAAGTCAATGTCGACCACAGGTGCAAAGCACAAGCGTGTGAAATACCACACGGGCGTGTCCCGCTTCTCACATGGGCGTGTGGCCTTATTTCATGTCAAAATTTTCTAAGTGCTTGGAGGTTTCCGGTAGGGTTCCGACGTATTTTGAGTTTATGTTTAGGGCCTTGTAGGCCCATTATAAGGATGTTAGATATGTAATTTGAAATGTTTTAAATTGGAATGAATTTGATAGCCCAAAGTTGTACGTACAAGTAATATAAGTCCAGTAACGCCTCATACCCGGTTCCAGCGTAGAGTAAGGGTATGGGGTGTTATAACTTTGGTGTAATCACAGTTCAGAGGAAGCCACGTGGGAGCCTGAGGAGGCGATGCCACAACAATACCCTCACTTGTTCTGACTAGGTAAATTTTGAGGTCGAAATTTTTTTAAGGGGGCAAAGTTGTAACGCCCTAAAAATGTAGGGTTCATAATTTTACATGACTTGGCTTAAATTCCATATGTGCTTCAATGGCTAAGTATTTGAGTGTATTTTAGGGTTTTTGGGAAGCTTGGGTTCGAGTCTGGGCCTTGGAAAATTTTTAGTTTTTTCTCAGTAGGATTTATGTATAAACGTGTGTGATTTTGTGTCACAAAAAGAGCTTGTGACTTGATGGTTGTGGTGTCACTAAGGTGGCAAGGGGAGTTGGGTTCGAATCCCATGACATGCAAATAGGAGACTTTTATTTTATGACTTGGTGGTGTGAGAGGTAGAGATTGATTCAAACTCTGTAGAGGAGGTTAGAGACTTGGTCAACAAATTCGAATGGGAGGCTGGGAGCAATTCAATGAGGAATCGGTGGAGAGGTTGAAGGAGTTGGAGTGTGTAGGAGTCTTAGCCGAATTTGGGAAAGGATGAGTAAGGGAATTTCGGCAAGGGGTGTCATTTGAGCATTTCGGCAGCTTTGTGTAAGGAGAAAAATCGAAAACCCTCTCTACAAATTTCGGGATTTGTTTCTTTTGTGGCATCTCCTACAACCTTTTTACCATTTGGGTCTTTTTCCCTTTCCATCTTTATTCTCAATTACTTCCGTTCTTTGTCGAAACTTAAGCGACAGGTGCTGAATTCTCCCTCGAAGTTCTTCTCTTTTTTATCCCTTTTTACCGACTCAGCATTCCTCTTTTCTTCTTCCATTAATTTCTTCTCTGCCTGAATCCATTTCCTTTCTCTTTGTTCTTCTTGTGTTGGCAGAACCTGTGGTGGCCTAAACACCTTCTCTTCTTCGTTCCTAACCGTCTTTGAATCTCTTCAATCTTGTGGTAAGTGGATACTCTAGTCGAATCTTGGTTGGCTTCTTTTTCTATGCATGATTCAATATCTCTCGGACCGAAAGGCTATTTTGTTTTTCTTTGTTGCCGTGGTGATATGTTTAGCTGACACCTACTTTTCGTTCAACGTTGTTAGGTACTCTTTTTCCTTAACCAAGGGGTAGGCCGATTACTTTTCCCCTGCAAGAGATCTCTTGACTTGTGGTAAGTAGTGTTAGTGTGATTAAAACATTTTCAATATTATGGTGATGGTTTAACAAGGGTTTTAGACTAATTAATGGGGTTGTTGTATCATAGGTGTTTAATCATGGAAGCGCTTCAAAATACAACTCGTAACAGGTGTTAATCGTACACCCAATGTTGTTTCTATAAAAATGATGGATGAAGGTGTGTATTCACACCCCTGATTATTGTGAAATGGCAAAAGCCAAAAAGCCAAAACTTCGGCATCTGAGGGCTTTCGGCGTGCAAACACTCGTAGAGATAAACTGAGCCAAAATCATTGGCGATAGACCATTGAGACTGCCACGAACATTCTCGTGGGCTTAGGTCGTAATGGGCCTTATTGGGCCGAGATGGGCCATGTGGGCCTAGTGGGCCCCACATAGGTAAAATCCACGGTAAGTATATATTAATGGAGTATGCAACGAGATTCGCATAGCCGTGACAAAAATTGGGTTGAATGTGTCACACGAGCGTGTGGGCCCACTTGGGCCGAATAGTAGGCTTTGGGCCTAATTACACCATTTTGGCTAGATAAGTTATTCGAGTCGTTTGAAACAATGGTAGACCTAATGTAAGGTCATAAAATTACTGAAATACCCACGAAGGGTAAAATTACTGAAACACCCTCAAAGGGTAAAATTACGAAAATACCCTTAAAGGGTGAAATTACCATTTACCCCTAAAGGACGAAATGACCATTATACCCCTAGTGGTAGTTTAAGTGATGTATGATATATATATGACTGATTATAATTATAACATACTGCACACACGTATTATCTATGACACGACATTTTGCATTGGGGTTGGGATTTAGATTTGGAGGAAGTACTGTACTGGTGGCTCTGCCACATTTTTACCGTTTTAGTGGCTTTGCCACGTATTCTGATTTTAGTGGCTTGCCTATGTTTCTCGTTATTAGCGACTTTGTTATACATTGTTAGCGACTATCTTTGCGATGTTGGTGTAATGGCTGGGTGGGTCGACTTAGTCCCCACATGGTGTGTTGGCTAGATTGGATTAGGTTGCATCACTGATCTGCACTGTTATTTATGTTGGGCTTAGACCTACTCCTATTATTGTATAGGGCTAAAGCCAGGTGTCTTATTCTTGAATAGGGCCTGGACCTGCATTGTTACTACATGATGAGGGATCACACACTAAGTTCTTGTAACTCACCCTTTTCTTTTAACTGTACAGGTAATCCCCAGCCTTAGAGGATTTGGAGCTGTGCGGGACTTGGAGGTGGCCACATGTTCGCAAGTTTTTCAGTGTATACATAGTTTCCTTTAAGCTATTTACTTTGGGAAAATATTTATGTAATAAGGCCATTTAAGATTTTTAACTTTTATTTGGTTTTAACTTTTTACGTTAACTTGTTAGATTAAGAAACATGGGTTTTTCAAAAATAATAACTGATTTTAAAGAAAATCATGCATTTTCAAATTCTAAAGTTTTCAATTGGAAAAGCTTCTGTGATATTCAATCCTATTTAATAAACTTGTAATAAATGATATGACCAATAAGTGATTAACAAGTTTTGGTTTTACAACCCCAACGTTTTTAATAGCAATTAGTTTTAAAGGATTTAATACTTTAGTCGCGACTTTTCTTCGACATGATCGGTTATCAAATCAACATTTCGATGTGACACGTCAGATTCGGTCATAATGTCTAGGCCGAGTTTGGGGTATTACAAAAATACTCATGTATTCATCAATGGAAACATTCAAAATCTTTAAAGTTTTGCAAATTAGTCCCTGGGCTAGCTAGACCTAGTTGCAACGATCACAAAAACATAGAAATCATTAAAAATCGAACAAAAATGGACTTACATCTCAAGAAGAACTTACCGAATGCTCAAACCTAAAATGGTGATGTTTTCCTCCTTTAAAAATCGACTAGGTGAAGAAGATGGACACAAATTATGGTATTGTTTTTACCTATTTTAATTTGTTTGCTAATTTACTAAATTAACCTTACTAATTAACCTTTAAATCAATTAATAACATGTCCATAAATTTCCACCTAATATAAAAATGGACTATTTATAACATAAGGACCTCCATTATTTAATTTCATAGCTAATAAACCCTTTTAGCTTATAGAACTCTAATTTTTCACTTTACACAATTTAGTCCTTTTTATCAAATTAACTAATCAAACGATAAAATTTCTTAATGAAATTTTCATATGAACATATTTTCATGCTATAGACATTAAAATAATAATAAAATAATAATTTCAACTTCAGATTTGCGGCCCCAAAACCATTGTTCGATTTGACTAAAAATAGGATGTTACATTACAGCTGTGCTTTCAACTCTTTCAACTCAGTAGGAGCCATTCTGGATGGTGCTATTGATATTGATGATGTTCTCGATACTAATTCAATAGCAAACTCAACCTCTCTGATCGATGGTATAAATAGCAAACTTATTTTGGTATAATGACATGTATAGGCTAACTTGGTCAATGTTGGCATGTAATTGGTTGTTTGTAATCTAGCCATTGGAATGGCTAGTAATGGTATATTTAGTGAATATATACTTGAGGTTATAATATGGTTAATATTAGTGTGCTTGGTATGATTTGATTGAATTATGGAAAGCATATGTGTCTTACAAAAGGTAAGTTTGAATACATGTGATGATATATCAATTATAATGTTAATATTGGCTTGGTTTTAATGTCTTGAATTGGTTGGTATATGTATGCAAGTATTAATGTAGGTACAAGGAAAAATTTGGGTGAGAAAAGTGGTCATGGAAATGGCCTATTTTCGTCTACACGGGTAGACACACGGGCGTGTATCTCAATCGTGTGTGACACATGACCATGTGCACGGGCGTGTGGTTTGGTCGTGTGTCCCCTGTATCTTAAAAATTGAGATACAGAATGCTCAAAATTTATCACAGGGGAAGATACACGGTCGTGTGTCTTGGCCGCGTGAATCCTGCACCTATTTTTGAAAATTAAATTGTCCACAAGGCCTAGCACACGGGCGTGTGGCTAACCATGTGACCCAAGTCAGTCGCTACTGTAACACCCCTAACTTGTATCCGTCGTCGAAACAGGGTTACAAAGCATTACCAGAATATATAGATCAAGTAAATAGATATTTCATTTTATATAGTAATCAGGTTAGAAATTAAACACAAAGTCTCGTATATGAACCCTCGAGGTCCAAAACATGCATTAAAAATGAGTCAGACTAAACTGGGTACATAGAGAATTTTTCATAAAATCTCAAAACTTTTCCTAGGTGTAGGGTGTTGAAACCATTTTTATTTTGGGTTTGAAAAAATGGGGATCGACTTTAAAAACTAAGGAGTTGCCACCAATCCTTTTTATTTAGGTGTGATTGGGTCACCTATAAAAATATTTTGGTCTGTGAAATTCGAGAAAACGAGTTCGGAAGTCGGTTACGCAGGAGAAAGGGTTAGCACCCCCATACGCCCCAGAACGAGTACCAAATCGGTTAATTAAAGTCTTTGCATTGAAAATTTGAAAATGTTTGAGATATAAACTTTTTTAAGAAAAATTAATTAATATTGAATTTGAATCTCAAGATTAACTTGTTTCGAAGGAAATAAAGTTATCATACCCAATACGTTAGGATATAACACATTTATATCTCGACACTGAGATCATCTTTGATCTTCAAAACATGCAATTAAAAAAAAGGGTATTTGATTATCTGGTTGGACAGAAAATTGACACCCAGTACGTTAGGGCATAATTTTCTGACTTTCCAAACACACAAACATAGCCTTATTTAGGAAAAAAATTTATACTCAGCTTAAAATGCATTTTAATGAAATGAAACATTTAATAAAAACTAGAATATATTAGAATTTGAGGCATAATAGTAATAGAATGCATAAACATTAATCATGAAATATACACAAATTAAAGTTCATATTAACAACAGGCTATAAAATGCAAGTCTTTTTAAAGAAGGTTAGTTTATGTTGAATCTTGAACTTCAAGATTAGCTCGTTTCGAAGGAATAAAAGTATCATATGTAGTACGTTAGGATATAACACCTTTATACCTCAACAACGAGATTATCTTTGATCTTCAAAAAATATATAATTAAAAATGGTATTTGGATATCTGGTTGAACAGAAAATTAACACCCAGTACGTTAGGGCATAATTTCTCAAACTCCCAAACATACAAGCATTGTCTTATTTTTAAAAGATTTTTATCTACGAAATTTTTAAAATGGGCTTAATATACATAAAGAATTTGATAAAAGGCTTACATATATAGGAATTTGAAGCATGATATAATAACAAAATGCATAAACATTAATCGAGAAATATACCCAAATTAAACGCTATATTAACAATAGGCTATGAAATTTAATAATTCTACAAAATCGATAATAGCAAATTAATATAAAATAAAAATTTAAATGCTAATACATAGATTTAAAATAAATAAAATAAGTTGGTTCTTGATCAATATTTTATAGAATTATTTAAAATTGGAATAAATTGTGAATGAATTCACTAAATACATATTTTAAAAGGAATTTACTCCTTTTAGCATATGCAACCATATATGAAATAAATTAAAGTATATAATAAAATATGATTTTGTTATTGTATATATATATATATATATATGTACAAAATAACATAGTATAAAAAAATTAACATTGCATGAATTATTAAAGCAATACATAGAATTAAACATTTTACATTAAATATCAAAAATATAAATGGAAAATCAAATTAATTACAACATTGCAAGATAGATTTCAAAGTAATCTAGATTAAAAAATATTTGGAATAATAAAAAATTAAAGCTAAAATACATGAATTGTAAAAAATTTTAACACTTTATCAAAATGATAAAAAAATAAAAGTAAACGGTCATTATATAAATAAACCTAAATTATTTTAACCACATTGAGGATCATATTGCATTGTCACATGAAAAATAAAGGATTAATCGACTAATTATTCTAATATCCAATCGCAACACATAATCAGGACTTAATTGAAATAATGCACAAATTATCGAGATCAACTGAGCAATAAAGACCATACATCACACATCCAATTCAAAAAAAAAAATACATAAATAAAAAGGATCAAAAACACACGGATCTAAAGAAATTTGGATCGGGTCGGGTTTGTATGGCCTTAAATGATGTCGTTTCAAAGCCATGGACAGAGGCTTTAAACGACAACGTTCCTTTAATGACTATTAACCTCCCCTTAAAACAAAACTAAAACATTACATCCCCTCATTAAGTCAAAACCCTAGCCTCCTTTAATCTTTTCTCTCAGCCGCAAGCACCTCCCTGACTTACCACTAACACGCCATTGCAATCGGCGAATAGCGATACCTCAGCTAGCCTTGGTATGTATTGGCCCGCCCTATTTTACGATCACGACCCTTGCCTAGCCCTGATCAAAAGGAGCAGACGAGGATCTAATCCTCACCGAGATCTGTTATCTAAACCCCGGTTTCGACGAAGAAGACAACATATCGGATAGATTCGAGGTAAACGTTCTCTCCTCTTTTTATTTTTCAAATCAACATGGAACAGATTCAAAAAAGACATAAAAACAAAAGGGGTAAAGATTCGTGAGGTATGAAAAATCACCTATCTTTTCTGATTTTCTGTAACATCCCAAAATTGGGCTTAGTAGGATTGGGCCCAATGGGCCTTGGGCGTATGAATGTTCAAAATTTTGAGAACAAGAGACTAGCATTATTGCAAATTGGACTTTTTAGCTAAGTGAACTTGGAAGGTTACAAGGTTTCTATGAAGTCTCGCGTTTAATTGGGCCTTAGGAAAAATTTGATATTTTAGCACTTTAAGGAGAGATGGTAAGTAGCTTCAATGCTTATTGAAATAAATGAATAAATGGTTAGCACAAGTGAGCACTTAGTAAAGAGGCTATGGCATTAAGTGAAGTGCCTTGAGGGAAGAGGTTCAAATCCCTTTGTGTGCAATGTTTGGCTAATATTTTTGCACTATTTCCTTAAGTGTCGGCCAAGGACTATTTATGGCAAGGGTGGACTTCATTATTTTTGGTAAGGTGGCTATAAGAATAAGGCAAGGTTGAAGTTTGGGAAAGGAATCAAGAGAAATAGGAATGAAAGGGGGACATGAGGCTTAATTTGTGGATGGTGTTTTGGAAAGCTTGGGTGGCCAAACTCTTATCCTAAGGGGGGATGCATGTGGACGGTTTTGAGGTAGATAGGTGGCTGAAAATTTTACCTTGGCATTTGGTAAGGCCTTGGTCTTGTTTTGGCCAAAAATCCTATTGCAACTTTTGTGTCATCTTCTCTCTTTTTGCTACTTTCTTTGCCGAAATTTTCTAGCACAATAGTGCATTTTCTCTTCTCTTGAATTAGTCACATATTCATCTTTTGTCTAATCTCCTTGATAGCCAAATATCATTGTTCATTCTCCACCATAACCGAAACCTTTCTATCGTTCTTTCTTTCTCATTCCTTAAGAAATCGGTAAGTATTCTTCCCAATGTTTTATTTTCTTCTCTTATGACCGAATCCATACTTTGGTTTTTGGATGATCATTTTGACCTAGACCATAACCTTACTTTCTGTCATACGAGATCGTTTTCTTCTTCGTAGTGAAATAGAGGGAGGCCAAATACCACAACATCGCCTAATCATCTTTAGTCATAGGACGATCGTGAGAAACGGGATTATAATCGATTAAGGTAAGAAAGATCTTTCATAGTCCATTCGATATCTCCATTTGGTTTTTGAGTTAATTAGATTGAAGGTTGGCTAATTGATATTGTTGGTAGGATCGATTCTTGGTGCATCGAGGGAGATCACAGTCGTGGTGTTGAAATTTGTAGAAAGCACAACTAGTAATCAAGGTGTGTAATCCCATACCCTTCCAAATATATGTTTGAAATGGTGAGTAAGTCTCACATCTCTTTGAAAGTTTACATGAAATATTCTGTGATTCGGTAGAAATACTAAAGAAAATCGATAACCGTATCCGTGATCACTCGGACGTGCGTATGGTCGTAGTGGTAATCATGTTTCTGCAATAAAACAGTTTCAGTCAGAAACAGTGATGTGTATTTGAAAAATCATGAAAATTTGGAGAAATGGAATTAGAAAGTGAAAGAGATATCAAATAAAATCTTACTGTGTCTATTTTGATAAGGAAGAAACGGAGAAGGAAAATGAATTTTATATTCTGAGATATGTTAATTTTAGTGAGACTGGTTCTGAATGACTTCTGAGTATTCTGTTCTGTTTTGGAAAAATCATATAAAATTGTACAAAGTGAATTATGGGACATAATTTATATGTATGGATTACATAGTGAACCTATTTTCAATGGAAACAAGTGGGAGCAGTAGATGAAAATAGTACAGTAAGATATTTGTGATTAAGGAAAGAGAGGTCAGAATCATTGGACAGTGAAACAAGGGAAGCTTTAAGGAATAAACTGTACTAAATGGTTAAGCTAAAAATTCTGAAAATATTATAGGATAAAGATATATGAGTTTAGTTTCAAAGAAAATTTATGGATTTAGATTTCGAGTTTCCTAACTCGAGTTATAGTCAATTTAGTCGGTATGACGCAGTTGGACAGTTTCAAACTTTTATGCCCCAAATTAGTAGTTAAGCCTTGGTTATGGAATTACCGAAATACCCTTAGCGGGTACGATTACCAAATTACGAAAATGCCCTTATGGCTCAAATTATGGAAATGCCCCTATTGGGCCGATTTGTAAAGTGTTAATGGGCTAAAAGACGAAATTGCTTAATAGGCTGAATTGACATATTGCCTTATGGGCCTAATGGACATATTGATTAATAGGCAAATGTGATATATGTTATGTGGGCCAAATGTGATATTTGCTATATGGGCCAAATGTGATAAGTGATATATGGGCCTCATGTGTTAATGGGACGTATTGATAGATTACTTAATGGGTCGTTTTGATAGATTGCTATATGGGCCAATTTGTTATATTGCTTAATAGGCCAAATTGTTTAATGGGCCAACTTTTAATATGGGCCTGATGTTGAAATTATCATATGAATAAATTGTTGTGCATTGTATATACATGATTGCATGGGTTGGGATATTTTGATGAAGAGAAGAAGTCTTCGTGCCCAGTTTAAATGGCTTAATGCCTGCGTATTAATGGCCACTGGCCTGCGAATTATTGTTATAAATGGCTAAATGCCTGCGATTATAAATGGCAACTGGCCTGCGAATTATTGTTATAAATGGCTAAATGCTTGCGATTTTAAATGGCCACTAGCTTGCGAACTATTTTTATAAATGGCTAAATGCCTGCGATTATAAATGGCCACTGGCCTGCGAATCATTGAATTAAATGGCTTAATGCCTGCGATTGGTGTGTTGGCGGGGTGGGTTGAGTCGATCCCCACAGGTCTGCTGGTTGGTACGGGTGGTGTGTAGCGGATGGAAAAAAACTAGGTTTGGTTGGGAAATTGCATTTCATACACATGTTTTATTTGATACATTATTGTTATTGTAAATGGGCTTAGGCCCAAATATTGCTATGTGTGTTCTGACCCAGTG
This sequence comes from Gossypium rotundifolium, assembly GCA_025506655.1. Taxonomy (NCBI): domain Eukaryota; kingdom Viridiplantae; phylum Streptophyta; class Magnoliopsida; order Malvales; family Malvaceae; genus Gossypium; species Gossypium rotundifolium. The sequence goes on along the minus strand of CP106729.1, from coordinate 135,649,910 downwards.
GATGATGGAAAGGAGATTTCACACTGAGTTCTTGTAACTCACCCGCCTTTTCTCTTAACCCTTGTAGGTAATGCTCAGTGACGAGGACTTGGGGCCATGGATGACTCGGTGTAGGCCATACTTGAAATGGTTTTATTTGGACTTTAGTTTCTTACTGTTTACTTTATTACTTTACTATTTTGGGTTATGTGTTGTAATAAGGCCTCTGGATTATTTTATTTTGCTTTATGTTTGACGTGTTTATATTTTACTCAAATTATTTTAAATGGGATTTTCTAAAATCATAATAAAGGTTTTCCAAAATCGATTAACAAATGAATTTCAAAATAAACTTTTACAAATATTTTTAATACGGAAATTTCCTTGAACTATCAACGATATTTCCAAAAGTCACGATTTTATAAAATTATTACTTCAAATTTAATCGATAAATCTTGAAATTAGTAGTATTTTATTAAATATCTCAAGTCAAACTTGATTTTCTTTATGTTAACAAATCAACATCTATTTTTATACGAATAGAAAAGGATCTAACAATTTTTATCTCATTTGACATATTTTCTTTATACGTTATCGAAAAACTTTTTAGTGTGACACACTGGATTCTAGCCTAACTTATAGGCCGAGTTTGGGGTGTTACATTTTATGGTATCAGAGCCCAGTTGCAAAACTTGGCCGTGGTTTGGGTTCAAAAGCATTTTCTAAAGCTGTTTAGAATTTTGATTTATAAATATATGTTCTAAAGGAAGTATGGAACCACAAGTATCTGGCACCAAGTCAAGTAAGTATTTGTTTTCATTTTATGATTATTGTGGTAAAAAAATTTCACAAAGTAGAATACTCTAGAACTGTTAGTCTTAAGAGTTGAAACTATAGAGACTGAGACTCTAGGATGCGAATTTGAAAACAACTTTCCTACTCATACTTCATAAAACATCGGTTAATAAACATTGAATAGTATGATGATTCATAAAACTTGTAATTTGATTATATCGACTTAGTGAACATGAGTGCTAGAAGACGCGGACGCGGTAGACGTGGACGTGGTAGAGGCCGAGGTGCTAGGACTAGATCTTTGGCACTAAGGCATGTGCCCGAAAGGGAGGCGCAGACATCGTTAGTGGCTGAGACGGGATCTCGTGTTTGATTTAAGGTTGATGAACTGACTCAGATAGTTAAGAAGGTATTGAAGGAGGTTAAGGGAATCAGTGAAGCACTTGAGTTGTGTCTGTGGACTATAAGAAGAAAGGAGATCGTGGTTCTTTTGGATCGCAGTCTTGTTTCGTAAAGCGTGTCAAGGCACGCCCAAATTTTTCAGCTTGTGATTATTGCGGAAGGCATCATCCGGGTGAGTTCTGGAGGAGGTCAGTAGCATGTTTGAGATGCGGGTCTAAGGAGCATAAGGAGCATGTTCGATGGCAATCATGCTGCTCATCGTCAAATTGTGACATAGTCACCAAAACAGATCATGGCAGAGCCACTACAACAGATCGTGGCACAGCCACTATAACATATCGTGGCAGAGCCACTACAACAGATCATGGCAGAGCCACTACAACACTTCCCCTTTAATATCACAATCCCAACCCCATGCAAGCATAAGATACTGATGTATGGTTTCAGCAGGTTTCGGCATGTATGTATAGGATGCTCATCACATATAACATGTCATCTCATCAGAACCATCTATTAATATCACAGAAGTCACTAACATGATGAATCACCTTTACCCTCCACGGGGATTTCAATAGCCATACCGAGTTTTCAGAATTTAATAGAATATACATAAATATATATGTTATCAAAACACTATAAATGGTGTGAGAAGTTACACACAATCACGCTAATCAACCCCAAAGGGTATAATGGTAATTTTACCTACCGAGGGTATTTCAGTAATTTACCTACCAAGGGTAATTCGATAATTCTACTCATAACTAATCCATGTATGCAGTGCATCTCGAACATAATCAATCATACAATTAACACAGACAACATTAGTACTACCACGAGGGTACAACGGTCATTTTATTATTTAGGGGAAAAATGGTAATTTCTCAAGCTAGGGGTATTTCGGTAATTTCACAAGCTAGGGGTATTTTATAATTTTACAAACTAGGGGTATTTTGTTAATTTCGCAAACTAGGGGTATTTTGGTAATTTTGTAAACTAGGGGTATTTTGGTAATTTTGCAAACAAGGGGTATTTTGATAATTTTGCAAACCAGGGTGTTAACGACCCAACAAAAGGTCCATGTTGCCTCGAATGACTCAAGTATTCTAAATAGAGATAATGATGCAAATGGGCCTAAGGCCCATTCTTGGCCCAAATGGGCCCACACACTCGTGTGGCCCATTCACTCAAACCTAGCCACATATATGAGATTCACATAGTCTTGTTCACTATCTACTACTCAATCATACAATTTACTCATATGGGATTGGGCCCACTTGGCCCCTTTCGAGCCAACGTGGCCCAACAACCTAAACCCACATGAACATTTCTGATGGCCTCAACTATCGCGTTGAAACCCCACACGTGCGCTCGCACGCTCATGTGGCTACCATCACCGTGTGACCGACTTATCGGCATTTGCCGCTCTACAACAATAGTAGATAGAGTACACACCTGATAGGAATCTGAAACTGCTAAACCGCGCTTCGAGCACTCCTATGCCCAATGCCAACTAGGTATGCTCCTTCTCCTCCTAGGCAGCTCTATATATAGCTAGCTTCTCACCTTCCTTCTTTGTATCTTTTCGATGTAGGATCCCTCCGTCAGTAGAGTTTAAATCCAACTCAAACTCTTCTCGTCCAATCCGCAAAATAAATACTACCTTGCTTATCATGAGATTCGAACCCAAGCTCTCCCATCAGCCAATTCACACCACTTGCCACTAAGCCATCAGCTTCTCTTGTGTCTAAAACCATGCGCAACTAAATATAACCCTATGGCAAAATTCTAGAGTCCATTTAAAAATAAAACCAAAATGCAAAAGCCAAGTCTTGAACCTTGGACCTCCTTCCTTCCTTGTGTCGTCACCCCCTTGTCTCTTATGTGGCGTCACTTTGCCACTACACCACACACTCCACTTGTGTCATTTTCCCCACATTTTATTCTTAAAGCCTACTTATAACTCCTAGGGTTTTATTCACCCAAAACCAATATTTTTTCTAAGGCCTAACTTGAACCCGGGACTTCATAGAAGCCCACTAACCTTCCAAAATCACTCACCTACTAGATCCAAGTTGCATTAAAGTCATTCTCTTATTCCCAAAAATTTTAAAAGCTCCTATGCCTAAAGCCCAATGGGCCCAATCCTACTAGGCCCAACTTTGGGATGTTACAAATCTACCCTCCTTAAAGAAATTTTGTCCTCAAAATTTCCAGCTATATAAACAGTCGCACATCCTAGCCTACAACACTACACTCATGCTGCGCACTCTGATTCTAAAACAGTAATACACTTTCTAACTTAAGCTTGGAACCTCTTCATACAACCAAATATCTAATACAGAAGCAAACAAATATTTAACACCCATACATAAAAATTTTCCATTCAAACATCACATCCAAAACATACACAGAATAATTACTCTCATTATAGCATATAATAATAAGTAAGGGGACTTACGGATTTGGTGCCGGAGACTCGGGTGCCATACTTCCAATAAAGATACCATTTTTTAAACCAAATTTCAAATAACTTTGAAAAAATATTTTTTTGAACCTATTCCACAGTCGAGTTTTGTAACCTAGGCTCTGATACCATAATTGTAACATCCCAAACCCGGACTAGAAGTTAGGCCTAAATCTGGCGTGTCACATTGAAGGAAGTTGAAAAGCTAAGCAATTGTTTAGAAAAGTTTTATCAGATTTTTGACTCCGAGTTCGTTGTTTGATTGAGAAAAACGTGATTTACTAAATGACCGTCTAAAAGTTGTTATTATTTTGAAAAACTATTCTGTTATGAAAGTTGAACTTGCATCATTGAGTAAACATGATATTTTAGAAAATGATTGCTAATGTTTTAAAAAAAAACCCGTATTTATAAGTTTAATGCTTATAAATGAACTTAGAAAAATAAACCAATGGCCTTATTACAAAATATTAACCCAAAATAAATAATCTAAAAGAAAAGGAAAAATCAAAGTTACTAAAGTTGTAACACCCTAAAAATCGAGTATTTAAATTTGTATGATTTTGGTGTTTAGATTTTAAAGGAAAAATCTTTTATTTTAATTTGGTGCTTATTGAAGTTTTGAGAGGGTAAAGCGTAATTTGAAGAAGGAATAAAATTTATTAATTGAGAATTTATTGAAGTGAAACAAAGGTGATTAAGACTTAAGCTAAATTATGTGCTAATAGTGTCATAAAATGAGCATATGGCATGGTGGAGTTGGCGCATGGGTTCTAGCAAGGGGAAGAGGTTGAATCCTTGTATAGCACCTAGATAAAATTTTTGTTTTAATTTTACGCTCATGGATAGGAAGTGTCGGCATGATCAATTAAGGAAGGTGTTGACCATGTTATTTTTGGTTAGTGTATCAATGGATTAAGGTAACAACTAACATATGGTATGGAATCAAAGGTTTAAGGAAAGATAGGGGGAACATAAGGCACATATCAAGGGGAAATTTTGGAAAGAAATCATGGCCAATTGACCATGTGCTGGACGGCAATTTGGTATAGGAGGGAGCCTAAATTTTTAGTTAGTTTTGGCTGAAAAATTCTTTTCTCTCTTTGGTTGTTCTTTGCACTTTGTGCAGAATTTTATTTCCTCCTATCAACATTCTTCTTGGCGAATTTTGCATTTGGTAAAGCCAAAATCTTTTGACCATTTGGTCACTTTTATTCATCTTGTCAATTTTCTTTTGTATTCTCCTTGTGCCGAAATCACCCATACCAAAATCGGTCTCTTTCTTTTTCTTTTGCCATGGTTTAAAGCACTAACTCCTAAAGGTCTATTTTTTTCTTTCATCTTCTTTTCTCTTTGAAATCAAACTACCTCATCACCATCTCCTTCTCATATTCTAATTATTTCAATCAAAGATTCTTCATCAAACATTCCTTTGGCCGAATGCTAGAGTGCCATAATCGAAATTTATTTTCTCTTTTCTTGGTTGCATAGCCGAATTCTTCAACTCTCACAAACACCATCCTCAATCTTTTCTTTTCGATCGTGGATCATAGGTAAGGGGTTCTTCTTTTTCATTTTCGTTTTAATTAGTGATATTATGGCCGAATATCATTGGTTTATTGAGGGTCTTTTTGGATTGATATAAAGTTCATTCTAATAACGTCTCTTTCGTTATTATTTAGTGCAATAACGGAGATCGGAACTCAAGTGATCGGGAGAAACGTTGGAAACGTTTTATTTTGGTAAGGAAATCAAATCTCTTTAAATCTCTAGTAACATTTGATATTATTTTAGATCTAACTAAATTCCTTTGGATCTTGAAGACTGTCAAAATAGGGAAGAAAAGGGCGGTGGTTAGTCACGTTAAGAGGGGTGGATCTGTAAATCCCCCATTCAAACGAAGAGCGGTTTCGGCAGTCCGGGATTTTCCACCGGGTTGTGGGCCATCTTCCGAAAGAAGTCCATTATTCGAAGTAGTACGAACCTCCGAGCCGTATATCGTTGGTGGATTCTCGTGCTAGTGAATCGATAAACGAGGAAAAGCGAAAATCAAGTGATTCAAAATCAAGAGGGTAAGATTTTGGATCTATTATCGATTAAGATTTATTTTTACGAGTTAGTTGTCTAACGGATCAAAATATGTTTTAGGTGCCGAGGAGCGAGAAGGATTAGTACTTTCGGTAACGAGGTGTGTAATTTCACACTCATTATTTTTGGTTGGATGTCAAATTTCGGTATGGAAGTAAATCGTAAAAACGATTAGATCGGTAAAAACGTAAAAATTTATATTTTGACGAAAATGTGTAAAAAAAATGACTAAATCGTGGAAATTACGAAAACTCCTCAAGAAATTAATTATTATTATGAAAATTGGATGTTTAAGTGAAAATGGGTAGTAAATACTCTAGTTCGTGAAAATGGTAGTAAATACTCTAGTTCGTGAAAATGGTAGTAAATACTCTAGTTCGTGAAAATGGGCCGTAAATACTCTAGTTCGTGAAAATGGGCCAAAATACTCTAGTTCGTTAAAATTTAGCCAAAACACTCTAGTTTGGTAAATGGGCCAAGCCCACAAAGCGCTAAATGGACAAATTGCTATAATTATGGGCCAAATGAAATGTTATTGATAAACCCACCATGTTATGTATTGTTAATAAATTTTATATTTTAAAGAACATGTATAATTGCATGGGTGGGATATATGAAGAGAAGAATGGCCGATTGCCACAATATCGACTTATTGCCTCTAGTTCGGTGGCTTCTGCCACAATATCGACTTATTGCCTCTAGTTCGGTGGTTTCGCCACAATATCGACTTATTGCCTCTAGTTAAATGGCTATGCCACAATTATAAAAGGCTTAATGCCTACGATTGGTGTGATGGCGGGGTGGGTTGACTTGATCCCACAGGTGTGATGGTTGGTGCAGGGGTGTTAGCGGATGGATATTAGGTTTGGGTTGGGAATTACATTTTCATGCATTATTAATTATTTTTTTAATTCATGATATATTGTTGAATTGAATTGGGCTCAAGCCCGACTTAATATCTTGACAATCGGCCCAATAATGGTGGTAAGTGAGTTACACATCGAGTTCTAAGTAACTCACCCCTTTTATTTTTCCATCTCGTAATGGAAATTGATGTGGACTTAATGAGGATGACTTCGTGGAGGCCATACTTGCTAAATATGGGTTATTTAAAACTCGAACTTTTAATAATTATTTTACTATTTTGGGATGTTGTAATAAATGGCCTCTATAAATAACTTATGGATTTTATATGTGTTTGGAATTTAAACTTTATTTTGGACTTTTAAATCATGGGCTATGATTATATGATGCTTTATAAAAAATAAATTTGGGTTTTCAAGTATATGAAATTCTTTTATAAATAATTCTTTTTATTGTTAACTCTTTAACAAATCTCCTAACGGTTTTTAATAATACAATGATTTTCAACTAATGTTTCAAATATTTATCAAAATCAAATACTCTTCAAATTTTAAACCCTGTGTGTAAAATTGTAGTTTTCAACTCATTAAAAGAATAGCTCGAATCATGTAACAAACCATATCTAGTCTCAACGCATAGACCGGGTTTGGGGTGTTACATTTAGTGGTATCAGAGCCAGTTTCAAAAACTCGGCTGTGGTTTGGGTTCAAAAAAAAATAATAATTTCTGTATGAAATCATTCAAAAATCAGTATGGCACCACAAGCATCCGGCGACAAGTCAAGTAAGTATTTATTACTTAATGATTACTATGATATGATCATAGGAACACTCTAGAACTTCTAGTTTTAGATATGAAAAACCGTAGAGATTGAGACTATAGGATATGTTGCGAAAAACAACTTTATATCTCAAATCTCATAAAATATCGTTAATAAACACCAAACAAAATTTCGATTCATAAAACTTGTAATTAGATAAAGCGAACAAGCAATCATGAGTACAAGAGGACGTGGTCGTGGGACGCGGTAGACGTGGCGTGGTAGAGGCCGAGGTGCTACAATCAAGCACCAAATCATATGCCAGAAGTAGACGCATCTGCGTCAATTGAAAGTGAGACCGGATCACGTGATCACATGGAGGAAGATCATGCATTGACTCAAGCAATGTTGCAAGTCTTGGAAAGGGTCGTTGGAACTAGAATTGGGCCAACAACTCGTGGGTCAATTTCAGAGCGACTTAAGGCAAATAATGCGAAGTTTTCGAGGAGTCTCCGTGTAGCCCGAATGTGGTGAATCATCGCTCAAGTCGTGGAACGGATCATGGATGATATGGAATGCACGGTGAGCAAAAACCGAGAGGAGCTGTATCCTTATTGAGAGATGAGGCGATCGGTGGTGGCTCATCGCTCGAGAAGGCACCTGAAGGCATCGATTAATCGGGAATTCTTTAAAGCCGCCTTCCAAGGAAAGTACGTTGGAACGAGCTATGTAGGCGTCGAAGGAAGGAATTTCGAATCTTGTCCAAGGAAGTAAGACGTGGCAAGATATGAAGTCGAGTTTTACGTCCGAGCCGTTATGCCGGACAATTGTAGCAATGATCATGAACGTTGTATGCGTTTGAGGATGGACTTAATGATGAGTGAGGGTTCGATTGCTCATGACAGAAGTTAGAAATTTTTGACTCTGGTGGAGAAGGCCAAAATAGCCAAGAGGCTAAGAACTCGAACGGCGTAACCGAGAAAGATCCCAAAACAAGAGAGAGACACAGCAGTCTGGTTCTTCCAAGAGATTCCAGAAGAAACCCCGGAATGATGAATCAGTTCAAGGCAGAACCCCGGTAGCAAATAATCGAAGTCGAGATTGCACTGAGTGTGGAAAAAGGCATTTTGGGGAATGTTGGAGGAAAACGGGTGCATGCTACAAATGCGGTTCAATGGAACATCAGTACAAAAGTTGTCCTCGACGAATGGATACGACTCAAGAGGTCCGTAATAATGATGCACAGCCGGCCAGGGGTAATCAGCAGCCACCGAGAGGTCGTGGATCAGGTCGTGGTGGTAATGGGGCTGGTCGTGGTCAAGGTGCACCGGGTCGAGGAAATGGTAATAGAGGAAATGCAGATGCAAGACAACCTGGACTGGTCTATGCAGTTAGACGCCGCGAGGACGGCAATGCACCAGATGTGATAACCGGTACGTTCTTCATTTTTGATGTACCTGTTATTGCCTTAATAGATATTGGCTCTACTCATTCATATGTATCTAGTGCCATATCTGGAAATCTGAATTTAGAATCTAAAATTACCGAAAATGAGATGCGATGAATCAGTCCTTTAGGACGATCAAGAATAGTTAATAAAATATTTAAAGACGTGCCTTAAAAATCCAAGAGGAAGTATTCTTAGCAAATTTGATGGAACTACCTTTGGCGAGTTCGATCTCATTCGGCATGGACCGGTTGGTTAACCATAGGGCAATTGGATTGTGCTGAAAAGCGAATGTCGAAGGACCCGGATGATAAGGAAGTCATAATGATTGGTGAACGAAAGAACTATCTCGCAAATGTGGTATCTGCATTAAAAGTCGAGAAGTTGGTGCGGAAGGATACGGAGCATTCCTAGCCTTTATCTGGCTTGTGGATGCCAAGGAATTATCCGTGAATGATGTGAGGACGGTGAAGGAATTTCCGATGTATTTCTGAAGAACTTCGGCATACCTCCGGATCGGAAGTAGAATTTGGCATTGAGCTTTTGCAGGGACGGCCCAGTGTCCATTGCTCCCTATAGAATGGCACCAAAGGAGTTGGTGAGCTCAAAGCTCAAATTCAAGAATTGTGGATCGAGGATTCATTCGACCAAGTGTGTCTCGTGGGGAGCACCGGTCTTGTTCGTCAAGAAGAAGGATGGATCGATGCGTATGTGCATTGACTACAGCATATTGAATAAATTGACGATCAAGAATCGGTATCCTCTGCCGAGAATCGATGACTGTTTGATCAATTGAAGGAGCTCAGTTTTCTCCAAAATTGATTTAAGGTCGGGTTATCACCAAATTAAGGTGAAAGAAGCGGACATTTATAAGAGAAAGATTTAGGACACGTTACGGACACTATGAGTTTGTAGTGATGCGTTTGGATTAACCAATGCACCAATGCATTTATGGACATGATGAACCGAGTCTTTCAACCATATTTAGACCGGTTTGTGGTAGTGTTCATAGATGATATATTGGTTTATTCGAGAAATGAGGAGGAACATGACCAAGATTTATGATAGTATTGCAATTACTTCGTGATAAGCAATTGTATGCCAAATTTGGTAAATGCGAATTTTGGCTAAAGGAGGTGACTTTCCTTGGTCATGTAGTATCACCAAGGAATAAGGGTGGATCCTCGTAAAATTGAGGCTATTACGGATTGGAAACCACCAACATCGTGAGCTGAAATTTGAGTTTCTTGGGTCCGGCCGATACTATAGGACGTTTTGTAGAGGGGTTTTCATTGATTCTCGCACCCTAACTAAATCATTGCGAAAGGGAGCTCAGATATCCGGACCTGAAAAGCAACAAGAGAGTTTCGAGAAATTGAAGAAGATCCCGATGAAGCTCAGTTTTGATTCAAAGGAGGTCGGAAAAGAATTCATTGTTTATTGCGATGTGTCTCACACGGTGCAGGTTGTGTGTTGATGCAAAATGGAAAGGTGGTGGCCTATGCTTCACGTCAATTGAGACCACACAAAGTAAACTACCCTACTCATGATTTGGAGTTAGCCGTTGTCTTTGCTCTAAAGATTTGGAGGCACTATCTCTATGGTGAGAAGTCCATAATCTACACGGATCACAAGAGTCTTAAATACCTCCTTACCCGTAAGGAGTTGAATTTAAGACAAAGAAGATGGGTAGAATTGTTAAAAGATTATGATTTCTCCATCGAATACCATCCCGAAAGGCTAACGTGGTAGTATGACGCGTTAAGTCGAAAGGCGGTATCTGAATTAAGAGCTTTGTTTGCCCATTTGAGTCTCAGATGAGGATGGCGGTTTGTTAGCGTAACTTCGTGAAACCTCTGGTATGGAACAAATCAAGGAAAAATAGACATCGATGAGAAGTTGGGACCTTTCTTGCGACAAGTTGAAAATGGTGAAATTGAGGATTTTGGAATAAACACGGAGGGTGTGTTGTGCTTTCGAGGAGAGTATGCATGCCTAAGGACTTAGATCTAAGGCAATTGATTCTACTGAGGCGATAGTAGCCCTTATGCTATGCATCCGGAGGAAATAAGATGTATCGAGATCTCCGTGAATGTATTGGTGGCGTGGTTGAAGCGTGAGATTACGTAATTCGTGGGAAAATGTTTGACTTGTCGACAAGTGAAGGCGAACATCAATTACCGTCGGATTGTTACAACCGATAAAGATTCCTCTTTGGAAATGGGAGAGGATAACTATGGATTTTGTTAGTGGGTTACCGTTAACACCTACTAAGAAAAATTCCGTTTGGGTAATTGTTGATCGGTTGACGAAGACCGCCATTTCTTGCCAGCTCAGACGGATTATTCATTGCAAAATTGGCTAAACCGCACGTATCCGAAATTGTGAGGTTGCATGGGGTACCTGATCTATTATATCGGATAGGGACCCTAGGTTTACATCATGATTCGAAAGCTCGCATGAAGCCTTGGGGACAAAGTTGAATTTCAAGCTTTTCATCCTCGGTCGATGGTCACCGAGAGAGTAATTCAAATATTGGAAGATATGTTAAGAGGATGTAATCGACTTGAGGGTAGTTGGGAGGATTATCTACCACCGCGTAATTCACAGATAACAACAACTATCGATCTAGCATTCGGATGGCACCTTACGAGGCATTGTATGGTCGTAAGTGTCGCTCTCCTATTTGTTGGACGAGTTGGGCGAAAGATGATGTTAGGTCCCGAGATGATATCGAGACCGAGGATAAGGTAAAAGTTATTCTAGCACGGTTGAAAGAAGCCTCGATAGATGTAAGTCATACGCAGATCTAAAGCGAAGGGACATCGAGTATAGTGTGGGAGATCGGGTTTTCTTGAAGGTATCTCCTTGGAAAAAGATCTTCAGATTCGGAAGGAAGGGCAAGCTAAGTCCTAGATATATTGGACCTTATCGTGTCTTTGAAGCGTATTGGTCGATGGCATATCGATTGAGTTACCTCAGGAGATAGATCAAATTCACAATGTCTTTCATGTTTCCATGTTGAGGCGTTATAGATCGGATCCTTTGCACATTATACCGGTAGAGGAATTGGAGCTGAATTCAGATTTGTCTTTTGAAGAAGAACCAGTGGAAATCCTAGACCGAGATGTCAAGGTACTAAGGAAGAAAACTGTGCCATTGGTCAAAGTTCTATGGCGTAACCACGAGTGGAAGAAGCTACGGGAGTCGAGGATGCAATTCAAGCAACAATACCCTCACCTTTTTCAACCAGTAAATTTTGAGGACGAAATTTTCTTTAAGGAGGGTAGAGTTGTAACACCCTAAAATCTGAGTATTTAAATTTGCATGATTTTGGTGTTTAGATTTTAAAGGAAAATCTTTTATTTTAATTTGGTGCTTATTGAAGTTTTTGAGAGGGTAAAGCGTAATTTGAAGAAGGAATAAAATTTATTAATTGAGAATTTATTGAAGTGAAACAAAGGTGATTAAGACTTAAGCTAAATTATGTGCTAATAGTGTCATAAAATGAGCATATGGCATGGTGGAGTTGGCGCATGGGTTCTAGCAAGGGGAAGAGGTTCAATCCTTGTATAGCACCTAGATAAAATTTTGTTTTAATTTTCTACTCATGGATAGGAAGTGTCGGCATGATCAATTAAGGAAGGTGTTGACCATGTTATTTTTGGTTAGTGTATCAATGGATTAAGGAAACAACTAACTTATGGCATGGAATCAAAGGTTTAAGGAAAGATAGGGGGAACATAAGGCACATATCAAGGGGAAATTTTGGAAAGAAATCATGGCCAATTGACCATGTGCTGGACGGCAATTTGGTATAGGAGGGAGCCTAAATTTTGAGTTAGTTTTGGCTGAAAAATTCTTTTCTCTCTTTGGTTGTTCTTTGCACTTTGTGCAGAATTTTTATTTCCCCTCCTATCAACATTCTTCTTGGCCGAATTTTGCATTTGGTAAAGCCAAAATCTTTTGACCATTTGGTCACTTTTATTCATCTTGTCAATTTTCTTTTGTATTCTCCTTTGTCGAAATCACCCATACCAAAATCGGTCTCTTTCTTTTCTTTTGCCATGGCCGAAAGCACTAACTCCTAAAGGTCTATTTTTTTCTTTCATCTTCTTTTCTCTTTGAAATCAAACTACCTCATCACCATCTCCTTCTCATATTCTAATTATTTCAATCAAAGATTCTTCATCAAACATTCCTTTGGCGAATGCTAGAGTGCCATAATCGAAATTTATTTTCTCTTTTCTTGGTTGCATAGCCAATTCTTCAACTCTCACAAACACCATCCTCAATCTTTTCTTTTCGATCGTGGATCATAGGTAAGGGTTCTTCTTTTCATTTTCGTTTTAATTAGTGATATTATGGCGAATATCATTGGTTTATTGAGGTCTTTTGGATTGATATAAAGTTCATTCTAATAACGTCTCTTTCGTTATTATTTAGTGCAATAACGAGATCGGAACTCAAGTGATCGGAGAAACGTTGGAAACGCTTTATTTTGGTAAGGAAATCAAATCTCTTTAAATCTCTAGTAACATTTGATATTATTTTAGATCTAACTAAATTCCTTTGGATCTTGAAGATCACAAAATAGGGAAGAAAAGGCGGTGGTTAGTCACGTTAAGAGGGTGGATCTCAAATCCCCATTCAAACGAAGAGCGGTTTTGCAATCCGGATTTTCCACGGGTTGTGGGCCATCTTCCGAAAGAAGTCCATTATTCGAAGTAGTACGAACCTCCGAGCCGTTATACGTTGGTGGATTCTCGGCGGCTAGTGAATCGATAAACGAGGAAAAGTCGAAAATCGAAGTGATTCAAAATCAAGAGGGTAAGATTTTGGATCTATTATCGATTAAGATTTATTTTTACGAGTTAGTTGTCTAACGGATCAAAATATGTTTTAGGTGCCGAGGAGCGAGAAGGATTAGTACTTTCAGAACGAGTGTGTAATTTCACACTCATTATTTTTGGTTGGATGTCAAATTTCGGTATGGAAGTAAATCGTAAAAACGATTAGATCGGTAAAAACGTAAAAATTTATATTTTGACGAAAATGTGTAAAAAAAACGACTAAATCGTGGAAATTACGAAAACGCCCTCGAGAAATTAATTATTATTATGAAAATTGGATGTTTAGTGAAAATGGGCCGTAAATACTCTAGTTCGTGAAAATGGGTCAGAATACTCTAGTTCGTGAAAATGGGCCGTAAATACTCTAGTTCGTGAAAATGGGCCGTAAATACTCTAGTTCGTGAAAATGGGCCAAAATACTCTAGTTCGTTAAAATTTAGCCAAAACACTCTAGTTTGGTAAATGGGCCAAGCCCACAAAGCGCTAAATGGACAAATTGCTATAATTATGGGCCAAATGAAATGTTATTGATAAACCCACCATGTTATGTATTGTTAATAAATTTTATATTTTAAAGTACATGTATAATTGCATGGGTGGGATATATGAAGAGAAGAATGGCGATTGCCACAATATCGCTTATTGCCTCTAGTTCGGTGGCTTCGCCACAATATCGGCTTATTGCCTCTAGTTCGGTGGTTTCGCTTACAATATCGACTTATTGCCTCTAGTTCTATGGCTATGCCACAATTATAAAAAGGCTTAATGCCTACGATTGGTGTGATGGCGGGTGGGTTGACTTGATCCCCACAGTGTGATGGTTGGTACGGGTGTTAGCGGATGGATATTAGGTTTGGGTTGGGAATTACATTTTCATGCATTATTAATTATTTTTTTAATTCATGATATATTGTTGAATTACGAATTGGGCTCAAGCCCGACTTAATATCTTGACAATCTGCCCAATAATGGTGGTAAGTGAGTTACACTTCGAGTTCTAAGTAACTCACCCCTTTTTATTTTTCCATCTCGTAATGGAAATTGATGTGGACTTCAATGAGGATGACTTCGTGGAGGCCATCTTGCTAAATATGGGTTATTTAAAACTCGAACTTTTAATAATTATTTTTACTATTTTGGGATGTTGTAATAAATGGCCTCTATAAATAACTTATGGATTTTATATGTGTTTGGAATTTAAACTTTATTTTGGACTTTTAAATCATGGGCTATGATTATATGATGCTTTATAAAAAATAAATTTGGGTTTTCAAGTATATGAAATTCTTTTATAAATAATTCTTTTTATTGTTAACTCTTTAACAAATCTCCTAACGGTTTTAATAATACAATGATTTTCAACTAATGTTTCAAATATTTATCAAAATCAAATACTCTTCAAATTTTAAACCCCTGTGTAAAATTGTAGTTTTCAACTCATTAAAAGAATAGCTCGAATCATGTAACAAACCATATCTAGTCTCAACGCATAGACCGGGTTTGGGGTGTTACAAAAGTTCACGAGCAATATCTCCGATGTATAGCCACCCCCGAGTCCTCCACGGCTCCCAATCCTCAATCGTTGGGAATCACCTGAAACATTTAATAAAAAGAGGGGTGAGTTTATGAAAACTCAGTGTGCACAACCCTCATCGGTAAGAACATGTATCGCAACAATTCGGGCCGAAGCCCATTACAGTAACGGTGGCAATTAGGCCTTAGCCCAAAATAGCCTCGATTGAGTCTTAACCCATATCATATGTCACAGCAGATCATGTATGAAATGCAATGCAAACCCAGCCCAACCTAATTTTCCATTCGCTACACACCACCGTGCACGCCAATCACACCAATGGGGATTTCTACAATCAACCCTCTCCGCTACACACCATCGATGGCAATCATGCTGCTCATCGTCAAATCGTGACATAGTCACCAAAACAGATTATGGCAGAGCCACTACAACAGATCGTGGTAGAGCCACTACAACATATCGTGGCAGAGCCACTACAACAGATCATGGTAGAGCCACTACAACACTTCCCCTTTTAATATCATAATCCCAACCCCATGCAAGCATAAGATACTGATGTATGGTTTCAACAGGCTTCGGCATGCATGTATAGGATGCTCATCCCAAATAACATGTCATGTTATCAGAACCATCTATTAATATCATAGAAGTCACTAACCTGATGACTCGCCTTTACCCTCCACGGGGATTTCAATAGCCATACCGAGTTTTTGGCATTTAACATAATATACATAAATATACATCTTATCAATACACTATAAATGGTGTGAGAAGTTACACAAAATCATGCTAATTAACCCCAAAGGGTATAACGGTAATTTTACCTACCGAGGGTATTTTAGTAATTTACCTACCAAGGGTAATTCAATAATTCTACTCATAACTAATCCATGTATGCAGTGCATCTCGAACATAATCAATCATACAATTAATACAGACAACATTAGTACTACCACGATGGTACAACGGTCATTTTATTATTTAGGGGTAAAACGATAATTTCTCAAGCTAGGGGTATTTCGATAATTTCACAAGCTAGAGGTATTTCAGTAATTTTACAAACTTGGTGTATTTCAGTAATTTTGCAAACTAGGGGTATTTTGATAATTTTGCAAACCAGGGGTATTTTGGTAATTTTGCAACCTAGGGGTATTTTGGTAATTTTGTAAACCAGGGGTATTTCGATAATTTTGTAAACCAGGGGTATTTTGGTAATTTTTCAAACAAGGGGTATTTCGATAATTTTGGAAACCAGGGTGTTAACGACACAACAGAAGGTCCATTATCGCCTCGAATGACTCAAGTATTCTAAACAGAGATAATAATGCGAATGGGCCTAAAGCCTACTCTCACCAAGTGGGCCCACACACTCGTGTGTCCCATTCAGCCCAAACCTAGCCACATATATGAGATTCACATAGTCTAGTTCACTATCTACTACTTAATCATACAATTTACTCATATGGTCCCCTGGCCCATTAGGCCCACTTGGCCCCTTTCGGGCCAACGTGGCCCAACAGCATAAACCCACAAGAACACTTCTGATGGCCTCAACTATCACGTTGAAACCCCACATGTGCGCTCATACGCTCGTGTGGCTACCATCGCTGTGTGACTGGCTTATCGGCATTTGCCGCTCTACAACTATAGTAGAGAGAGTACACACCTGATAGGAATCTAAAGCTGCTAAACCGCACTCCGAGCACTCCTATTCCCAATGCCAACCAGGTATGCTCCTTCTCCTCCTAGGCAGCTCTATATATAGCTAGCTTCTTACCTTCCTTCTTTGTATCTTTCCGATGTGGGATCCCTTCGTCAGTAGAGTTTAAATCCAACTCAAACTCTTCCCGTCCAATCCGTAAAATAAATACTCCCTTGCTTGTCATAAGATTCGAACCGAAGCTCTCTCATGCCACTTGCCACTAAGCCACTAGCTCCTCTTTTGTCTAAAACCATGCGCAACTAAATATAACCCTATGGCAAAATTCTAGAGTCCATTTAAAAAGAAAACCAAAATACAAAAGCCAAGACTTGAACCTTGGACCTCATTCCTTCCTTGTGTCGTCACCCCCTTGTCTCTTATGTGTCGTCACTTTGCCACTACACCACACACTCCACTTGTGTCATTTTCCCCACATTTTATTCTAAAAGCCTACTACTAACTCCTAGGGTTTTATTCACCCAAAACCAAAATTTTTCCTAAGGCTTAACTTGAACCTGGGACTTCATAGAAGCCCCCTAACCTTCCAAAATCAATCACCTACTAGATCCAACTTGCATTAAAGCCATTCTCTTATTTCCAAAAACTTTAAACGCTCGTACGCCTAAAGCCCAATGGGCCCAATCCTACTAGGCCCAACTTTGGGATGTTACAGTTATATTTTCTGTATTTCTTGTATTTGCATGCGTATACAAAAAATGGGGATCCCCCCTAGATTACATTTGGCTCCCTTTTATAGCCAATTAAAAAGAAAATAAAATACCCTTTTATTCATTTTTTTTGGTTACAATAGCTGTATATTGTTGCTGTTTATTTTCTGCGCTTTCTTCTTTTGTTTTCAGGTAACTGTCGTGGAGGCTAACATAGTTGGAGGCGCGCGTGTTCGTGAGAGTTGCTCGGCGGTGTTGAGTATTCTGAAACGTAAATTTTAAGTAATTGGGCCTAACGAGCATTGGGCCTTGTAGGGTCTGAATTTGGTTTTTTTATTTGTAAAGGGACTGTGGACTTCATCGGACCGTTATTTTTTTATATTTTTGGTTTTATTTGGTTTAAATGGGTTGGGCAGAAATGGGTCTTCTACATAGGGGTTACACGCCAGTGTGGTCAGGCCGTGTGGCTCACACATCTAGGGACACGCTTGTGTGCTAGATCAAGTGTAGGTACAGAGGTCACACGTCCAAGCCACACGCCCGTGTGCCAGGCCGTGTGATCAATTCTGAGCATTCTGTTTTCACATTTTTAAGATGGAGGGGACACACGGCCAGATCACAAGCCCATGTGCTAGGCTATGTGTCACACACATCCATGTCCCTACATATGTGGACAAAATAGCCTATTTTTCAAGCCACATTTCTCACCCAATTTGTCTTCCTTTTACACCAATACTTTAACATATTCACAAGCCATTTTTAATATAATTAATTCAAGTCAAAACCGAGTCTCATGCATGACATAACATCACATACAACTAATATGCTCTTAAACACCTCAAATGACACTTTTCCATCATGTAATTAAATATACAAACTTACTTAACTTATCAAGTTCACCTATATGCATATTTTACCTAATATGCTAAAATAAATTTTCAATATTCCAACATGATTTCTATCATTCAATCATTTAAGCACACACCAAACATGTTATAGCCTCATTTATACATATCAAAACATGTTCATCACAAGCCATTCCAATGGCTAGTTAAAACCCAAACATTTACATGGCAACATTGGCTAATAAACTTATACATGTCATTATAACCATAACTAATTTTCCATATATCCCAAGATGGGTCGATGGATAGTGTGAGTGATCTCCACTGATTTTTCCAATCTAACAAGCTTCCGAATTACTATATAATAAGGGAAAATAAAACAAAGTAAGCATGAAATGCTTAGTAAGTTCGTATAACATGGTAAATAAATTACCATATATTTATGTTCAAATAAACATGCAAGGCACTATCTATTAATTTTGTTCACAAGCCTTAAACACATATCCTCATCATGTTAGCCAAGTAATCACATATAATAGTCCTTAATCATGGATGAACAAAGTCATCAAGCAAGTTCCACATTCCAGTAACAACCAAATTCATGCATCATTATATTAGGTTATATCATTTGCATGTACTTCATGTACATACGGCCTGACCACACGGGCGTGTGTTCCCTGCACCTAAGAAAAATTTTAAAATTTCGTGAAAAATTCTCTAAGTTCCTAATTTAGTCCCGACTTGTTTCTAATGTATAAATAGGACCTCGAGGGTCCATTTAAGGGACAACATGATTGAATCATGATTTTATTTGGATATGAATAGTAAAAGACATGAATTAATTTTATTTGTTCTGTAAACTCCAGTAATACTCTGTAACCCTGTTTCAATGATGAATATAGGGTAGGGGTGTTACATTCATTGGTATCAGAGCTAAGATTTAGTCGATTCTCGGACTAATGTAGCAAGTATAAGTTTAGCTATACATGACATTATATATAATTTGTGATAATGTGATATCTCCTGACCATTTTAAATGTGTTTTTCATACAGTAATGCCGTCCAACCGAGCTAGAGCTGAATCCGAGGAAGTGAGAGCAATGCTCTAGTTTCAGTTCAAAGAGCTGCATCTAATAGTAGTAGAAGGCCCAAATCTGAGGGTCGAGGTGAGGAGGCAAAAAGCCTTCTTCAAATGACGGATGAGTGGTTTACAGAATTTTTAAGAACAAATCCTACTATACAACAACCTCTCCCTCCTACTCCTCAACCGGTTCCAGAGATGCCACAGGGTGTTGAACCTGTTTGTTCGGTAAGCCTTCGGTAGATAAAATTCAGAAATATGGGGCAGAAGAACTCAGGGCTAGTGCTGATGATGATCTGGGAAGGGTTGAACTTTGGTTAGAAAATACAATCAGGGTTTTGGATGAATTATCTTCTACACCTGAAGAATGTCTGAAATGTGTTGTATCTCTGCTAAAAGACTCAGCCTACCAGTGGTGGAATACCATAATTCCTGTTGTACTAAGGGAAAATGTTACATGGGAAGTTTTCCAAACAAAATTCAAAAAAGTAGTGCATTAGTCAGAGATTCCTTGTTCAGAAAGAGAAGGAATTTTTAGAGCTTAAACAGGGAAATATGACTGTGTCTGAATATGAACGAGAATTTGTCAGATTAAGTAAATATGTCAAAGAATGTATCTCGATTGAAGTTGTTATGTGTAAACGGTTTGAAGAGGAATTAAATGAAGACATCAAGTTGTTTGTTGGTGTCGAAACCATTTTTTTGTTGAAAAATGGGGGTCGACTTTAAAATGAAAATGGAGTCGGCACCAATCCTTTTTAATGAGGTGTGATCGGATCACCTCGTAATTTGGTCATTTTAATAGTACATTTAATTTATTAAAATGATGATTTTGGCCTACAAAATTCGAGAAAACGGGTTTGGAAGTCGGTTACGCATGAGGAAGGATTAGCACCCTCGTAACGCCCAAAATTGGTACCGAATTGATTAATTAACGTCTTAATGTCGAAAATTTGAAAAGATTTTAAAATATGATCCTCTTTGTTTAAAAGCTTGAATAAATTAAATTGGATGTTGAGACCCACTTATTTCGAAGAAGTAAAATGTCAGGCCCAGTGAGTTAGGATACGACATTTCAAATCCTCGAGACTAAGCTTGTCTTTTGACCTTTAAAACTCATGCATTTAAGTTTGAGAAGGATATTCAGCTATTTGGGTCAAATGAACAATCGGAACCTAGTAAGTTAGGGCACAATTTCTCAAAATTCCAAATACGAAATATTGCCTTTATTTTTAAAAATTCTTACCTCGCTATGACAAAATGTCATGTCCAGTTAGTTAGGACACAACATTTTTGAATTCCGAGAATAAGTTTTTTTATTTGACTTATACGCTTTGATTTAAAAAGACAATTGATTCTTTTGACTCGACGAAAAGAAAAATCAAAACCCAATAAGTTAAGGTACGATTTCCCGAATCTCGAATTACAAAAGAATTGCTTAAAAAAAAAAAGTTTATAGGACAAAGATTAATGTAACACGATTTTATAATAAAATGAAAAAAAAAGAATTACGGCATTAATATGTATAACAGGCTAATAATAAATGTATTAATGCATGGCAATATAAAGGGCGAATATCAAATAACAAGTCAAAATACACGAAAAATAATAATAATTAAAAAACTAAAAATTTAGAATTAAGTGATTAATATTAAACAAATCAATAAACAAATGTAGCGTAACACAAATTAAAAAATCATAATCTCAATAATAAAAAAAAAAAATTTTGAAGTATTAAATCTATATAGGAAGATAAAAATAAGTAAGTAATAAAATGCTAAAATAAATAAATGTATTTTAGAAAAATTAAGCAAATAAAAATATGGAATAATAATAATAACAAAGTTATTTAAATATATTAATAATTATAATAACATATTAATAATAAAATTAATAATAATAGTAATAATAGTATTGAAAATAATAGTAATAAGAATAATAGTAGTAATATTAAAAAAAATAATAGTAATAATAATAATAATAATAATAATAATAATGTTTATAATAATAATAATAATAATAATAATAATAATAATAATAATAATGATAATGATAATAATTGTGATAATTCAATAATTAAACCAATAAAACTAAAGTTTTAAAATCATATAAAATGGATAATATATAAGCGATAGAATAAAATGAATGTGCGTATGCAAAAATTTAAGTAGATAAGTAATAATAAAATACAATGATCATAATGATATTAAAAAATTTTATTAATGTAGTAACATAATAATAAAATAAATAAGTAAATAAAAGGGTATAATAATTAAACTAAATTAATTTAACAATAAAGTAGCAAAATAACATAGATATGGACTAAAGTGAATCTTAAAACGAAATTTTGGGGCAAAATTTTTAAAAAAAAAAGGAAAATAGGGCCAATTAGAGACTAAAATAAAACACGCGCAAAAATGCGATGACCAAAATGGGAAAATCCCCATACCATTTAAACGGCGCCGTTCCTTCGGGACTAAAGTGAAATACGGATAAAAATATGTGATAGAATTAAAAGAAAAAGAAAAAAATCAATAAGGACTAAATCAAAATAGGTTAAAAATGCGGAAGGGCTATCCGCGCAAATAGCCCATCCACACAAAAAAATGCGCAGATCCCTTGCCAATCGAGTCGGGTTCAGGTCAGAGGCCTTTAAACGAAGCCATTTTGATTTACTATATAAACTAAAGTTACAAAAAAAATTCATCTGGCCCTTGTTTAAAAAAAAAAAAAACCTAAAACCCTTAAAAAACTCTCCCCATGCGATATTCGGTCACCGGACCGCCACTGGTACGCCACCGTCGACCACCGTGCATGGTGGCCGGAGCTACCAAAATGGCCCATTTTTGATCGCTTAGACTTTGCGATGCCGATCTCACCCTAATATGCCCAAAAAGCCTTCGAAGATCAAAGGAAAGACCGAAAACTTTTCGGTCTCCTCCCTCCCGGCCATCGATGAGGTAAGGTTTCCCTCCCCTTTTTATTATTTATATATAAAAATAGAAAAATAAGAACTTAAAAAAAATAAAAAGGTCAACTTCAAACTTTTCTGTTTTCTCTGTTGTATTGATTTTGTTCGTAAAAAAAATACAATCGTTCTCTATGGCTTTTTATAGCCGAAATAAAAATAATAAAAAATACATTATTATTGTTATTTTTCTGCTATCCTTTGTCTTCTTGTGCAGGTACGGAGGAGGACGTGGCACTGTACAGAGGTGGGTGCCAACGTGGTGGTGCACGTGTGGGGCTGACGTGCGTGGCGGCGGCGGCTGAAGCTTGGCCTAGGTTTTTTTTTCTGATTAATTGTCGACTAGGGTTTGGGCTTGTAATTGGTTTTTGGGTTATAAAAAAAAAAGATTGTTAATGGACTATTATTAATTTTTTATTTTAATTTGGTTTGGTTTAGTGGGCTCGGGTAAGATTTGGCCCTTACAACTGCCCCTCTTTGCTCGTTGTCGTGTACCGAGAATGAAGCAAAGACTTTAAAAGGGCCAATTTTGCCTGGTCTTGCTGAGCTTCAAAATTTCGGTGCTTTTCTTCTTCGAATAGCCTCATTCCATCCTACTGCATTTTCAAGGGGCATAGGAACTAGTGCTTCAACCCACTTCAGGGAGATTAAACTTGTAGCTCCAATCTCCTCCACGGCAACTTTAGGGACGTAAGATTTGCTATCTTCCGTCTGCTCCACTGCAACTTCAAGTAGAGAAGAATCGTGGCTTCAATTCACTCCACTGCTACTTCAGGCAGATAAGATTCACCATGATAGATTTGATCGACCTACTGCGACTTCAGAGGTATAGGACTTATAACTTACAGCTTTAATCTGTTCCACTACAACTTTAGGGAAATAAGATTTCTTGTCTTGATCTCTGCTCATTGCAACTTTAGGGAGATAAAATTTGGTGGCTTCAATCTGCTCCACTGCAACTTCAAGAAGATAAGATCCACCATAATTTGTAGCTTTAATCTATGCCAATACAATGCTAGGGAAGTAAGATCCGCTGTCTTCAGTCTTCTCCACTGCAACTTCAAGGAAATAAGGCTGGTGGCTTCAATCTTCTCCGCTACAACTTCAAAAAGATAAGATCTACCGTCTTTGATCTACTCCATTGCAACTTCAAGGAGATAAGATCTACAACTTCAATCTGCTTCACTGCTACTTTAGGGAGATGAGATCTACAACTTCAATCTGCTCCACTACTACTTCAAGGAGATGAGATTTGTGGATTCTTCAATCTTGCTACACTATCCTCTGGGAGACATGAAGTGTAGAATCAATTTCATGGGCCTATGCTTATGCCAGATGATTAGGACGTCATGATCAGGAGGAATCAAATACTCCTAATTAGATATGTATGAATGATATTTCCATGAATGCAGAATATCATTTTGCAAGAAGGATCCCTTTCTAATGCTTAGGTTGTCATTGCTCGCTGTTCATCAAGGTTATATCACTGACGCAATATCTTGTCTTCTTGTTCAGCTGATATCCTTGACAGAAAATCCGAAGAGATAGTCACAATTTAGACTCTTCTTTCTCCAATATTTCTAACCTTTAGGTTTGGTGAGTTCTAAATAATAGTCTTGTTTCAGGTTCTTGTATTATTTAGAAGCTTGCAGAGTAATATGCAAAACTTCTTTTGTGAAAGTATTATTAGTCCATTAATTATTATTTCAATGCAAAATGCTTGAAAATGATCATAGTGATGGACAAAACTAAAATTTATCAAGAACGAAATCTGAAAAGAATAGGTTAGTTAAAGAAAGAAAACATTGCTAGAATACAAAATGGTGAGGGAAAAAAAATAGGTGCCCCAAATATCGCAGCCTGAGCTTCTCTGCACGAACTTCTTGAGGACCATTTTAAGCTCAACATGTGTTTAGGAGATCAAGACTGCTTTTTCGATGCCCCAAGATGTAGCATACTTCTTCTCTGTTAATTTAGGTATAGCAAGACTGTCGCATGCCCTCCTTTAATCAAAATTTGAATTGCCTTTTACCGGTTTTTGATTCAAAACCCCTTTGGTCTCAAGGCGTAACATCTCTCATTCTTGTTAATTCGGAGAAAGTGAGTGTAATATCCTAAATTAGGGGTTATGCATTTGGAGCATAACTCAAGTGTTAGTAGGCTTTAAGTGTGGTTGAGTGTGTTTTAAGAGTTTTTAGAACTCTAGGATGAAGGTGAAAGCTTTGGGAAAATAATTGGATTTTAAGTTAAAAGGGGAGCTGGGTTGAAGAGGCCTTAAGAAAAAGTTTTGGGGAGTTTAGGACACAAGTAGCCATGTGGTAAAGTGGCTTGGGACGCCACCTAAGGAGCAGGGAGGCTTGCGTCAAAAGGAAGCTTCCGGGGGTGAAGGTTCGAGCAACATGGGAAGCAATGGGCTTGTATTTTTGCGTCAAGAAGGGAATTTGGGCTAGGGAGGCCTTAAGGGAAAAATTGTAGGCATTTTTGGCATAAGACAGGCCTTGGTAAAGTGGCTGTAGGGCACTACTTAAGGCCTTGGTGATGACGCAGTGTCTTTGTGGGCAAGGGCTTTGGTTGAGTCTTGTTGTCGTGAGGAGGCGTGTTTTATTTTGCTTTTGGCGTTAAGACAAGGGGAGCTAGGGAAAGAGGTTTTAAAAGAAATTCAGGTGAAACATGTCATCAATGGCGCCTTGGCAAAGTGGCTTGGGCGTTACTGCAGCTTCGTCAAAAGGGCTCGTGTCTCATGTTTGAGTCTTGTTGGCGACAAGGGAAGTGTTTTATTTTGCTTTGGCGTCAAGGAAGAAAGGTGAGAAGAGTTTGGACAGCAATTGGACCTTTAATTGGATGAGGATTAAGCTTGTTTTATTCGACTAGGATATATATATTAAAGGTTGATTTATTTTAAGTTGGTAGATAATAGATAATTGTTGTTTTATTTATTCAAGTAGGATAATTGTTGATTTAATTATTTTGTGCAAGATGAAGAAGAGATAAATTGGATTTATTTATTTATTTTGGTTTAAATAGGTGATAAGAGATAATATAGGAGTTTGATAAGGAATTAATGTTGGATTAATTTATTTTATTTGTTAAGGAGATAATAGAGGAGATTATCAAAGAGTTTGATAATACCAAGGATATAGTAGCCGAATTCTTTATAAGGGGGAGTAATCATCTTTGATATCTTTTTCTTTAAATTTCTTTGTGCTGAATTTCTTCCCACTCACACCTCTCATTCTTTTCTTTCATCCAACACCAAATCTATTTCTATTTCTTTGAAGCCATAACCAAAGCTTAAAGTGCCTATTCTCTTTGTTTTTTCATAAGTCACAAAAGCTAAAACCCTCTGTCATTGTTCTTTGTTCTTGAAATCTCCAAGCATAAAACCCTCTCCATTGTTGCATTTTCCTCTTCTCCATTTAAAGGTAGAACCATCATTGTTGTGCTCTAAGCGAATCTTTAAAGGAGGGTGTTGTCGACTACTTACTTTAGGCTCTTCAAAGCAAGCGTGTAATAGTGGTAAGTGAATTCTCCTTTGGTAATCGGTTTGATTCTTCAAGGTAGGCCAATAAGGCATTGACCAAGGGCCATCTTTAGAGTTTTCATGTGCTAAGTCGATTCTAATGGTTGCTAGCGAGGATTTCGACTATTCAAGGAGCAAGTGGTGATTCGGGATTTAGTTTAGTAAGGTAAGGAGACTTGTGTTATTGACCATAGGCCATATTTGGGTTTAAATGTGACCGATTTGTATTATGGTTAACTAGGGGGCAAGTCGACAGAAGTAGAGTAAGTATTCGGGATTTGAATAAGTAAGGAGGATATCAACAGGCATAAGGAAGTTCCGGGATCGTGTTAAATTCAAGTAGCTAAGGATTTCGCTAAATAGTCAGGTGTGTAGTTAGCCTACCGTTTTTCGGGTTTATGATTGTATGAGATATCTATATGTGTGTTATGAATGTGCTAACTAGTGCAGTGGAAATTGTGATATGGATACCCTCAAGGGGTATGTCAATAATCTGGTAAGTACCAAATCTGATGAAATGTGATTATTGATATTAATATGTGATAATATGCGAAATAACATGTACATGCATTATCATCATGGCACTATTTTATGTTGCATATGCATGGGTGGGATATGAAAGAAGGGCGAGGTGTACTTGATGCGTGGTTTGATGAATGGCTCGTGCCTCATCGTATTGATATAGGCTATGTGCCATATCGTGGTTATTGATGGCTTTGTGCTCATCGTGGTTTTGATGATAGGTTCGGCTACATTGTGGATTGACGTCGACTAAGGTCACGTTGTGGATTATTTCCGATTAAGGTCGCGTGGACGGCATTTGTTGCCTTATTGGAGTAAAAAGGGGAGGGTGATTTAATAATCCCCGGTGTGTGGTAAATTTGGATACGGGGGTGTGTAGAGGATGGACCCTAGGCTGGGTTGGGCTTCATAATTGCATAATTTTGTATGTGAATACATGTGAAAATGGGCCAAGCCCAATATGAGATATGAATAAATGTGCAAATGGGCCAAGCCCAATATGATATGTGGATTAATGTGAAAGTGGGCCAAGCCCAGTATGTGGTGTGGATTAAAGTGGTAATGGGCCAAGCCCAATATATGTGGAAACATGTGGTTAATTACACTATTATATGGATGTGATATGGATATGGGTCAAGCTTAATAAGTGAAAGCATGTGAATAAGTTGCATTAATATACATTATATGTGTTAATACATGGTTTGACATGCGGGTGGAATTGATAGAATAATTACACTTGAGTCCGTTAGACTCACCCAATTTTATCAAACCTTACAGTGATGTGTGATGCTCGGACCGGGTTGGAGTGGATACGAGGTGGCCCATGCAGAAGAAGTTACTTTCCTTATGTTTTATAATTTATTCTTTCAGTATTTTAAATATCCATTTGATGTAATAAGGGCCTTGAAGTATTTGAATTTTGTTATGTTCAAGTTAGTTTTATAATTAAGTTAATATTTTGTAAGTTTAATTTTAAAAGCTACTTATATCCCAAAAGTCATATTAAAGTTTTGAATCGGAAGTTTTATAACAACTTAATTTTTACTTAGAATGTTTTAAATTACGAAAAGTTTTTATTAAAGGCAACAAATTCTTAGCAGTTTTTTCCTTTAAGTAAGAATATTTGCAAAAGTTTTCGCAGTGGCATTCCAGATTTGGTCGTATCGAATGGGCCGGGTTTGGGGTGTTACAGTGAGACTACAGCATGCCCTATATTTTGATCACAATTTGAGTTGCCTTTTTGGGTTTTCAACTCAAAACCCCTTTGGTCTCAAGGCACCCTTTGCGGGTTTTCACCTTGGCCTCTCTATTTTTCTTTTCTTTTCTTTTATTTTCTTTCTTTATTTTCTTTTTTTTAAGAAAGAGTATTTCTTGATTGAATCTGAATCTGCAGGATTAGGCCAGCTCTTACCATCCATTTCGGTCAACACTAATGCCCCTCTAGAGAATGCCTTCTTTACTACATAAGGTCCTTCCCAATTTGACATCCACTTTCTTCATAAATT
Source organism: Gossypium rotundifolium (assembly GCA_025506655.1). Lineage (NCBI taxonomy): Eukaryota > Viridiplantae > Streptophyta > Magnoliopsida > Malvales > Malvaceae > Gossypium > Gossypium rotundifolium. Next base: position 135,621,913 of record CP106729.1, on the reverse strand, counting down.
CTTTTGGATCCTTTTCAAAACTAGGTCTCCTTCATGGAATTTGTTGTGGAAAACCTTTTTTTATAAGCTCGCATCATTCGTTTCTGGTATATTTAACCATGACGGATAGCTCTCAACCTCTTCTCTTTGATCAAATTTAACTGATCATATCGGGATTGGATCTATTCTACTTCATCCAACTTCAGCTTGGACAAGACTTGAAGGGAGGGAATCTTAACTTCGATGGGTAAAATCACTTTCATTTCATAAGCTAAAGAGAGAGGTGTTGCCTCGGTGGAAGTCTCGATAGACGGTCGATATGCACAGAGGGCAATTGGTAACTTCTCTTGCCAATTTTTGTAAGTCTTAGCCATTTTCTCCATTTGATTTTTTTACATAGTTTATTTGGGGCAACGTGATGTTCATCTTGAACATACTACAAACTTCTGCTATCGTGCTGGTGTTCAACTTTAGTGCATTTTCAGATATGATCTTCTATACTGACGTATGATCTCTTTTTTCAAGAATTTATTGACTGTCGACTTTGTGACATCGGCATATGAAGTAGCTTATACAATCTTGGTGAAGGAATAGACGTTCATAAAGATGAATCGATACCCGTTAGAAGCCTTTGGTGAGACTCACCTACTGACATTCATGCCCCCACATAGAGAAAGTCCACGGAGATGTCATGAGGAGATGAAAGAGGCATAGGAAACTTGTCTCCATAAATTTGGCACTTATGACCTTTCTTGGAATAACTGATGCAATCCCCTTCCATGGTGGACTAGCAGTACCCGAACCTCATGATTTTCCTGGATGTTGTAAAACCATTAGCATGTGTTCTTCAGACACCCTTATGGACCTCTTCTAAGATTTTTTTTATCCTTAAAAGCATACACCCATCTTAGTAGCCCAAGCATCTATTGATACGATCATGCGACAACATCTTTGAATTTTCTTTTTGAATAACTTCAATGACGTCTCGCGTTGTCTCTATGGTGATACAGGCTCCGATCTTCACTTCTTTCTCTTCTCCTAGGCTCACAATGAATTTTTGTAAGGTAGGATCTATTTTTCATCTTGTTCTACCATCCTTAACAAATCTGGAGATAGGTTACAATCTTTGTCATCTTCAAAGTCCTGAGATCCCTCTAAACACATATCTTGCTTGAAAGTAGATACTGAGTCAGTAGCAGTGCCGCTCATGTCATTGATATCTAGGGACCTGTTGTAGGTATGAAGGAATATTCAAAGAACAAATGAATCTAAGAATAATTATTTATGTGGTATGAAGATGAATGAAATAAAGGAATGAAAGAATATTTTCTCAAAGTGAGACACAAAAATGCATTTTTTAATTGAAATAAAGATGTTGGACATGAGCCTATTTCACAAAGGAATTCCTATTGCTTCTAAGCTTATAGCAACAAGTGTGTTTTAAACATTACTCTGAGTAAGCTCTAAAAAATACAGGAATTTCTTCTGCAGTCCAGTTATTCAGAACACTCCTAGGTTCATAAGGGCAAATATCTTATAAGTTTTCTCTTCCAATCCCTTCTTCGGATATAGTATTGATGTTTCCATTTCTGAACCTTCCATCCGGGCCTTCAGTATATTCATAGAATTCTAGTTCCTTATTATCCATCAGGCCTTGCACCAAGGCTCTAAATTCATTGCACTTTTGCATCTCATGACCCTCTTCATCATGAAATTCATAGTAGTTCCTTTCTTCTTCGGGTTTCTGCCCTAAATCCTGGGTAATTAATTCTCCTTTTACCATTTTCTTCTAAATCTCCCTCAGTGGGGTTTTCACTTTTGCTACATCTATCTTGATTCTCTTCCCTTCACTCTCAATTATCACATTTACCCTTTAATCGAAATGGTTGGGTAAAAGATTTTCTGCATCGAATTTCACAATACCTATGTTGATGAGTCTTTCAATTATCTTTTGAAAGTAGTGCAGTTCTCAATCGAGTGTCCTACGATTCCCACGTGATACTCGTATTGGGCGTTTGCATCGTACCATTTGGGAAAGGGAGGCTGTATAGGTTTTAGGTAGAAAGGGGATGCTATATGTACATCAAACAATCTTTGGTACAACTCCCTATACGTGGTCGAGATGGGCATAAACCGGGGTTTTTCTGAGCTCAGTCTTGGATTAGGATCTTGCCTTGGGTGGGACCTGATGGCTAGTAGTCGTTGTCCTTTGCTGGCTTACGGTAATCGGCCTTGAATAGCCCTTATTATACATTCTCACATTATTCACTTCATTTTTCCTCTTCCTCGGGGCCTTTAAAGTATGGATTTGGGAGCTCCTATCTTAGCTTTTCTGTTTGTAACGATCTTCAAATTATTTTAAGAGCTCCGCTCTCGCCTTTTTTGTTTTCGCTACAGGGTTGATTGAGTTATCCCTAGACTAGAACTTGAATCTATCGGGAAGTTCACTAGTGTCGAGGTATCGGTCTGGTATTGGGGTCTGATGTTAATAGATACCCTTTGTGGATTCGCGTTTGGTTGTGCTTGGTTATTTGTTGGGGTAAAACCTGAATGATAAGCAAAGTCCTTATTATCGTTCTCGGACTCAACCATAGGGCTTTTTCCTCCAGCTAGCATCTGGGTTAACTGGCTCACCATGTTTCCTTGAAATTCTAGCATTTAATTCTTTATATCTTGTTCCAGTTTAGCTAATTGCTCTAGCATCTATATTTGCATTTGCTCTAATCTCTCCAACCTTTGGTCCATTTATTTAGTCTTTTCTTGGGTATCGTAATGATGTTTGGTAGATAAGTTTTTATTGGTTTATAGATTAACTCTGAAATGATTTTAACCAATTAGGGTCTTTTCATGAAATTTAAATGTACATGATGTGATGTAATGCGAATGCATGCAATGAATGCAAAAAAGCGTCAATTCTAATTCAATTTCATTTAGAAAACTTTACTAGAAAACAAATTTCTTTACATAAAACGGATTACAAATATGGCTTTGCCCTAATGCTCAAAGTTTTAACTTTCCTAAGCAATGAAGCTAGCTATTAACCTCTATCTGATTCTAGCTCATACTTCATGCTTAGCACGTCGGCCTGAATTGCCAAGGTCTGTAAATGATTGGGTACCTCCCAAATCTAAGCCACACCATCGCCTGTAATGTAATCTCTGTTCCTAATTTGATTCTAATAATGGTGAAGCTGTTCATTGCAGCGTTCCTCACTTACCTCAAGAAGCTCTACCCGGAGCTCACACTTTGTAATGCAGACTCTAGTTTTTCTATCCTTCTTTTCACTTCTTCAATCTTGTTCAAACTTGCCCTCAACTTAACCACAAAATTACGATTTCTATGCTAATGAAGTGATTTTTCAAGTTCTGCTATTCTAGCCTTTAATTCCCTTTTGTCATTCTGAGTTTCTAACAAACTCCTTTCTAGGGCCTCTTTTTGTGCTTGAGCATCTTGGAATTTTCTCTCCCACTGATCGAATTTGGTTCTTTCTTCTCAGATCTCTTGTTGCCATTACTCCAACATTTTTCCCAATCTGGCAGTTCTTATTGATAGGGGCAATTTCTTGTAATCTGTCTTCAAACTATCCAAGTCTTCCTCGGCTTTATTCTACCCTTTCCTTAATTTCTCAGTCTCTAGTTTTTGAACATCAGCATCTAGCCTTAAATGCATCTTCTCCTCCTCCAATTGTTCTATATTCTATTCAAGTTCCTAATTCCTCCTCTCGAAGTCTTGCTTTATGATCTCTAGTTCTGACGAGATCACTTGTAAGTACTTTTCCATCGGTCGAACGCTTCTATATTTGGCCCGAGGATATTATCATTAATTCTATTACCCCACCATCCACTGTACTGGAGTCATCATTGAACCTACTGCTAGCCTTTTCATTCGACGAGTTTGATTTCAAGCGTTGAAATCTCATTTACCCTTTTCTTGTAGTTATCCCCTTGGTATGAAAACTCACATTGAGCTAGCTCGTGCATCACTAGTATGAACTATCCTGATCTGTACTGCCTCAATACGAGCAAAGGAGCATATCCAACTGCTCCCCAAATCCTAAGCAAAGGGACCCAGTCAAAACTTCCACATCGGTAAAGAATTTCATTAGGAATCAACCAAGGAGCTCTCCACTCGACGTCTTATTCCTGGAGACTTTAGAGGACCGCTATCCAATTTTCCTCTGATATGTCATCCCTTCTTGGTATGGCCACTATCTTCTTTAATGGGGAGTAATTCCCAGAGAAAACCTGAAAAGAAACCTTATCAACATTCCAAAAATGATTGTGGAACCAAGCTAATAGCAATTGAGCACAGCCTATAAATCTTCCTTCACTGGACCTCCTACATTCATTTAAAGATCTGAATGTCTCAGCCAAGATTGTCGGAACAAGTGTGACCTCCTTATCAAGTCGATCAAAAAGATTTGAGACCGCCTCATCTACATACCTTAATACCCTAGGGAAGATCATTAATCCGTAGATGCTAAAAGCAAACACATCAAATCTCTTCTTCGTATCAGGATGCGCTAAAATCAAATCACTCAAATTCTTCTATGGAATGCACTTACATTCGCCTTTTTATTTAATCCTAGCTGTAATCCACTGTTCACTCATTCTAGTAATGTTCATCAATTTCTTTCAAAAGGTTGGGACACAAGCTACTCTAGAATAATCTAACACCCTAAATTTGGGCCTAGTAGAATTGGGCTTATTGGGCCTTGGGCATAAAGCATTTAAAACTTTTGTGAACAAGAGAACGGCACAAATGCAAGTTGGATCTATTAGGTAAGTGATTTTGGAAGGTTAAGGGCTTCTAAGAAGTATTGGGGTTAAGCCATGTCATTTGGAAAATTTATATTTTTAAGCTTTAGGGGACCCTGACTCTTGGTATGAAGCCTTATAAGTTTTGGATTAAAAAGTTGACACAAGAGGAGCTTGTGTCCTAGTGGCTTGTAGCATGTGGAGCATGGGAGAGGGTAAGGGTTCAAATCCCAAATCAAACAAGGGAGTGTTTATTTTACGAATTGGACGGCCAGTGTTTGTGTTGGATTTGAACTCTAGCATTGGAGAGTTTGAATTGGTCTTGTGAGATGGTTTGTGGAGGAAATCAACGAGGATAAGGGAGAGTATCTTGGAGATTTTCTATGAGTTGGTTTGGAGGAAGAGTTGAAGCCGAATTTGCTCTCTATTGTATTGAGGGTTTCTTTTATTTTGCTTGGTTTTTTCTCTTCTAGTAACATCTCGTGCATCTTTTGTGACCATTCAGGTCTTGCTCTCCAACTTCTTCTGTTAACTATTATTCACCTTGGCCAAACACAAATACAAGTGCCAAATTCTTGCTTGAAACCCTTCTTTGCTTCTGTATATTTTTTTTCTGATTGGGCACACTTCTTCTTCTCTTTGGGGCGTAACCGAATTAAGTTCTTTTATTCTCTCTTCTCCCTTTTTCCTCCTCGGCCAAAAATCAGCCATCTTCTTTTGGTTTTAGTTTCCTATTAGGGTAAACCGAATCTTTTCTTGATTAGTTCTAGGGTGACCGAATTCTCCATTCTCTTTCCCCTCTCTGTTGAAGTCCTACAAGTGATCTTGATATTGGTAAGCGATTATATTCTTTCCTTTTTGATTAAAATTGTTCGCTCTCTTTTTTCTAAAAGCTGATTACTCATTTCCTTCTTGTTCTTTGATGGTCGGATGGTGATCCCTTCCTCTTGGTGTGGTGACCGTGGGTTTAGGCAATCAAGAGTTTTTCATGGAGGCAAGTGATAGCTAGTCTGAGGGGGGATTAGGAAGAGTGCCTAATGGAAATGGACTCGTAGCCCCTGCTTCCATGTTTAAGAGGCATGAAGTTGGCTATTCGAGACTTTTTGTTAGGATGCCGAAAGGTGGCTGCACCAAACTCTAGTTTGAGTAGGCTGATCACAGTCGACCGTTCTAGTCAAGGCAAGTGGTAGTCGACCTCTCGGTTAAGTGGTTAGTAAGAGTTTTCCTAACATTAGTTATTTAATGATTAACTGAATGTTATGTTTGAATATAGGTTCTGGTGATCGTGAGTTCTTAGTACTCTACGTGATCAGGTGTGTAATGGTGCTATGTTTGATAATCAGCTGAAAAGCCTAAAGTATGTGTTGTTCACTACGATGACTGTAGATCAGCATAATGCCGAAAAGCTGAAATACCGATGAATGATGCGATAAGAGCATGCGATCGCATGTATGGTGGATCGAGCCACGAACATGGGCACAAGATGGTCGAGACCATCGTGAGCGTTCTCATAGGCTTAGGCCATTTTGGGCTTTGTTGGGCCGATAAGGGCCATATGGGCCTAATGGGCTCATAGGCCCCACATGGATAAAATTTGTAATTTATGATAAATGTTAGACCGAGCCATGTAGTCCACATGGCTAGGGTCGTTTTGGCTAATAGGCTGTGTGGGCCCACTTGACTAGTGGGCCTCACAAGGATAAAATGTATGTTATATGGTTTTTATTGGTTTGAATTGTGTTGTTCGTATAGCCGAGGCTATTTTTGGGCTAATTGGGCCACACGAGCGTATGGACCCACTTGGGTCGAGTAGTGGGCCTTAGGCCCATTTACATCGATTGTGACTGTTTAGTTACTTAAGTTGTTTCGAGGTGATGGTGGACCTTCTATTGGGTCGCTGGGCCCCTGGATTGGAAAATTACTGAAATACCCTTGACTTGCAAAATTACTGAAATACCCCTAGTTTGCAAAATTATCGAAATACCCCCGATTTGTAAAATGACTGAAATACTTTTGTAGGGTAGAATTTTCAAAATACCCCTATAGGGTAGATTTACCAAAATACCCGTAAGATGACCATAATACCCCTATAGGGTAAAATAACTATTTTTCCCCTCGAAGGTAGAAGGCTAACTTGTGCTATGATTTGACTAATTTGAATGTGACTGTATGACTAAGGTTTAAGTGACTTAACTGTGTATGACATAACTGATTCTGAGCATGGCATACTGCATCCACGACATGCTGAATAGGGTTGAGATATTGTTATGGAGGAAGTGTACTGTTACTGGTGGTTTTGCCACAAATACTATTACTGGCAGCTTTACTGCGATACTGATATTGGCAGCTTTGCTACGTTATTATTACTGGCAAATATGCTGTAATATTTTGTGTTGGCTGGGTGGGTGGATTTTAACCCCACAAGGTGTGTTGGTTGGTACGGGTGGTGTGTTGGTTGGATTGGGGTGGGTTGCATATTTGCACCATACTGATACTGTATTGGGCTAAGGCCTACACTATACTGTTACTGAATAGGGCTCAGGCCTAGACCGTTATTGTATTGGGCTTAGGCCACTTATTTTGTTATTGGTTTGGGCTAGGCCCAATTGATTTCGTTATGGGCTATGACCCAAATGACATTAAAGTGGGTTTTGGCCAATGTATGCTCTGAACTGGACTGTGTTGTTACTATTAAAGGGCTTCGACCGGACTATTTCGGTGTCTATTTTTGTTACTAACTTCTACTCTAGTAAGGGGACTATAGACTCAGTTTTCGTAAACTCACCCCATTTTCAACTGTGTAGGTAATCCCCAGCTTTGAGGATCGGTGCTACCGGGGGAATCGGAGATGGCCACACGACTACCTTTGGACTTCATCTATGCTTTAGTTTTGTTTTGGGTTTTAATTTTAGTAATAAGGCCTCTTTAAGGTTCAAGATTTTAACTTGGGTTTTTATTTACTTTGAATTATATCTGCTAGAAGTAAATCACGATTTTAAAATGTTAACTTTTTTTAAAACAACACTACGGTTCGCCACATTTTCAAAATTCTTCCGCAACTAAATTTCTAAACGTCACGATTTTGAAAATTATTTATTTTAAATATGCTTTCGCAACAGATAAGTTTTAAAAGTAATTATGTCTTCATTGGATAACAATTGCTTAAGTGTTTTGATTTTTGACATAGAGTTTTAACTCTCAAACAAGTTTTAACAACAAGAAATATGGCTTCGAAAAGCACTTCCATGTGACATGTCAGATTCGGGCCTAACTTCTAGGCCGGGTTTGGGGTGTTACATTTAGCGGTATCAAAGCCAAGTTTCAAAACTCGGTTTTGGATTGGGTCTTTAAAATTGAATTTCTAAAAGTATCTTTAAAATTGAAGTTCTGAAATGTTGTATTGACCATTTTTCTGAAAGTGAGTACATTGAGTCTCCGGCGCCGAATCCGTAAGTTTCTGAAACTGTTGTTTGCTCTTGTTGAAAAGCAGTAGATAGAGATACTGTGATATTAGATTGTATTGCTACCCTCAAACTTAGAGTTGTATTTATTTTGTGTGTATTCTAGAAATAATTGCGTGTGATATCCATCGGCTCTGAGTATAACAGCCCGATTTAAACCCTAGTCAAAATAGTGGTTTCTAGACCACAAATTTGAGGTTGATAAATATTATTTTTTGTGTTTATTTTATGTGATATAGCCTGTGTGAAAATTCTGTGTGATAATCTTATCGACTGTGTGTCAAATTGAGAGAAAGGATTTTATCACATAAAGTTTAAAATGATGTGTGCTAATTGTTAAGTACTTAATTGTAGTTGTCTTTATAATAAAGAGGCTTTATGCAACAATTAAACTATTTATAAGTTAGTGGATGAGTAATGGACGGTTGTGCCATTAAAATGAACAAGTTTATTTGTTGTTTGTTAAGGGTAATTTAGTAAAAGGTGAATTAATATGTTAATATGATAAAATAACATGAAAGAAAAGAAAAATTATCATCTTTTGTGCCAAAAATTAGAAAAGAAAAAGAAGAAAGAATAAGTTAGGTTCGGCTAGTATTTGATCCAAATTAAGGTATGTTTTGAATTTGGTTTTTGATTATTTTTATGTTTTTGAGGTTGTTGCTTAGTCTACTATCAAGCCTATGTTCTAATTTGAAGAATTGATGATGTTTATGAGATGTGCCATTGATGAAATGGTGAGCTTTGTAATGAGTATTGGTGTTAAAAGAAAGATATGTGTTAGATGAACATGTGTTTTCTTGAATTTTTGGTGAATTTAGTTAATTTGGGCTAAATTGTGAAAAGTGTAAATTGAGGGACTAAAATGTGAAATAAATGAAATGTGTGCGTTTGTATAACACAAGGAAAATTTGGCTAGGCTTGTGTGGAAATAAATTATGTGAATTTGATGATTTTGTGAAATAGGGACTAAAGTGTTAAAATGTGAAAATGTGTGGGATTTTTGTAAAATGCCCTAAATAAGTGTGTGTGGATTAAATTGAATGATTTGGTGATTGAATAGATTAAATTTGAATATGTATAGACCAAGAAAGGAGAGGTTCGGATCGAGATCGAGGTAAAGATAAAGTGCTCGATTAATCGACTGTTTTGATAGTTCGACGTCCGAGGTAAGTTCGGACATAATACGTGTAATTAGCTATATTTAATATTGTGAAATAAATGGTATGATAATATTGAAATGTGAATGCTATGTGAGGGCTTGAGTTATGGGGCACTAAGTTTGCGTTTTCGAAAATGTGACTGAGATGATTAGCACTGTGTGTGCGAAATAATATAAGCTTTGGCTCTATGGTTAGCATTGTGTGTGCGATACCGATTTAAGATCGGTTTGATATAGATGCACTATGTGTGCGATGCTAATTAATCTTCAGCTAACTATTTAGGGCACTAAGTGTGTGATTGAATGAAGAAGGGATGAAAGTCGATTGAAAGGAAATAGTGAGTATTGAGTAGCAAATGTAATCGACAACTAAGTGTTGGCTAAGGTACGTTCAGAACCTATGTGGTTGATGAACCTATGAATAAGTTGGAAGGCCAATTGAATGTATTAGTTTTGGATGATATGAGATATGAGATTGTGAAATAATCTATGTGATGATTTGTTTTGGTTAATGTATTTTCTTACAAACTTACTAAGCTTTGGAAAGCTTACTGTGTGATGTGTTTCTCTGCTTTACAGTGTAGTAAAGCTAGCTAGGTTTCGAGGATTGTCAGCATCTCTATCATACTATCGGTAATCTGTTTTGGTACTTTTGGAAAGATGTATATAGTTTAAATATGGCATGTATAGGCTAGGAGTTAAGATATGTCTTGAAATGTTTAATCCTTGCCATGTGATTTGGCTTGGAAGTTGGATGATGTAGAATTCATGAAAGGGCTATGAATGTGGTATATTTCATGACTTTGTGGTTATGAAAGATGTGGTTTGAAGATGAATTTTGGCATGAATTACCTAATGTAAGATATATGTATATTTTAAGATATACCATTGTTAATTTGAATGAACTTATGGTAATTTGGTACATGAATTGGTATGTTTGAATGTATTTAGAAGCATGAATTGATATTGTATTGAAGCTTGTCGGTTGACCCTTATGTGGGTGGCAAATTTGGCCTTGCAAATGGCCTATTTTGCATACTAGTCAAGAGGCACAAGCGTGCACGATGGTCGTGTGACTAAGTCAGTAGCTAGCTTAAGGATACACGGCCATGGAACACGGGTGTGCCTAGTGACCGTGGGATAAAGTTAGTATAATGCCTAAAAGTACACGGCCTTAGCACACGGGCGTGCTTGGTGGCCATGTAGAGAAGTCAGAATACATGCTCTGTTTTGGCATGGCCTGGACACATGGGTGTGTCTGGTAGTCGTGTGAGGCACACAGCTTGATTGCACAGGCGTGTGACCTCAACAGTATTGAAGGATATTTAAAATTTGGGAAAAATTTTCTAAGTGGTCGGTTTAGTCCCGACCTCTTTCTATTATGTGTTTAAGGTCTCGTAGACCTAGATAAGGGACTATATGTTTGTATTTGAGTATGTATGATTGATCATTGACTTTGTGCCGTGAAATGGATGCGAAATGTTCTAATTGTTCGGTAATGCCTCTCAACCCTATTCCAACGACGGTTTTGGGTTAGGCGTGTTACATTTTATTGGTATCAAAGCTACAGCATAGTCGATTCTCAAACTAATGTAGCGTGTGTAAGTCTAGCTATACATGCCATATATGAAATTGCGATACTATGATGAATTCTGACAGTTGAAAATGTGTTTTTGTATAGCAAATAGATCTCGATCGAGCAGTTGCTGACGATGTAGAGAGTAACACGCCTGCTCCCACTCAAGGGACAATGCCTGCCACATCTGGGCCAAATTAAAATAGTGAGGGAGGAGAAGCTAAACAAGCCTTCTTTCGTATGATGAGTGAGTGGTTTTCGGAGTTCGTTCGAACGAATTTGACTGCTCCATAACCTCCACCCCTACAAGTACCTGGTGTGCCACAAGTTGTAGATCCGATCAGATTGAGTAAACCTCTTGTGGATAAGATTCGAAAGTATGAGGCTGAAGAATTTAAGGCCACAGCTAATGATGATGCTGAGCGAGCTGAGTTTTGGCTCGAGAATACAATTCGAGTATTCGATGAGATGTCATTGACCCCTGATGAGTGTATCAAGTGTGCGGTTTTTTGTTGAGAGACAACTTATAATTGGTGGAAGACATTGACATCCATGGTTCTGATAGATAGAATTACCTGGGATTTCTTTCAAGTTGAGTTCAGAAAGAAGTATATCAGTCAACGATTCATTAATCAGAAACGTAAAGAGTTTTTAGAGCTGAAACAGGGTCGTTTGTCAGTTATTGAGTACGAGCGAGAATTTGTGAGATTGAGCTAGTATGCTCGAGAATGTGTTTCGATCGAAGCTACTATGTGTAAACACTTTATAGAAGGATTGAATGAGGACATTTAGTTGTTGGTTGGGGTACTTGATATAACACGAATTTGTTGTGTTAGTCGAAAGAGCATGCAAAGCCGAAGAGCTTAGTAAAGAAAAAAAAAAGCGATTCTGAAGCTCATGATAAAAGAAAAAGATCGATGAGTAAGTTTTCTCAACCTTCGACAAAGAGATTTAGAGATACAAGAAACCGATCAAATACTTCATTAGGACATATGAATAGAGACCGCGCAAGACTAAGTTTTGGTTCGAGAACTCAAACTCTAATAGAATCAAGTGTTGATAGTGCCAAAAGTAACAAACCCAGTGTAGATAATGTGGAAGATGACATGTGGGAGAATACTGGGGCAAGTACAACAATAGAGTTTGCTATAAATGTGGATCCTGAGATCACTTTAATGGAGACTGCCCAAAGATGGTTAAGGAAGAAAATGTTTAGAATGTAAGATCGAGTAATATGACGGTTAGGGGTAGACCACCCAGAAAAGAGGGACCACCGATATAGCAGTGAGATCGGAGGTGAGAGCACCTGCTCGAACTTATGCTATACGTGTACGAGAGGAAGCATCATCTCCATACGTCATAACTGGTAATTTTACTTTATTTGATACTGATGTGATTGCATTGATAGATTCGGGTTCAACTCATTCCTATGTGTGTGTGAATCTAGTATTGAATAAGACTCTACCTATTGAGTCTACTGAATTTGTAGTTAGAATATCAAACCCCTTTATGCAAGTGTGTCTTGGTGGATAAGGTGTGCAAGAATTGCCCATTGATGTTTCGTGATATATGTTTTTCGGCTAATTTTATGTTGCTACCATTCGATGAATTTGATATAATTCTGGGTATGGATTGGCTCACTCTACATAATGCTATTGTGAATTGTAAAAGAAAGCGTATTGAAGTGAGAAGTTAGAATGGTGAGATAGTTCGAATTGAATCTAGTGGTATGAAAGGGTTACCAGCCATTGCATATACGATGAAAGCTTTGAACTATGCGATAAAGGGTTGCGAAGCTTATTTGGTGTGATCGATACAAAAGTGTCAGAAAAGAAACTTGAATCTGTGCCTGTAGTTTGTGAGTTTCCAAATGTGTTTCCTGAAGAAATACCAGGATTACCTCCGAATCGGGAAGTTGAATTTGGTATTGAATTAGTGCGAGGACTACTCATATCTCAATAGCTCTATATAGAATGGCACCAACAAATTGAAAGACTTAAAGTCACAGTTGCAAGATTGAACTGATAGAGGGTTCGCAAGGCCGAGTTTCTCACCCTGGGGTGCTCCTGTGCTATTTGTGAAAAAGAAAGACGGTATTATGAGAATGTGTATGGATTATCGACAATTGAATAAAGTGACGATAAAGAACAAATATCTGTTGCCTCGCATCGATGATTTGTTTGATCAGTTGAAAGGAGCTACAATGTTTTCTAAGATAGATTTGAGATCGGGCTATTATCAGCTGAGAGTTAAAGAATCCGATGTACCAAAAACTGCTTTCAGAATAAGGTACAGACATTACAAATTCTTAGTGATACCTTTTGGACTAACAAATGCTCTGCAGTGTTTATAGATTTGATGAATCGGATATTCAGACTATATTTGGATAGTTTTGTTGTGGTGCTCATTGATGACATTTTGATCTACTTAAGTGATGAGACGCAGCATGCCGAACATTTAAGAATTGTACTACAAACTCTGCATGAGAAATAGTTGTATGCTAAGTTTAGCAAATGTCAATTTTGGTTGTGTGAGGTTGGTTTCCTAGGGCATATCATGTCAGCTACGGGAATTCGAGTTGATCTGAGTAAAATCTCTGCTATTTTAGAATGGAAACCTCCGAGAAATGTGTTAGAAGTCCATAGTTTTCTGGGAATAGCGGGGAATTATAGACGGTTTGTGAAAGGCTTCTCGATAATTGTGACTCTGTTGACGAAGTTACTACAGAAAGATGTTAAATTCGAATGGTCAGAAAAGTGCCAGCAGAGTTTCAATCAATTGAAAGCATTGTTGACAGAGGCACCAGTGTTAGTTCAGCCTGAATTAGGCAAAGAATTCATAGTTTATAGTGATGCATCATTGAATGGTTTGGGCTGTGTGCTGATGCAAGAAGGCAAAGTTATTACTTATGCTTCGAGGTAGTTAAAGCCACATAAAAAGAACTATCCAACGCACGTCCTTGAATTATCCGTGATTGTGTTTGCATTAAAGATTTGGTGTCACTATCTATTTGGTGAGAAATGTCATGTTTATACTAATCATAAGAGTTTGAAGTACCTGATGACTCAGAAAGAATTGAATTTGCAATAGAGAATATGGTTAGAATTGCTAAAAATTATGAACTTGTGATTGATTATCATCCGGGCAAAGCTAATATTGTAGCTGATGTTTTGAGCCAAAATTCTATATGTGCTTTGTGAGCAATGAATACTAGAAAGACCTGTGTGATGATAGTGCGGTTTTGGCCAAATTGAAAGTAAAGCGATGTTCATACATCATATTTGTGATGCCCAGAAAAGTGATGTTGAAATGATATCTAAATGAACTTAGTGTGAAATAAATATTGATTCAGAATTTTGAGTTCATAGTGAGGATTGTCTGAGATTTAGAGATCGGGTTTGTGTTTCGAGAAATTCAGAGCTGGTTCGATGATTTTGAATGAAGCTCACAATAGTCGTTTGACTGTTCATCTAGGGAGTACGAAAATGTACAATGACTTGAAACAATTTTATTGGTGGCATGGATATGAAATTGGACATCTCTGACTTTGTGTCGAAATGTTTAATTTGTAACGCCCCTAACACAACTGTCACCAGAATAGGATTAAGGGGTATTACCAATCAATTAGAACATTTAACCTCTAAATGTCGACACAAAGTCAATCATCATCAAACACATTCATATACAATCGTATTGTCCCTTAAACGAGTCATCAAGACCCTAAGCATGCTTATAAACCAAGTCGGGACTAAATCGAAACACATATAAAATTTCATGACAAATTAAAACTTTTCTAGAATACGGGAGACACGCTGTGGGGTAGTAGTGCCTCTCCCGGCTACATGACACACCGTGTGACCTCCCGTGGTTACATACTTCCAAAATCAACACGGCTAACAAGCACGCCTGTGTGCTAAGGCTGGTCCTATAAGGTAAGGTCATATACTGCCATTTCTCGCACAACTTGTAGGCATACCCGTGCCATGGCCGTGTGCAGTTTAAGCAACATTCTGCAAATTTACCCACGGTCCGAGGCACGCCCGTGTGCCCCAATCGTGTGACATTATAGGCCATTTTTGGAAGGCCAACATGTCAACCACTTAGGGTCAAACCTACAAGCCAATCAACCAAACATCTCATGCACATATTGCCATCCAAAAGCATACCAATTTAGCAATTTAAAACATTCAATCAATACCAACTCTAATCATACTCGATTCAATACTAATACTTATTCTATCACAAGCATAATTCATTCCCAATCTCACTACCCCTACTAGCATTTATCAACACAAAGTTACCACTCAATAGCAAATTTATCAATCTACAAATCATGCCAAAAGGTGTATCATATATATACCACATTCATTTATGCCAAACCTATCACATATCTAGCCACATCTCATGGCTACTTACAAATCTCAAACTTGATTCAATTAACTAGCCTATACATGCCATATTCCACTATATACATTTTTTCAAAAGTACCAAAATAGAATGCCGATAGTGTGATTGAGAAGGCGGCGATCCCAAATCCGAGCTAGCTTTCTTGACCTTTGCAAAGCGAGAAACAAATCACACGATAAGCTTTCCAAAGCTTAGTAAGTTAAATAATATAATACATATTACTCAATACTACAACATCAATATGTATATATATATGTACCATCACATAGATAAAGGCACAACTAGGCACATTATAAATCTCAACCACATACCCAATTATCTATTCATTCAACTCTTAAATCTATCATCAACCACATAGGTTCAAAAGTACCTTGATCAACACATAGTTACTTACCATTTATTCTTAAATCAATACACATTCTCATAGTTCCATCTTTCTTTTTCACAAATAATACAGGAGCTCCCCAGGGTGAAAAACTAGGTTGTGCAAATCCTCTGTCGGTCAATTCTTGCAACTGAGATTTCAACTCTTTCAATTCTGTTGGTGCCATTCTATATGGAGCTATCGCAATAGGAGCAGTTCCCGGCACTAACTCAATACCAAATTCAACTTCTCTAATCGGAGGTAACCCTGGTAACTCTTTTGGAAACACATCTGGAAACTCACATATTATAGGCACAGATTCAACTTTCCTTTCAGACATTTTGTATCAATCACGTACGCCAAATAAGCTTCACAGCCCTTTCTCACATAGTTCATAGCTTTCATCACAGATACAATAGCTGGTAATCCTTTCATATCACTAGACTCAATTTGAACTATCTCACCATTCTGACTCTTCAATTCAACATTCTTTCTCTTACAATTCACAATGGCATTATGCAAAGTAAGCCAGTCTATTCCCAGAATTATGTCAAATTCATCAAATGGTAGCAACATCAAATTGACCGGGAAACATAAATCACGAAACATCAACGGACAAGTCTTGCACACCTTATCCACCAAAACACACTTGCCTAAGGAGTTCGATACTCTAATCACAAATTCAGTAGACTCAATAGGTAGAGTCATATTCAATACTAAATTCATACACACATAAGAATGAGTCGATCCTGGATCTATCAATGCAATGACATCAGTATCAAATAAAGTGAAAGTACCGGTGATGACGTCTGGAGATAATGCTTCCTCTCATGCACGTATAGCATAGGATCAGGCAGGTGCTCTTGCTTCTGACCTTACAACTGTATCAATCATTCCTCTCTGGCTTTCATTCACATTTCTAATGCTCCTGGGTGGTCTACCTCTAGCCATCACATTACTTGGTCTTTCGTTCTGAACATTTTCTTCTTCAACTATCTTTGGGCAATCTCGAATAAAATGATCTCGGGATCCACACTTATAGCATGTTCTATTGTTATACACCTTGACATTCTCCCATGTAGTCTCCCACATTGTTTACATTCGGGCTTGTTATTCTTAACACTACCCACACTTGACTCATTCGGAGCTTGAATTCGTAAACCAATACTCTGTCTTGAACAATCTCTATTAGGATGACCAAACGAGCATTTGAACGATTGCTGGCATCTCTATATCTCTTTGAAGAAGGTTGAGAAAATTTATTTATCGATCTCTTTCTTTCATCTCGAGCCTCAGAATCGGCTTTTTTCTTTTCTTTACTGAGTTCCTCAGCTTTGCATGCTCTCTCCACAAGTACAACAAATTCATTTATATCCAATATCCCAACCAACAACTTTATGCCTTCATCCAATCCCTCTACGAAACGTTTGCACATAGTAGCTTCAGTAGAAACACATTCTCTATCATATTGACTCAATCACATGAATTCTCGTTCATACTCAACAACAGACAAATGGCCTTGTTTCAGCTCTAAAAACTCCTTATGTTTCTGATCAATGAAGATTTGGCTAATATACTTCTTATTAATTTCAACTTGAAAGAAATCCCAGGTGATTCTCTCTTTGGAACCACAGATATCAATGTTTTCCACCAATTGTAAGTCGTGTCTCTCAACAAGGAAACTGCACACTTAATGCACTCATCAGGGTTCAGCGACATCTCATCAAATACTCAAAGGGTATTCTCGAGCCAAAACTCATCTTGCTCGGCATCATCATTACCTATGGCCCTAAACTCTTCGTCCCCATACTTGCGAATCTTGTCTACAGGTGGTTTATTCAATCTGATCGGATCTACAACTTGTGGCACAATAGGTACTTGCAGGGGTGGAGGTTGTGGAGCAGTCGAATTTGGTCTAGCAAATTCCAAAAACCATTCACTCATCAAACGGAAGAAGGCTTGCTTAGCCTCACCTTCCTCACCACTATCATTTGGCCTTGATGTGGCTGACGCATTACTCACTACGTCGTTAGCAACTGCTCGATCGGGATCATTACTATATTAAAACACAATTCAACTGTCAGATTTCATCACACTATCATAATTTCACAATATGGCATGTATAGCTAGACTCACATGCGCTACATTAGTCCGAGAATCGACTAAACCATAGCTCTATTACCAATAAAATAGTAAACCCCTAACTCGAAACCGTCACCGGAATAGGATTAAGGGGTATTACCGATCAATTAGAACATTTAACCTCTAAATGTTGACACAAAGTCAATCATCATCAAACACATTCATATACAATCGTAGTGTCCCTTAAACGAGTCATCAAGACCCTAAGCATGCTTATAAACCGAATCGGGAATAAACCGAAACACATATAAAATTTCATGAAAAATTGAAACCTTTCTAATATACAGGGGAGACACACCCGTGGGGGTAGGCCATACCTCTCCCACGACTACATGGCACACCCTGTGACCTCTCCGTGGTTACATACTGCCAAAATCAACATGGCTAACAAGCACGCCCGTGTGCTAAGGTCGTGTCCTATAAGGTCATATACTGTCATTTCTCGCACAACCTATAGGCACACTCGTGCCATGGCCGTGTGCAGTTTAAGCCACATTAAGCCAATTTACCCACGGTCTAAGGCACGCCTGTGTGCCCCAACCATGTGACATTATAGGCAATTTTTGTAAGGCCAACATGCCACCCACTTAGGGTCAAACCTACAAGCCAATCAACCAAACATCTCATGCATATATTGCCATCCAAAAGCATACCAATTTAGCAAATTAAAACATGAAATCAATACCAACTCTAATCATACCCGATTCAATACCAATACTTATTCCATCACAAGCATAATTCATTCCCAATCTCACTACCCCTACTAGCATTTATCAACACAAAGTTACCACTCAATAGCAAATTTATCAATCTACAAATCATGCCAAAAGATGTATCATATATATACCACATTCATTCATGCCAAACCTATCACATATCTAGCCACATCTCATGGCTACTTACAAATCTCAAACTTGATTCAATTAACTAACCTATACATGCCATATTCCAGCTACATACATCTTTTCAAAAGTACCAAAATAGAATGTCGATAGTGAGATTGAGAAGCTGACGATCCCAGATCTGAGCTAGCTTTTACGACTTTGCAAAGCGGAGAAACAAATCACACAATAAGCTTTCCAAAGCTTAGTAAGTTCGTAATATAATACATATTACTCAATATTACAACATCAATATGTATATATATGTACCATCACATAGATAAAGCTACAACTAGGCACATTACCAATCTCAACCACATACCCAATTATCTATTCATTCAACTTTTAAATCTATCATCAACCACATAGGTTCAAACGTACCTTGATCAACACATAGTTACTTACCATTTATGCTACTCAATTGTTCGATATTACCTCTCGTTCAACCCTTGCTATTCATTGGTTTATTCGCATACTTAGTGCCAATTTCATAACTGAAACATAATCATCACCGCACACCTAGTGCCAATACATTAAATTGAACTTATATCGGTATTGCACACACAGTACCAAGTCGATAAGTCAAAGCTTCTATCTTTTCGCACACACAACCAATCATCTCTTTCTCGTTTCAATTTTCACACACTTAGTGCCCCTTTATCTCAATTCAGCACATAATATTTCAAATCTCATAGATACATATACATCCATTCAATTTATATCACATAGATAAGGTTTACAGATAGTATTATATCTGAACTTACCTCGGATGTCAAAATACCGAAACGGTCGATTAATCGAGCACTTTGTCTTTGCCTCGATCTCGATCCGAACCTCTCCGTTCTTGGTCTATACATATTTATATTCAATCCATTTAATCACCAAATCATTCACTTTAATCCAAACACATATTTAGGGCATTTTACAAAATAGCCCTCACATTTTCACATTTTGACACTTTAGTCCCTATCTCACAAAATCATCAAATTCACAAATTCCACACATTCACATGCTTGGCCGAACCTCTCTAGGGATTATATAAGTCCAAATATTCCACATATTTCATTAAATTTTCTATTTAGTCACTCAACTTTCCATTTTTCTCAATTTAGCCCAATATACTCAATTTCACCAAAAATCAAAATACAAACTATGCTAACCCAACACTAAGCTCTCATATTTCAATATCATCTAACACATAGCTCAAAATTCATCAATGGCATATCACAAAAACATCATCAATTCATGAAATTACAACATGGGTTAGCTAGACCATAAAGCAACGATCACAAAAAATAGAAATTATTAAAAACGGATCAAAAACTAACCTCAAATTCAAGCTTACAATTGCTGAAACCTAGCTCAATTTCTTCTTTTTCCTTTCTTCAATATTCAGCACTCATAAAAAGATGATAACTATCATCTTTCCTTTGTTTCTTTTATTATTATTAATATTAATACTAATTTACCATAATATCCTTATTATAAAATATTTATAACCTATATTCACAAGGCTATTAATGACTTTTAGTCATCCACTAACTAATTATTGATTCATTTGCTTCTTAAGACCTCCCTTTTATAGAGCCACAACACATAAGCACTTATAATTTAGCACATATCTTTTACTCTATACGCGATTAAGTCCCTTCTCTTAATTCGGCATTAAAACTATCAAATCATCACACAAAGTTTTCACACAGGCTATGTCACATATCCTTCACACAGAAAATATCATTAAAATATTTTTACAACCTCAGATTTGTGGTCTCGAACCACTATTCAGACTAGATTCTAAACTGGGCTGTTATATAATTTGTCAGCAAGTTAAAAGCTGAACATCTGGCTCCGTCTGGTTTGTTACAGTCGATCATGATTCCTGAGTAGAAATGGGAGAGAATTACGATAGACTTTGTGTTGGGACTGCCTTTATCTCTGGGAAAGAAAGATGCAATATGGGTGATAGTTGATATATTAACGAAATCAGCTCATTTCATTCCGATGAGAATAGATTATTCACTCGATAGATTGGCTGAATTGAATATTGCTAAGATTGTGAGATTGCACAGGGTACCACTATCTATTGTATCTGACAGAGATCCAAGATTTACCTCGCTATTTTGGAAGAAATTACAAGAGGCTTTAGGCAAAAATTGCATTTCAGTACTGCTTTTCATCTGTAAACGAATGGTCAATCCGAGTGAATCATTCATGATCAAGTGTCTATCAAGTTTTAAAATTTATAATGAATGAGATCGAACCTGGAAACTAACTCTGACAATGATTAAAGGCAAATGTACCTATCGAACAGTAGTATAGCTTAGGCAAGACCGGATTGTCGAACCCAAAGGAACTAAAAGTACTAATACTAACTTTCTTTTTAATATTTAGCCTAAAATAAGTGAAATTGCTTTAATCTAAATTAATGACTACTAAACTAAAGGCACAAAGACAAAAAGAATGAATTGGGAAATATCTTGAAGAGAAACTCAATTGATCACGATGATACCCTCAAGAAGAATTCACCTAGACTTCACTTGTATATGTAACACTGAACTATACGATTTATTCACTTAGTTTGATCCGTAAGACTCCTTAACATATATTAAACCCTCTCTCGAGGTGAATAAAGCCTAACCCTAGGTTATTTAATGAAAATCTCTTTCCCGAATAATAACCCCCTAGAATAGCAGTAAATCGATCTATGGACTCCCATATTAGGTTTCACCCTAATCCGGCAAAATC
The DNA here is from genome assembly GCA_025506655.1 of Gossypium rotundifolium. Classification (NCBI taxonomy): domain Eukaryota; kingdom Viridiplantae; phylum Streptophyta; class Magnoliopsida; order Malvales; family Malvaceae; genus Gossypium; species Gossypium rotundifolium. Next base: position 135,600,439 of record CP106729.1, on the reverse strand, counting down.
TCGTCACCCTATCTCTAGGCGTGCGATCAACTCCACTTAATTATGCTAGATCTACTCTTAAGCGGGGTCTATTCCTCTTCCACCTAAGCACATCAGATTTGGATTAAGCATGCATAATTAAGAACAAACTAAGTATTTATCATATAATTCAGGAAACAATAACAAGATTCATCTAGGTTTCATCCCCTTCAGGTATTTAAAGGGTTTAGTTCATAATGAATAAAGAAAACATCTCAAGAGAAAAGATAAAACAAAACATAAGAAATCCCTAACACCCCCTAAAGGAATTGAAGGAGAAATCCACCGTCTTGAGTAAAATTCTGACTCCTTGAGATGGATCAACTGGCTATCTTCGAGTAATTCCCACAAATCTAACCTTCTGGCTCGGCTCTTTGGCCTAGCTAACTGCCCCCTTCAGGTTACACTTAGGGTGTTTATATAGACTTTTGGAATGTTTTACTTGGCCTCTAAGTGTCCCAATTCAAGTATACTTCCTACTCGGTGTTTGAATAGGCTTTGGAATGTGTTTCTTTGCCTCAAAGTATCCAAATTCGAGTGAAATTACTCTCTCTTGTGGTAGGGGCACGGCCATGGTACACACTCGTGTAAATCATTTTCAGGCCGTATCTCGATTTTGTCGATTGAGGCACGGCCGTGTAAATTGTGGCATGGCCGTGTCTTAGTTAATTTTCGAGGCACGATCGTGTGGCTTGAGGTCTAGGCCGTGTCAATTTCCTCTTTGGCCCAAATTGGCCCGCTTTAAGCTCGTTTCTTATTCTTTTCGTCTTCGGGTGCTTTCCTGAGTAAAAACATGAAAATAAAGGATTAAAAGCACCTTTTTACATAAATCAAGGGCTAAATCATCCAAAAGCATACTAAATGTGGGCCTAGAATATGTTACTTTTATAGTTTATCAAATACCCCGACACTTAAGCTTTTGCTTGTCCTCAAGCAAAATTCTCAACTTATAATTAAAACAAACTTTCCATAATTCACAATTCCGATCAACAATGCCTTATCATAATTCATAGATAATTTATACATGGATAATTTAACTCAAAGACTCTTAAAGATTCAAACAATATAAGTCATATATTTGTAGCACGAAAACATAGGTGTCTCCCCTTATCTAAATAATTACTTTTAATTCAAAATCGACAAGGATTGACATCCTCACTAAAGATTCACTCAAATCACTCAAAGTGTTTTAAGGTTCAAGAATAAACACTCATAAGTCGAACCTGAAAAGTTAATCCCACAGGCTTGCCAGAAAATCAAAACTCCACCACTGTAATATGAGATGATACACTGATCAATAGGTCTTTGACAGGGTTGTAACAGGGCTTAGGTTAAATGTATGGATAAAGGCTAAATTAGAAGGTTTAGAATCGAGATTGACTTGACAAATTACCTAACTAAAAATAATGAACTTGAAAATAAATGATTACATCAATTGAAACTTTGAAACTAATAATAGTACGAGCTTTTTCTTTGATAATTGAAATTTAAATGTACAAGCTCACTTTTTATACTACTAATCTTTGAATATACTTGATTTTTTAAGATCAAATAGAAACATAATAAAGAAAACTTTATTAACTCGAAATAAACTAATTGATGGCAGTCAAATCAATTCTCGATAGAAGGGTAGTTAAAAGAATAGTGATAACAAATACAAAGGGTTTTGGGTTAATATTAGCGGGTAGTTGTTAGGATAAAATGGGTTCACTAAGAGTTAATTTGTGAAGGTAGGCTTTTTAGTGGAGTGAATGGGTTAAAAACTAGGTGCCTTTATCATCTCAATATATCAAATCATTAATGTGGTCTCGACATGTATAATCAAGGCAAGTTCTAGAATAACAATTCAGTGTTGACACACTCATAATCAATAAAGTGAGCATGAAAAAGAATATATGCTCTATAAGGCTCAAATCTCACAAAAATTATGGGTATTTGACATCAATCCTATAAATTTCAAACTTCAAGGTAATATTTAAATTCAGTTCAACAACCTAGAAAAATTTTTTATTCTTGAAAAATAGACTTATCATGCTTGATTCTCTAGTATTCTTCAAGTATAAATCATCAATGCACAATTATCAATGACTTACTCAAAAACATATCAATAAAAATCATAAATCATCCGAAATTTCACGCTAATTGATAATATGAGAAAATTACTTAGGAACAAGACTAAAATTCAGGATTTTGGAATAATGCAAAAAGTTAGGTACTCCCCCCCCCCAACACTTGAGATGTACATTGCCCTCAATGTACAAAGATAGATAAACAATTATGTAATAAAATCTAAAGAGAAGGGAGAAGTGACACTTCCTGAATTTGGATGATTCCGGGAGTTGGCAGAGGCCATGGTGGAAGATGACTTATGTAGTAGTGAAGTACTCGTAGTGATTTGTTCATGTATGTGGAGTGTGTGATTGAAACTGCGATGTCATAGGTTAGATATTTTGCGGTGTAAATAAATATATGTTAGACTTACTCGAAGATTAGATAACCAATGATGAACATAATAAAAGTTTGCAATGAAGAAATGTTTCATATTACGACAAATAAAGAAAATTAAAATAAATGAAAATAAAAATAAAAATAGAATAGAACTAAAAATGAGAAAATAAAATTTAGATAATCAAAAGGATTAGAGGTCCTCATCATCGATTGGGTCTTGTGGTGGTGTTGGTGATGATATATGGAAGTGATGGCATATTTGCTGGAGTGTGGCCTCAATCCCATCAAAACATCGGCGATGTCGGTGAACTCTTGAGTGCAGTCTTGCTTTCGAGCCCGGGTGAGGCGTCAGAGATATCTTCCATCGAGGTGCTTTGGATGGGATGGTCTTGGCTCAAGGCGGTGGGACATCATCAGTAATGTCCTAGGGCACCTCCTCATTTGTAGCTAGTCGGTACTGAAGGGGGTCGGTCCCATGATGATATTTGATCATCCTCATGTGTAGCATTGTTTGGATGCCCTGAGGCATCATCTGGCCAATCATTGTCAATGAGGAGATCTGAGCTTCGGTGTTGAGGAGGCAAAAGTGTTGAGCTAACTGAGTGATGTATGGCGCCATCGATAAAATGCCCTTCTTATGCGGTTCTGTTTAGTGTTGAATTGCATAGCGATGAAGTAGGCAAGGTCGAACACGTGCCCTTCTGACATGCACGATAGGTAGTAGACATTGTGCTTATTTACCACGCCAGTGCTTTCACATTGACTGGTGATAGTATGAGCTAAAATGGAGTGTATATACCGCAGGGATGGTCCAAGGGCTGTCGCCTTAGAACGACTTGGGTCATAGACTCCCGTGGTGGGGGCTAAGCTGTGCCAGCAGTTAAGTGGAGTGTGGTGGAGTTGACGGTCTAACTCAGAGAGAGGATTTTTGCTATAAACTCCTCCGTATAGAGTCTGAGTGCTGTGCCAAATTGCGGTACGCTTAGTCGATGTATCGTGCCCCCTAAATGGAATTTAGTGCCTGGATTGTCATATCGGGTCATCACTGCCTGAAAGGTGAAAGTGGTGCAGAACTTGAGTGTGAGTTCCAAATATGTGGGCTCGATTATAGAGAAAAATTGCTCCCACAGCTTGGTTGATATGAGGGCTCGAATATCGGCTACTAGTTGGACTTGTTCGATGGCATTCCAATCAATGCACCTTCCAGTGCTAAGAGGTCTTTTTCAGAATTCCTGGTATCGTTCTTCTTGGGCTTCCTGAGATAATTAGAGGAACTGGTGTCATATTTCGGAGGAAGCACTGGCTGAAGACGAAGCGGGTCCTTTTTGCTTTTTCGAGCTCAGGGCTGTTGATCTCTTTCCGCGAGATGACGACATTGTACCTGAAATCAGTAATCAAATATAAAAGCAAGTTCCTTTTTTTTTATCAAACCTCAACAAAAAATATAGCAAGAACATTCCACACTAAATCAAATGAAATTAAGATTTTGAGAAGTTAGAATACTAAAACTAACTTAAGCATGTTAATCACCAGAAATTATTTTGACTGAAGTGATTATTTCAAACAAAGAAATGTATCAATCATATTAGTTCTAAAATGAAAGAATTTATTCATAGATATTTAAAAGTAGAAAGAAACTAAATCATGAAAATGAAACAATGGTTAGAGCATGATAGCAGTGAATTAATGGAGAGTGACGAGTAGTATTTTTGGATGGGGGACAGTGCACGGTCGTGGAGTGCGGTGGCGCATGGTGGTGTCACGATTTTTTTCTGCAGACGCACGGCTGTGGCAAGGCGTGGGCTGATGCGGCCCGGTGGTGGTGAGGGCGTGGAGTGTGGTTTTATAAGGTTTTCTTGGCAAAAAGTAAAGGTTGAGAAGGTTTTAGGGGATTGAGGGCCTAGGTAAGGCCAAGATGGGGGAGAAGAAGGCTAAAAAAATTTTTTAGGGTTAATTTTGGGGGGGGATGAATGGTTTAAGTTTTTGAAATAGGGGTGAGAGCACGAGAAGGGCCATGCTCGTGCTCAATTTTATGTGCCCGTGCTTTTCGTGATTTTAAATTTTGGGCACGTTCAGGTATTAGGCCACGGTCCTATAGAACGGGCGTGTTTTGCCTGTGTTCGATAAGTCAGTAGGTTGGCACGGTGAGGTAACACGGGCGTGTGTAGCCCGTGTGTGGCAAGTCAATATCTTCACACGGTCGTCAGGCACGGGCATGTCTCGCTCGTGCTGGAAAAGTCAGTAACCTCACAGGGGTAGTCAGCATGGGCGTTCTTTTTTTATCGCAAGCCGTGTTGGGAAAAATAAATTCTTCTTTGTCATGCACGGCTATTGGCCCACTCGTGGTTTGTCTCCTGGCTTCCACACGGCCACAAGTACGTACATGTATAAGGCCGTGTGGTCTAAAACCTGTACTTTATTAGATTAGTTAGATGCTGAACAGTTAAAAGTATGATGTTAAGGAAGTTAGTGCTCGGGTTGCCTCCAGAAGTGCTTGTTTATAGTCTTAAGCTAGACTTTCCCTATTTTGATTCTAAAGAAGGTTCATGGGCGAAGCTCTCTCTCATATCTCAAAATCGCACCATTATAAATTTTGAGTCAATGACCACTTACCTTGAATGTGCCCTTAGTGGGGTGAGTTACCTCGATTGTGCCTTATGGAAAATTTGTTTTGATCATGAATGGGCCTGACCATCTTGATTTCAGCTTCCCAAGGAACAATTTGAGCCTTGAGTTGTACAGTAGGACCAAGTCCCCAACTTCGAATTGTTTCAACTTCTTTAGACGAGAATCATGGCGTTGCTTTGTTGCCTCTTTGTATAGTTTTGAGTTCTTGTAGGCCTCACTCTCCATTCGTCTAGCTCGTTCATCTGTATCATTCTTTTCTTTCCTTGGTTCTAAGATCAAAATTTAAAACTTTATGCCCCAAAAGCTTTGTGCTCTAACTCGAATGGTAGATGCAGTTTTCTTGTATACAAGTTTGTATGGAGATGTCCTAGAGGTGTTTTAAATCTTTGTTCTATAGGCCCATAAGGCATCATCTACTTTTAATGCCCAATCTTTTCTATTCGATTCAACCATTTTCTAGGATGCACTTAAGTTCTCGATTTTCTACTTCAACTTGCCTTTGGTTTGAGGGTGATATGGGTAGGCATTACGTGGTGTACTCCATATTTCTTTAGAGCTTTTTCAAATTGAGTATTACAGAAATGAGTACCCCTATCACTAATAATAGCTCTAGGTGTCCCAAATCGAGAAAACAGTTTCTTGAGAAATTTAACTACTACCCTAGCATCATTGGTAGGTAAAGCTTTCGCTTCTACCCATTTTGGCATGTAATCAACTGCTACTAGGATGTATTTATTTCCAAATGAACTAGGGAATGGTTCCATAAAATCAATACCCTATACATCAAATAATTCACAAGATATCATATATGTTTGAGGCATTTCATCACGTTTAGAAATATTACCTGTTCTTTGGCATTTATCACACGAGGTAACATACCTGTTGGCATCTTTAAATAGAGTGGGCTAATAAAAACCCGATTCGAGTATTTTGTGTGCTGTCTTAATGCCACTGTAGTGTAATCCTAAGGGTCCTGAATGGCAATGTTCCAGGATTTTGCTTCCTTATGCCTTTGTAATGCATCTTCGAATTACTTGATCTGCACATATGCGAAAAAGAAAAGGATCTTCCCAGAAATAGTTTTTCACATCAGCAAAGAATCGCTTCTTTTGGTGATTTGTTAGTCTTTTTGGAAAGATGTTAGCTGCTAAATAATTTGCAATATTTGCAAACCATGGTACCTCATAATGTGTTATAGAAAAGAGTTGTTCTTCGGGAAATGAATCGTTTATCTCATTTTTATCGAGCTCCCTAATATGTGGATTCTCAAGTCTAGGAGGTGATCTGTCGCAAGATTCTCAGCTCCTTTCTTATCTTGTATTTACAAGTCAAATTCTTGTAAGAGTAAAATCGATCGTATGAGTCGAGATTTTGCATCAGGTTTGTTTAAGAGATAACGAAGAGCTGAATGGTCAGTGTAAACAACAACTTTAGACAATATTAGAATCTGCATAAATTTGTCAAAAGCAAAACTACTGACTAGCAATTCTTTCTCTGTGGTGGTGTAGTTTTCTTGTCTTGGTGTTAATGTTACGCTAGCGTAGTAAATTGGTGAAAATGCTTGTCTCTTTGTTGTCCCAAAGCGCACCTCTTGCAAAATCACTTGCATCACACATTAGTTCAAAAGGTAAGTTCAATCGGATGCAATTATAATCAGAGCATTTATTAATTTATCCTTAAGGATAGTAAATGCATCTAAACATTCCTGATTGAAATTGAAAGGAACATCTTTTCTAGTAATTTTGTCAAAGGCTTAGCTATTTTAGAAAAATCTTTAATAAATATTCTATAGAACCATGCATGTCCTAAAAAGCTTCTAATAGCCTTAACTGAACTAGGGGGAGGTAATTTTTCTATGGTTTCAACCTTTGCTTTATCTACCTCAATCCCTTTAATAGAAATCTTATGTCCTAATACAATCCCTTCTCTAACCATAAAGTGACATTTTTCCCAATTCAAAACAAGGTTTGTTTCCTCACATCTCATTAGAACCCGTTTTAAATTTTTAAGGCAAAGATGGAAAGAATTACCGAATACCGAGAAATCATCCATAAATAACTCCATGATGTCTTCCACGAGTTTGTCAAAGATTGCCAATATGCAACGCTGAAAAGTAGCAGGAGCATTACATAATCCAAAAGGCATTCTATGATAAGGAAACGTACTGTATGGGCATGTAAATGTTGTCTTCTCTTGATCTTCAAGAGCTATGGGGATTTGGAAGTAGCCAGAGAGTCCGTCCAAGAAGCAGTAGTACATATGCCTGAATAGTCTTTCTAACATTTGATTTATGAAGGGTAGAGGGAAGTGATCTTTTCTGGTGGCATCGTTGAGCTTTCTATAGTCTATACAGACTCTCCAACCTATAATTGTTCTTGTGGGGATTAATTCATTCTTTTCATTGGGCACCACCGTCATACCTCCTTTCTTTGGAACTACCTGCATAGGACTTACCCAAGTGCTGTCAGAAATAGGATAAATTATTCCTACATCTAGAAGTTTAATTACCTCAATTTTGACCACGTCTTTCATGTTGGGGTTTAGCCGTCTTTAGGGCTGTACACACGGCTTGTATTCTTCTTCCATTAAAATTTTATGGGTGCAGAACGAGGGGCTTATACCCTTGATGTCAGAGATTTTCCAAGCTATGGATTTTTTATGTTCTCATAGTACTTTTATCATCTCCTCTTTTTCCTTAGGTTCTAGTTCTGAAGAGATAATTACCGGTAGTGTAGAATTGTCCCCGAGGAATGCATATTCTAAGTGTTTTGGAAATTGTTTCAATTCTAGACTGGATGCTCATGAATAGAGGATTTCTGTTTTATTTCATCATCATTTTCAATGCTTTCTTTTTCTATTTGTTTGAATGATGATGTACTCAAATTCATCTCATCGCCTTCATCTTTTTCCCCCTCTTCTTGAGTCAAGCACAGTTTCATCGTGTCATCATGTATGATTTCATGTAATGAATTTTGAATGATATGATCAATAGTATCAACAAAATAACAGGAATCATCTTTCTCTTTGGAATACCGCATGGCATCATAAATTTGAGAAATAATTTTTTCATCGCCTATCCTTAATGCAAGTTTACCGTCACCTACATCAATAATAGGCCTAGTAGTGGCTAAAAAAGGACGCCCTAAAATTAAGGGAACATTAATGTCTTCATCCATGTCTAACACAACAAAATCAATAGGGAAAATAATTTTATCAATTTTCACCAAGACATATTCGATAACTCCTCTAGGATATTTAATGGATCTATCAGCTAACTGAATACTCATCCTAGTGGGTTTTGGTTCCCCAAGATCTAATTGTTTAAACATTTTGTAAGTCATTAAATTAATACTGGCACCTAAATCAACTAATGCTTTCTTAATATTTAAGCTACCAATTAAACAAGGAATAGTAAAACTTCCTGGGTCTTTTAATTTGGTTGGTAACTTGTTTTAGAGGATGGCTGAGCATTCTTCATTAAGTTCCTTGTCGATACTTCTTCAAGCTTCCTTTTATTAAATGAGATTTCCTTTAAGAATTTTGCATACTTTGGCATCTGTGAAATAGCTTCTACAAAAGGTAAGTTAATATGTATTTGTCTAAAAAGTTCAAGAACCTTACCGTATTGGGAATCTAATAGTTCCTTCTTTAACTTTGCTGGATATGGGATTGGTGGTTTACTTTCTTTGCGTACTGGATTTACATCCTCAACTCCATCATCTCTTGCTTTGTTATCTTCGTGTGGGATTTGTTTCTTTGGTTCAACTAATTCCTTTCCACTTTTTAGTGTAACTGTTTTTATCTATTTTGTTTCTTTAGAAAAAGTCTCTGCCCGTATTTCACAGATCATCTCAGTAAGTAGTCCAATCGACTTAGTGAGCTCCCCTAATGACTTAGTAAGTTTTTCAACTGATGCTTGTTGATCTTGAAGTGTTCTCTTAGTATCTTGGAAACGGTTTTTTGTGTCTTCTATGAATTTTGTCAGCATCTCTTCAAGGTTTGGCTTCTTCTCTTGTGGATATGGCTAATTTTGGAAATTTTGAGGAGGTTATTGTCTTTGATTTCCTTGATTTCCTTGGCCTCCCTATGAAAAATTTGGGTGGTTCCTTCAACCTGGATTGTAGTTATTACTATAAGGATTATTATTGGATCTGAAATTATTGCCTATATGGTTCATCTGTTCGCTCTCTGCATCCGGTTGGTAGGGTGGGTACTCAGGATTCGCCACAGTTCTACTTGCGTTGCACTGCATGACTGGATGTACCTGCGAAGAACACAAACTATCAAGCTTTTTATTCATCATCTCTACCTGTGTTGATAGCATGGTCACTACAACGAGGTTGTAAACTCCGGCTAATTTTGTCGGTTTTGTCCTTGTAACTTGCCACTGATAGTTATTCAGTGACATCTCTTCAATGAATTCGTAGGCTGCTTCAGGAGTTTTGTTGTTTAGGGTTCCACCGGGGTGAATCAATTAGTTGCCTTGTTGAGGGACTCACACCATTATAGAAAGTTTGGGCTTGTAGCCACAAGGGTAGACCATGGTGTGGACACCTTCTCAAGATATCCTTGTATCTCTCCCATGCATCGTATAATGTTTCTAAATCCATCTGCACAAAATAAGAGATATCATTCCGTAGTTTGGCTATTTTGGCGATGGGAAATATTTTAATAAAAAAATTTTGGTCATTTTGTCCCATGTAGTGATTGACCCTAGTGGTAACGAGTATAACCACTGTTTGGCTTTATTCCTTAATGAAAAGGGAAATAACCGAAGACGAATGGCATCATCAGAAACGCCATTTATTTTGAAAGTATCACAGAACTCTAGAAAATTGGATATAAAAGTATTCGGGTCTTCGTCCTGCAAACCATCAAATTGAACAAATTGTTGAATCATTTGTATTATGTTAGGCTTTAATTCAAAATTATTAGCAGCTATAGCAGGCCTAACAATACTAGATTCTGCTCCTATTAAATGAGGTTTAGCATAATCATACATAGTATGCGGAGCATTATTTTCTGCCACATCTCGTGGTGGATTATTCTCATCCATCCCTTCAATGGGATTGGATCTGCCTTCTCGCTCTTCTTCCGTGTAATTTAGGGCTCGCCTAATTTCTCTATGATTCCTATGAACGGTAGCTTCAATATCACTATCGTATACTAGAGGTCCTGTCGGGTTCCTTCTAGTCATAAACTAGAGGTTCCTGCTAGGAAAAGAAGGAAATAAAATTAATAAAATAATTTGCGAAAATAAAAATAATGGCTAAAGTAATAAAAATAGAGCTTTCTTACTATTTTAGTTCCCCGGCAATGGCGCCAAAAACTTAATCGTTTGTCTATCGAATTTTAAAATTTATAATGAATGAGATCGAACCTGAAAACTAACTGTGACAATGATTAAAGGCAAGTGTACCTATCGAACAATAGTATAGCTTAGGCTAGACCGAATTTTCGAACCCAAAGGAACTAAAAGTACTAACACTAACTTTCTTTTTATTATTTAGCCTAAAATAAGTGAAATTGCTTTAATCTAAATCAACGACTACTAAACTAAAGACGCAAAGACAAAAAGAATGAATTGGGAAATATCCAAAAGAGAAACTCAGTTGATCACGACGATACCCTCAGGAAGAATTCACCTAGACTTCACTAGTTATGTAACACTGAACCATACGATTTATTCACTTAGTTTGATCCGTAAGACTCCCTAACGTATATTAAACCCTCTCTCGAGGCGAATAACGCCTAACCCTAGGTTAATTAATGGAAATCTCTTTCTCAAATAATAACCCCCTAGAATAGTAGTAAATTGATCTATGGACTCCCAATCCAGCAAAATCTCATCACCCTATCTCTAAGCGTGCGATAACTCCGCTTAATTATGCTAGATCTACTCTTAAGCAGGGTCTATTCCTCCTCCACCTAAGCACATCGAATTTGGATTAAGCATGCATAACTAAGAATAAACTAAGTATTTATCATATAATTCAGGAAACAATAACAAGATTCATCTAGGTTTCATCCCCTTCAGGTATCTAAAGGGTTTAGTTCATAATGAAAAAGAAAACATCTCAAGAGAAAAGATAAAACAAAATATAAGAAATCCCTAAAACCCCCTGAAGGAATTGAAAGAGAAATCTGCCGTCTTGAGTAGAATTTCAGCTCCTTGAGATGGATCAACTAGGTATCTTCGAGTAATTCCCACAAATCTGACCTTTTGGCTCAACTCCTTGGCCTAGCTAACCGTCCCCCTTCAGGTTACACTTTGGGTGTTTATATAGACTTTTGGAATGCTTTGCTTGGCCTCTAAGTGTCTCAATTCAAGTATACTTCCTACTCAGTGTTTGAATAGGCTTTGGAATGTGTTTCTTTGCCTTAAAGTATCCAAATTCGAGTGAAATTGCTCTCTCCCACGACAGGGGCACGGCTATGTACATGCCCATGTAAATCGTTTTCAGGTGGTGTCTCGATTCTGTCTATTGAGGTACGGCTGTGTAAATCGTGGCATGGTCGTGTCTTAGTTAATTGTCAAGGCATGGCCATGTGGCTTAAGGTCCAAGTCGTGTCGATTTCTTCTTTGGCCCAAATTGGCCCGTTTTAAGCCCATTTCTTGTTATTTTCGTCTTCGAGTGCTTTATTGAGTAAAAACATGAAAAGAAAGGATTAAAAGCACCTTTTTACATAAATCAAGGGCTAAATCATCCAAAATTATACTAAATGTGGGCCTAGAATATGTTACTTTCACAGTTTATCAATTTAAATTCTCGAAGATATGTTGAGATGTTGTGTACTTAAGTTTGAGAATACGTGGGGAAAACATTTGTCGTTGATTGAATTCGCTTATAACAACAATTTTCAATCTAGTGTCAAAATGGCACCATATGAGGCTCTTTACGGTCGAAAATGTCAAACTCCATTGTATTGGACTAAACTGAGTGAGAATAAAAGTCACAGGGTTGATCTTATAAAATAGACTGAGCAGAAAATGAAAGTGATTCAAGATAGTTTGAAAGCGGCCTCAGATTATCAGAAGTCTTATGCAGACTTGAAATGAAAAGATATTGAATTCTAAGTTGGCGATAAAGTGTTTTTAAAAGTGTCTCCATGGAAGAAAATACTTTGATTTGGCCGAAAAGGCAAGCTGAGTCTAAGGTTCATCGAACCATACGAGATCATTGAGGGAGTTGGAACAGTTGCCTTTAGATTGATGTTACCACCTGAGTTAGAAAAGATTCATAACGTGTTTCATGTGTCAATGCTTCGACAGTACAGATCTGATCCGTCCCATGTGATTGCTCCTACTGAGGTTGAGATTCAGTCGGACTTGTCGTATAGTGAGGAAATGATTCAAATTTTGGCACGGGAGACCAAAGAGTTGAGAAACAAAAGAATTTCCTTAGTGAAAGTGTTGTGGCACAAACACAGAGTTGAAGAGTCTACGTGGGAGCCTGAGAACGTTATGAGAGAGCAATATCCACGTATTCACTGGTAAGATTTTCGGGGATGAAAATCCCTAAGGGGGAGAGTTGTAACAACCTAATTTAGACCCTAGTTGGAATAGTAGTTTCGAGACCACAAATTTGAGGTCAGTAAATATTATTTTTGGTGTTTATTATATGTGATATAGCCTGTGTGAAAATTCTGTGTGATAATCTTATCGACTGTGTGTCAAATTAAGAGAAAGGATTTAATCGCATAGAGTGTAAAATGTGGTGTGCTTATTGTTAAGTACTTAATAATAGTTGTCTTTATAATGAGGAGGCCTTATGTAGCAATTAAACTATTTATAAGTTAGTGGATGAGTAATGGACGGTTGTGCCATTAAAATGAACAAGTTTTATTTGTTATTAGTTAAGGGTAATTTAGTAAAAGGTGAATTAATATGTTAATATGATAAAATAACATGAAAGAAAAGCATAATTATCATCTCTTGTGCCAAAAATTGGCAAAGAAAAAGAAGAAAGAACAAGCTAGGTTCGGCTAGTATTTGATCCAAATTAAGGTATGTTTTGAATTTGGTTTTTGATGATTTTTATGTGTTTGAGATTGTTGCTTAGTCTCATATCAAGCCCATGTTGTAATTTGAAGAATTGATGATGTTTATGGGATGTGTCATTGACGAAATGGTGAGCTTTGTGATGAGAATTGGTGTTAAAAGAAAGATATGTGTTAGATGAACATGTGTTGTTCTTGAATTTTTGATGAATTTAGTTAATTTGGGCTAAATTGTGAAAAGTGTAAATTAAGGACTAAAATGTAAAATAAATGAAATGTGTGGGTTTGTATGAACACAAGGGAAATTCGGCTAGGCTTGTGTGAAAGGAAATTATGTGAATTTGATGATTTTGTGAAATAGGGACTAAAGTGTTGAAATGTGAAAATGTGAGGGCTATTTTATAAAATGCCTTAAATAAGTGTGTGTGGATTAAATTGAATGAATTGGTGATTGAATGGATTAAATTTGCTCTCTCCTATATTGGGGGTTTCTTTTATTTTGCTTCGGTTCTTTTTCTCTTCTGGTAACATCTCGTGCATCTTTTGTGACCATTGGGTCTTGCTCTCCAACTTCTTCTTTTGTCAACTGTTATTCACCTTGGCCAAACACAAATACAAGTGCCGAATTCTTGCTTGAAACCCTTCTTTGCTTCTGCATATTTTTTTTCGATTGGGCACACTTCTTCTTCTCTTTGGGGCGTGACCGAATTAAGTTCTTTTGTTCTCTTTTCTCCCTTTTTCCTCCTAGGCCGAAAATCACCCATCTTCTTCTGGTTTTGGTTTCCTATTAGGGTGAATCGAATCTTTTCTTGATTAGTTCTGGGGTGACTGAATTCTCCATTCTATTTCCCTCTCTGTTGTAGTCTACAAGTGATCCTGATATCGGTAAGTGATTATATTCTTTCCTTTTTGATTAAAATTGTTCTCTCTCTTTTTCTCTAAAAGCCGATTACTCCTTTCCTTCTTGTTTTTTGATGGCCGGATGGTGATCCCTTCCTCTTGGTGTGGTGACCGTAGGTTTAGGAAATCAAGAGTTTTTCATGGAGGCAAGTGATAGCTAGTTTGAGGGGGATTAGGAAGAGTGCCTAATGGAAATGGACTCGTAGCCCCTGCTCCCAAGTTTAAGAGGCGTGCGGTGTCAGCTATTCAGGACTTTCCACTAGGATGCGGAAAGGTGGCTAAACCAAACTCTTGTTTGAGTAGGCTGATCATAGTTGACCGTTCTAATCAAGGCAAGTGGTAGTCAACCTCTCGGTTAAGTGGTTATTAAGAGTTTTCCTAACATTAGTTGTTTAATGATTAACTGAATGTTATGTTTGAATATAGGTTCTGGCGATCGTGACTTCTTAGTACTTTACGTGATCAGGTGTGTAACAGTGCTATGTTTGATAATCGGTGAAAAATCGAAAGTATGTGTTGTTCACTGCGATGACTATAGATCGGCATAATGCCGAAAAGCCAAAATACCGGCGAATGATGCCACACGAGCGTACAATCGCACGTGTGGTGGACCGAACCACAAACATGGTCGCAAGATGGTTGGGACCATCATGAGCGTTCTCATGGGCTTAGGCCATTTTGGGCCTTGTTGGGCCGATAAGGGCCGAGTGGTCCCAATGGGCTCATGGGCCCCACACGAATAAAATCTACAATTTGTGGTAAATGTTAGACCGAGTCGTGTAGTCCACATGGCTAGGGTCATTTTTGGGCAATAGGTCGTGAGAGCCCACTGGACTGGTGGGCCCCACACGAATAAAATATATGTTATATGATTTTTATTGGTTTAAATTGTACTATTCGTATAGCCGAGGCTATTTTGGGCTAATTGGGCCACACGAGCGTGTGGGCCCACTTGGGCCAATTAATGGGCCTTAGGCCCATTTACACCGTTGTGACTATTTAGGTTACTTAAGTTGCTCGAGGCGATAGTGGACCTTCTGTTGGGTCGCTGAGCCCTCGGATTGCAAAATTACTGAAATACCCCTAGATTGTAAAATTACTGAAATACCCCTGGTTTGCAAAATTATCCAAATACCCCCGATTTGTAAAATGGACGAAATACCCTCATAGGGTAGAATTATTGAAATACCCCTGTAGGTAGATTTATCGAAATACCCATAAGATGACCGTAATACCCTTTTAGGGTAAAATGACTATTTTGCCTCTCGAGGTTAGATGATTGACTTGTGCTATGATTTGACTGATTTGAATGTGACTGTATGACTAAGGTTTGAGTGACTTAACTATGAATGACATGACTGATTCTAAGCATGGCATACTGCATACACGACACACTGCATGGGGTTGGGATACTATTATGAAGGAAACGTACTATTACTGGTGGTTTTGCCACAAATACTGTTATTGGCAGTTTTGCTGCGTTATTGATACTAGTAGCTTTGCTGCGTTATTATTACTAGTAGCTACGCTGCAATATTGGTGTGTTGGTTGGGTGGGTCACATGGTGTGTTGGTTGGTACGGGTGGTCTGTTGGTTGGATTGGGGTGCGTTGCATATTTGTACCATATTGATACTGTATTGGGCTAAGGCCCACATTATTACTATAATGGGCTAAGGCCTATACTGTACTATTACTGAATATGGCTCAGGCCCAAATCGTCATTGTACTGGGCTTAGGCCACTTGTTTTATTATTGGTTTGGGCTAGGCCCAATTGATTCCATTATGGGTTATGATCCAAATGACATTGAAGTGGGCTTTGGCCCATGTATGCTCTGAACTGGATTCTGTTGTTACTGTCAAAGGGCTTTGGCCCAGACTATTTCAGTGTCTGTTTTTGTTACTGATTGTTACTCTAGTAAGGGGATTACACACAGTTTTCATAAACTCACCCTGTTTTTAACTATGCAGGTAATCCCCACCTTTAAGGAGGATTGGTGCTGCGAGGGACTCGGAGATGGCCACATGATTGCCTTTGGACTTCATCTATGCTTTAGTTTCTGTTTTGGGTTTTAATTTTTGTGATAAGGCCTTTTTAAGGTTTAGGATTTTAACTTGGGTTTTATTTACTTTGAATTATATCCACTAGAAGTAAATCACGATTTCTAAAATGTTAACTATTTTAAAACAACACTACGGCTCACCACATTTTCAAAATGCTTCAGCAACTCAATTTCTAAACATTACAATTTCAAAAATTATTTATTTTAAATATGCTTTCGCAATAGATAAGGTTTTAAAAGTAATTACGTCTTCAATGGATAACAATTGCTTAAGTGTTTTGAGTTTTAACAAAGAGGCTTTAACTCTCAAACAAGTTTTAACAACAAGAAATATGGTTTCGAAAAGCACTTCCATGTGACATACAGATTCGGGCCTGACTTCTAGGCCGATTTTGGGGTGTTACAAATAAGCTTTATTGACTTGGACCTTTGGACATCACAGTAAGGCTATATACTCTTCCACAGTGGGCACTAAATCGACTCTCCCAAAGGTGAAGCAACTATAAGCAGGGTTCCAATGCTGAGCGATGGCCCGGAACAAATGCTCGTCTACCTTGATGTCGAGTAGATACGACAAGTCCCCATAATTATAGTAGAACAACTACTTGGTCTCATCGTTCCACTAATCCCATATTTCTTTTAATTCCTAAAGGCTATTTTGCGTCACACTGATATGGGTGTAGTCCCATAATTTTGACAATACCCCTCGGCTAGACTGTCTCCTTTCTCTAATTGAGTTTTCTCTAACCAAATACAGACGGTAGCGTTATCCTCCACTTTATTAAGAAATTTTTCTCCATTATAAGCTCACTAATTTAGTAACCGAACTTGAATTGACACTCTTTTGAATATGAAATGACATGCAAACATAGCAAAAACACAATAAGTCAATACAACGTACAAAAACAAAACACAAAGTAAATAAGAGAATCGAACACCTATTTAGGTAACTGCTAGGGTTTCTCACGGTACTATCTAGGGTGGGCTCCTAGGGTCTTCTACATGCGGTTAGGTTCTCAAGTTGAGGTACCCGAACCAGCAGATTCCTCGATCCTCACCCATTATAGGCTCATACGGACCAAGTTCAGTTCAGGGGAATATATTTCCCTATGGTTGCACGGAGATGAAAATCTCATAAAAACATAGGTACGGATGTATCCCGAAAGTGATCCACTATCCTGCACAGAGGTGAAAACCTCACGAAGGAGTAGCTTCTCACTCGCACTTAAAAAGGTAAGACCAAATGGTCCTTATGCAATATGATACGAAAATATTAAGAGACTCAAACCACAGCAATGAAACAATAAGAACAAATACAATAAAAGGATCGTAATTTTTCAAATCAGATTTTCAATTTTTGAGAACAAGATAGAAAATAATCAATTTTACAACTTGACTTTCTTATTGGTCCCCAACGGAATCTCCAAGCTGTCGAAACCATTTTTTTGTTGAAAAACGGGGGTCGACTTTAAAACGAAAATGGAGTCGCCACCAATCCTTTTTAATGAGGTTTGATCGGATCACCTCATAATTTGGTCATTTTAATAATACATTTAATTTATTAAAATGATGATTTTGGCCTACAAAATTTGAGAAAATGGGTTCGAGTTTGATTCACATACGAGGAAGGATTAGCACCCTCGTAATGCGCAAAATTGGTACCGAATTGATTAATTAACGTCTTAATGTTGAAAATTTGAAAAGATTTTAAAATATGATCCTCTTTGTTTAAAAGCTTGAATAAATTAAATTGGATGTTGAGACCCGCTTATTTCGAAGAAGTAAAATGTTATGCCCAGTGAGTTAGGATACGACATTTGAATCCTTGAGACTAAGCTTGTCTTTTGTAACACCCCAAACCGGTCAATACATACGTAGAATCTGGTATGTCACCGAGGAAAAATTTTTGAAAGAATCAATTAACAATTAAATTTTTGTGAAAACTCTTTGAAATTCTATATTTGTAGAAATTACATGTTTAATAAGTTAAAATCGAAGATTTACTTTGAAATTACATAAAACTTCAAAACTTAGTTGATAAATCATAGGTTAGAAAACATTTATATCATTTTAAGAAAACTCAATTATTACTTTGAAAACCATTTGCATTTGAATGTAGAAACTTAATATTTGAAAATTATTTAAATTATCGAAAACCCTTAAGTTGTTTAAATTATCAAATGATTTATGTTACCGATGGTCACGCGTTTTAAAACCAACGCGTTTTGTAGTTTAGAAAACTTGGTGCTCATTTTATTATAATAATCATGAAATTTATAAACCATATTTAAAACATATTCAAAACATAAAAATAATCCAAAACATAATTAAGCAGGCCTTATTACAAATCCATAAAATATGAAAACCAAATTAAAATATAATACCCAAATGGAAGTTCATATAAAACCAACTTTTATTGCATGGCCTCCTCGAGTTCATCCTCCTCATCCATAAACTCACGAATCACACGAAAAGATAAGGGAGAAGGTGAGTCACCAAGACTCGATGCATATTCCTCTCAGGGTAAATACCACATACTTACACAAATTATAACAAAGCAACATATATGTATAATGCACCCAACCTAGCCATCCATAACTCCTTTTCTACCCGTGTGGTACCAAACCATTGGTGGTGCCAAACCACCGTGACCGAAGTCACGATATAAATGTGATACCAAATCACTTTGGTGACCAAAGTCACGAATAATACATCTGTGGGGCCAACCCACGTGTGATACCAAATCATGGCGGCGATCCCATTTCTCAAAAGTGGGGCCAACCCACGGTGGTATTAACCACAGGGACGAGACGCTATGAGGTGCCAAACCTCTAGTGTCCGAAGACACGAATGTGATACCAAATCACTGGTGGTGCCAAACCACCGTGTCCAAGACACGAATGTGATACCAAATCACTGGAGGTACCAAACCTCTAGTGTCCGAAGACACGATATCAATCTTCCCCCTCCTCTCATATTGCCCATGCCAATGCAATAAACAAATCATGTCAATATACTTTGATATGTATCTCATAACAAATATATCATAAATCGTAGATCATGATTTCTATCCACATGTATTTACAACATATCAAAACGGACTTACCCGAATCCTCATTCATACCATCATGGTATCAATATCCAAATCTCATCGTTTTTCCCACTTTCATAATATGATTAGTTATAACACACATAAATACATATATAAACCAAGTTATAAAGTGTGTAAGATACACACCTTTCACCAAAGCAAAACTAACTTTCGAAGATCCGATCTACCGCACTAGATCCTTATCCTACAATCGGCCATATCACAATATTTTAATGAAAACCATTGACCAACAACATATCTTAATCCAAATAACCTTAGGCTTCCTCAACCAACTTAAGAGTATAGAATCCTTACCACTTGACTTACCAACTCGATTTGCTAAAGGAATGGCTTAAATCGATTGCTTCCAAATCTCAATGAGCCTAAGAGAATAATCGAATCCTAAAATGGTTAGAACCTTGCAAAATAATGCCCAAAGGTTCTACTTTGTCCATAAGAAAACATCATAGAAACGAGAAAGAAAAAGAAGAAAACGTCCATGAACACTTACCCTTTTATCCAAAATCGATAGAAGAAAACCAAGGAGAGTCTACCCTTGAATATTCGGCCAAAATAATACTAAAAGGAGTAGAAGATTCGGCTATGGTGAAGTGAAAAGAAAAGAAGAAATAGAATGAAAGTAGATGTTTTATCTTTGAACAAATGAAAAAGAAATGGTATTTGAGATGGAGAAATATTCGGCCAAAAGAGTGTAAAGAAAATGTGATTATGAACCAATGTCAAAAAAAGAAAAGAAAAGAGATGTGGGAGAGATGAGATTCGCCAACACCTATTTTGCCTAAAAGAAAAGTGCAAAAACACCAAAATGAAGTTTTGGTTTCAAAAGCAAAGATGAAAGAAAGGAAATAACATTTTGGTTCAACAAAATAAGAGCTAAAACAAAAGCTAAATTTGCACAAAATGCACAATAACATTCGCCAAAGAAAGAGTTTTTGGAGAGGAAAACAAAATGCAAAAGATGTTCAAAAGGAAAATTGGCCAACTATTCCCCCAAACCACCTAACAACATTCTACCACCCCCTAGACACCCATGCCGTCCACATACATGCACTAAAGCCTTGAATAAAGTTTCCAAAACATCCTCCATATTCTATGCCTTATGTCTCCCCAACCTTCCATAACTTCAAGATTCTTATCCCCAATTTCAAGCTTTCCTTAAATCAACATTCAACTTACTAAAAGATGAAAGTCCAACCTATCATAAACATAGGTTGACCGTCCATAAATGCTATGATGAAATAAAATCCTCAAAATGCTTTCCTTGATACTCGAACCACTAACCTCAAGCACCCTTTCAAGAGCCTTAACCATCTTGCCACTTATTCCTCTTGTGCTTTAATTTAACACTTAAATTAACTTAAGTGTCAAACTCACTTAATCCACTTCATTAAATAAACCATACTAAAAATTATTCTAGCTTCCTAAATAAAATCAAGCCTTCACAAGACTATGCTAACACACAAAAATTCTTACCCACGCCAACATAAAAGATACTCAAATTTTAGGATGTTGCAATTCTACCCCCTTAAAATAATTTCGTCCTCGAAATTACCTGATCAAAAGAGTTGAGGATACTGCTGCCTCATTGCATCTTCAGGTTCCCACGTAGCTTCTTCTACGCCATGGTTCCGGCCATAAAACCTTCACTAAAGGAACTGCCTTCCCACGCAAAACTTTCACGTCTCGATCTAGAATGCATGTGTTCTTCTTCTATCACAACTGACTCACTTCTATTTCCTCATCGCCACGACATGCGATGGATCGAACGATAGCGTCTAAGCATGGAGACATGAAACACATCGTGAATCTGACTCAGTTCTATTGGCAACTCAAGCTGATAAGCTACTGGTCCCACTTGTCTCAACACCTTAAACGGTCCAATGAACCTTGGACTTAACTTACCTTTTCTCCCAAATCTTAACACTTTCTTCCATGGCGAGACCTTCAGAAAAACTTTGTCACCCACGGCAAACTCTATATCCCTCCGCTTGAGATCGGCATATGACTTTTGCCTATCCGAAGCTTCCTTCAGACGAGCTTGAATCAATTTCACCTTATCCTCGGCCAGAACCAATTACGGTCCTAACATCCGACGCCACCCAACTCGTCCAACATGTAGGTGTGCGACACTTCCTACCATACAATGCCTCATATGGTGCCATCTTAATGCTTGCCTCGATAACTATTGTTGTATGCGAACTCACTAACAAAGAAAACTCTTCCCACCGCTTCTAAGTCCAAAACACATCCTCTCAACATATCTTCTAATATCTGAATAACTCTTTCGATCGCCGTCGATTGTGGATAAAATGCGATCTTGAAATCCAACCGCGCACCCAAAGCCCGATGTAACGCTCTCCAAAACCTCGACGAATTGATCTCTCGTCGAGATGATCGACAACGGCACACCATGCAACCTCACTATCTCACCACATACAACTTAGCTAACCTCAGGCGAGTAATCTACCCTTACCGAATGAAATGAGTCGACTTGGTCGACGATCTACAATCACCCAAATCAATCCTTCTTACTAGGTGTAAGAGATAATCCACCGACAAAATCCATAGTGATCCTCTCCCACTTCCACTGTGGAATCTTCACCACCAAGTAATCCAGATGGCAACCGATGTTCACTTTGACCAACGACACGTCGACATTTACCCACAAACTGCTACCTCCGCCAGGACACTGCCACCAAAATCGCTCTCTCAAATCCCAATACATCTTGCTACCTCCGGATGCATAGTATATGGGTCGCATAATAAGGTCCCGAAGAATCCTTTGCCTCAACTCTACATCTTTCGGCATACAAGCTCTTCCTTTAAAACACAAAACTCCATCATTAGACAAACTAAAATCCTCTAAACCACCATTCTGAACTTGCAATCTTCGATCATTCAAACCATCATCCTCTAACTGTTTCTCCTTGATTTGCTCTAACCAAGTCGGCTTGACTTGCAATTCAGCCAAAAGACTTCCATCATCATATAAGCTAAGACGAGCAAACATCGATCTTAAGTCAGATACAACCTTACGGCTCAACGCGTCCGCCACCACGTTAGCCTTAGGGATGATACTCAATCGAGCGATCGAGTCCTTCAACAACTCAATCCATCTACGCCTCAAGTTCAAATCCTTCCGAGTCAAAAGATACTTAAGACTCTTATGATCCGTAGACTATCGACTTCTCTCCGCATAAATAGTGTCTCCAAATCTTCAAAGCGAAAACCACGCCGCTAATTCCAAGTCATGCGTTGGATAATTAACCTCATGTGGTCTCAACTGCCGATATGCATAAGCCACTACTTTCCTTCTGCATCAAGACACATCCCAAACCAAGATGTGATGCATCACAAGAACCGTGAATTCCTTGCACGCCTCAAGTTGAATCAAAGCGGAGCTTCAATGTAATCTTCTTCAACTTGTCAAAACTTTCTTGCTACTTCTCGATCCACAAAATGGAACTCCTTTCCTCAACAACGTAGTCATAGGTGCGGCGATCAAAGAAAATCCTTCCACAAACCTTCGATAATACCCCGCTGCACCTAGAAAACTCGAATCTCAAACCAATCGACTTAGGCGGCTTCCAATCCAACACCGCCTCAATCTTCCGAGGATCTACTCTAATCCTTCGGTGATACAACGCGTGACCCAAGAAAGTCACCTCCTAAGCCGTAACTCGACTTACTAAATTTAGCAAAAGTTACTTTTCCTCGTAATCGCAACACTACTCGCAAATGCGCATCATGCTCCTCCTCCGACTTTGAGTATACCAAAATATCGCCTATAAATACCACAACAAACCGATCTAAAAGCTGCTGGAATACCGATTCATCATATCCATGAATCTTTGCGCGTTAGTCAACCCAAACGGCATCACCGTAAACTCGTAGTGCCCATACCGAAAAGCGAATATACCGTCTTATGGATATCGCCTCTTTCACCTTTAATGATGATATCCGCACCTTAAATCAATTTTAGAAAATCGCAGCCCTTTAAGTCGATCAAACAAGTCATCTATCCTCGGCAATGGATACTTGTTTTGATCGTCACTTATTCAATTGGCGATAGTCTATACACATCCGCATCGAACCATCCTTCTTCTTGACAAAAAGTACCGGCGCTCCCCAAGGCGAAACACTTGGTCGAATGAAACCTCGATCCAACAACTCTTGAATTTGAACTTTCAATTCCATCAATTCCTTAGGTGCGATCCTATACGGAGCTATAGACACTGGCACCGTTTTGGGTAACAGATCTATACCGAATTTGACTTCACGATTCGGAGGTAATCTCGAAAGTTCTTTAGGAAATACGTCAACATATTCCTTTACCGTTCAGACATTTCCCACAAGAGACTCCTTAGCTTCCAAAGCACACACATGAACCACAAACGCCTCATAGCCCTTCCTGACCATCTTCACAGCCTTCAATGTAGATACCACCTTAGATAGATAATCTCTTCTATTACCTATCATGACCACTTCTTCACCTTCCGCTGTCTTCAAAACCATGCGCTTAGTAGCGCAATCCAAACTTGCTTGGTTCTTAACCAACCAGTCCATCCCAAGAATCAGATCGAACTCTTCAAATGGCAGTTCCATTAGATCAGCTACAAACACTACCCCTTGAAGTTCTAGGGGTACATCTCTATATAGCTTATCTACTTCTATAGAGTGACCTAGAGGACTAAGTACTGTCATCCTCCTAGAAGCAGTTTTAGAATCTAGATTCATAATCTTTACTATACTACTAGCAACATACGAATGCGTCGAACCCACATCTATCAAAGCAGTATATGGAACACCAAATATTAAGAACATACCGGTTATGACATCCGGCAAGGTCACTCTCCTCTCGATGCCTCATTGCATACACCAAACTAGGTTGTCTTGCCTCGGTGTTGCTTGCACCTCTGCCCGATGCTCGCGACCTCGACTAGAACCATTACCTCCTCTATCATTACCACAACCTCTCTGTGGTCTTTGGTCCTCCTTTCGAATCGAGCACGGCCTTGACCCTCGATCGATTCTGGCTTGCTTACGGCGGTCCTCACACGATGATCCAAAGAACCACACTCAAACATCCTTTCCTCCGGTCCAACATTCGCCTAATGAAATTTCCCACATCGACATTACCGTGCTGGTCCCACGATTAGCGAGATGAGCCTCCTAGATCGATTCGGCTCATTTTGCTCGCCTCTTCTAAACATTACCGGTGACCCGGATGATCCATATCCTCTCTTATGCTTATTTAGGTCGTAACTCTACCTTCCAGATTCCTTTATTCCTTGGCTATCTTAGCCTTTTCAACCAAAGTAGCAAACTCGCTCCTAATGTGAAGCAATTAACAATCTCGGCTCGTCCTTCAAACCATCTTCGAATCGGACACATCGCTCGTGCTCTGAAGCCACAATACCTCCAGCATACCGGTTCAATCTTAAGAACTCAGCCTCATACTCTGATACGGATTTACTCTCTTAGACCAAACTCAGAAATGCCTTACGCTGCGCATCAACGTAACTAGACCCAATATATTTCTTTTGATATGCTGCCTTAAAGTAGTCTCAGGTGAGATCCTCCGCTCTGACACCATTTCAATGTAAGCCACCAACGATATGACTCGTCACGAAGAAGTGATACAATCCCTTTCAGCTTTTCCTCGGCATTCAAATCCAGATCATCCATGATTCGCTCCGTCGCCTCTAACCAATATTCAGCCGAGCTGGGAGCTACACCCGAAACACCTCAAAATACCTTGGCTCTGTTGGCTCGGAGTCGCTCAGGTATAGATTTTTGAGCTCCCGCGCCTCCTCCTATTCTAGCTACCTCTCAAGAACTCATGAGATTGCTCGAGACATGCGTCATCACCCGCTTGATCCTCGAAACTCACTCCAAATCCGGTGGTGGGATGGTGGTACCTTATTCTTGATCCTTGACCCGACCTCACCGGCTCGAACACGACCATCCTACCTCGACCACGCCCACGCATAACAAGACCTCGACTTGAGTACTCATATCTAAAGTCTCGACTTATCTAATTTAAAAGTTTTATGCATTAGTCATTATTCCACTTTCTTTAAAGCATAGTTTTTATGAGAAATTTTATTAAGAGGTTGTTTCGCGAGTACACCAAACCTATAGTTTTGGGTCTCTAAAGTAGTTCCTACTACTATATAGTCATATCAACATCACTAAAATCATATCATCAAAATCAACAGTTTTTATGTTCTTACGAGGCGATTGATTGATGGGAGACTCTAGCCATGCCTTTCCAACCATAAAATTTTCAACAAAAACATTTTAAATCTATACTTTAAATCATTTTGGGCCTCGGGCCCACAGTTGAGCTTTTGAACTTAGCTCTGATACCAATTTGTAACACCCCAAACTCGGTCAATACGCCACGATCGAATCTGGTATGTCACTGAGGAAAAATTTTTTGAAAGAATCGAATTAACAATTAAATTTTTGTGAAAAACTCTTTGAAATTCTATATTTGTAGAAATTACATGTTTAATAAGTTAAAATGAAGATTTACTTTGAAATTACATAAAACTTCAAAACTTAGTTGATAAATCATAGGTTAGAAAACATTTATATCATTTTAAGAAAACTCGAATTATTACTTTGAAAACCATTTGCATTTGAATGTAGAAACTTAATATTTGAAAATTATTTAAATTATCGAAAACCCTTAAGTTGTTTAAATTATCAAATGATTTATGTTACCCGATGGTCACGTTTTAAAAACCAACGCGTTTTGTAGTTTAGAAAACTTGGTGCTCATTTTATTATAATAATCATGAAATTTATAAACCATATTTAAAACATATTCAAAACATAAAAATAATCCAAAACATAATTAAGCAGGCCTTATTACAAATCCATAAAATATGAAAACCAAATTAAAATATAATACCCAAATGGAAGTTCATATAAAACCAACTTTTATTGCATGGCCTCCTCGAGTTCATCCGCTCCTCATCCGTAAACTCACGAATCACCGAAAAGATAAGGAGAAGGTGAGTCACCAAGACTCAAGGCATATTCCCTCTCCGGGTAAATACCACATACTTACACAAATTATAACAAAGCAACATATATGTATAATGCACCCAACCTAGCCATCCATAACTCCTTTTCTACCCCGTGTGGTACCAAACCTTTGGTGGTGCCAAACCACCGTGACCAAGTCACGATATAAATGTGATACCAAATCACCGTGACCAAAGTCACGAATAATACATCTGTGGGGCCAACCCACGTGTGATACCAAATCACTGGCGACGATCCCATTTCTCAAAAGTGGGGCCAACCCACGGTGGTATTAACCACAGGGACGAGACACTATGAAGTGCCAAACCTCTAGTGTCCGAAGACACGAATGTGATACCAAATCACCGGTGGTGCCAAACCACCGGTGTCCAAGACACGAATGTGATACCAAATCACCGGAGGTACCAAACCTCCGTGTAGAAGACACGATATCAATCTTCCCCTCCTCTCATATTGCCCATGCCAATGCAATAAACAAATCATGTCAATATACTTTGATATGTATCTCATAACAAATATATCATAAATCGAGATCATGATTTCTATCCACATGTATTTACAACATATCAAAACGGACTTACGAATCCTCATTCATACCATCATGGTATCAATATCCAAATCTCATCGTTTTCCCACTTTCATAATATGATTAGTTATAACACACATAAATACATATATAAACCAAGTTATAAAGTGTGTAAGATACACACCTTTCACCAAAGCAAAACTAACTTTCAAGATCCGATCTCTGCACTAGATCCTTGTCCTACAATCTACCATATCACAATATTTTAATGAAAACCATTCTACCAACAACATATCTTAATCCAAATAACCTTAGGCTTCCTCAACCAACTTAAGAGTATAGAATCCTTACCACTTGACTTACCAACTTCGATTTGCTAAAGGAATGGCTTAAATCGATTGCTTTCAAATCTCAATTAGCCTAAGAGAATAATCGAATCCTAAAATGGTTAGAACCTTGCAAAATAATGCCCAAAGGTTGGCCTTTGTCCATAAGAAAACATCATAGAAACGAGAAAGAAAAAAGAAGAAAACGTCCATGAACACTTACCCTTTTTATCCAAAATCGATAGAAGATAACCAAGGAGAGTCTACCCTTGAATATTCGCCAAAATAATACTAAAAGGAAGTAGAAGATTCGGCTATGGTGAAGTGAAAAGAAAAGAAGAAATAGAATGAAAGTAGATGTTTTATCTTTGAACAAATGAAAAGAAATGGTATTTGAGATGGAGAAATATTCGCCAAAAGAGTGTAAAGAAAATGTGATTATGAGCCAATGTCAAAAAGAAAAGAAAGAGAGATGTGGGAGAGATGAGATTCGGCCAACACCTATTTTGCCTAAAAGAAAAGTGCAAAAACACCAAAATGAAGTTTTGGTTTCAAAAGCAAAGACGAAAGAAAGGAAATAACATTTTTGGTTCAACAAAATAAGAGCTAAAACAAAAGCTAAATTTGCACAAAATGCACAATAACATTCTACCAAAGAAAGAGTTTTGGAGAGGGAAAACAAAATGCAAAAAGATGTTCAAAAGGAAAAATTGGCCAACTATTCCCCCAAACCACCTAACAACATTCTACCACCCCCTAGACACCCATGCCGTCCACATACATGCACTAAAGCCTTGAATAAAGTTTTCAAAACATCCTCCATATTCTATGCCTTATGTCTCCCCAACCTTCCATAACTTCAAGATTCTTATCCCCAATTTCAAGCTTTCCTTAAA
This sequence comes from Gossypium rotundifolium, assembly GCA_025506655.1. Taxonomy (NCBI): domain Eukaryota; kingdom Viridiplantae; phylum Streptophyta; class Magnoliopsida; order Malvales; family Malvaceae; genus Gossypium; species Gossypium rotundifolium. The sequence continues at coordinate 135,572,463 of CP106729.1, read as the reverse complement.
TCAACATTCAACTTACTAAAGATGAAAGTCCAACCTATCATAAACATAGGTTGACCGTCCATAAATGCTATGATGAAATAAAATCCTCAAAATGCTTTCCTTGATACTCAACCACTAACCTCAAGCACCCTTTCAAGAGCCTTAACCATCTTGCCACTTATTCCTCTTGTGCTTTAATTTAACACTTAAATTAACTTAAGTGTCAAACTCACTTAATCCACTTCATTAAATAAACCATACTAAAAATTATTCTAGCTTCCTAAATAAAATCAAGCCTTCACAAGACTATGCTAACACACAAAAATTCTTACCCACGCCAACATAAAAGATACTCAAATTTTAGGATGTTACACTTTTGACCTTTAAAACTCGTTCATTTAAGTTTGAGAAGGATATTCAGTTATTTGGGTCAAATGAAAAATCAGAACCCAGTAAGTTATTGCACAATTTCTCAAAATTCCAAATACGAAGTTTGGCCCTTATTTTTAGAAATTCTTACCTCACGGTAACAAAATGTCACGTCCAGTGAGTTAGGACACAACATTTTTGGATTCTGAGAATAAGTTTTTTTATTACTTATACACTTTGATTTAAAGAGACAATTGATTCTTTTGACTCGACGAAAAGAAAAATCGAAACCCAATAAGTTAAAGTACGATTTCTCGAATCTTGAATTACAAAAAAATTTTTTTAAAAAATTTATGGGACAAAGATTAATGTAACACGGTTTTATAATAAAATGCAAAAAAAAAAAGAATTACGGCATTAATATGCATAATAGGCTAATAATAAATGTATTAACGCATGGCAATATAAAGGCGAATATCAAATAACAAGTCAAAACACATGAAAAAATAATAATTAAAAAATTAAAAATTTAGAATTAAGGATCAATATTAAAGAAATTAATAAACAAATGTAGTGTAACACAAATTAAAAATCATTATTTCAATAAAAAATAAAAAAAATTGAAGTATTAAAACTATATAGAAAGATATAAATAAGTAATAAAATGCTAAAATAAATAAATGTATTTTAGAAAAAATAAGCAAATAAATATTATGGAAACAATAATAATAATAACAAAGTTACTTAAATATATTAATAATAATAATAACATGTTAAAAATAAAATTAATAATAATAGTAATAATAGTATTGAAAATAATAGTAATAAGAATAATAGTAGTAATATTAAAATAATAGTAATAGTAATAATAACAATAATTATAATAATAATGTTTATAATAATATTGAAAACAATAATAATAATAATAATAATAATAATAATAATAATAATAATGATATGATAATAGTGATAATACAATAATCAAACCAATAAAAACTAAAGTTTTAAAATCATATAAAATGGATATAAATATATAAGTGATAGAATAAAATGAATGTGTGTATGCAAAATTTAAGTAGATAAGTAATCGTAAAAAACAATAATTATAATAATATTAAAAAATATTAATTCAGTAACATAATAATAAAATAAATAAGTAAATAAAATGGTATAATAATTAAACTAAATTAATTTAACAATAAAGTAGCAAAATAACACAGATATGGACTAAAGTGAATCTTAAAACGAAGTTTTGGGGCAAAATTTAAAAAAGAAAAGAAAAATAGGGCGAATTAGAGACTAAAATAAAACACTCGCAAAAATGCGAGGACCAAAATGGGAAAATCCCCATGCCATTTAAACGGAACCGTTCCTTTGGGACTAAAATAAAATACAGATAAAAATATGTGACAGAATTAAAAGAAAAGGAAAAAATCAATAAGGACTAAATCAAAACAGATCAAAAATGCGGAAGGGATAGCCCATCCACACAAAAAACACGCGGATCCCTTGCCAATCGGGTCGGGTTCGGGTCGAGGCCTTTAAACGATGCCGATTTGATTTACTATATAAACTAAAGTTCTGTAAAAAAAATCATTTGGCCCTTGTTTTAAAAAAAACCTGAAACCCTTAAAAAAAACTTTCCCACATGGGATTTCCAGTCACCGGACCGCCACTGGCACGCACGGTGGTCGGAGCTATCAAAATGGCCCATTTTTGACCACTTAGACTTTTGCGACGCCGATCTCACCCTAATATGCCCAAAGAAGCATTCGAAAATCAAAGGAAAGACCGAAAACTTTTCAATCTCCTCCCTTCCGGCCACCGACGAGGTAAGGTTTCCTTCCACTTTTTATTATTCATATATAAAAAATAGAAAAATAAGAACTTAAAAAAAATAAAAAGGTCACCTTCAAATCTTTTCTATTTTCTCTATTGTATTGGTTTTGTTCGTAAAAAAAATACAATCGTTCTCTCTGGCTTTTTATAGCCGAAATAAAAATAATAAAAAATACATTATTATTGTTATTTTTTTGCTGTCCTTTGTCTTCTTGTGCAGGTACGGAGGAGGACGTGGCGGCAGACAGGTGCCAACGTGGTGGTGTGGGCGTGTATGTGGCATGCATGCATCATGCATGGGTGGTGCTCAAGCTTGGCCTAGGGGTTTTTTTTGTTGTTTTTTTTCTGATTAATTGTGGGCTAGGGTTTGGGCTTGTAATTGGTTTTTGGGTTAGAAAAAAAGACTGTTAATGGACTATTATTAATTTTTTGCTTTTTATTTTAATTTGGTTTGGTTTTTGGGCCCGAGCAAGATTTTGCCCTTACAGATTGGGATTCTGGAATTAAAAGAATTTGTTGTACTAGCCGACTGAGCACATAAAGCTGAAGAACTAAATAAAGAAAAAAGGCAGGCAGAGATGGAAGCCCGAACTTTGAGTAAAAGATTTATGGGGAAATCGCAATCAACGGCTTCAAAGAAATCAAAGAAATAACATGATCATTCTATCTCATCTGTTGGGTATTCTGAAAAAGATTGAGGTTCTCAACGCTCTAATTCGAGATCTCCGTCTACATCAATCGCAAGTGCTGGAAGTGTTGGTAATCCCAAACCTAGATGTAAACATTGTAATAAATTTCATTTTGGGGAGTGTCATATGAGAAGAAGAGCCTGTTATAGATGTGGTTCTCTCAACCACTATCTTAAAGACTGTCCAGAAAGGCTTGAAAATTAAATTGTCACACGGCCTAGCACACGGGCGTGTGGCTGACCGTGTGACCCAAGTCAATAGCTACCTAATTTGAGCATGGGATAGGACACGGCCATGTTCCTCACATTGAATGCCCACACAGCCTAAGACACGGGCGTGTCACTTGACCATGTGAGCCACACGGCTTGACCACATGGGCGTGTGTTCCCAGCACCTAAGAAAAATTTTGAAATTTCGCGAAAAATTCTCTGAGTTCCTGATTTAGTCCCAACTTGTTTCTAATGTATAAATAGGATCTCGAGGGTCCATTTAAGGGACAACATGATTGAACCATGATTTGATTTGGATATGAATATTAAAAGACATGAATTTATTGTATTTATTTGTAAACTCCGGTAATGCTTTGTAACCCTGCTTCGGCGATGAATATGGGGTAGGGGTGTTACATGTCCCCTGTATCTTTTAAATAGCATAAGTCAGTATGCTCACATGGCCTAGCACACGGGAATTTGGCTTGGCCATGTGGCACAAGTCAGTGAGTTACACGGGCTAAGACACGGTTGTGTATCACCATTTTGAATGCCTACATAGCCTATGACACGGGCATTTCTCTTGGCCGTGTGAGTCACAAGACCGTGTGACCCCTGCAGTTTTGAAAATTTTATAAGTTTTCCAAAAATACTCTGAATTTTTATTTTGTCCCGAATTGCTTCTAAGGTGTATTTTGGGCTTCGAGGGCTCGTATTAGGGACAATATCCATAATTATGATTGGTTTCTGACATAAATGCTATATGTTATGAAATGTTTGAATTCTTTGTCCGTTTAAATTGTAAACTTTGATAATACTCTGTAACCCTGTTCTGGTGGTGAATTCGAGTTAGAGGTGTTACATGATGAGTCAGTTTCCTCCATTGTTGAGAAGCATGGATGGAAATTTTTCTGTTTACATCTAGATGATTTTTTATCATTTGCGAGTTCTATACACACATCACTTCTCCTGACAATCCTTCTATCTATGTTCGTCGAACCTCAATTCCATTTTATGAAGACTGTATAAATGCTCAATTTGGGTTAACTGATGTTCAAGACGAATACTTCATTTACTGAAACCATCACTGCTAACTGCTTAAATTAGGTATTAAAATATTTGTGTGTTGCAGGCACTCAGTGGACCGTCTCTAGCCAAGAATGTTATACAATTGAAAAGGCCTCCTTGTAGCCCATAAGTAAAGTTTGGTACCACTTCCTCAAAAGTTGACTAATGCCATCCACCCAAAACACCACAGTATCAAAGAAAAGAATTCTATTTTTGCATTCAATCATTGTGGGTAAAAAATTTAACATTGGTTGGGTCATTTTCTATGAAGTACAGAGAAGAATACCGGCAGCCTCAATTTCCCTTCCCTCATCATTTCTCTTTGCAAAATAGCTCAAGTACCTTTAAATGCCAATGAGGACGTCACACCAAATAAGGGAGGAATGTCAAGGGCTATATTTGCCAATATTTAATGAGTGGAGACATCAAAACAACCTCAGCATAGAAAGGCACCCACCTCCCCTACTAGGTACTTTCCCACAGCAAGTAGAAGCCTCACTAACTTAGAGCTTATTTGAAAAACAGTTGTTGCAATCATTAGAGCAATTGGAGCAGAGAATGTCCCTGTTTAAGATTCAGGAATTTCAACTTGCTGAGGAGGTGACAAAGGCCCAAAAATAGCAGGCATTGATACATTCACGGGAACGATTGAAGTACATTCGAGTTCATTAAGTGGACTAAACTCCAAGTTTCTAATTTCAAGAGAGAGTCCAATTGAAATTCTAATTGAGTTTATAACACGTGCTAGATCAAAGAAGTTTAAAGAGGCAATGATGGGCCTAATTCAGCAAGTTTGGGCTGAACATGAGATGTCTAACCCTTATTGGACCCAAAATAACATCACAAGTCCATGCAATGTTTTGCATGTGGCTGTTTGTGTAATACCCCAAATTTCGGTGAAATCAGAACAGTGGTTTCGGGGCCACAAATCCGATCCAAAAATAAAGTTTATTTTTATTTTCTTACATGGTCTGTATTATGATAGATATGACATGTAAAAATTTTGGTACGAAAATTTTATCAATTTAGTGCTTAATTACGAGAAGGACTAAATTGCATAAAATGCTAAAGTTGAATTCTAGTAGCTATAAGGATTAAATAGCTATGGAATTCAAAACTAGATGTCCTTATATGGTAGTTAGACCATTAAGAAAAGTATGTAGATTTTTCTTGGTGACTCATCCATGGAGAAATAAAAAAAAAGGCTAAGGACTAAATTGGAAAGATGAAAGTTATTAAATGACAATTTAATTAAATGAAAAAGAAGACATTTTCATATCATCTTCCCTAAATATTTCCATGGAAACCCTAGGAGAGAGGATGGAAACTTTTCAAGCACAATAAGGTATGAAATCAAATCCCGTTTTTAATTATTTTTATATTTTTGGAATCAGGATAGTCTAATCTATCTATTTGGGGGATTAATTTGAAAAGTTATCAAGGTATAAAAAATGGTTCATGGATGTATATGCTAGAAATTAGAAATTTATGGTAGAAAATGAAAGATTATTGATAGATAAACAACTTTTACAAAGTAATTTTTGATGAAAACATGATTTAGGGACTAAAATGTAAACTTGTGAAATTGAAGGAAAAATTTTGAAATTTTATGAATACATGTGCTGTAAATTTTGTAATGGGGCTTTGGTTAGGCTTTGAATAGGGAGTAACTTGCACAAGTTTCATTTTTCAAGCCTAGGGACGAAAATGGAATTTATGAAAAAGTTAGGGGCAAAATAGTATTTTTCCTAGAATGTAAATTGAGTCCCAATGAGTATAAAATGTATGAAATTGACGATTAAAGTTATTTATGTAGATTTGAACAACCCAAATTCGGAGCTAGAACAAGAAAAAGAGGAAAATGTCGGATTAGTAGATGTTTGTACACGAACCTTTGTCGAGGTAAGTTTGTGTAACTACATTGTGTTTACTTACATGCTTGCATTGATTGTGTTTATGTAAATTGTATAAATTTCATAAATATGTGAAATGATTACATATCCGATCAAGCCCGAGAAATAAAAATGTCTAATTTAAATGATAATACCCGATAGATGATAAATGACAAACGATGAAAATGTTACTTTTATGCTTGGAATGAATGTGAAGTGTGATCATTTGAATTATATGGATGATTATAAATGTAAGAAATAATCACATGCCCGATAATGTTAGAAAAATGTTTGAATCTCGGTTGAATAAATGGAATATCGATGGATATGTGATTTCCCAAAATGAATGAGGTCCAACATTTGTTGCTGGTGGGATTTAGCTCGGACGAGTAATCCTGTTGACCTCATTTCTAAAAGGATTTAGCCCAGACGGGTAATCCTTGTAACAGCCCAAACCCGGCCCAAACGTTTCGACCGGATTTGGTTTGCTACGGAGGAAAACTTTTTGAAACCCATTTTAAAACCAATTTAAGTTTTGTTGAAAACTTCTCGTTTTTGGTTATCTTGCTGAAATCATACCTAGATTAAATTTTGAAATTTAATTGAAGTCAAGTTATTATACAAATTTCGAATGTGTCCGCTGACACGATAAAACATTTTCGTGTTAATTTAGGAAAACGTGTGATTTTAATTTAATTTTAATAATGTAGCTTTAAACAAGTATCCAACATATGAGTAATAACAAAAATAAAGTTTATGGAGGCCTTATTACAACCCAAATAAAAGTAAACCAATAATAAAATAAAATAACTAAGTTTAAAATTCATTTAATTCATGTCCACTGCATGGGCACCTCGAGTCCCTCTGGCTCCATATCCGCGATCTATGCATCACCTGAAAAAAGTAATGGAGAAGGTGAGTCACCAAGACTCAAGATGTAACCCTTCCCGGTTTAAACCAATCTCATACAGATTATAACAATTAATATGCACAAAACAATGTACCCCACCTAGCCAACCAAACGCCTCAATCTACCCCGTTGTGGTACCAAACCATTGGTGGTGCCAAACCACCGGTGACATATAGTCACAGATGTGATGCCAAATCACCGGAGGTGCCAAACCTCCGTGTCCATAGACACAATCAATTGATGGGGCCAACCCATCGCAGGATGCCAAATCACCGCGCCAATCCCATATCTCAAAGTGGGGCCAACCCACGGTGGTGCTAAGCCACGTGGACAAGACGCGATGAGGTACCAAACCTCCGTGACCGTAGTCACGGTGTGTTACTAAAACATCGTGCCCGTCGGCACAATATCAACGCCTCCGCTCATTTAACCCACAAAAGTCAAGTAATCATGATCAAATCTCATACATTTAGCACATGTATCATAAAACCATGCTTTCCAAAAGCATAATAATAATCTCATATTAAAAGAGACTTACCCGAAATCCTCGCTTGTACCATTAAGGTACTATATCCGATCTACATCAAGCAAATTTACATACAACAATATCTAGCAGTTATTAATTGCTATAAGTGTGTATGTACACATTGTCACCCACGAATAATCTAAATCTCGAATGGAGGAGTCGGTCACACTAGATCTACTTGTCCCTATATTCGCCAAATACATGGGTTAGTATATTCGCCAAATCAAATAATTTAAAGGGTCATCTTTTGGAACCCGAATCCTTGCCTTCTCGCTTTTGGATACTAATCACAACACCCGATTTCGAATCGCTTCACCAACTACCATCGGTTAATAAATAAAGCTAATAGCCTTTGGCTTTTAAATTCTTGAAAACTAAATCTTATGAAAATCGATCCTTACCACCACTTACCACCCGATTGAAGAAAAAGAAGAGGAGAACACCCTTGCTTTAATATTCGCCAAGACTTCTCAAAGTAGGGAGAAGGAATTCGCTATTGTTAGTTAAATTAATAAACAAGGTTCGCTTATGTGAAAAGAAGAACAAAAGTAAGAGAAGATGCTGAATTTTATTAATAACAAAGAGAGGAAAATCGGCAACAAAGTGGTGGATTATCCTACCATTGGTGGAAGCAAGAAAAGGAGAATAGGTGGGAGAAATCAAAGGTGATTTTGGCCAAATAAAATAGAAGAAAGCTGAAAATTTGAAGAATTCCTAGGAATTTTCAAGAGTAAAGGGAAAAAGAAAAGCTACAGATTCTTTCGGAATTTTTGCTCTTCTTGCTGTATAAAATAGCCCCCAAAGAGTCCTTATGTCTGCCAAATTCTCCTCCCTATCTTGATAATTAAACTCTCAATTATCACCTAAGATAATATCACTTATCCTCTATCTTTTTTTTGAACAAATTGAATAAAAATAAAACACCCACTTACCTCTTTCATTTGAATTTGGGAGTCCAAAGTGCAGCCACTTCTTTCCCCACGCCAAGAAAGAAAATAAAAGGAAAAGAAACATTTGGTGCCCTTAGATTCGAACCAAGGACCAAAAAAGCAGCAGCCCCTTCTTAACGCTTTGCCAACTCTTCCAATAGACTTTCATGTCATAACTCGTCATGAAATTTTATAAGCCATCCTTCATTGGCTCCTTATGCTTTGGTGCTAAAACAAAATAAACGCACATGTAACTACCCTCAGACTCGAACACGAGTCCAAGCGCCCATGATTCTTTCTTCCAAAGACCTTGCCAACTCTTCCATTCGCCTTTCATGCCATACAACCCCTTATTTATTTATAAGACCTCCTCGGCCGCGTTTACCCCAAAATTAAAAATGCAAACGCAGCGCCTTAGCAATCGAACTCACGCCTATCCACCTCCAAACTCCTAAGGGCGCCCAAGCCACTCCACCTACCGACTTTCTTGTCCAAATTCCTCACCAATTATTTTTAAGGCTTCCAAGCCAACTCCAACGCCCAAACAAAATGCCACTTGTACCATCGTGCCTCGAACCCTGTGCCCTTGTAACACCCTTGGACGCACCCAACCAATTGCACCAAGCCTACTCCTTGTGCCATAATTCGCCCAAAATTTATTAAAGCCTTATCTCGTCTAGCTCCCTCCTTTATGGTACTAAAAAAAATATTTTAACACTAGGTCGCCTAACTCAGGTTATTTTAGACCCTTAAATATGTCAAATAAATCCTAGAATTTAACCCTTCAAGTACACACATGGGAAAATAGCTAAGTTACAAACAACCCCTAATTTGGGGTGTTACAATTCTACCCCTTAAAATAATTTCGTCCTCGAAATTACTTACTATCGCTCAATCGTGCATCCTTAACTCATCACACTACGCCATCTTTGCAAGACTCGATCTTAAAGAACTATCATACTTCCTAGAAACATTCCCTACGCTCATAATCCAAGTTCCATACACTTTACTAGCAACCTAAGAGTGAATTAAGGTAACCACAACCAAGGCAATTAAGAGTATTTCGGGAATAAAAACTTACCCGTTGTCGATTCCGCACATCTTCCTCCTCATGACGACGGCCAATCGTGATAAACCAACCTTGGTTGCCTCTTCAGCACCTTGAAGACTCTACCACGCTCGTTACCATTATCATTACCTCTAGTTGCACCCACCCTCTCGTGGTGGTCCTTCATTTCTATCCCGAGCACGGTTTCGACCCTACGGTTGATTCTTAGCTAACTTCCGAGGACAATCCCTTACACGGTGATCGAATGACCCACATTCAAAGCACCCTTTACTTCCACCAAACATTCTCCGAATGGGATTTCCCAGATCTAACACATCGAGGTGGCCACTTGAGTAGGCTTTGTGGCTCTTTTCGATTCCCTAAATTTAGCCCTCTTCTCCACATTATCGCCCGATCCAGCGATCCAAAGCCTCTCTTACATTTGTTCTTTTCGTGATTCATCTTACGGACTCTTTGATCCCTTCGGCTACCTTAGCCTTTTCTACTAGGATCGAGAACTCACGCTCTTGTTGTGGAGCAATCAAGAACCTTAGATCATCCCTAAGTCCGTCCTCAAAGCGAACCACGCTGCTTAGGTGCTCGTTGATACAATTCCCGAGCATAGCGGCTCACCTTTAAAATTCGCCTCATATTACGACATCGACTTATTTCTTGCACCAATCCTTAAAAGCTTTCCTCCGAGCATCAAGATAGCTGGTGCCCACATACTTCTTCCGAAAAGCAACTCTAAAGTAATCCCATATAAGATTATCCGTCGTGGCACCATCTCGGACAAATGAGCCACCACCGATATGCTTCATCCTTCGTGGTTTACATCGCTCCTTTCAACTTCTCCTCATTGGCGGTCAAGATCGTCCATTATCCTTTCGCTGATTCCAACCAAGATTCTCACCGCACTAGGTGCCACTCCCGATACACCCTGAACACCTCCGCCTGTTGGATCAAGTCACTCTGCATGCACTTCCGAGCTCCCATACCTCCACTCGCTCCACCACCATCTCAAGGACTCGCAACACGACTTGCAATTATCGCCTCACCTCCTGTCCCCGATCCTGCTCCTCACTCTAAAATTGGGGTGGTGGTGGCGGTGGTACCCCATTCTCCGATTCCCGACCCGACCTCACGGTTCGACACGGTCAACTTTCCCTTCCGCGCCCACGTCGGCCACGCCCTCTAGAGCTCATTCTAACTATCGCGCTTTTAATCATTTAGAAAAATTTTATAGATTAGTAATTTGTTCCACTTGGTTATTCGAAGAAGTTTTATGGAAAGCTCAATAGGATTCTTTCGATCAATCAAGGTTTTAAGTTCTCTATCCTAGTTCACACAGAAGAACATCCATTCCTAATACCTTCCATACTTATTCCCTCTTGGACATTTCATCCTGCTTTCTATCCTGTGGGTATTTTCGTCATTTCCTATAGGTATTTTTTTTTTTGTAGTAAAATCCAGAGATTTTAAATTTTAATAAAGAGGTCACTTGAAATTTCCAAACTGAAGAGCATTTCGAAAATTTGTAAAATTTGAAGTTATGGCATCATTTTGGAAACTAGGGTATTTTGGTAATTTTGTCAATCGGGTAATTTTGAAATTTTAACAAATCTGGGTATTTTAACAGGTTGTAAAACTCGAGGGTCCCTTTTGAGAGTTTTCCTTTCTTAAAACGATGATGTTGCAAAAAATTTGTACTCGTGGTCGTTTTGGTAATTTTATGTTGAGGCATTTAGTAATTTTCCAAAACCAAAGTATTTTATTGGTGATTTGTAAAGTAAAGTTTTGGATATTTCTAAAATAATAAACTTTTTTTTGGCAAAACCATTGATTTGATATTTTATGAGTCAAGGGTATTTTAGTAATTTCACCCCAAGGGCATTTTTGTAATTTTCACAAATCAACTTTTGGGGAAAAACATTGTAAAATGGTTGTTCTCATATTTGAAAGAGTGATTTTAAAGAAATTTTGAAGAAACTAGGGTTTTGTTGTTTTCTTCTATTTCAAAAACATGGTTAGTTCCTTTCTGTTTTAATCGTTATGTTTAGCCTATGACCGAGCCCTCTTGGTCGTGGTGAACCAAAGCTACGCACCAGGCGAGATTCGTGTGGAGAGGAGGTGAGTCACGCGGATCGCTTAAATACCAAGCTCCCACCAAACCTTTCTAGACATGCATGAGGTTACCACACCCTAGCTTAGTGACTTGGTCATAGGTTGGTTGAGTTCATTAAGTCTTATGCTCTGTTTGTGTTTGAGTAATCTAATCCTAGGGTTCAAATTCCTATAAGTCTATTCTACGTTCCATGCTTCCTACCCTTCTACAGAAAATAATTCACAAGGAAGGTTAGAGGTACTTACCTGGGCGGATAGGTGCCGGAGACTCGGTGCCATGCTATTCCAAAAACCCAAAAATACTTCAAAAAGGCCTACCAAATCATTTTTGGGCCTTGGGCCCCCACAGTCGAGCTTTGAACTGGCTCTGATACCAATTTGTAATAGCCCAAACCCGCCCAAACGTTTTAACGGATTTGGTTTGCTACGAGGAAAACTTTTTGAAACCCATTTTAAAACCAATTTAAGTTTTGTTGAAAACTTCTCGTTTTTGGTTATCTTGCTAAAATCATACCTAGATTAAATTTGGAAATTTAATTGAAGTCAAGTTATTATACAAATTTCGAATGTGTCCGCTGACACGATAAAACATTTTCGTGTTAATTTCGAAAAACATGTGATTTTAATTTAATTTTAATAATGTAGCTTTAAACAAGTATCCAACGTATGAGTAATAACAAAAATAAAGTTTATGGAGGCCTTATTACAACCCAAATAAAAGTAAACCAATAATAAAATAAAATAACTAAGTTTAAAATTCATTTAATTCATGTCCACTGCATGGCCACCTCGAGTCCCTCCGGCTCCATATCCGCGATCTATGCATCACCTGAGAAAAAGTAATGGAGAAGGTGAGTCACCAAGACTCAAGATGTAACCCTTCCCGGTTTAAACCAATCTCATACATGATTATAACAATTAATATGCACAAAACAATGTACCCCACCTAGCCAACCAAACGCCTCAATCTACCCGTTGTGGTACCAAACCCTTTGGTGGTGCCAAACCACTGGTGACATATAGTCACAGATGTGATGCCAAATCACCGGAGGTGCCAAACCTCCGTGTCCATAGACATAATCAATTGATGGGGCCAACCCATCGTGTGATGCCAAATCACCGCGCCAATCCCATATCTCAAAGTGAGGCCAACCCACGGTGGTGCTAAGCCACGTGGACAAGACGCGATGAGGTACCAAACCTCCTGAGGTACCAAACCTCGGTGACTAGTAGTCACGGTGTGTTACTAAAACACTGGTGCCCGTCGGCACAATATCACCGCCCTCCGCCATTTAACCCACAAAAGTCAAGTAATCATGATCAAATCTCATACATTTAACACATGTATCATAAAACCATGCTTTCCAAAAGCATAATAATAATCTCATATTAAAAGAGACTTACCCGAAATCCTCGCTTGTACCATTAAGGTACTATATCCAGTATCTACATCAAGCAAATTTACATACAACAATATCTATACAGTTATTAATTGCTATAAGTGTGTATGTACACACTGTCACCCACTTAATAATCTAAATCTCGAATGGAGGAGTCGGTCACACTATATCTACTTGTCCCTATATTCGCCAAATACATGGGTTAGTATATTCTACCAAATCAAATAATTTAAAGGGTCATCTTTTGGAACCCGAATCCTTACCTTCTCGCTTTTGGATACTAATCACAACACCCGATTTTCGAATCGCTTCACCAACTACCATCGGTTAATAAATAAAGCTAATAGCCTTTGGCTTTTAAATTCTTGAAAACTAAATCTTATGAAAATCGATCCTTACCACCACTTACCACCGATTGAAGAAAAGAAAGAGGAGAACACCCTTGCTTTAATATTCGCCAAGACTTCTCAAAGTAGGGAGAAGGAATTCGCTATTGTTAGTTAAATTAATAAACAAGGTTCGGCTTATGTGAAAAAGAAGAACAAAAAGTAAGAGAAGATGCTGGAATTTTATTAATAACAGCAGAGGAAAATCGGCAACAAAGTGGTGGATTATTCGGCCATTGGTGGAAGAAAGAAAAGGAGAATAGGTGGGAGAAATCAAAGGTGATTTTTGGCCAAATAAAATAGAAGAAAGCTGAAAATTTGAAGAATTCCTAGGAATTTTCGGCAGAGCAAAGGGAAAAGAAAAGCTACTGATTTTTGGAATTTTTGCTCTTCTTGCATACAAAACACCCCCAAAGAGTCCTTATGTCGCCAAATTCTCCTCCCTATGCCGATAATTAAACTCTCAATTATCACCTAAGATAATATCACTTATCCTCTATCTTTTTTTTGAACAAATTGAATAAAATAAAACACCCACTTACCTCTTTCAATTGAATTTGGGAGTCCAAAGTGCAGCCACTTCTTTCCCCACGCCAAAGAAAGAAAAATAAAAGGAAAGAAACATTTGGTGCCCTTAGATTCGAACCAAGGACCTGAAATAGCAGCAGCCCCCTTCTTAACGCCTTTGCCAACTCTCCGAATAGACTTTCATGTCATAACTCGTCATGAAATTTTATAAGCCATCCTTCGTTGGCTCCTTATGCTTTGGCGCTAAAACAAAATAAACGCACACATGTAGTTACCCCAGACTCAACACGAGTCCAAGCGCGCAGATTCTTTCTTCCAAGCACCTTGCCAACTCTTCCACCGCCTTTCATGCCATACAACCCCTTATTTATTTATAAGACCTCCGGGCGTTTACCCCAAAATTAAAAATGCAAAAACGCTTTAGCGGCTGAACTCGCGCCTATCCACCTCAGGACTCCTAAGGCGCCCAAGCCACTCCACCCACCGACTTTCTTGTCCAATTCCTCACCAATTATTTTTAAGGCTTCCCAAGCCAACTCCAACGCCCAAACAAAATGCCACTTGCAGCCATCGTGCCTCGAACCTGTGCCCTTGTAACACCTTTGGACGCACCCAACCAATTGCACCAAGCCTACTCTTGTGCCATAATTCGCCCAAAAATTATTAAAGCCTTATCTCGCCTAGCTCCCTCCTTTATGGTACTAAAAAAAATATTTTAACACTAGGTCGTGCCTAACTCAAGTTATTTTAGACCCTTAAATATGTCAAATAAATCATAGAATTTAACCCTTCAAGTACACACATGGGAAAATAGCTAAGTTACAAACAACCCCTAATTTGGGGTGTTACAATCCTGATATAAGTTCTCTCGAGCATATGTTATGGATTGGATTTAGCACAGACGAGTAATCCGGATCAAGCTCTTTAGAGCATATGTCATAAAAAGATTTAGCCTGGACTGGTAATCTTGTTGTATACATGTGTGGCTCGAGAGTGTACTCTCTAAAATTGTACCTTATGGCTATTAATGAACATGAATTGATGGATTCTGATTTGTTCACCTTGAGTGTACTATAGGTGTAACCATCGATATTCCAAATAAATTCAACAGGTAAAAAACTCTTGACATGAGAAGATTATGATTAAGAAATGAGTTATTACATGTATTTACCTAAAATTCATGAAAATGATGTTATGTGATAATTGATACATGGAAATATGAGACGATGATATTTTTACTTGGAATTTGGTTGATGAATATAAGTTCATCCTTGGTTATAGATTTGTACACTTTGAGTGTACTACTACTCGTGTGACAATGATAATTCGAGTAAATTATGAGTAAAGTTTTGACATGAAATAATATGAACTCGAGATGAGCTATTATGAAATTATACTTGTAATACAAAGAGATGATTTATACATGTTAAATGAATTCGTGTTGTGGAAAGCATATGTGCCTGGAAACTTGATCATTGTTGAGCCCATATATGTTTTGATGTTATTATGGAATATATGAACAAAGGCAATGAGGATATGTGTAGGGCTTGAGGTCAAATTGATTGAATATGCCTTACTTAGTTATCTCAAAATAGAATAAATGGTAAGTTAAGTACCATGTTATACGAGCATACTAAGCATACAATGTTTACCCTGTTTTATTTTCCCCTATTTTAGAGTAACTCGAAAGTCTGTTGGATTGGAAGCTCGGTGGAGATCACTCACAATATCCATCAGCCTATGTCGGTACAGTATGGTCAATCAATTATGGTTGTAATGGCATGTATAGGTTATATTCGCCACATTGGCATGTAAATATAAATGATGCTTGTAATCTAGCATTGGAATGGCTACTAATGGTTTGTTTTGATATATTTGTAATGTCATGCTATGGTAGTTATATATATATATATATGTTAAGTAGTTGATTAAATCATGTTTAACAAATGAATTGAACCAAGGTAGAATAGTAAACATGCATGCATGTAACGATATGCCATGTTGAATGATGAAATTTGCTTATTTGAATGCTTGGAATGGTTGGATTGTACTTAGTATGTTTTGGTGCAGGAAAATGGTAAATTTTGGGTGAGAAAGGAAGCTAGAAATGGCTTTATTTTGTCCACACGGGCATGTGTAACACACGACCTACCCCATGGGCGTATGGCCTGGCCGTGTGTCCCCTGTACCTTAAATTCGAGAAAAATAGAATGCTCAAAATTGAGCACACGGGCAGAGACACGCGCGTGTGTCTCAGCCGTATGGGAGACACGGCCTTGAACACAGGCGTGTGTTTAGCCATGTGAAGCCTGCACCTAATTGAATTGAATTAATTAACCACAAGGCTAGCACATGGGCGTGTGGCATGGCCGTGTGGCGCAAGTCAAAGAGCAACCTAAATTGAACACGGCTTGTAACACGGGCGTGTCCCTTGGACCACATAGGCGTGTGAGCCTTGCACCTTGGAAAGTTTTTGAAATGTCACGAAAATTTTAAGAGTTACCATTTAAGTCTCGACTTGATTCTAATACTCGTATTGGGCCTTGAGGGTCCATCTAAGGGATGTTACAAATGATCTCGTTTAGTGAATAGTGATTTACATGATTTATCTAAAAATGTTCTGAAAAGTTTTGGTAATGCTTTGTAACCCTGTTTTGGCGACGGATACAGGTTAAAAGTGTTACATTTAATGGTATCAAAGCTACAATTTAGTCGGTTCTTGGACTGGATGTAGCATATGTGGAGTCTAGAAATACAAGTCATTATTTAACCTGTGATAGTGTGATATCTCCTGACTCTGATGAAAGTTGTTTTATAAATAGACAGAGATGCTTTTCAATCAAGCTAATTCGATGACTCCGAAAGTGATACTCAAGTATCTGAGTAAAATCTTACTGATGATGAAATAGAATTCAAAAAAGGTATGGATAGATGTTTTATAGTACATGAAAATGATAAGTGTTATGTTATATGAGTATATATATGAAAGTTAAATTTGGAGGCTTACGATCTCCACCCCCTTACCAGTATAGTGTTATATAATGAAATTCACAAGATTTATATGGATTAAGCTCATGAATGTGGATCCAAGGAGCTTAAAGGCTGAATAACTAATTATGTAGTCAGAATGAGAATGGTTAGTAAGTAAAGACAATATTAAAAGAGATATCAGATTTTTCTGAAGATTTTTTTGAATATGTGATGTCATTAAGGAAGAAGTTATTCATGAGTAATTGACTTATCCATATATGATAATTACAGAACGTACTAGCCGAAAATTCTTCCAAATTGACTATTTTAGTGAACTGAATAATGTAAAATTATAGATGACTTCATTAGTCAGTGGAATAGTGATAAAATAGCAAAGATATTTGAATGCAGTTGCTATAGTCGGGGATATTACAGCAATATCTTTTGGGTACTCTATAAGTTCGTTATTCTCAGAGGCATATGAAATATTTCATGTTCAGATGCAATATTTATCATATTTGAAAGCTGGCTAATTATATTAGATGGAATTACTATAAGTCTGGTTGATTCATGAGCGGTATTGCTCTACCTTACTTGGGTTTTCTAATTTATCATGTTTGATATAAGATTTAAGGATAAGATTCATATGATGTTACTTTCTACTTCCACTGACTGAAACCCTGAATTGCAAATGTGCAAGTTATATTGTCTTTATCACAGTTGTTTCTACTGAGTATGTGTGATATTACACTTCTGAATTTTCTCTGAGATATCATCAATCTCTTTATTATTCAAACATGGTTTATCTATGAAAGATATTCATTACCCTAAGGTGATTACATTTATTACCGTTATAAATATTAACTTGATCATGAATTTGGTGATAGAGATCACAAATTATAGAAATCTTATTACTGTATTGGTTATTATTGGGGCCACTTTCGGTTTTCCCTCTTCTAATTTGAGGTACACTATTGATATTGAAGTGTTGCTTTATCTATATGGTTGAAATGTCGGTCATAATAATGCACTATGGTTTTAAATCTATCTGATGCTTGTGGCTTTGGGAAAATTCAAAGCTTCAATTTTAACAATTGAAATAGCTACATTGATGATCCAGTTATTATAGAAAGATGTAAGATTTGAATGGGCTGATAAATGTTAGTAAAACTTTGATCAGTGGGAAGCCCTGATGACCGAAGCATCAGTTTTGGTTTAGTCTGAATCGGGTAAGGAATTTATTATCGCAGTGATACATCATTGAATGGATTAGTCTATATTTTGATGAAGAAAGGTAAAGTAATGGTCTATAATTCAATTCAGATAAAGCTACAGGAAAAGAATTTCCCGATATATGATCTTGAATTGACAGTTATGCACTGAGAATTTGGTAACAGTATCTGTATGGTGAGAATATCATATACATACTAATTATAAAATTTTAAAACCCCCGAAGGAATAGAAAGATTTGAATCTGACACAAAGTAGATGGTTTGAATTATTGAAAAACCCTGATTTGATAATTGATTATCATTCAAGAAAATTAAATATAGTTGCTGATATGTTGAGTAGAAAATTCTTTGTTTGCTTTATGAGCAATAAATACTCGAGTGCTATTGTCTGATGAAAGAATAATTTTAGCTGAGTATAGATCTTAACCGATGTTTCTACAATAGAATAGTGAAACTCAGAAAAGTGATATTGAGTTGTGGGTTAAATGAATACAATGTGAAATAATTTTTGATTCAGAATTTCAGAATAGATACGATAAATGTTGTTATTCAGAGGCAATGTCTATGTACTGAAGGATTTGGAGCTTGTACTAAAAATTATACAAGAATGATCATAGTTGTACTATGCCGGTTTATCCGAAAAATGATAAAATGCATAATGATTTGAAAAAAAAGATGTATTAGTAGCTCGGAAACAAAATGTGGTATTTTCGAATCTATATTTAAATGCTGGATGTATCAGCAAGATAGAGATGATACTTCAAGATGGTTATAGTTAGTGAAAATACCAAAATGGAAATGGGACAAAGTCACTATGAATTTTATATCAAGATTATCCCTAACTATGAAAAAGAAAGATACGATTCGAGTAATTACCGATTGTTTCATGAAGCCTGAACATTTTATTTTGGTATGAGTGAGTTTCTCACTTGATAGATTGCTTGAACAACCTGTTTTTGAAATTGTCAGATTACATGATGTGCTTGCATCTGTTGTTTCTTATAGAGATTTATAGTTCATATTCCAACTGTGAAACAAGTTACAAGAAACTCTGGGTATACGGTTACATTTTAGTACCGTGTTTCATTTTCAGACGGATGATCAATCTGAACATATGATTCAGATTTTGGAAGATATGCTTCAATGTAGTGTACTTGAATTTGAAAGTAACTGAGAAAAGTATTTGCCTTGGGTTGAATTTATTTATTATAACAGTTAACAATCAAGTACAAAATTATATTGTACAAGGTTTTATATGGACACAAATGTAAAACTCCGATGTCTTGGACGGAGTTCAGTGAGAAAGGATACATGTAGTAGGTCTGATTCTTTGAAACTGAAGAAAGATGAAAATGATCTGAGACTGTTTAAAAGCAGTATTTGATCGTTAGAAATCCGATGCGAATCTAAAATGAAAAGAAATGGAGTTTTAGATTGGAAACAAAATATTTATGAAAGTTTCGCCATGGAAGGAAGTTCCCCGGTTTGGCCGTAAAGGCAACTCAGGCTCATGGTCTATCGAGTCATATAAGATTATGGAAAAGAATTAGACTTGTTGTGTATTGATTGGTATTATTATCAGAGATCTATAGAATTCACAATGTTTTTATGAGTATATGTGTTATGAATGTATCAATCAGACCCATCATCTATTATTACTTTTATAAATGTTAAATTCAGCCTGACACGACTTGCAGAGAGAGATTGATTGAAATTATGGCACCTGTGGAGAAAAATAACTGAGAAATAAAAAGGTAGCATTAATAAAAGTTATCTAACAATGACATGATATAGAGAGAGCTACCTAGGAGTTGGAGGAAATTATGAGAGAGAGTAATGTCTGGATCTCTTTACTGGTAAAATTTTCGAGGACGAAAATTCCTTAAAGGCGAGAGTTCTAATACCCCAAATTTCGGTGAAAATCGGAACAGTGGTTTCGGGACCACGAATCTGATCCGAAAATAAAGTTTATTTTTATTTTATTACATGGTTCGTATTATGATAGTTATGACATGTGAACATTTTTGTACGAAAATTTTATCGATTTAGTACTTAATTACGAGAAGGACTACATCGCATAAAATGTGAAAGTTGAATTCTAGTGGCTATAAGGATTAAATAGCTATGGAATTCAAAACTAGAGGTCTTTTTATGGCAATTAGATCATTAAGAAATTTATGTAGATTTTTCTTGGTGACTCATCTATGGAAAAATAAAAAAGGCTAAGGACTAAATTGAAAAGATGAAATGTTATTAAATGACAATTTAATTAAATGAAAAAGAAAACATTTTCATATCATTTTCCCCAAATATTTCCATGGAAACCCTAGGAGAGAGGATGAAAACTTTGCAAGCTCAATAAGGTATGAAATCAAGTCTCGTTTTTAATGTTTTTTTATTTTTGGAATTGAGATAGTCTAATCTATCTATTTGGGTGATTAATTTGAAAAGTTATCAAGGCATGAAAATGGGTCGTGGATGTATATGCTAGAAATTAAAAATTTATGGTAGAAAATGAAAGATTATTGATAGATAAACAACTTTTACAAAGTGATTTTTGATGAAAACATGATTTAGGAACTAAAATGTAAACTTGTGAAATTGAAGGAAAAATTTTGAAATTTTATGAATACATGTGCTATAAATTTTGTAATGGGGCTTTGGTTAGGCTTGGAATAGGGAGTAATTTGCACAAATTTCATTTTTCGAGCCTAGGGACGAATGTAACACCCCTTACCCGTATTCGACGCCGGAACCAGGTATGAGGCATTATCGGACTCACATCACAATCACACAATTCTGATCCATAAAATTTGCATCCAAATTAAAACCATTCATATTCGACCATGACGTCCCTATTATGACCCTACGAGGCTCAAAACATGCTTTGGAGGTGGTTCGGGACTAAACTAAGAACTTTAGAATTTTTTACAAAACTTAGAAAATTTTTCATGTTATAGAGCTCACACGACCGTGTGGTCCAAGGGACACGCCCGTGTGTCCCTGGGACACACGCATGCTTCAGACCGTATTCGAATTAGGGTGCTCTCTGACTTGTGCCACACGGCCATGCCACACGCCCATGTGCTAGGCCGTGTAGCACACACGGCTGAGACACATGCCCGCGTCTCTGCTCGTGTGCTCAATTCTGGACATTCTATTTTGCAACAATTAAGGTGCAGGGGACATACGGCCGGAACACATGCCCGTGGGGCACCGTGTGTCAGACAAGGCCTAGACACATGCCTGTGTGGACAAATTAAAGGCTATTTACCAAGCCATTTGCCACCCTTGTACACGCATACACTTACACCAATTCAAGGCATCCATAACATACTTAGGTAACCAAATCATCCACAATTATGACCAACACAAAATCTACATCTATCATACTCACAACATTTACTAAGTCACAATTGACTACTTTCAAGATACCTAATTGTACACCACTTTATCTTTTCACCAATAGACCACATTTCCAAACATCTCACATTCATGTCATCAATAACATTTCCATCATTCACCAAGCATACCATGACCATATCACCAAAGTCATTAGCACACATATATATATACTTAGACTTACAACCATGATAGCCTAAATAAACCAATCTACATGGCCAATTATAAAAACAAGCATTTGACAACCACAAGCCAAAAAAATTGGCTACAATCACAATGACACATTTAACAAAATACTAAGTCCCTATACATGCCATAGACTTAAAATACTTGAATTTATTTATACCCAAAACGATAGCTTGATAGTGTGATAGGATCTCCGTAATCTCCAACCTGAGCTAGCTTAATAACCCTAAAAGACATGGGAAAGGAAGGGGGTAAGCTCTATAGTTTAGTAAGTTCATATGCAAATAATAAGAAACATTATTCATACACTTGACATACCTATAACTTAACCATTATTAACATAAATGTCATTAAAAATTCATAAACACACTTACTCAATCCCAATCTTACCAACAGCTCATCATGTAATAACATAACGTATTTCAACATAAATGTCATTAAACTTCATGAGTATAATTTACTCAATCACATTCTTGCCTATAGCTCTTTATATGAATAACATAACATATATCAACATGAATGTCATTAAAACTTCATAAATGTCATATGAACATAAATGTCATTTAATATTAACATAACACATATCAACATAATTGTCATATACTAATAGCTCATCATATGAATTACATAAAACGTTTCAACATAAATGTCATTTAAGCTTCATAAGCACAACTTGTTCAATCACAATCTTACCACTTGTTCATCATATGTTGAGCTCATTTTCTTTGAGTTTTATGTACATACCTGTACCATCACTTAACATATTCACATACTTTCTCATCTTTGACATACCCGTTGAATTTCCCATTGAGCCACTTGGAATACTAAAGGATACTCGGGGATATCGTACAGATAGTACCATAGCAATGCCATATCCCAGATATGGTCTTACATGTAATCTCGTATCGATGCCAATAGCACAACTATTGTAACACCCCTAACCCGTAACCATCATCGGAATAGGGTTAAGAGACATTACCAGACATATCGAAACTTTTACATTCATTTCACAACACAAGATACATCATCATATCATAATAATACACATACATAGAGTCCTTTTAAAATGTTTACGAGACCTTAAACATGCATTGGGAAGGGGTCAGGACTAAACCGGGTACATACAAATTTTTTCCAAAAACTTAACAAATGTTCAAAGTTATAGAGGTCACATGCCCGTGTGGGTAGGCCATGTGCCTCACACGGCATCAGACACAGCCGTGTGTCCAAGCCGTGGCAAAACAGGGCATACATACTGACTTATCCACACGGCCGAAGACACACCCGTGTGCTTGACCCGTGGGCAACACTAACTTATTTCACACGGCCTATCACACGCCCGTGTGTCTCTCCCGTGTGCAATCTGACTTATTTCGAACAACAATCTTAAGGAACACGGTCGAGGCACATGCCCGTGTGCTCAATCGTGTGGGCAAATATAGGCCATTTGTTTAGCCAATATGCCACCCAAATTTTAGGTCACACCTACAAGCATAAACCAATATAATTTCATACCCCAAATGTCATCCAAACATACCAAAACATTGCATAATTCAATCTCTTAACATCATCATTCATTTCTCTATACAAATTCAACTCAACATACCAATCCAAAGTATCAACTTCACATCAAAATCATATATTCCATTCATCATTTAGTCCTTACCAAATTTAAACATGAAACATACCATTTCCATTTCACTAATTTATACCATAGTGATCATTCACATAAAACACACATACACATACTAACCATCCTTTTCATATATCTCAAAACATATACCAAAATCATTAAACTATCAAGCCATATCACATGGCTAGATCTTTACATCTCAAAACATACCATAATCACTAACTTATACATGCCATATACCAATTATACAACTTCCAAAAGTACCAAAATAGATGGCCGATATTGTGATTGAGTCGCTGACGATCCTCGGTCCGAACTAGCTTTATTAACACTGTAAAACAGAGAAAGACTGTAACACCCCAAACCCGGCCCATGCGTTATGACCGGATCTGACATGTCACATGAGAAAAACATGTTAAATCCTTTTTAGTCAGAATAAAATATGTATTATTACATTATAATCAAGAAAACAAGTTTGATTTGAAATATTTGATAAAATACCACTAACCTCGAAAGTTGATTGATAAATCGAAAATTTGAACTAATGATCTTATAAAACCAATAACCTTTGAAAATATTATTGATAATTTGAGAGAAAATTTATGAGTTAAAATATTAATATAAGTTTGTTATGAAATCCATTTGTTAGTCTATTTTAAAAAACCTTTATTTTAGTTTTTAGAAAATTCCCCATTTAAACCGATCTAAGCAAAATAATAAGTACGTCAAACATAAAGCAAAAGTAAAATATTCCAAAGGCCTTATTACAACATAAAAACCCAAAATAGTAAAGTAAGCAGAAATAGAAATCTAAAGTTCAATAAAAACCATTTCTGAAGTATGGCCTCCACCTAGTCATCCATAGCCCAAGTCCACATTACTGAGCATTACCTACAAGGATTAAGAAAGAAGGGGGTGAGTTACAAGAACTCAGTGTATCCACTGGGCCTGAACCCATTTAACAACATCTTGGGCCTGAGCCCATATAGCATAATCTTGGGCCGAAGCCCATTTACAAAACAAACTAGGCCTTAGGCCTATAAACATGATAATGCAGATAATGTAATGCAACTCAACCCATCCTAGTAATCCATCCGCTACACACCACCCGTACCATCCCATCACACCTGTGGGGATCAAGTCAACCCATCCCGCCAAACACACCAATCGCAGGCAAGTTTCCATTTATAATAATTTGTGGCTGAGCCACCAGAAACGCTGCAGTCAAGCTATTTTTTATAACAATTGTGGCTGAGCCACCAGAGTCATAATTATGTGTGGCATAACCACTATACAGATTGTGGCAGAGCCACCAAAATATTATATACGGTAATATAATCGGCACATAGCCTTAGGTAAATATGATCGACACAGAGTCGTTAAATCATATGTTAGGCACATAGCCCCGAGTAAATATGTTTAGCACAAAGCCATAATCACGATGGCACAAAGCCATATTTAGGTTGGCACTTAGCCATTATCGTAATTTGTGGCGAGCCACTGAATTAGAATGTGGCAGAGCCACCAGGCTACACTTCTCTTCGTACCATTTTTCCCACCCCATGCAATATGTAAAAATGCATCATAATAAAATATATACACATACATAATAAAATATCCATAAGTAAATATATCAGCCACTTAATCTAGTAATCTATTATAGAGATTTAGTCCACTAAAGTAATTTAATAAATCTGTCTACTAAGACATTCTAGCAATTCGACCCATAGGGGCATTTTCATAAATTGGCCCATAAGGGCATTTAAGCAATTCGGCTCGTTAAGGCATTTTAGTATAAACGACCCATTGAGGGTATTTTCGTAATTCGGTAATTTTACCCACTAAGGGTAATTCGGTAATCTCACAACCCAGGGGTACTTTGGTGATTTATCATCCAAGGGTATTTTCGTAATTTCGCAACCTAGACTTAATTACAAATGTGTGGCATAAAAATTGAATCTGCCCATCTGCGTCATATTGACTAAACTGACTATAACTCGAGTTAGAAAACTCAAAATTTAGATCCATAAATTTTCCTTGAAACTAGACTCATATATCATCTTACTCTAATATTTGTAGAATTTTTTTCTTATCCCTTTAGTACATTTTATTCATTAAAGTTTCCCCTATTTTTGACCAACGGTTCTAACCTCTCTTACGAAAAATTTAAATATCTCATTGTATAGTTTTCATATGTTACTCCCACTTGTTTCTATTGAAAATAAACTCACTACGGAATCTATACATATAAATTATAACTTATAATTCACTTTGTACAATTTTGAATGATTTTTCCAAGACAGAACATGGAACCACGAAGTCATTCAGAACCAGTCTTACTAAAATTAAAATATCACAGAATATAAAATTCCTCTTCCTCCTTTGTTTCTTTCATATAAAAATAGACACAGTAAGCTTTAATTCGATATCTTATTCACTTTCTAATTCCCTTTCTCCTATTTTTCATGATTTTTCGAAATCACGTCACTGCTGCTAACCAAAAATTGTTCCATTGCAAAATATGGTTTCCACTACGAACATACGCACGCCCGGGTAATCACATATGCCGATTTCCGATCTTTCGACCAAATCACAAAATATTTCATGCAAATATTCAGAGAAGTGTGGGATTACACACCATTTCAAACATGTATTCAGATGGGTACGGGATTACACACCATTTCAAACATGTATTCGGATGGGTACGGGATTACACACCTTAATCTACCGATTTCAACGCCTATAATAATAGTTGACAGAAGGTTAGTCTCTACTTTGATAATCGTAACTAGAAACACTTTACTAGGCTAAATCCACTTACCACGAATGTGATCTCCCTTAGTGCAGTAAGAATCGATCCTACCCCTTAGCTACTGAAATCCCACCCTAACAATATTTGGTGAGCGAAAGAGTTGTTAGTAGTTATCCCACCTTCGACCAAAGCAAATCTTATGACAACGTACTTACTCACTTGGTTGACGAGTTGACGATAACGATTTGGTTAATACAAATCACTTGTGCTCCTTCACCTTGTTGAGAATTGAAAAGGAGATGACCCTAAATGCTCAAGGAAAAAGTACCCAAAACATCACTCTCAAAAAGAAACCCGAAAGAACACTCAAAAGCAAGGGAAAGTTTCGGTTTCTCCCCTTACACCAAATGACGAAAATGCTAGTTTGGAAAAACAAAATCACAAAATGATCAAAGGAGAAAAAACATCTCTCATGCACAAGACTTGCAAAAAGGTATGGCAAATTCGGCTCCTCCCTCTCCCTAGCAAAACCGTCCATCACATTTGCCTAAAGGAAGAATGTTGACCAAAATTCTTTCCAAAACATCTTCCACCCTTTAAGCCAACAAGTTCCCTACTCTTGCCTTTTCCTTCATTTCTTTCCTTCTTTTTCCCTTATCTTCCTCATTGCCATGTTCCTTAGCCTCCTTGCCATAAATAAAAAGTCCCCCTTACCATAATAAAGCCTTGGCCGACACTTACCTTATTAGTACAAAAATTTAATCCAAAATATTTG
Source organism: Gossypium rotundifolium (assembly GCA_025506655.1). Classification (NCBI taxonomy): domain Eukaryota; kingdom Viridiplantae; phylum Streptophyta; class Magnoliopsida; order Malvales; family Malvaceae; genus Gossypium; species Gossypium rotundifolium. Next base: position 135,545,617 of record CP106729.1, on the reverse strand, counting down.
CACTAGGTGGGATTCGAACCCCAGACCATTAGTACACTCCACACGCCACTTTCCACCTTTACCAATAGACTCCTTGTGCTAGCAAAATGCACACTTATTAACTTAAGTCAAGATGCCACTTACCTTTTCTCCTTAAAGTACTTCAACACAAAAATTTGCCTATAGCCTAACTTAAACCCGAAACTTCCTAAAAACCCCGTAACTTTCCAAAATCACCGTCTAATAAGTCCAATTTGCAATAATGGCAATCTCTTGTTCTCAAAAATTTTAAATACTCCTACGCCCAAGGCCCATTGGGCCTAATTCTTCTAGGCCCAATTTTGGGATGTTACAAAGACTTCACACAGTAAGCTTTAAAGCTTAGTAAGTTCATAATATAACACAATTAATTCAACAATTCAAATTTAATATGCAAAAATTACCAACACCTATTTCAATTCACTTCAATACTCAATTTTTATCCATATGAATTCCTCACTTTCATACATAACTGTATTTTCATTAACAAGCATTTATTAAGCTACTCAACCTAACTCTTTCCATCATTCATTCACATAACTATCCATATATCTCATACACAACTTCATCAACCACATAGGTTCTGTACGTACCTGTACCATATCGTATTTAACTACCACATTTACCATTCAATGTTCCAAACCCTTACTTATTCGATCCTCTTTAAACATTCGATGAATTCGCACACTCAGTGTCATATAATTAGCGAAACCACAATATTATCGCACACTTAGTGCCATCACATTAAATAGAAAATGTCTCAATATTGCACACACAGTGCCAACTAATATAGTCGATACTTTCTTTATATATATCGCACACACAGTGCCAAATAATATAGTCGATGCTTTCTTTATATAAATCGTAGACACAGTGCCAACTAATATAGTCGATGCTTTCTTTATCTCGCACACTTAGTGTCGATCATCATTGTATCGATTCTATTTACGCATACATGGTGCCACATCTCTTCAAACTCACAATTCAAATTGCTCACTCAATACCACATTTCCATTCATTAGATAATATGTAAACATAATTTAAACAATTTGTATTATACACGAACTTACCTCGAACGTAGAAACAACGATTCAAATCGATTAATCGAGCACTTTATTCTTACCTCGATCTAAGTTCGAATTTCTCTTTTCTTGATCTATACATATTCAAATTTAGCTGATTCATTCACCAAATCAATCAATTTAATCCAAAAACATTTATTTTGAGCATTTTACAAAATAGCCCTCACATTTGCACATTTTGACATTTTAGTCCCTATTTCATAAAATCACAAAATACACATAATTTCATTATACCATGCTTAGGCCGAATCTTCCTCATGTTCATACAAGCCTACATATTTCATTTATTTCACATCTTAGTCCTCCAATTTCTCATTTTCACCATTTAGCCCATTTTTGACATTTTTGTTAAAAATCACTTTACAAAACATTAAAATCTATCAACAATTATTCATTATTCATCATCAACTATCATAAAGCTCAAACATTCTGTAACATCCTGATAATTAGGGGTTATGCATTTTTCTTAATTGAATGATGTTGCATGCTTATTTATTAAGTGCAATTTTGGAAGTTATTTGAGCTTCATTAATTAAGTGAAGGCTTAGTAAAACTTTTAATTTTTATTAATGAAGAGAAAGCTAAACAAATTAGGCCTTAAGAATTAATGACAAGGAGTTTCAAGCATAAGTTAAGTAATTGGCAAAGTGGTTAAGATGTATGGATTTGTCTTGAGGTGTAAGGTTCGAATCTCTAGCTAGCATTAGGGAGGATTTTAAATTTTGTTTTCTTCCTTATAAGTGTCGGCCAAGAATATTCTAGAGTGGATGAGAATTCATTTAATTTTGGCTATTTGACCATGTGAAAAAGGAAGTTAGGAACTTATGGCATGGGATCATAAGTTGGTGATAAGATGAAGGGGACAAAGGCATGATATTTGGCTATGTTTTGGGGATGTGTTCATGGTCATTTGACCATGAACCTAGACAACATGGAGGCTAAAGGAGTGGTTTATTTTTTGATAGCAAATCAAGAGTGGATAGGGAAGAAACAAGGAGAAAAAAAGGGATAATGTTGGCATTGATTTGGCCGAATTTGTGCTTTGCCATTAGGGGGAGTTAGCCAAAAGTCTTACACATTCTTTTGTCCATCTTTTCTCAATTTCTCCAAAAGTTCTCTCATAGCCGAAATTGTCATTGAATTTAGGTAAAGATCTTCTCTTTGTTTTAACTTTCTTTTTGATCAATTTTTCTCCAAAAACCCCTACCTTGGCCGAATGTACCTTAGGCACTTTGGTACAATTGTGCTTTTGATTTAGCCCTCAATTGATTGAACCAAATACTACTTTCTTTCTCCCATTTTCTTTTGAAACCAAAACTACAAAGATTAAGCACCATTTTCTTCTTCATTTTCTCTCCTTTTCGAATGCATCTAAGCTCCAAAATCAATCTCCTTTCTCTTTGATCAATTCTCCTTTCTTTTCTTTTCACTTTATTTCTCTCTTCTTTTCCTCTCATTGTGAAACCACATAGGATCAAGAATTTCCTCCTTGGCGAATGTGCAAAAGTTCCTAATCATCTCTTTTCTTTTGAGAAATCACCATTATCATCTTCTTCTCCTCTTTCTCTTTTCTTCCTTCTCTTTTCCTTCTCTTTTCTTTTCCTTTCTTCTTTTCCTCAAACCGAAACCACCATTTCTCTTCTCTTTTGTTAAAGCCGAATCTTGAAGGACTCAAGTAAGAATTCTATCAATTATTTTATCATTTCCTTTCACTTTAGTAAATTTAGAACTATAATCTTTTATTTTCTCTCCTAGGCGAATCTTTTGAAAAGATTTTTCAAAGATCTTTGTTGAAGACAACCTTTAAGTGGCCATTCGAATCATCAAGGTAAGATTACTATTTTAGATAATATCAATTTCTTTAGATGGATCACTAATCTACGTTATTTTGAGGCGATCTAAGATCAACAAGATAGGTAAGAAAAGGGTGTGCGAAGTGTTTGGAAGAGAGGAGGTATTCCTTTACAATCGAACTACAAACGAAGAGCAGTATCGGGGGTTAGAGACTTTCCACCCGGTTGTGGACCTTTCGCTAACGAGGATCGATTATTCAAGTAGTGCATTACAACCGAACCACTTTACGTTGGTGGAATATCGGTGGTTTTGATCCATCTAGTGGAAAAACCACAAATAACTGTCATTCGTGAATCAGGGGTAAGGATTGAGATCCATCGTCTATAAGTATAGTTTTGTTAACAATAGTTTATACTAACCGAGTGTATTAATCAATTAGGTGTGGACGAGCAAGAGGGTATTGTTCTCTTTGTTACTAGGTGTGTAACCATACATTAAAATTTCCATAGATTTATATTGTTAAAAAGTGATTATATGATAGTATGTTTTGTTTGTGGATACCAATCATTGGTATACAAAATTGAGTATGTTACCCAATATTTCGTTTATTTTTGCTATATGCATCAATATGAAATAAGCATGACTATATTATGATTTGTGGGTAAATAGCATGAAAATCGATTTGATATGTATATGCATGGGCATATGGGTATGTTTAATAAAGGAGGAAGTATTCGGTGGTTTTACCACAATTACGGTGACTTGGTCACATATGTGAAATTGGTGACTTGGTCACATATTTGACTCCGGTGGCTTGATCACATATTTGACTCGGTGGCTTTGGTCACATATTTGACTCCGGTGGCCGGTCACATATTTGACTCGGTGGCTTCGGTCACATATTTGGCTCCATTGACTTTGGTCACATATTTGGCTCCGGTAACTTCGGTCACATATTTGGCTCCGGTGACTTCGGTCACGTATTTGAAATTTAGACTTCGGTCAGGTGACTTCGATCACATCTGTTTTGGTGGCTTTACCACATTAAGGGCAATGTGCATGTTGACTGCAGCAACTGCCTTCGATGGTGTGTAGCGGATGGAGGGTCGATTTAGTAATCCCCACGGTGTGTTGGTTGGCACGGGGGTGTGTAGCGGATGGATATTTAGGTTGGGTAGGGCTTCCATTTCATTTCATATACATAACTATGTAATATTGTATGATTATTACTTGATCTCATTATGAAATGGGCCTTTGGGCTAAATATGAATTAAATGGGCCTTTGGGCTAAATATGAGCTAAATGGGCCTTTGGGCTAAATATTTGATTAAATGGGCCTATGGCCATATGTGAAATTTTGGGCTTTAAAGCATATGATAAAATGGGCTTTTTAGTGTATGTGTTATACATTGAGTTTATGACTCACCCATTTTATGGGATAACTTTTGAGATAACTCATAGTGCGATGGATCGAGGCAACAAGGATTTCGAGGTGGCGATGCTCGTATCAAGTATTGTGGAGATTTTCCAACTTAAACTCTTTAAGTTAAATTTTATTACTTAGACTTTATTATGGATTTGCCAATTTTATGTAATAAGGCCACTATAAACTATCTTTCATTTCGTGTTTGGATTTACTTTTATTTTGACATGAACAAATATCTATTAAATAACTAAATTGGTTTTCGATAATTATTTAAAAGGTTTTGTCTCTAATATATAAATGTTTTCAAGGAAATTTTCTTAAGTTTGGTTTCCTTTTGATTTTATTAATTCCTCCTAAAATAATGTTTTAAAAGACAAAATTTTTTATAATGGAATTCGCTAAAGTTTTACTCGAGGAACATACCAAATCCGGTTAGGCTTTTGGGTCGAGTTTGGGGTGTTTTAGCTTGGTATCAGAGCCCAGTTTTAAACTCTCGGCCTTGGGTTTTGAAGTCCACAACATTTTCAAAAGTTGGCCCAAAAGACTTTTTGAAAATTTTCTTAAGTTAAATGATTTTATAAGAGCATGGCACTCGAGTTCTCGGCCCAGATCTATCAGGTATGTACCTTTATTTGATAAGTGATATGAATGTATGATAAGCCTAAGGAAACTTTAGAGACATGGACCTTAGGTGTATGTGTACTACTACGAAAACCACTGAATATCTGTTACATAAAACTTTCTTTTAATAAGAAGTGAAAAGACTCTAATACATAAGACTTTTCGTAAAAACAGATAAAATACGTAGTAGACATGAGCTCTAGGGGACGAGGTCGTCGTGGACATAGAAGAGGAAGGATGATCTGCTTTGGAACCGATTCGATCTGGTCAAGGTTAGAGAATGAAGCTCCGCCACCGGCTGTTGGGGCGGACTTTCAAGAACAAAATGAAGGTGGTGACGTGATATCACAAGTTTGTCTTGCGAGTTTTAGAACGAGTAGCGGAAGCTAGTTCGGAAATGGGTCTCGAAAGTCGAGTGGAGAGACTAAGATCAAATGGATTTGAGGTTTTCGGGGAGTATCTGGAGTAGCTCTAATGTAGCTGAATATTGGTTGGAAGCGATCGAGAGAATCATGGACGATATAGACCTGACCGATGAAGAGAAATTGAAAGGTGCTATTTCACTTCTCGTGATGAAGCCTACCGGTGGTGGCTCACTATCAAGGAGAGTACCCCATGGATCGTGCGGATTGGGGGTATTTTAAAGTGAAATTGAAGGAAAATATGTTGGAGCTAGCTATATCGACTCGAGAGGAAGACATTTACGAATCTGTTCAAGGGACCAAGTCGATAAGTGAATATGAAGCGGAATTTTTGCGACTTAGCCGTTATGCCAGAGGGATAGTGGCTACAAAATATGAACGTTGCATCAGATTTGAAGATGGACTTAGAGATGAGCTAAGAGTGATGATTGCTCCACACCGTGAAAGAGATTTTGCAATCTTAGTAGAAAGGGCAAGAATTGCCGAAGAGGCTAAACTGATTTGAGAGAGAGAACCGGACGGAGGCGGAGTAAGAATAAGAGAAGCTTTGGGTCTTGGTCGTCCAAAAATTTCGGAAGAAATCAAGGAATGATGGACCGCGAGGTCGACAGACTGCTACTGGTGTACAAAATCGTATTTGTTCTCAATGTGGGAATATGCACTCAGGAGAATGCTGGAAGAAAACTGGCGGATGTTTCAAGTGCGGTTCGAAGGATCACATGATTAAGGATTGCCCGATGAACTCGGAGAAGAACCGTCCAGCAAGTCAGGGTGCTAATCAGGCTGACAGAAGTGGACAGCAACCGATAAGAGGTCGTGGTCCAAATGGAAGGGGCAATGGTTCCGGTAGAGGTCGCAAAACTTGATGAGGCGATGGTAGCTACGAGGCGAGACAACCGTGTCTGGCGTATGCGATTCGTCATGAGAGAAGACAGTGATGCACCTGATGTTATCACGGGTGCGTTTTTGATTTCTAGGTTGCCCTTTATTGCTTTGATAGATATAGGGTCAACTCATTCCTATATCGCTAGTGAAGTATCGGGACTTTGCATGTGACTTCACGGCGTACCTAGGAAGATGGCATACTTAGTCCTCTAGGATGCAGCGGTAGAAATAGACAAACTTTTAAGGAAGTGCCTCTAGAAGTCCAAGGGATCTGAGTTTCGGTGATTTAATGGAGTTGTCGTTCGGAGAATCGACCTTATCTTAGGCATGGACGGCTTGTGAAGCACTGTACAAATGTGGATTGTCTTGCTAAGCGGATGTCATTAAGAACTTTTGATGACAAGGAAGTTGTAGTGATGGGCGAGAGACGGAACTACTTATCTAATGTAGTATCCGCTCTTAAGGCAGAAAAGATGGTTAGAAAGGGATGTGAAGCTTTTCTGATGTTGGTGAATGCTTTGGAGGCTAAGGAAGCAATTGTTAATGAAGTCAGGAATGTGAAGGAATTTGTAGATGTTTTTCCGGAAGAACTTCCAGGTTTGCCTCCGGATCGTGAAGTAGAGTTCGGAATTGATTTATTACAGGCAGTGCCGTTTCTATTGCTCCATATAGAATGGCACCGAAGGAGTTGGTTGAGTTAAAGGCTCAGATTCAGGAGTTGCTTGAGCGTGGATTCATTCGACCTAGTGTGTCTCCATGGGGAGCACCGGTCCTATTCGTAAAAAAGAAGGACGGATTGATGAGGATGTGTATAGACTACCGGCAGTTGAATAAGCTGACCATCAAGAACAAGTATCCTTTGCCAAGGATCGACGACTTGTTCGATCAGCTTAAGGGAGCTGCGGTATTCTCTAAGATTGATCTAAAATCGGGGTATCATCAGCTTAAAGTGAAAGAAGCGGATATCCATAAGACGGCTTTTCGAGCTAGATATGGGCATTATGAATTTCTGGTAATGCCATTCGGATTGACGAATGCCCCAGCTGCGTTTATGGATATGATGAACCGAATTTTCCAGCCCTACTTGGATCAGTTCGTCGTGGTTTTCATAGACGACATCCTAGTATATTCTAAGTCTGAAATGGAGCATGATGAGCATCTCCGAATTGTGTTACGAGTTTTAAGAGAAAAGAAACTGTACGCCAAATTCAGCAAGTGTGAATTTTGGCTGAAAGAAGTTGCATTTTTAGGCTATGTGGTATCTGCGGAAGGAATAAGGGTGGATCCTCGGAAGATTGAGGCTGTGCTAGATTGGAAACCACCTAAGTCCGTAAATGAGGTTCGCAGTTTCTTGGGTTTAGCCAGATATTATCGAAGATTTTTGAAGGATTTTCATCGATATTTGCACCTTTAACGAAATTGTGAGGAAGGAAGTACCTTTCGTGTGGGTGATAAGCAGACAGAAGAGAGTTTTGAGAAGCTCAAGAAAGTTTTGACGAAGCTCTGTTTTGATCCAACTTTGAGGCGGAAAGGATTTCGTTGTGTATTGTGACGCTTCTCACACGGGTTTAGGATGTGTTCGATGCAAGCGGGAAGGTAGTTGCATATGCGTCTCGGCGATTGAGGCCGCATGAAGTTAACTACCGACGCATAACTTGGAGTTAGCAATGTAGTTTTGCTCTTAAAGTTTGGAGACATTACTTATACGAGGAAAAGTCGGTGATATACACGGACCACAAAAGTCTGAAATATCTACCGACTCGAAAGAAGCGAATTTGAGGCAAAGAAGATGGATAGAGTTGTTGAAAGACTACATTGTTCTATCGAGTACCACCCGGGCAAAGGCGAATGTGGTGGCGAGGCGCTCTAAGTCGAAAAGTGGTGTCGATTTAAGGGCGATGTTTGCACATCTTAGCCTCTACGATGATGAAGCTTGTTGGCGTAACTTGAGTTAAGCCGACATGGTTAAGTCAAGTGAAAGAAGGCGATTGGTAGATGAAGATCTGAATGAAAAGCTTCGACAAAAAGTGCAGTGGGAAATTGGAAGATTTTGGTATTAACGGTGGCGGGTATTGTGTTTTAAAGGTAAAATCGTATGCCAAAGGATCGGGAGTTGAGGCAAAAGATACTTCAGAATCGCATGGTAGCCCCTATGCTATGCATCCCGGAGGAAGTAAGTTATACCGAGATTTGCGAGATCAATTTTGGTGGCACGGACTTAAGCGGGAAGTTACGGAATTTGTAGGAAGTGCTTGGCGTGTCGACAAGTTAAATTTGAACATCAAGTACCTTCTAGATTGCTACTGACCAATAAAGATTACGCAATGGAAGTGGGAGAGAATCACCATGGATTTTGTTAGTGGGCTTCCTCTTACGCCTACTAAGAAAGACTCCATTTGGGTGATAGTGGACCGATTAATAAATCGCACATTTATCCGATTCGGGTTGATTACTCTTTGCAGAAATTGGCGAAGTTATATGTGGCTGAGATTGTGAGATTGCATGGAGTGCCGTTGTCGATAATTTCAGACAGAGATCCGAGATTTACGTCGCGATTTTGGAAAGCATTGCATCAGGCTTTGGGCACCAGATTGGACTTGATCGGCATTTCATCCTCGATCGGACGTCGATCCAGAAAGAGTAATCCAGATATTAGAAGATATGTTAAGGGGATGTGTGATAGATTTCAAGGGAAGTTGGGAGGAATTCTTACCGTTGGCAGAATTTATGTACAACAACAGTTTCCAATCCAGTATTCGGATGGCACCATATGAAGCATTATATGGACGGAAGTGTCACACTCCTACGTGTTGGACTGAATTAGGGGAACGTCAGATTTTGGGTCCAGAAATAGTGGCTGAATCTGAAGAAATGGTTAAGGTAATCCGGGCTCGATTAAAGGAAGCGTCGACGAGACAAAAATCGTCACGAGATCTTAAGCGGAAAGAAATAGAGTTTGCTGTGGGGGACCAAGTTTTCCTTAAAGTTTCACCTTGGAAAAAGGTGATGAGATTTGGACGCAAAGGGAAACTAAGTCCCAGGTTCATTGGACCTTATCGGATTGTGAAGCGAGTCGGATCTGTGGCATATCAGTTAGATTTACCTTCGGAGTTGAAGCAAATGCATGATGTGTTCCATGTTTCAATGCTACGCCATTACCGTTTGGATCCATCTCATATAGTACCAGTTAAGGAGGTGGAATTAAGATCAGATTTGTCATACGAAGAGGAACCAATTCAAATTTTAGAACGAGATGTAAAGGTTTTACGGAGAAAATCAGTTCCTCTCGTCAAGGTATTATGGCGTAATCATGGATCAGAAGAAGCTTCATGGGAACCGGAGGAAGCGATGCGACAGCAATACCCTCACTTATTCCAGCCAGGTAATTTTGAGGACGAAATTATTTTTAAGGGGGGTAGAACTGTAACATCCTGATAATTAGGGGTTATGCATTTTTCTTAATTGAATGATGTTGCATGCTTATTTATTAAGTGCAATTTTGGAAGTTATTTGAGCTTCATTAATTAAGTGAAGGCTTAGTAAAACTTTTAATTTTTATTAATGAAGAGAGCTAAACAAATTAGGCCTTAAGAATTAATGACAAGGAGTTTCAAGCATAAGTTAAGTAATTGGCAAAGTGGTTAAGATGTATGGATGTGTGCTTGAGGTGTAAGGTTCGAATCTCCTAGGTAGCATTAGGGGAGGATTTTAAATTTTTGTTTTCTTCCTTATAAGTGTCGGCCAAGAATATTCTAGAGTGGATGAGAATTCATTTAATTTTGGCTATTTGACCATGTGAAAAAGGAAGTTAGGAACTTATGGCATGGGATCATAAGTTGGTGATAAGATGAAGGGGACAAAGGCATGATATTTGGCTATGTTTTGGGGATGTGTTCATGGTCATTTGACCATGAACCTAGACGGCATAGAGGCTAGAGGGAGTGGTTTATTTTTTTGATAGCAAATCAAGAGTGGATAGGGAAGAAACAAGGAGAAAAAAAGGGATAATGTTGGCATTGATTTGGCCGAATTTGTGCTTTGCCATTAGGAGGAAGTTAGCCAAAAGTCTTACACATTCTTTTGTCCATCTTTTCTCAATTTCTCCAAAAGTTCTCTCATAGCCGAAATTGTCATTGAATTTAGGTAAAGATCTTCTCTTTGTTTTAACTTTCTTTTGATCAATATTTCTCCAAAACCCCTACCTTGGCCGAATGTACCTTAGGCACTTTGGTACAATTGTGCTTTTGATTTAGCCCTCAATTGATTGAACCAAATACTACTTTCTTTCTCCCATTTTCTTTTGAAACCAAAACTAAAAGATTAAGCACCATTTTCTTCTTCATTTTTCTCTCCCTTTTCTTAGAATGCATCTAAGCTCCAAAATCAATCTCCTTTCTCTTTGATCAATTCTCCTTTCTTTTCTTTTCACTTTATTTCTCTCTTCTTTTCCTCTCATTCTTAAAACCACATAGGATCAAGAATTTCCTCCTTGGCGAATGTGCAAAAGTTCTAATCATCTCTTTTCTTTTGAGAAATCACCATTATCATCTTCTTCTCCTCTTTCTCTTTTCTTCCTTCTCCCTTTTCCTTCTCTTTTCTTTTCCCTTTCTTCTTTTCCCTCAAACCGAAACCACCATTTCTCTTCTCTTTTTGTTAAAGCCGAATCTTGAAGGACTCAAGTAAGAATTCTATCAATTATTTTATCATTTCCTTTCACTTTAGTAAATTTAGAACTATAATCTTTTATTTTCTCTCTAGGCGAATCTTTTGAAAAGATTTTTCAAAGATCTTTGTTGAAGACAACCTTTAAGTGGCCATTCGAATCATCAAGGTAAGATTACTATTTTAGATAATATCAATTTCTTTAGATGGATCACTAATCTACGTTATTTTAGGCGATCTAAGATCAACAAGATAGGTAAGAAAAGGGTGTCGCGAAGTGTTTGGAAGAGAGGAGGTATTCCTTTACCATCGAACTACAAACGAAGAGCAGTATCGGGGGTTAGAGACTTTCCACCCGGTTGTGGACCTCCTGCTAACGAGGATCGATTATTCGAAGTAGTGCATAACCGAACCACTTTACGTTGGTGGAATATCGGCGGGTTTTGATCCATCTAGTGGAGAAAAACCACAAATAACTGTCATTCGTGAATCGAGGGTAAGGATTTAGATCCATCGTCTATAAGTATAGTTTTGTTAACAATAGTTTAATACAACCGGAGTGTATTAATCAATTAGGTGTGGACAAGCAAGAGGGTATTGTTCTCACTGTTACTAGGTGTGTAACCATACATTAAAAATTTCCATAGATTTATATTGTTAAAAAGTGATTATATGATAGTATGTTTTGTTTGTGGATACCAATCATTGGTATACAAAATTCAGGTATGTTACCCAATATTTCGTTTATTTTTGCTATATGCATCAATATGAAATAAGCATGACTATATTATGATTTGTGGGTAAATAGCATGAAAATCTGATTTGATATGTATGTGCATGGGCATATGGGTATGTTTAATAAAGGAGGAAGTATTCTGGTGGTTTTACCACAATTCAGTGACTTCGGTCACATATGTGAAATTGGTGACTTGGTCACATATTTGACTCGGTGGTTTTGGTCACATATTTGACTCGGTTTTGGCCACATATTTGACTCCGTGGTTTTGGTCACATATTTGACTCGGTGGCGGTCACATATTTGGCTCCGGTGACTTGGTCACATATTTGGCTCCGGTGACTTGGTCACATATTTGGCTCCGGTGACTTGGTCACGTATTTGAAATTTGGACTTCGATCAGGTGACTTCGGTCACATCTGTTTTGGTGGCTTTGCCACATTAAGGGCGATGTGCATGTTGACTGCAGCAACTGCCTTCGATGGTGTGTATCGGATGGAGGGTCGATTTAGTAATCCCCACGGTGTGTTGGTTGGTACGGGGGTGTGTAGCAGATGGATATTTAGGTTGGGCCGGGCTTGCATTTCATTTCATATACATAACTATGTAATATTGTATGATTATTACTTGATCTGTTATGAAATGGGCCTTTGGGCTAAATATGAATTAAATGGGCCTTTGGGCTAAATATGAGCTAAATGGGCCTTTGGGCTAAATATTTGATTAAATGGGCCTATGGCCATATGTGAAATTTTGGGCTTTAAAGCATATGATAAAATGGGCTTTTTAGTGTATGTGTTATACATTGAGTTTATGACTCACCCATTTTATGGGATAACTTTTGGATAACTCGTGGTGCGATGGATCTAGGCGACAAGGATTTCGAGGTGGCGGTGCTCGTATCAAGTATTGTGGAGATTTTCCAACTTAAACTCTTTAAGTTAAATTTTATTACTTAGACTTTATTATGGATTTGCCAATTTTATGTAATAAGGCCACTATAAACTATCTTTCATTTCGTGTTTGGATTTACTTTTATTTTGACATGAACAAATATCTATTAAATAACTAAATTGGTTTTCGATAATTATTTAAAAGGTTTTGTCTCTAATATATAAATGTTTTCAAGGAAATTTTCTTAAGTTTGGTTTCCTTTTGATTTTATTAATTCCTCCTAAAAATAATGTTTTAAAAGACAAAATTTCTTTACAATGGAATTCCGCTAAAGTTTTACTCGAGGAACATACCAAATCCGGTTAGGCTTTTTGGGCCGGGTTTGGGGTGTTTCACATTCATCAATGGCATTTTACAAAATCACCAACAAACTCAAAAAATTAGGCCATGGGCTAGCTTAAACACAAAGCAACGATCTCAAAAACGTAAAAATCACTAAAAACCGAGCTCAAAACATACCTTGATTGAGCTATATGCTAGCCAAACCCTTAAACTCTTTTTCTTTTCTTTTTCCTTAGCAATTTTGGCAAGATGACCATGAAATGCCACTGATTTATGCTTTGTTTTAATTAATATTAACTTAATTTTCATTTTACCATTTTACCCTTAATTAAATATTATATATTCATTCATTTAATGGCCATTTATGTCCATCTCCACTATCAAACGTCTAATTACAACATAAGGATTTCTCATTTAATAAGCCATGACAATTAAGCACTTTAATAATTAGCACATAGCTTTTGCATTTTATGCGATTAAGTCCTTTTTCACAATTCGGCACACAAACGATAAAATCTTCACACAGAACTTTCACACAAGCTTTATCATATACTGTAAACACAGAAAACAATATTAAAATATTTTTTTGACCTTGGATTTGTGGTCCCTAAACCACTGTTCCGACTAGGGTCTAAACCAGACTATTACAGCTATGGTCTTACATGAAGTCTCACATCGATGCCATATCCCAGATATGGTCTTAGACGAAGTCTCATATCGATGCCATACCCCAGATATGGTTTTACACGTAATCTTAGTGACCCTAATGTCATGACATTTGTATCCTATCTATTCCTAAGGCTCAACTAGGATTTACTCGATTGTTGAAACTTCATCAATAGAGTCAATCATACAATTCATGCAATAACAAAACATTATAAATACAATTATAACATTGCTTTATTTACATACAAACTTAACTCGACATAAGAAATGGCGAAAATGACTAAATCGTCAAATACTCATTTTTCCCTGTTTTTCTTGATCTATAATATCACATTTAACTTATTCAATCATTATAAAATTAAAATTAGCCCAAAATCACATTATGACAAAAATTACATTTTTGCCCATAAAGTTTAACATTTTTACAATTTAGTCCTTAGGCTCGTAAAATGAAATGTTCTCAATTTCTTTAATATCCATGCCTAGCCAAACCTTATACATGCCTATAAAAGCCCACAATTTTCATTTATTCAGATTTTTTACACCATATTTTATAACTTTTACAAATAAGTCCTTTTAGGCATTTTTACCGAAAATCACTTAGTAAAAGTCGTTTAACAATCAACAAACATGCATTTTTTACCATTAGACATCAAAATACACAAACATCCATCATGGGTAAAATCTTATACCTTGACATATCTTCAAATTTATGGTAGAAATAGAAAGATCGAGTTACAACGACTTTAAAAATGTAAAGAACATTAAAAACGGGGCTAGAACAGACTTACAATCGAGCTTGGAAGCTTGAAAAACCCTAGCCATGCCTTCTCCATGTAAAATTCGGCCAAGGAAAAAGAAGATGGACAAATTTGACTTTGTTTTGGCTTTTTAATTCATTGTAATTACCAAATTACCAAAATGCCCTTAATGAAAAACTTTGGAAACATACCAAACCATGTCTATTTTTGTCCACCAACTTAACCAATGGTCTAATTACCATTTAAGGACTTCTAATTTAAAATCTCATAGCACTTAGACACCTCTAACATATATAATTTAAGTTTTGCACTTTTCTGCAATTTAGTCATTTTGACTAAATTGAGTGCCCAAACATCAAAATTTTTGAACGAAATTTTCACGAAATCATTCTATAAAATTGTAGACCACAAAATATAAAAAAATAATTTTTTCTGTGTCGAATTTGTGGTCCCTAAACCACTGTTCATCCTAGACCTAAAATCGGGTTGCTACAACAAAAATGGAATTTATGGAAAAGTTAGGGGCAAAATGGTAATTTTTCCTATAACATAAATTGAGTCTCAATGAGTATAAAACGTATGAAATTGATGATTAAAGTTATTTATATAGATCCGAACAACCCAAATTTGGAGTTAGAACGAGGAGAAGAGGAATATGTCAGATTAGTAGATGTTTGTACACGAACCATTATCGAGGTAAGTTCGTAACTAAATTGTGTATACTTACATGCTTGCATTGACTGTGTTTATGTAAACTGTATAAATGTCATAAATATGTGAAATGATTACATATCTGATCAGGCCTAATAAATAAAAATGTCTAATTTAAATGATAATACCTGATAGATGATAAATGACAAACGATGAAAATGTTACTTTTATGCTTGGAATGAATGTGAAGTGTGATCATTTGAATTATATGGATGATTATAGATGTATGAAGTAATCACATGCTCAATAATTTTTGAAAAATGTTTGAATCCCGGTTGAATAAATGGAAGATTAATGGATATGTGATTTCCCGAAATGAATAAGGTACTGCATTTGTTGCTGGTGGGATTTAGCTAAACGAGTAATCCTATTGACCTCATTTCTGAAAGGATTTATCTCGGACGAGTAATCCTGACATAAGTCCTCTCGAGCATATGTTATGGATTGGATTTAACCCAGACGGGTAATCCGTATCAAGCTCTTTAGAGCATATGTCATAAAAAGGATTTAGCCTAGACTGGTAATCCTATTGTATACATGTGTGGCTCGACAGTGTACTATCTGAAATTGTACCTTATGGGTATTAATGAACATGAATTGACGGATTCTAATTTGTGCACCTCGAGTGTACTACTGGTGTAACCATCGATATTCCAAATAAATTCAACGGGTAAAAAACTCTTGACATGAAAAGATTATGATAAAGAAATGAATTATTACATGTATTTACCTGAAATGCTTGAAAATGATGATATGTGATAATTGATACATAGAAATATGAGACGATGATATTTTTACTTGGAATTTGGTTAATGAATATAAGTTCATCCTTGGTTATAGATTTGTACACTTTGAGTGTACTACTAATCATGCGACATTGATAATTCGAGCAAAATATGAGTAAAGTTCTGACATGAAATAATCTAAACTCGAGATGAGATATTATGAAATTATACTTGTAATACAAAGAGATTATATATACATGTTAAATGAATTCATGTTGTGGAAATCATATGTGCCTGGAAACTTGATCATTGTTGAGCCCATATATGTTTTGATTTTATTATGGAATATATGACTAACAAAGGCAATGAGGATATGTGTAGGGCTTGAAGTTAAATTGATTGAATATGCCTTACATAGTTATCTCAAAATAGAATAATTGGTAAGTTAAGTACCATGTTATACGAACTTACTAAGCATACAATGCTTACCCCATTTTATTTTCCCCTATTTTAGAGTAACTCGAAAGCTTGTTGGATTGGAAGCTCGACAGAGATTACTCACAATATCCATCGGCCTATGTTGGTACAGTATGGTAAATCAATTATGGTTGTAATGGCATGTATAGGTTATATTGGCCACATTGGCATGTAAATATAAATGGTGCTTGTAATCTAGCCATTGGAATGGCTAGTAATGGTTTGTTTTGATATACTTGTAATGTCATGCTATGGTAGTTATATATATATATATATATATGTTAAGTAGTTGATTAAATCATGTTTAACAAATGAATTGAACCAAGGTAAGATAGTAAACATGCATACATGTAATGATATGCCATGTGGAATGATGAAATTTGCTTATTTGAATGATTGGAATGGTTGGATTGTACTTGGGATGTTTTGGTGCAGGAAAATGGTAAATTTTTGGGTGAGAAAGGAAGCTAGAAATGGCTTTATTTTGTCCATACGGGTTGACACACGGGCGTGTGTGACACGCTGCCTACCCCATGGGTGAGTGGCCTGCCATGTGTCCCCTGCACCTTAAGATTGAGAAAAATAGAATGCTCAAAATTGAGCAGATGGGCAGAGACACGAGCGTGTGTCTCACCTTGTGGGTGACATGGCCTTGAACACGGGCGTGTGAAACATGCACCTAATTCGAATTGAATTAATTAACCATACGGCCTAGCACACGGGTGTGTGGCATGGTTTTGTGCCTCAAGTCAGAGAGCAACCTAAATCGAACACGGCCTGTACACGGGCGTATCCTAGGGTCACACAAACGTGTCCCTTGGACCACATGGGCGTGTGAGCCCTTCACCTTAGGAAATTTTTAAAATGTCACAAAAATTTTTTAGAGTTACCAATTATGTCCCGACTTGATTCTAATGCTCGTATTGGGCCTCGAGTGTCTATCTAAGGGATGTTACATATGATCTCAGTTAGTGAATAGTGATTTACATGATTTATTTGAAAATGTTCTGAAAAGTTTTGGTAATGCTCCATAACCCTGTTTCGGCGAAGGATACGGGTTAAGGGTGTTACAGTTTGTTTAGTTTAATTAATTTTACAGCTTTTAATTATGTCTTGTTTATTATATGCATCTTTAATTAATGTCTTGCATTATTAATCTATATATTTTAATTATCACATGCACTATGTGTTCTGCATTTAATAAGGTCATGCATTATGTAACTCTCATGTTAGTTAAGTTTGCATCATAAATTATTATGTAACTCTCATGTTAGTTAAAGTTTGCATCATTAAATTAAGTCATGCATTAAATAACTTATTTGTTCATTTAGTTTACATCTTAAACCATGCATTTAAGCATCTTACTTGTTAAATATGTTAGAGTTTGTTTATATAAGTATTTTATTTAATTTGGTTGTTACTTTTTAATGCATACGTTATAATGTGTTTAATTTTTCTTAAATAAATTAATTGTGTGTTCAATAGTTTGTTGTAGGAAAGTCCAAAAGGTGGTCACATATTTTAAAGCTACAATAGAAACATTCGTTTGCCAAAAGAATCAAATCTTTATCACATTCAAGCAGTTGTTCGGTTTTGGCATAAAAGAGTGTGCATTTGGTCACTTAATTCTTTGGTGCATAAAGAGTTAGTAGAGCTTAAGGCTCGAGATCCGAGAGTTGTTGGACGGGGCTTTATCGGGCCAAGTGTTTCACCTTAGAGGAGCACCGGTACTCTTTGTTAAGAAGAAAGAGCGGTACTATGCGGATGTGTATAGACTACCGCCAATTGAATAAGTCGACGATCAAAACAAGTATCCATTGCCACGGATAGATAACTTGTTTGATTAGTTGAAGGGTGCATCGGTATTCTCAAAGAACGATTTAAGGTGCAGGTATCATCGATTAAAGGTGAAGGAGGCGGATATCGCAAGGCGGCGTTTACGTACTCGGTATGGGCACTATGAGTTCTTAGTAATGCCGTTTGGGTTGACTAACGGCGGATATTCATGGATATGATGAATAGGGTGTTCCAGCGAGATTTGGATCGGTTAAATCGTGGTTTTATTGCGACATCTTGGTGTATTCAAGGGTGAGGAGGAGCATGATGCGCATTTTGGTGGTATTGCAGATCGAGGGAGAAAGCGACTTTATGCAAAGTTTAGTAAATCTGAGCTCGGCTTAGAGGTGACCTTCTTGGGTCATGTAGTGTGGTAAAATGGTAATTTGCCGTTTGTGTGTTTTGGGACTAAATTGAGATGAAATGTATTTGAATGAGCTAAATTTTAATGTGTATTAAATCAAGAGCAAAGAAAAATGGAATTAGATTGGGGAAAGACGAAGGTTCTCGAATAAGCGATTCGCTGGACTATCGACAACCGAGGTAAGTCCTTAAGCTAAAATGAGTCATGAAAATTTTTATGAAACTGTTAAATGATATTGTTCGATAAATTTAAAGGTATATTATTGTAATAGCCGAATGTACATTGTGAAATTGGCTTGAATGCCTAAATTGACAATACGAGATTAATGTGTATCTTTGATATATTATTTAGGAAAAATGTGAAGTATATGATTGGTTTGTGTATGTATTCGGCTTAGTGCCTAGCGTGCCTTGTGCGTGATATATTCGGCTTAGTGCCTAGCGGCTTCGTCTTGCGTGATATATATATTCGGGCTTAGTGCCTAGGAGCTTCGTCTGTGATATATTCAGCTTAGTGCCTAACAAGCTTAGTCTTGTGATTTATTTCGGCTTTAAATGCCTAGCGTGCTTTATGCGTGATATGCTATAAGTGGAGATTCGAACATCAAACAAGGTGAGATGTTTATATAGTGTTATGTGGTAAAAGTTCGTAAGAACTAACCTACCATTTTAGTAAGGAATGAAGTGAACTAAAATTCTTATTGTATAGTTAAAGATCGGTGATGAGTGTGACAAAAGTGCTTGTTCTTGTGTATAAGTAGAAATAGAAGATCGATGCCTAGATTGGTTCATATGAAATAATAATGTACTGTGTTCACGATGTCATAGCAATGATATTTAAGTAAAGAGCATTACTATTATTCAGCTATCTATATTGTACATAATGAAATAATTATGTTTCATACTATAAGCTTGGATTTTAATATGTTTAAATGTATGCTCATTATACTTATATTTGCTTGAGACTTACTAAGCTAGTAAGCTACTGTGTGTCGTCTTTGTCTATCTCTGTTTATAGATTTTGATTCGAACTACTGGTCTCGAAGGATCATCCGTGAAGTCAACCACACTATCGACTTTCTTTTGGTATTGAAAACTTAGTTTGTTATTTAAAAGGGCATGTATAGGCTAGACTAAACCGTATAACTATTGTTTTGTAATAGTGTAAATATGCTAGCCATGTGAAAATGGCTATCTATTTTGAATAACTTGTTTCGTGTTTTGATGATATAGTTTGCTCATGCCATGAACTATTATTTATGCTTGATTATGGTTTAATCATGTGTGAAAGTGGTACTATTATTTATGCATGTTAGGTTATGACATGAATGATTTATAAATTAGTTCATGTTGATGAGCTTAATATATGGTATATACATTTAAAATGTTTGGATTCATGATTGCAATGAATAATGGTAAGCTTGGTGTAATATTTGGTTTAGTCAATAGAGTAAATGATGGATGCATAATTAAGTTATAATATGTGAGATATATGTGTTAAATAATGTTATGACATGTGTGTATTTGAATTGGTCACTTACTAGATAAGTATTAAGTTCAATAATGGATGATTGTATTAGGCTATTTCGATTCAATTTGTGTAAGTGAGTACATACATATATTATTCTTGGATAGTTGGATATTAGGTTCGAACTTTTGTTTAGTTTATTTAATGTTAGATCGAATGATGTTTAGATATGATATGTTTGATATGTGATCACCTATATGAGATTTTGATAGACCTTTTATATGCGAATAGGGGTGGTAGTTTAGTGAGTTGGATTAGGACTCAGTGCATATTATTTTGGATGTGTAATTTGGAAGCATGAGTTAGCCTTGTAAACTTTGTATTCGGTAATAGAGAATATTAATGAACATGTACTTGAATGGCAAATCCGGGTATGGAAGTGATAGGTATATGAGTATTTAGAGTGTCCTATGTGAACCAAGAATAAGATAGCCAAATGAGGAAATATGGTTTTGATGGCATTGATTAATGCTTTAAATTGTATAAATTCAAAGTGGTAATATTCGATGTATGTGATGAAAGATATCTTAATTTTTGGTCTAGTTGTGTATTACATTTACTAAATGTAGATTTTAGAAATTGACCATTCGCTTATTAGACTACAAAATAGTTAATTAGAACATCAAGATGGCACCATATGACAATTGTATGGTAGGAAGTGTGCTCACCTACATGTTTGTGGCAGTTGGATGAACGCAATTGTTGGGACCAAAGTTGGATCAGAGAAGACAAGGTTTATTTGATTGTAGCTCGATTGAAGGTAAATGTCATGACTATTAATAATTAAAACCATTATGTCAGAGAGATATATAAGTGATTGTAAAGTATCAAGTTTAAAGAAAGTTTCGCCATGGAAGAAAGGTTAAGGTTGAAGGGAGGTAAGCTAAGTACAGGTCATCATGAGAATTGAATTAATTAACCACGCAGTTGACCAAGGCTTACGACTGAGTTTCTGTGCTAAGTCGAAGCACGCAATTTCACGCTCGATGCTTAGGCGTTATCGTTAAGATCCATCACAATGGTGCGCTGGAAGAGACAGGTGATCTAGATTTGACCATGGAGGAAGAAACTTTTGATTCTAGATGGATTTAAGGTTCCAATTGCAGACTTGATTCTTTGGTGAAGGTGCTATCGGAATCATGGCGTGGAAGAAGTTACAGGAATCGAGAGGATATGATGTGATTACAGATATCTCAACTTTTTGATTCAAAGTAATTTAATGCTCCAAATTATTTTAGGGTAAGAGTAATATCTGAGTTAGGGCTATTTTTGTTATTGCATTGTTTGCATATAATTTGTTTGTTCTAATGTTATTGTTTTGATTTTTGGGGCATAGTTGTAGCTTGGTGTAAATTTTAGTGGTAGGCACAATCTTAGTTTTAAGCTTTATATAGAGGATGCAAGGAGCTAGGATTATAAATATTTTAGGTTAATGTTAGCTAAAAGAAACTAGTATTGGAAGTTTGCATTAGGTCAACTTAGAGCTTAAGTAACTTTTGTTGCTTAGTTTACAGTAAGACCATGCATTTAAGCATTACTTGTTAATATTTGCTCCCATTTTATAAGTATTTTTTTAATTTGGTTGGTTTGTTAGCTCAAACTCGCATAAACCAAGTCAAATAATTTAAATAATGGTGTCAATAATTATTGAGGAAGTGGACTAATCAAAGTGATTTGAATTAGTGTGAAATGTTGTAGGTGATTGCAAAAAATAAATGATTCAATTGGAAAAGGTTGTGTTTTAGGTAAAGTGTGATTGGTCAAATTCACTTTGCATTTTGTGCATTTAAGTCATTTTGTGTAAAGCAAAATTCCTTCTATTGTATAGCTGGTAATTTGCCAAGATCCTTCAAGTTATCTTCATTGAAACCAAAGACCAAATCCCTAGGTGCCTTAAAGAGAATTCATTGCTTCTAGGATTTGGTGTGTGTGGAAAAATGGGCTCTTCAACTCTTTTCATGTCCATTAGCCTTCATCAAGTGAAGAGCCATGACTTTTCACTATGCATGAATTAAGTGAAAATATATGACTCTTTGGCTGCCTATCAAGAGTTATAACCAAATTTTAATATTTTGTTAATAGTTGGTATGAATGTCGAATTTGAATAGTCGTATTAGTGCCTATAAATAGCCTGTAAAAGAACAATGTTAAGGAAAGACTATGTTGAATGAATGATGAATGAATATTTTTGAGTTATTGAGAGAATTCTATCTCATTGTTCTTGAAAGAACTTACTTTGACTTATCAAGGCACTCCTTGTGGCGTCAAACATTTTTCTTTTGAACTTCTCACTTCCTTTCTTTCTTTGTTCAAGTGTGGTGTTCTAACATATTATTGGTTCCTATTTGTCAAATAGCGGGTCACAGTTCACTTCTTCTTCTTCTTCAAAGACTTGTTTGTTATTTCACTTTATAGAAATTGGGTCACGATCTTTCACATCATTGGTTCATTTTAAGTGTCCATTTTGTGCAAGTTATCCATCCAACACCATTTCTATCCTTTCCATTGAATCAATAACCATTAATCTCATTTTTACCTTAAAGTCTATTTTGAAATGATACAACATTAGACGATAGGCCAACTCAACGTCTTGTAATCAAATTCACGATTATGAGCATGCATCAGGCATGCTACTGGTTCTATGTGAGGGATAGAAATGTGGCTCTAAATTGGTCCTTGCGAAGAACTTCACAAAACCTATGCTTGACTTCCCTGATTTCCTAAAAACATTGCTACCATTTTCCAAGGCTGAGGAGGAACTAGTTAAAACCCACTCTGACAAGGCCGAATATGCAAACATGAAAGCTACTCCTAACACAGTACAAGTAGCTAAGGAAGAGCCTGAGAAAACAAAATCTCTAAATATTGAGTGTGACGATCATAAGCAAAATGAAACCACACCTACCGCTAAAGCCAAAGAGAAGGCCAAAGAAACTGTTCCACCCATACCACCTGAAGCAATGACCACCCAAGACTATGAAATTGATCGCATCATTGATGACATGACTGAGTCTGATAAAGAAAGGAAGGATGTGCCACTCCATTCAATGAAAAGGAAGTTGCGTTATAAGCATAGTGCACGTAAATCCACCTACAAAAAATGAAGAGACAATCACCAACATCCAAGTCAGGGAAGTTCTCTTCCCATTATATATTCATGCATTTAATTTTTTTAACTATGACGTTCTCTGTATATATATATTCCTGCATTCATGTTACATTAATGTTCATGCATTGAGGACAATGCATCCCTTAGGATTTGGGATGTATTGAGCATTTAGGATGCATCATGTAGTCGTAAGTATGCTCATTTTAGTATAGGCATTCAAGTACAGCCAAATTTGTTTCACGACGTAACTACCAAGAACTGGTTAGAATATGATGAGTACAATTTTCACTTGTGATGTTCGATGATGAGCTTAATTGTTCAGTATGAACTTAGAACATGTGACAGTGGATTAGGTGAATTTAGTTTAGGTTAGGTTGCTTGAGAATCGAATCCTAAAAACGAGATATCCTAACCTCCATTATAATTAGACTATAACGAGTTTATTTTTTTTTTTTTAGAGATTCTTGAAGCTAAACTCAATAAAATTGCCAAAGCATTACTTAAAGAATTACCAGTAGACACTTAAATGCTTATAATTACCAAATAAGTCAGCAACACTTTGTTTGTTCCATCGTGCTGTTGGCTAGAAAAGCGAGCTTAAGCAAGAGTGTGTAATAAAGAAAAAAGGACAATTAAGGGCACTCCACTACAGTATCAGGCTGAGTAGCTAAGGAGATAGTTGTTTGCTCCATCCATCTTCTACGTTAAAAGCCTTAGCTTCATGAGTGAATTCCATTCACCCCTAGACTTGACAATCCAAAGAAATAATCATAGGGGAGACGAGGCGAGGAGCAAGTCGAGCTGAATAAATTGTAGTTTATCTTGGTGGAGAAAGTGAGGTCGGGAGATAAGCAACTATCCAACAATTAATAAATTAGTAGACCTGAGAGGTAATACTAGTTAATTAATAGCTAATTCACATTAAAACTTGAATTCAAATTAGTTAATCTTACATTTTATTAATTAGGAATTTAATCAATCATAGACTAGTGGCTCCATTGTTGGCACTAGGAATAGGAAATTCTATTGGTTAGTTAGTTTAATTAGTTTAATAAAAATATCAAATTATATTCACACTACTAATTCATGACTTGATTATATTAGTATTTATTTTCTATAATTAATTTAATAATAGTTTCTCCAATTTGCAATCCTTTGGGTACGATCTTGAAATACTTATCGGTGTTGCAACACTCCTTACCCGTATTCAACGCCAAAATCGGATCTGAGACATTATTGCTCAAACATATAACATCGAGCCATAAAATTTCGTTTCAACTTAAAACTTTTCATTCATATTCATAACGTCCTATTATGGGTCTATGAGACCCTAAACATACATAGAATGGTTCAGGACTAAACCAAAACTTTACCCATTTAGAAAATTTTTACTCAAAAGCAGGCTACACTCCCATGTGGAAAGGAACAAGCTCAGTGGCAGGCCATGTGGTCACACATGCCAATGTTCCTAACCCGTGTGGATTTTGTTTTCATTTTGAACCTCTGAGGGTTTTCACACCTTGCACACGCCTGTGTCTATGGCTGTGTCCTTCACTCGCCAAGACATGCTCGTGCCCTCACCCGTGTGTGAAAACCTTAGTATTCTATTTATGACGCAAGAACACTTAAGGGCACAAGGCCTAGTCACGCCTGTGTGCTAGTTCGTGTGACGAACGAATTTTTGCAAATTTGATGTAGGGACACACCTATCATAACACCCATGGGGATGACTGGTGTCACACATGACCTAGACACCTGCCTAGTGTGTTCTACGGTGGACAATTAGAAGGCTATTTACCAAGCTAATTGCCACCCGAAAAACAAACACACTTATACCACCACAAGCAACACATAACATAGTAATAATACACTATGAAGAATCACTAATTCATCATGCATACACTTCACATTTTTCTCGATCAATTACATGAACTTGCACTTCATGAATATCATCATCATTGGATATATATAAACTTAACAAGTATTGGCCAATTCTCAATGGCCATTTACAAAATGAATGAGTAACAATAATAGCCAACACTTTGGCTAACAAATATGATATAACAAAATGACCAATTTCCTATACATGCCATACCCAAAATAAATCAACTTTACTATACCAAGAGAATAGTTGATAGTGTGATCCGAACTCTGACGTCCTACAATCCCCGAGTTAGCTTGGCGATACTACAAGGGAAAAGAGATAAAGGTAAGCATAAAGCTTAGTAAGTTTGCATGAAATAAATAGCAACATAAAGACTTATGATAACATCTATTCATCTCATTGAATAATAGCAACACAAGTTCTCAAACACATCAACATTACTTTCTCATGCTCAATCTTACCAAATCACACATCACATTTTGCATTTATATCTCGTAAGTTACTCATGGGTACCGTATCACTTCATTGCTCATTTTAGTATAGGCATTCAAGTACACCAAATTTGTTTCACGGCGTAACTACCAAGAACTGGTTAGAATATGATGAGTACAATTTTCACTTGTGATGTTCGATGATGAGCTTAATTGTTCAATAAACTTAGAACATGTGACAGTGGATTAGGTGAATTTAGTTTAGGTTAGGTTGCTTGAGAATCGAATCCTAAAAATGAGATATCCTAACCTCCATTATAATTAGACTATAACGAGTTTATTTTATTTTTTTTAGAGATTCTTGAAGCTAAACTCAATAAAATTGCCAAAGCATTACTTAAAGAATTACCAGTAGACACTTAAATGCTTAGAATTGCCAAATAAGTCAGCAACACTTTGTTTGATCCCTCCAACTGTTGGCTAGAAAAGTGAGTTTAAGCAAGAGTGTGTAATAAAGAAAAAGGACAATTAAGGGCACTCCACTACAGATGATGTCGGTGAGTAGCTAAGGAGATAGTTGTTTGCTCCATCCATCTTCTACGTTAAAAGCCTTAGCTTCATGAGTGAATTCCATTCACCCTAGACTTGACAATCCAAAGAAATAATCATAGGGAGGCGAGGCGAGGAGCAAGTCGAAATGAATAAATTGTAGTTTATCTTGGTGGAGAAAGTGAGGTCGGGAGATAAGCAACTATCCAACAATTAATAAATTAGTAGACCTGAGAGGTAATACTAGTTAATTAATAGCTAATTCACATTAAAACTTGAATTCTGAAATTAGTTAATCTTCTGTTTATTAATTAGGAATTTAATCAATCATAGACTAGTGGCTCCCATTGTTGGCACTAGGAATAGGAAATTCCATTGGTTAGTTAGTTTAATTAGTTTAATTAAAATATAAAATTATATTCACACTACTAATTCATGACTTGATTATATTAGTATTTATTTTCTATAATTAATTTAATAATAGTTTCTCCAATTTGCAATCCTTTGGGTACGATCTTCGAAATACTTATCGGTGTTGCAACACTCCTTACCCGTATTCAACGCCAAAATCGGATACGAGACATTATTGCTCAAACATATAACATCGAGCCATAAAATTTCGTTTCAACTTAAAACTTTTTCATTCATATTCATAACGTCCCTATTATGGGTCTATGAGACCCTAAACATACATACAGAATGGTTCAGGACTAAACCAAAAACTTTTACCCATTTAGAAAATTTTTACTCAAAACAGGGCTACACTCCCATGTGGAAAGGAACAAGCTCGAGTGGGCAGGCCATGTGGTCACACATGCCAATGTTCCTAACCCGTGTGGATTTTGTTTTCATTTTGAACCTACAGGGGTTTTCACACTGCCTGGCACACGCCCGTGTCTATGGCCTGTGTCCTTCACACTGCCAAGACATGCTCGTGCCCTCACCCGTGTGTGAAAACCTTAGTATTCTATTTATGACGTCAGCAAACACTTAAGGGCACAAGGCCTAGTCACACGCCCGTGTGCTAGTTCGTGTGACGAACTGAATTTTTGCAAATTTGATGTAGGGGACACACGGCCTATCATAACACCCATGGGGCTGACCGTGTGTCACACATGACCTAGACACACGCCCGTGTGTCTACCGGTGTGGACAATTAGAAGGCTATTTACCAAGCTAATTGCCACCCTGAAAAACAAACACACTTATACCACCACAAGCAACACATAACATAGTAATAATACACTATGAAGAATCACTAATTCATCATGCATACACTTCACATTTT
Source organism: Gossypium rotundifolium (assembly GCA_025506655.1). Taxonomy (NCBI): domain Eukaryota; kingdom Viridiplantae; phylum Streptophyta; class Magnoliopsida; order Malvales; family Malvaceae; genus Gossypium; species Gossypium rotundifolium. The sequence continues at coordinate 135,518,406 of CP106729.1, read as the reverse complement.
TCTCGATCAATTACATGAACTTGCACTTCATGAATATCATCATCATTGGATATATATAAACTTAACAAGTATTGGCCAATTCTTAATGGCCATTTACAAAATGAATGAGTAACAATAATAGCCAACACTTTGGCTAACAAATATGATATAACAAAATGACCAATTTCCTATACATGCCATACCCAAAATAAATCAACTTTACTATACCAAGAGAATAGTTGATAGTGTGATCCGAACTCTGACGTCCTACAATCCCCGAGTTAGCTTGGCGATACTACAAGGGAAAAGAGAGAAAGGTAAGCATAAAGCTTAGTAAGTTTGCATGAAATAAATAGCAACATAAAGACTTATGATAACATCTATTCATCTCATTGAATAATAGCAACACAAGTTCTCAAACACATCAACATTACTTTCTCATGCTCAATCTTACCAAATCACACATCACATTTTGCATTTATATCTCGTAAGTTACTCATGGGTACCTGTATCACTTCATCACACAACTTTAGCACTTTTATTCTCCTAAACATAGACTTAGCTCTTTGTTATGTGTACATATACTTAGCTCTTTGTTCGTTGAACTACTCAGAATATCAAAGGATACTCAATCTCATCATACATGTATCATGATGCCAATGTCATATCCTAGATATGGTCCTACATGGGATCACATCTTAATGCCGATGCCATATCCAAAATATGGTCTTACACAGGATCTTATATCTCGATGTCAATGCCATATCCCAGATATGGTCTTATATGAGATCGTATATAGATGTCGATGCCATGTCCCAGACATGGTCTTACACGAGATCTTTCTTTGGTGCCGAGGCCATGTCCCAAACATGGTCTTATATGGGACCTCCTTTATTTGGTGTCGATGCCATGTCCCAGACATGGTCTTATACGAGATCTTCCTTATTTGGTGCCGATGCCATGTCCCAGACATGGTCTTACACGGCACCTTCCTTATTTCATGTTGTGACACACGTATCCTTGCTATTCCGAATGTTCAATCGGGACTTTAACTTAACATGATCTCATTATAATTTCATCGAGGCATCATTAATCAACTTCATGGAAATAATATACATTTCTCATAATATGAAGTAATTAAAAACATAATAACATTATGTAGTTTTAATTTCACACAAACTTACCTCTGTACTCAAAATATGTATAGTTGTTCGATTTAGTCCACAACCTTGTTCTTGCCTCGATTTCAGTCTGGGCTTCGTGTTTCTTAATCTATAATAAAAATTTCACTTGTTTAATACTCACATTGACTAAATTAACCCATGAATCACACTTTAGAAAAATTACAATTTTGCCCCTAAACTTTCACAGAATGACACTTTTGCCCCTAGGCTCGTAAAATGATTTTTATTCAATTTTCTTATATTTTAGGCCTAGCCAAATTATTTTCTTAACTACAACAGCCCCTAATTTTGACTAATTCACTCATGTATGACCATTTTTATAACTTTTACAATTTAGTCCTTTTTATGAATTTCCCATGGAAATCACTTAGAAAAATATGTTTATCATACATCAAACTTTCATATTCTTCCATAAATGATCAAAATACATGCATTTCATACATGTGTAAATTTTTGAACATAAACTTTAGCTCAAAATATAGCTAGAAATAGCTAAATCGAGCTACGAGGATCTCAAAAATAAGAAAAACATTAAAAACGGGGCTAGGAGGTACTTACAATCAAGCTTGAAAGATGAAGAAACCCTAGCTATGGAGAGCTTGAAAATTTCGGCTAGCATGAAGAAGATGGACATGAATTTTGACTTCTTTTTCCCTTTTAATTCTTTTATTAACCAAATGACAAAAATGCCCTTAAGGCCCCTTTCTTGAGATTTTTCCTTCCCATATCTATTTTTGTCTATCTTGACATATATTGGTCTAATTGCTAAATAAGGGTTTCTAATAATTTCTCTAATGCTATTTCATACTTGAATCTTCTAGAAACTCATATTTTTCAATCTTTAAAATTTAGTCCTAAAAGACAAATTGTTCACTAATTTATAAAATTTCTTCATGAAATTTTCACACAATCATGCAAGTATGATATAGGCCTCATAACAGTCATAAAACACATATTTCTACCTCGAATTTATGGTCTCGCAACCACTATTTTGACTAGGCCCTAAATCGAGCTGTTATAGGTGTTCCGTAGTAATATATATTATATTACAATGTGACTCGTACGCTTGCGGACACTGCCGATTTAATTTAATATATATTTTTGGTGTGATATTTCTCTATAAACGATAACACGTTTAGAGGCGATCAATGTTCTACCGCTTGATGATAAATACACATTCCTCCTTGTTTGCAGTTATTGACCTACAACCAACTCTTCTGATTCGAAATCTGCCACCAACCTATGTAAAGGTATTATATCTAGGTATTCTGGGAACTCAAATGCATGCGCAACACCAAGATATATGCGCTCTACATGTAGGCCCTAAGGTCCTTGCGTATGACAATGAAACGAGTCGAGTTCTTAAGCGAAGGGACATATACATTATCATCATCGTATGTGCCTTCATTGTTGACTTCGAGACATTATCGAGATCAAAGTCACTAAAATTTTCACCTGGAGATCAAAACCACCATCATCATCGAGTTTTTTTACCATCTGCATTGGAACCAATCACCAATGAATGTATCTGTAAACGAGGACCCAAATTAGGGTTGTTATACACAGTTGAAGCATTGTGTAGATTCTCGACCCGTGTTGATGTCACTTTATAATTGCACCATTCTACCCACCCAACATTTATATCAAAGTCAAACCCATTTACAAACGATCACCTATTGACAGACAATCTCGAAACCTCTATATTCAAGTACTGAACTCCATATTGTTGATTTAATGGAGTGACATTTTGAACGGGCTTAACATCCTCTAACTCAGTGAACAACTCAACTGGTTCAATGTTCCAAGGCGAGCAATATAATGCAATCATGGTTTCCATGTCATCATCCTCTACAAATTCCATCTTCCTATATTTGCACAAATTTGACGAAACTAGAAATTTGTAGAATAGTTTAGACATCCTTCTCCCACAACGTCGATAAAATTTTGCACTAATTTATTGTTTCATTTCATTGACTTTTACATTCTTGTTAAAAATCATTCCTATTTGATGGCGCGATTCAAATATATAACCAATCGTTATTTTTAAAATTATCCCATCGAAATGATCATATACAAAGAATTGACTATTCATCTTCAATACTAAATCTCTAAAATAAATTAAAAATAAAAAATATATATTAGTTCTTATTAAAACAGTCCATACCATTTAAGAAAACATTTTTATCAAACAATATAAGTAAGTTGCATCTCATATTACTAATTATCAAAATAAAATAAAATAAAATAAAATTACAAAAAAATTAAAACTAATCTTATAAACTCTAACTTGATTTTTGAAATCTAAAATGAAAGGAAATATGTTGATATTCAAATTTTACTTCTAACAACTCTTTTTTTTTTTTTTTTTTTTCTTAAACCAATTTTTTCTCTCCCTGTTGCTAAACAACAAAAATTCACTTTTTTTTCTCTTACCTCCTATTTTGCTAAACACAATTTTTTCTCTTTTTTTTTTTCTTAAAATTACGAAAATCATATTTTGGTACAAGAATGGGGTATTATATAAAGGGTTAGTGCCGTTTGATAGTGTGGCGGCTAGGGGTGTTTAATCGGTTAACCGACCCGAAATAATATTAACTGAATTAATCGGCCTTTTAAAATTTTTAACCGTTAACCGAACTAAAATTTTTTCAAAAATTAACTAAGCGAAATTTTTTCAAAAAAATTAATCGAACCGAAATTTTTCGGTTAATTCGATCGGTTAATCGAATTAACCGAAAATTATATCTTTTTTATTTTTGGTTAAAAATTAACCGAATTAACCGAATTACCTGAATTAATCAAATTACCCGAAATAAATCACTACATAATTAAAAAGATTACATAATTTTAGTTTTAGAATTTTAGAATTTTATTTTTATTTATTAAATTATTTGTAATTTTTATGATTGGGTTGGATTGGGTAATTGGGTTGAGTTAGATATTTGGGATTGAATTGGGTTTAGGGATTGGGTTAGGTGAATAGTGGGCCTATTTATATATTATAATTTTATTTACTAATTTTTTCGATTAATCAAAAATTTCGGTTAATCGACCGGTTTCAAACCGAATTAACCGTTAACCGAAAAATCATAAAATAATTAATCGACCCCCGACCGAAAAAATTCGGTTAACCGACCGATTAACCAAATTTAGTCGATTAACCGAATTTTTTTGGTTTTACCCGAATTTTGCACACACCTAGTGGCGGCACCTATTTAAACGGTGAGATTTTCAATTTTCAAACCGATGCCGTCTGACACATCGACGTCACCATCTGACGTCAACCAATCTTTTTTTCAGTTCAACAAATTTTTTTTAGCCATTTTAAAAAAAAATTAAAGTTGTGTCGTTGATGCGTCACACAACACCAATAATTTTTTATTATTTTTAGACCACTGTATATACCTGTAAAAATTCAGGTATTTTTTAAAGAATATATACCAGTGCCACCATTGGTTAGGCAACACAAATAAAAAATTATTTTTGTAAATGATATGATTGCATGATGATTGAGGAAAGATCAGAGGTGATTCTAGGAGGGCTGGCATGGGCCCCAGCCCCCTAAAATGAAAAATTGTCAGTTAGGCCCTTTAAATTTTTTTAAAAAATTTAAATCAATAAAAGTAAAATTACACTTTGGCCTCCCTAAAATTATAAAAATTTGATTTCATTCTTTAAACATTATAAAGATATAAACTATTAAAAATTAAAATTTTATTCGCCCTCCTAAAAAATTGTTCTAACTTCACCCTGAGAAAAAGTAGGGTGATGCCATCTGACTGGTTCGCAGCATTGATATGCACTATAACAAACACCCCATTTTTGTAATTAGTCTATTTCTTATATATTTTTTAGTATTATTGTTATAAAGAATCCAACTATGGTCATCCTTTAAAAGTTTTTTTATTAATGTAAAATGTTTAAAATTAATTAAGTTTCTAACAAAAAAAATTGTAATAAATTGAGTCTCTAAAATAGAGTTTCTTATTGAAGCTTTTAAAGAGACATTAAGTAATGACATGATGATTGACATGACATTAATCAGTATATATTCATCACCGATCTTAAGCCATTAAATCCTAAATTTACTGTCATTCAAACTCCTCACTTGATGCCCCTTACAAGGGACGTAGCCATTGTACTTAAAGTTTCCTGTTTCCTTATTACCTGAACCAAAGACTCCAAGCATTCAGAATAATAAAACTTTTATTTTTATAATTTTCTAATAATTTTTATAATATTTAACAATTTTATACTTTTTATCATTTTAATAATTTTTTATATATAATCCTTTCATAACTTTATAATATTAATACTTTTATAATTTTTAAGTTTTATGCAATATTTTAATAATATTTTAAAATTTGTTTACTTAAATCTTTAAAATAAATTAAACCCCATAAAATAATTAAAAATCAATTAAAACTCAAAATCTATGTGAGTTGGTACACCATCATTTTCTTCATGTAAATTGATACATCATCACTTAAAAACTCGTCAGAGTATTTATAGAAAACTCTATTTTAGTAATTTCTTACCAAGGGTTTAAAAGATTCCAATTTTCCATTAAAAATGTAATTAATTACTCTTCCTTCGTCTCCTTCTACATACTTGAAGCGACTTTTCATCGGCCTCAACAGTCAACATCACTTCAGCCTTTTACAACCAAAAGAATCCAAAATGTGCCTTCAAGTTTGGGCCAATGTAAGAGTGGTGCAGAGGGGGTCCCATTTACCAATAAAACAATTCTCAACTGAATTGCCATTCCCCGTTCTTCTACTAAAGACAAAAACCCAAAAGAGAAACCCCACCCCAAAAAAAAAAAAAAAAAAAAGAAGCACTATCAGATAAGTCCCCAAAAGTCGGAATGCCCAAGCCCCCCCCTAATTTGATCGATGGGCATCTTAATTTGGGGACAGTACCATCTTTCACCCTAAAACCTGAACTTAAAACTATTCGATTTTTTCTGTTTGTAATATATTCCCTCTTTCTGCTATTGTAATGGATTGTTTGCATCAAAAACCCAGGCTTAAGTGGTCTTCAATTCACAGTTTCATTTTGGAAAAGGCATAAACTGAATTTGAAGAAAAAATTCAAATGAAAACATGAAGATAAAGTAAATGATTAATTATACTTAATTCTATTGATTCATGTAAAGAAATCCAATAAATTTCACTCGACAACTTTTATTTACTTATTGTTGATTCCAATTTGTCAAAGTACTGATAAAATCCAAAGCAGCAGACAAAGACAAAGTGGAGGCAGCAACATCAATTTTGTCATAATAAGTAAAGCAAATGCAAACTTAAAAAGCAGTAGTAATTAGATGCTAAAGCTACGAATAAAATGTCTAGATTCGTTTCACTTCCTAAATTAAAACAAAGTAATTATTTCTTTTTCAAGTCAACTAGGTGCAAATCCAAAAATTCGCCTTTAGATTTTGCCTTCCAGTTCTATTCAATTTCCATCCTTTCAAACCATGTAGTTTTGCATTACAACCACTAAAAAGATGGGATGCAATAAGCCAGCTTTCTTGATAGCTGCTATAACTAGTCATGTTACATTCTTTTGTCCGGTAAAGTCCACTACAAAAGTTGCGGTCGTGCCAAGTGGTGCGACTCGATTGCACCATCTTCAGACGTTTTGTTGGATGTAAACTGTTGCCCCATGACATGGACATAAAAAATGTAAGCATATACCCTCAAAAACAGAATCTAACAAACGTGTACTTAGGCTTTTATTTCCTTAAAGCAATATCGTTACTCGAGTTTGAATTTCGTTTTTTTAATTAACTAAAATCTATTGCTTCAGACAAAAATGTTAAATATTTTATTAAAATAAAAAGTTATAACTAACCAAATAGTTAGTAGAAATATTGTAATAATCACACTTCACAAGTCCTAAAACGTATTGAAGACGTTATGCTAAATATGAAGAAAAAAAAAAAAAAAAAAGCAAGCCGTTGCTAAATATAAACAACTTGAAAACTCTGGAAAGCAATAAAACATTGGAGTAAAAATACTCCATAAAAGTGCCCAAAGTTCAATTACATAACAATTAAGCAGACGCAAAAATAAAATAACACCAAAAAAAATCAAGCACACTCCTTAACATCACAAAACATCAATATCTATAAACTTTTCGACAAACTGAAAGCACCAACACATAAGCCAGATACTAATACTTCACAAATATTAGAAAATCCCTTCGAGGCGTAAGTTTGCAGAAAATGAGATTAATCTTAAAACTCATAATTGAGCAACTTGCCATGCAATCACCTATTCACATTAAAAAATGGTAAACTACGAAAACTAATCACTAAACAAATGTTAAGTTTTTATTTTTGCCACCCAACTATCAAAAGTTACAATATGTTCATCCACCTTATTAAGTTGTTTCAATCACACATCTATTAACTATTATTATCCTCCTTAACCAATGATGACACGACATATTAACTCAAGGGTTAATATCTAATTTGACCGTTGAATTTAGCTAAAATATTCAATTATTTTACAACTTTTGTTTAACAATAATTCTAAACAAATTTAAATATATCAATAAATTCTAAAAATCTAAGAATTCATAATTTATTTTATGGAATTATAAACAATAATTTTAAAGTTATAATTATATAAAATTAAAAATTAAAAAGTTCCCTTGAATGTATATATTATTTCTAAAAATTCTTAATTGAGTAAGTTGTCTCAATTAAGTGACTATTAAAGCCTATAATATCAATACAATAGGGACTGTATTGATACCTTCTATGAGGTATCGATACCTTTGGAAGGGTATCAATACTCGGGTAATTTCTTTGATTTTCCAAATCATCGAACTTTAAAACAGTATCTGTAACACCCCTAACCCGTATCCGTTCGCTGGAATAGGGCTACGAAGTATTACCGGAATATATAGATCAAGTAAACATATATTTCATTTTATACAGTATTCATGTTAGAATTCAAACATAAAGTCCCTTAAATGAACCCTCGAGGTCCAAAACATGCATCAAAATGAGTCGGGACTAAACCGGGTACTCAGAGAATTTTTGCAAAATCTCAAAATTTTTCCTAGGTGTAGGGGTCACATGCCCGTGGGGTCAAGCCGTGTGGTTCACACAGCCAAGGGACACGCCGTGTCTCAAGTCGTGTAACTTTCTAACGTGGGTCACACGACCAAGCCACATGCCCGAGTGCTAAGCCGTGTGTAAATACCTGAGCATTCTGTTTTGAAATTTTAAAGATGCAGGGGACACACGGCCAGGTCACACACCTATGTGCTAGGCTGTGTGTCACACATGGCTAAGACACACACCCGTGTCTTTGCTCATATGGACGAAAATAGGCTATTTTCCAAGCCATATTTCTTACCCCATTTTTTCATCCTCCTACGCCAACACTTTAACACATTCACAAGCTATTATAGGTCATTTAACCCAACTCAAAATCAAGTCCTATACATGATATAATACCTCATATAATCAAGTATACACACATACTTAAATTACCAAATTCACATATATGCATATCTTATCAAATATGCTAACTTAATTTAATTATTAATATGCTAATATAATTTCTATCAATCAACCATTTCAAACACATACCAAACATATCCATCACAAGCCATTCCAATGGCTAGTTACACTTAAAGCATTTATATACCGATATTCGCAAGTTAACCTATACATGCCATTATAACCATAATTGATTTACCATATCTAATACTAAAATGGGCTGATGGATAGTGTGAGTGATCTCCGCTAATCTTCCAATCCAACGAGCCTTCGAATTACTATAGAACAGGGGAAAATAAAACAAAGTAAGCATGAAATGCTTAGTAAGTTCGTATAACATGGTAATTAACTTACCACTCATTTAAATTCAATATAAACATACAAGGCATATTCAATCATCTTGATCACGAGCCCTACCACATATCCTCATCACCTTGTTAGTTATATATTTCATATAAATATCAAGAAACATGTATGGGCTCAACAATAATTAGATTTATATGTACATATATTTTCCACATCATGTATTCATATAACATATACAAATCATATCCTTGTATTTCAAGTACACTTTCATAATAATTTGTCTCGCGTTCAGATTATTTCATTTCAGAACTTTGCCCATTAAATCATTTGAAATGTCAGTGTCACATAGGTAATACACTCAAGGTGTATAAATCTATAATCAATGATGAACATATTCATCAAACAAATTTCATATTCATATATTATCATCTTGTATTTCCATATATCATATATCATTATTTTCATGTATTTCAGGCATATACGTGTATTAATTCATTTCATGTTCATATTTTCTCATGTTAGTATTTTGCCTGTTGAATCATTGAAAACATCGATGGATACACAGGTAGTACAATCGAAGTGTACAGATCAGAAATCCATCAATTCATATTCAGGAGTGCTCTTTAAAGCACATAAATGAGAAATCCTCTCTCAAGCCATATAACAAGAAGCTCACAAAAGCCATTAATCGGGAAGCTCACAAAGAGCCTATCAGGAAGCTTATCCGGGCTATATAACAGAAGCTCATAAAAGCCATAACCAGGAAGTTCACAAAGAACTTTTAATCAAGAAGCTCACGAAGAGCCTTTAATTAAGAGCTCCGGATAGCCATATACCGGGAAGTTCAAGCGAGCCATATTAGGATGCTCACAAAGTGTCGCGTTTGTGTTTACAACATATGCAAGATCACAACTGATCATAAAACAGGACGCTCACAAAGAGCTGTGCTTGTGTCTATGCAGGATCACAACCGATCATATAACAGGATGCTCACAAAGAGCTGCAGTAGTTTGCAACACATGCAGGATCATTACGGATTAGGATGCTTGTAAAAACCACGTAATGAGAAGCTCGATAGGTCTTATAACAGAATGGTCGTAAGAGCTATGGTGTGTCCGCAACATATGTAGGACCACAACCAATCGGGAAATCCTGTATCCATCGAATTCCATTATTGAAACGGGATTTAATATTTATCGAGCTTTGTCGGATATGTAACCAATTTCATGTATATGGCATTTATACAATTCACAAACACAACATTCAATTCAAGCATATAAATATACACAATTTAATTACACGACCTTACCTCGAGAAATGTTCGTGTACGTAAAATCTACTAATCTGACATTTTCTCTTTTCCTCGTTCTAACTCTGAATTTGGTCTATCCGAATCTATATGAATGAATTTAACATTAATTCATGTTCATTTCAATTCAATTCACATCTTAGGAAAAATTACCATTTTGCCCCTAAACTTTTAACTAATGACAATTTCATCCCTTGGCTCGAAAAATGAAATTCATGTTTAATCCTTATTCCAAGACTAGACGATTTTTACATGTAAAATTTAAAGCCCATGTATTTCATAAAATTTAGAAATTTTCCATGAATTTAACATCTTTTCAATTTAGTCACTAAATCATAATTTCATCAAAATTCCCTTTACAAAAGTTGTTTATTTATCAACAACTTTTCATTTTCTACCAGAAAACTTCATAATTCATTTATGTTCATCCATGGAAAAACCCTAGTTCTTTTATAACTTTACAAATTAGTCCTCAAGATAGCTAGATTATGCTATTACGATTTCGGAAACATAAAAATAATTAAAAACGGTACAAGAAAACATACCTAATTGATCAAAATAAGCTTGCTTGAGCTACTTTCTCTTAGATAGGGTTTCCATGGAAGTAATTTGGGAAAGATGATGAAAAAGATGATATTTTTATTATTTATTTAATTATCATCTTTTATTTTTTTCAATTTCCAATTTCATCATTTTCTTTATTTTATTTTCCAAGGATGAATCATTATCCTTAACCACTAAGAATTTTTAAATGGTCAATTTACCATATAAGGACCTCCACTTTAAAGTTCTATAGCTATTTAATCCCTTTAGCTATTAGAACTCAACTTTTGCACTTTTTGCAATTTGGTCCTTTATCAAATTAAACATGTAATCGGTAAAATTTCATTACGAAATTTTTATACGACATTAATATCATACTATAGACCATAAAATAATATAAAAATACTTTTTTTTTGAAATTAGATTTGTGGTCCCGAAGCCACTGTTCTGATTTTACCAAAAATGGATTGTTACAACTCTCCCCCTTAAAAATTTTCATCCTTGAAAATCATACAAGTAAAGAGGTTTGTATATTGCTTTGTTTTTGTTTCCTCCGGTACCCAAGTAACTTCTTCTATATCGTGTCATTACCAAAAAAACCTTTACTAAAGCTACATTTTTATTTCTCAGTTGTAACACCCCAAACCCGGCCCAAAACACCACGGCCGAATCCGAAATGTTACTGGAAAAGTGTTGAAAAGGATTCTGTTTAGAAGGTGAAAACAACAAAAAATGTTTTTTTTCTTCTTTTTAAGTTCTTAAAAAATAATTACTTTCAAAAAGGGGTTTGTTGATTGGACGTAGTAGTTTGCCGAGGAATAAAACTTTTGGGTTGTATAAAGTTCAAATCGTTAATAAAATGAAATTTTGAGAACAACTTATTTATAAGTAATCCAATTTTGAAAACTTCAATTTGATTTTTAGGTTGCAAATGCTTAAAAATCATTTTTAATATATTATCCGTTAACAAATCTAACTTAAATCCATGATATCCCAAAATAGTTAAAATGGCCTTATTACATAATAACATAACCCAAATAATATCCAAACAGTTTAAAATATAAATAGACTTTACGGAAACAACTTCTGCATGGCCACCTCGAGTCCGCTCTAGCCCGGTCCAAATAGACTACGAATTACCTGCATTGTTGGAAAAGCAAGGTGAGTCACCAGACTCAGTGTGCAATTAATTCACATGATTCCACCAATGGGCTTGGCCCTATCCCACATTAAACCACATACCACGTATAATGATGCAACATGTTAATCCAACCCAACCTAATATCCAACCGCTACACACCACCCGTATCCAACCACCACACACTTTGGGATTACTAAATCGACCCTCCATCCGCTACACACCTCTTTGGCAGTCCGTACCGATGGTACATTGCTCAAATCCACTTAGTGGTCTAGCCACTGATCCACGTGATTGAAATCACAATTATCCATGATGAGACTCATGGTCGTCATCAATCCACAATGAGGCTCGAGGCCTTCATCAATCCACGTACATAAATGTACACACTTACCCTTTATCAATATATACCGAACCCCATGCAATTGCAACATAATATGATGGAATGGTAATATGAACAAATCAGATATGCATATATGACATGCTTACACAGATCCACAATTATTAACAACCTCCATAGCATGGGTAGTATACTAACCTGGTTACCGGATTACCCAACATGAGTAGTAACACCACCACAGCCACTATTTCGGCTACCGCACACAATACATATATTTAAATTAAGAAGATAAATAAACAGTGTGTTAATTACACACCTGCAAACTTGAAGAACTAGGCTATCAATCTCCCTAACGTCCTCACTCGAAGAAACTACAGCGACCTGCTTGTCTCTCTCTGACGCTGGCCCACACCCCGGTGGCCAATCCCGAACCGCTGAAACTGATCACTGAAACTATAGTGATCTGCTTATCTCCTGCACTAATTTGTGAGAATACGATTCGTCGCACGGGCCAGCACACGGGCGTGTGTCTTGGCCATGTGCTAATTAGGGATTGATGACATCATAAACAGAGAGCTCTACAGGCAGGAGACACGGCGTGTCTAGGCCGTGTGAAATAAGTCAGTGTCGACCATGGGTGAATAACATGGGCATGTCTCTGGGGCACACGGGCGTGTCCTTTGGACAACACCGACGTGTGGGCCCTGTCTAGGAAAAAATTCAAAAAGAGTAAAAGTTTCTAATTAAACTCGAGATCTTCCAGAAGTAAGTTTAATGCCTCGTAGGTCCAAGATATTTATGTTATGATTAAGAAGGAAAAGTTTTAAGATGGAACAAAATTTTATAGCCTGATAATGCATGTTCAAGTAAGGTTAAGTACAGTAATGCCTCATATCATGTCTCGGCATCGGTCATGGGTATAGGGTGTTGCAGGATCCCTAGACCATTTTATTAGAGATTTCCCGAGGTGGGTGAGAAAGAAAACCTCAGAGTGCAAGACCTAGAAGTACTGCTAGATGAAGCCACAGAGAAACTTGGAAAATGAAATGAGTAGTAAGAATACACCTAGAGAGCAGACTGCAAGATCTAAGGGTAGAGCGCCTGCGAGGACGTACGCTATTCGCGTTCGCGAAGAGGCGTCCTCCCTCGACGTGATCACAGGTACATTTTCTCTCTATGATACTCATGTTATAACTTTAATTGACCTGGGATCTACTCACTCATATATTTGCATAAAATTAGTCTCTAGCATGAATATGCTTGTAGAGTCTACCGAATTTGTGATAAAATGTCAAATCCCCTACGCAAATGTGTGTTTGTCGATAAAGTATTCAAAGGTTGCCCTTTGATGATTAGGGGTCATTCTTTTTGCTAATCTTATGCTATTGCCGTTTGATGAATTCGATGTCATCCTTAGGATGGATTTGTTAACTACTCATGATGTAATAATGATTTGTGGAAGGAAATTTATTGAGTTAAAATTTGAAAATGGGGATGTTATTCGTGTTGAATCAGATGATCAGGACAAGTTACCTGTAGTGATTTCTCATATGTCTACTCAGGAATATGTAAGGAAGGTATACGAAGCTTATCTTGCCTTTGTAATGAATGCTAAAGAGACTGAGTTAAGAATTGAATCAGTACCCATAGTATGCGAGTATTTGGATGTTTTCCTAGAAGAACTACCAGGGCTACCTCTAGTCAGAGAGATTGAATTTAGGATTGAGGTAGCTCCTGGTACTGCCCCCATTTCAATTGCTTCGTATAGGATGGCTCCAACTGAGTTGAAAGAATTGAGGGCACAATTACTAGAGTTAATGGATAAAGGCTTTGCAAGACTGAGTTATTCACCGTTGAGTGCTCCCATATTATTTGTGAAGAAGACAGATGGTTCCATAAGGTTATGTATAGATTATTGGTAGCTTAATAAGGTAACGTGAAGAACAAATACCTGTTGCCAAGGATCGATTAATTGTTTGACCAATTGAAGGGAGCCACAATGTTTTCCAAGATAGACTTGAGATCTAAATATTATCAGTTAAGAGCCAAAGACTCGGATGTGCCGAAAATAGCATTTCGAACAAGGTATGGACACTATGAGTTCTTAGTCATGCCTTTCGATTTAACCAATGCCCCTACTGTGTTTATGGACTTGATGAATCGCATCTTTCAGCCATATTTGGATGAATTTTTTGTAGTCTTTATTGATGACATACTGATCTACTATCGTGATGAGAACAAGCACGTTGAGCACTTGAGGACGATTTTGCAGATTTTACGAGATAATCAGTTATATGCCAAGTTTAGTAAGAGTGAGTTTTGGCTTAAAGAAGTTAGATTTTTGGGGCACATTATCTGGGGAGATGGAATTAGAGTTGACCCGAGTAAGATCTTAGCAATTGTGGATTAGAAGCGCCAAGGAATGTATCCATGGTTAGGAGTTTTCTAGGCCTAGCTAGCTATTACAGACGTTTTTTCAAGGGATTTTCCATGATAGCTACCCCGATGATGAGGTTACTATAAAAAGATGTGAAGTTTGAGTGGTCAAAAAGTGCCAGCATAGTTTTTAGAGATTGAAGGCATTGTTGACCGAGGCTCCAGTTTTAGTACAACTAGAACCAAGAAAAAAATTTGTGGTCTTTAGTGATGCATCCTTGAATGGATTGGGCTGTGTACTTCTGCAAGAGGGCAAGGTGATAGCATGTGCCTCTAGACAGTTAAAGCCACACGAGAAAAAATACCCAACCTATGATTTGGAGCTAGTCGCTATCGTATTCGCATTGAAGATATGGAGACACCGTTTGTATGGTGAAAAATGTCAGATATTCACCGATTATAAAACCTTGAAATACTTGATGTCTTAAAAGGAATTGAATTTAAGGCAACGAAGATGGTTAGAGTTGATAAAGGATTACGAGCTAGTGATTAACTACCATTCGAAAAAGGTGAACGTGGTCACCGATGCCTTGAGTAGGAAATCGTTGTTTACATTGAGAGCCATGAATACACGAATGGTTTTGTCAAGTGATGGTTCTATCCTAGCCGAGTTGAAAGCTAGACCGATGTTCCTCCAAGAAATTTGTGAAGCTCAAAAAGGTGACAGAGATTTACAAGCCAAGAGAGTTCAATGCGAGTCGGGTGCTAAGTCAGATTTTGGATTAATTTTGAAAGATGTTTAACATTTGAGGCAAAGTCTATATACCGAAGAATGATGAGCTTATTCGGAAGATTTTGTACGAAGCACATAGTAGATGTTTGTCTGTACATCCAGGTAGCACAAAGATGTATAATGACTTGAGGGAATGGTATTGGAGACCGAGTATGAAGAAAAACATTTTCGAGTTTATATCGAGATGCCTAATTTGTCAACAAGTGAAGGCTGAACACTATGTACCTTCGGGTCTACTTTAGCCTATTATGGTTCCCGAGTGGAAATGGGACCGTATTACTATGGAATTCGTGACGAGTTTACCGTTGACACTGAAGAAGAAGGATGCCGTATGGGTCATGGTTGATAGACTTACAAAGTCAGCCCATTTTATACTGATACGAGTTGATTATTTGCTTGATAAGTTGGCCGAATTGTATATTTCTGAGTTTGTGAGATTGCATAGAGTGCCTTTGTCGATCATATCGGATAGAGATCTAAAATTCACATCACGATTTTAGAAAAGATTACAAGAGGCCTTAGTCACAAAATTGAACTTTAGTACAACTTTTCATCCGCAAACCAACGGGTCATCGGAGAGACTAATACAGATACTTGAAGACATGCTTCGATGTTGCATTTTGGAATTCCAAGGTAATTAGGAGAAATATTTGCCATTGGTGGAATTCGTATACAATAACAGTTTTCAGTCAAGCTTGAAAATGGCGCCTTACGAGGCATTATATGGGTGTAAGTGTTGAACGCCCCTGTATTGGATCGAACTTAGAGAGAATCAGATTTAAGGGGTTGATTTAGTCAGAAAAACTGAGTAGAAGGTAAAAGTGATACGTGAATGTTTAAAAGCTGCCTCAGATAGACAAAAGTCCTACACGAATTTAAAACGAAAAGAGATTGAGTTTCAAGTTGGTGATAAGGTATTTTTGAAAGTGTCACCATGGAAGAAAGTCCTCAGATTTGGCTGGAAAGGCAAATTGAGTCCACGCTTTATCGGACTATATGAGGTTACCGAGAGGATAAGGCCGGTAGCTTATTGCTTGGCATTACCATTTGAGTTGGAGAAGATTCATGATGTATTCCACGTGTCTATGTTGCGTTGCTACCGGTTAGACCCTTTGCATATGATTGCACCATTAGAGGTAGAAATCGACTGGACATAACTTATGGCGAAGATCCGGTTAAGATTTTGGCACGAGAAGTCAAATAGTTAAGAAACAAAAGTATAGCCATTGTGAAAGTACTATGGCAAAGACATGGAGTAGAAGAGGCTACATGGGAGCCCGAAGAAGCTATGAGAAACCAATATCCCAACCTTTCTACCGGTAAAATTTTCGGGATGAAAATCCTTAAGTGGGAGAATTGTAACAGCCCGATTTAGGGGCTAGTAAGAATAGTGGTTTTGGAACCACTAATTTGAGGTTGAAGAAAATTATTTTAATATTATTTTATGTGTTATAGCATGATTATATGGGTGCATGAAAATTTTGGTACTTTAATTTTAGCGATTGCATGCTTAATTACGAAAAAGGGCTAAATTGTATAAAGTGCGAAAGTTCTATTTTACAAGCTAAAGGTGTCTAAAAACATAGAATATTATTGGAGGCCTTTAATGTGCAATTAGGCCTTCCTAAGGGTGATAGCCAGCCAAGGGGACAAGAGAATTAAAATTTGGTCAATGTTTGGTGACATTAGGTGACTAAATGAATAAAATAAGATAAAATAAAGAAAAGGCTATGATCTTTTCATTTCTTTTCTTCTTCCACTAATTTTACACTCAACAAAGGGCCATGGAAGCTTGAAAATTTTAGCAATCTTTAATCCTTGCTAGTAAGTGTTCTTGATGGTTATTTTTTATAATTTTTGTACTTTTGGAACCCTTAAAGCTTAAGCTAGCTAATGAGGGGACTATTTTACAAAATGGTTGAAAGTTTAGGGATTTTCCATGAGAGTGCTTATGTTTTTTGTTGAGTTTTTAAGGAAGAAAATGAATTATGGTTGTTAAATAGACAACTTTTGTGAACGATGTTTCCATGAAAACACCTAAAAGGACCTTTTTGTAAAGGTTATAAATTGAGTAGTAAATGCATGAAATGATTGATATTGTGAGTTTTTATAAGAGTAATAAATGTTTAGCTAGGCTTGTTGAAGGAGGAAATTTGAATAGAATTAATTTACGAGCCTAGGGGTAAAATCATAATTTTGTGAAAGTCTAAGGGCAAAATTATAATTTTACCAAAGTATGATTATTGAAATGTATTGATTAGTGTGGTAATTAAATGAGCTAATTTGTTATTATATATCAAGAAGAACAATGAATTAACCTTGACCGAGGAAAAGGCAAGTTTTCGAACTAGATCGCAAAATTTCATATTTTGGTACCGAGGTAAGTTTTGTGTAATAAATTCAACATCATGAAGTTTGTGTGTAATAAATTCAACATCATGTTGTTAAGTTTTAAAATGTTTGATATTCGTGAAAATGTATATTATTTCTATGAAATTCAATAGTGATTTTAAATGTGAAAATGATGAAAATTTATGAAGTTGAAGTCCCAGTTGGACTTTAAGAAGTGAGAGGATATTATCATCAAAACATGAGATTGGTAAGGTCTCGTATAAGACCATGTCTGGGACATGGCCTTGGTCACTGAATTGAGATCCCGTATAAGACCATATCTAGGATATGGCATCGACATCGAATATGAAAATCGTATAAGACTATATCTGGGATATTACATTGACATGGATATAAGATCCAATATAAGACCAAATCTAGGATATGGCATCGGCATCAAGATGTGACCCTATGTAAGACCATATCTGGGATATGGCATTGGCGTCGTGTTTATGTGTAAGATAATGTTTGTTTATCCTCGGGTATGCCAAGTGATTCATCGGGATAAATAGTTAAGCTTATAATGGAGATGAAATTAGTGATAAAGCTATGTGATGAAGCGATCCAGGTACATGTGAGTAATTGACGAGAAATGTTTATGATATGTGACATGACATGTAATAGGTAAGAGTAAGCATGAGTAAGTTATGGCAATGTGTTTGAGAATTTGTGTTTTATTCAATGAAATGGATGGATAACATTATGAGCCTTTATGTTGCTATTTATTTCATGCAAACTTACTAAACTTCATGGTTACCTCTCTCATTTCCCTTTTCCTTGTAGTATTGTTAAGCTAACTTCGAGATTGTGGGATGTTGGATTTCGAAATCACACTATCAACTTCTCTTTGGTGTAGCATAGTTTGATTAATTTTGAGTATGGCATGTATAGGAACATGTTTATTTTGTGTTATGTAATATTTGTTAACCAATGTGTGGCTATTAATGTCATTAGATTCATTTTGTAAATGGTCATTGGAATTGGCCAATACTTGACAAGTTTATATATTCAATGATGATAAAGTTCATGAAGTGCATGCTTGTGTGGATGTCTTGATTTTGGGTTCTTAAAGTGTCTTATGGTCATGATGTATGTTGTATTGAATGGTATAAGTGTGGTTGCTTTGTAGGGTGGAAATTGGCTTGGTAGATAGCCTTACAATTGTCCACACGGGTAGACACATGGGCGTGCATCTAGGCTGTGTATGACACAGTTAGCCCCATGGGCGTGTTGATAGACCGTGTGTCCCCCTGTATGCTAGGTTGGTAAGTTAGTATGCCTAGTAGTAAACACACGAGCTGAGACTTGGCTGTGTGTCACAACTGTGTGGGAGACAGGACCTAAGACACGGACATATGCCTGGGCCGTGTGAAGTCTACACCTAAAATTAGGAATTTAACTCGCTACACTGTGTAAGGACACAGGCATTGTAATAACCCGACTTAGGGACTAGTTGGAATAGTGGTGCAAGACTATAAATATGAAAAAGAAATATATGTTTAAATGATTTTATAAGGCTTATGAGGTATTTGCATGATTGTGTGAAAATTTCATGAAGCAATTTTATGAATCAGTGAATAAATTGTCCATTAGGGCTAAATTGCAAGGATTAGAAAATATGAGATTCTAGAAGATTTAAGTATGAAATAGAATTATAAAAATTACTAGAGGTCCTTATTTAGCAATTAGAACATTATATGTTAAGATGGACAAAAATGGACATGGGAAGGAAAATTCTAAAGAAAGGATCATTAAGGGCATTTTTGTCATTGGGTTAATAAAAGAATTAAAAGGGAAATAAGTCAAAAATGGTGTCCATCTTCCTCCCCCTTGGTCGAAAATCACAAAGAAGACATTGCTAGGGTTTCTTCAACTTTCCAGCTTGATAGTAAGTGCATCCTAGCCCCGTTTTTAATGTTCTTTGTATTTTTGAGATCTTCGTAGCTCGGTTTAGCTATTTCTAGCTATATTTTGAGCTAGGATTTATGTTCAAAAATTTACCCATATATGATATGCATGTATTTTAATGTTTTATGGAATAATATAAAAGTTTGATGTATGATAAACAATTTTTCTAAGTGATTTTCATGAAAAATGCAAAAAGGACCAAATTGTAAAAGTTGTATAAATGGTCTTACATGAGTGAAATAGTGGAAATTGAATGTTGTTATAGTTGAGAATATGATTCTTCTAGGCTTGAAATGCAAGAAAGTTGAATGAAAATAATTTTACAAGTCTAGGGGCAAAAATGTAATTATGATAAAGTTTAAGGGAAAAAATATAATTTTTGCCAAAGTATGAAATATGAGTCAATTTAGTCAATGTAAGTATTAAACAAGTTAAATTGTTATTATAGATCAAGAAACATGAAGCCTAGATTGAAACAGAGGCAAGAATAAAGTTGTGGACTAAACTGCACATCTACACATATTTTGGAGTACCGAGGTAAGTTTGTATGAATTTAAGGTTTCACATGTATTATCATTAAATTACTTACTATGTTATTTAATGTACATTATTTTCATGAAGGTGATTAATAATGCCTTAATAAGGAAATCAATGAGAACAAGTAAATGGAAGTCCCAATTGAAGTCCTAAAATAACGAAGATACCTATGTCATAACATGAGACAAGGAATGCCCGTGTAAGACCATGTCTAGGACATTGCATCGGCATCAAGGAATGTAGGTCCATGTAAGACCATGTCTTGGACATGGCATCGGCACTGAACGTAGATCCTGTGTAAGACCATGTCTAGGACATGGCATTAGCATCGAATAAGGAAGGTCTCGTGTAAGACCATGTTTGGGACATGGCATCGACACCATTTAAGTAAGGTCTCGTGTAAGTCCATTTCTGAAGCATTGGAATATGGCATGTTTGGGACATGACATCAAGCTAAGGAAGCCCGTGTAAGACCATATCTGGGATATGGCATCGGCACTAAGAGGCGATCCCATTTAAGACCATATTTGGAATATGGCATTGGCATCGAGACACATGTTTGATAAGATTGAGTATCCTCTGGTATTCTGAGTAATTCAATGGGAAAAAGAGCCAAGAGTGAAAGAGGTAACAAAAGAGCTAAGTGTGTAAAGGCACAAAAGAGAAAAATAAGTAAAGAGGATAACAAGTTAAGTTATATAAGATGATAATGTGATTTAATAAGTTAAGAAAGGTAGTGAGATGAGTTTATGTTCATATTAGCAAAAGTGCTAAACTATGTGATTGAGTGATACAGGTACCATGAGTAAAAATACAAGTTATGAAATCATATTATGACATGTGAAGGGTAAGAGTAAGTATGTGTAAGCATGCTTAAGCACTAGAGATTATATTATTCTTGTTTCATAAGATGAATTGAATTTAATTGAGTAAAGATGTAAATAAATAAGTTTCATGCAAACTTACTAAGCTTTATGCTTACTTCTCTTTTTCCTTTTTCCATGTAGTATCGCCAAGCTAGCTCGGGGATCGAAGAACGTCGGAGCTCAAATTACACTATCAACACCTATTTTGGTACTGGAAAGTTGATTTAGTTTGAGTATGGCATGTATAGGAGCTTGATCATTTTGAGTTATGTCATATTGTGAGTTAAAGGCTTGGCTATTAGGATTATGCATTCTTCTTTTGTATAGCCAAAGAAATTGGCTAATATTGTTATGTTCCATATCTTATTGATGAAGAGTTTTATCTAGAGGTGATGTTTTGAGGGTTATGCATAGTGTATAAAGACTATGTTATGTATTGCTTGAGTTGGTATAAGTGTGTTGATGTTTCAGGGTGGTAATTGGCTTGGAAAATAGCCTAAAACTGTCCAAACGGGTAGACACACGGGCGTGTGTCTAGGCCATGTGTGACACACGACCAGCCCCATGGGTGTGTTAAAAGGCTGTGTGTCCCCTGCACTAATTTACGAGAATACAATTACCACACTGCAGGCGTGTGCCCTGCCTTGTGCTATTAAGGGTATGATGATGCATAAGCAGAGAGCTGAGGAGGAGGACAGGTGTGTCTAGCCGTGTGAAGGACATGGGTTGTAGACACGGACGTGTACTCAGCCGTGTGAAATAAGTTAATGTCGACCACGGGTGGAGAACACGGACATGTCTTAGGGGCACATGGGAGTGTCCCTTGGATAACACGGGCATGCGGCCTCTATATAGGCAAAAATTTTCAAAAAGTGCAAAAGTTTTCGGTTGAACCTCCAAATCTTCCAGATAGGTGTTTATGGCCTCGTGGGCCTATAATATACATGTTATGATTAAGAAGGAAAAGTTCTAGGCCAGAACAAAATTTTATAGCCCGATATACATGTTCAAGTAAGGTTAGGTACTATAATGCCTCGTACCCTGTCCCAGCATCGGACATGGGTAAGGGGTGTTACATTTAGTGGTATCAGAACTACGATTTAGTTGATTCTCGGACTAACGTAGTGTACGTTTGAGTCTAGCTATACATGCCATACATAAGAGTATTTATATAATGATAGTATGACGACTCCTGACGATTTAAATTGTGTTTTCATATAGTAAATGGATCCCAAAAGAGCTATGTTGGATGATGTAGAAAGTAATGCGCTGGCTCCCACTGAAGGGACAGTACCGAATGAGAATGAGAATAGACCCACTACGGTAAGTCAGAGAGGAGGAGAAGAGGCTAGGGAAGCCTTCCTCCATATGAGGAATGCATGGTATATGGAGTTCGTTCACACGAACCCAAATACACCACCCCTCCACCCCCGCCTATTCCTCAACCTACCCTGTAGCCCCTCAAGTGGTAGAAGTGGTAAGAAGAGAAAAGCCTGCGGTAGACAGAATCCGAAAGTAAGGAGCTGAGAAATTTTGGGCTATTAAAGATGATGATCTGGAAAGGGTAGAGTTTGACTTGAAAATACCATCAGGGTATTTGACGAGTTATCATGCACACCTGAAGAGTGCATGAAGTGTGTAGTCTCTCTCTTAAGAGATTTTGCTTATCAGTGGTGGAACACCCTTGTGTCGATTGTACCAAGGAAAAGGATCACATGAGAGTTTTTTCAAGAAGAATTCAGGAAGAAGTATATTAGTCAAAGGTTCATCAACCAGAAAAGGAAGGAATCCTTGGAATTGAAGCAAGGTAAGATGACAATGACTGAGTACGAGCGTGAGTTTGTGAGGCTCAGAAAATACGCTTGAGAATGTGTATCACAGAGGCTATTATGTGTAAGAAATTTGAGGATAGACTAAATGAAGACATTAAGTTGTTTGTTGGCGTCCTCGAGTTGAAGGAATTTGTTGGGCTAGTGGACCTGGCTTGTAAAGCCGAAGAATTGGTTAAAGAGAAAAGAAAAGCTGAGATGAAGTCTCGTGACTCAAGAAAGAGACAGTGGGGTAAGTCATTTTAGTCCTTGTCCAAGAAGTCGAGAGATTTTCCTACCTGATCAGCTACTTCAGTCGGGTTTACAAGCAGAAGCAAGAGTAAACAGTACGTGGGGAATAAGGCTCAAACCACCTTAGTCGCTAGTGTTGGGAATATTCGATCTATAGACCGAAATGCCCACAGTGCGGTAGACGTCACCCTGATGAGTGTCGTGCACATGAGAGTGCTTGTTTTAAGTGTGGTTCCCAAGATCACTTTATCAGATAATGCCTCAAAATGGTTGAGAAAGAGAAGGTTCAGAGTGAAAGATCATGAAGCACTAATAGAGGAAAGCAACAAAGGAACCCGAGAAGTGGGGCGAGTAGTAAGGGTACACCCCAAGAGCAGGCTGCAAGATCCGAGGGTAGAGCACCTGCAAGGACTTACACCATTCAAGCTTGCAAAGAGGCATCATCTCCCGATGTAATTATAGGTACATTTTCTCTTCATGAAACTATTGTTGTTGCTTTAATTGATCCGGGGTCTACCCATTCATATATTTGTATGAAATTAGCATCTAGCATGAGCATGTCTGTTGAGTCTACAAAGTTTGTGATAAAAGTGTCTAATCCACTAGGAAAAAGTGTATTAGTGGATAAAGCATGCAAAGATTGCCCATTGATGATTAGAGGTCATTTTTAAGGCAAATCTTATGTTATTGCCATTTGAAGAATTCAACATTATTCTTGGTATGGACTGGTTAGCCACTCATGATGTGACAATAAATTGTGGAAAGAAATATATTGAGTTGAGATGTAAAATGGGGACACTCTTCGTATTGAATCAGATGAACAAGATAGATCACCGATAGTGATCTCTCACATGTCGGCTCAGAGGCATGTAAGAAAAGGGTATGCGACGTATCTTGCCTTTGTGATGAATGCCAAAGAAACAGAGTTAAAGATTGAATCAGTACCAATAGTATGTGAGTACCCAGATGTCTTTCCCGAGGAATTTTCAAGATTGCCTCCGGTTAGAGAGGTTGAATTTGGTATCGAGTTAGCTCTCGGTACTGTACCGATATCAATTGCCCCTTACAAAATGGCTCCAATAGAGTTGAAGGAACTGAAGGCACAGTTACAAGAGTTGATGGATAAAGGTTTTGTTATACCAAGTTGTTCTCCATGGGGTGTTCCAGTATTATTTGTGAAAAAGAAAGATGGCTCCATGAGATTGTGCATAGATTATCGACAGCTTAATAAAGTAACAGTGAAGAACAAGTACCCATTACCAAGGATTGATGATTTGTTTGATCAATTGAAAGGAGCCACTGTGTTCTCCAAGATAGACTTGAGGTCGAGATACTATTAGTTGAGAGTAAAAGACTCAAATGTGCTGAAGACTGCATTTCGGACGAGGTATGGGCACTATGAATTTTTAGTCATGCCTTTTGGTTTAACTAATGCCCCGGCAGTGTTTATGGATCTAATGAACCACATCTTTCAGCCATATCTAGATAAGTTTGTGGTTGTTTTTATTGATGATATATTGATATATTCATGAGATGAGCATGAGCATGCTGAGCACTTAAGGACAATTTTACAGATTCTACGAGAAAATTAGTTGTACGCCAAGTTTAGCAAAAGTGAATTTTGGCTCAAGGAAGTTGGATTTTTGGAACACATTGTCTCAGAAGATGGAGTCCCAGAAGAGTTCAATGCGAGTCAGGTGTTGAGTCAGATTTTTGAATCAATTCACACGGATGTATAATGTTTAGGAATTGAGTATGTGTACCGAAGAATGATGA
The DNA here is from genome assembly GCA_025506655.1 of Gossypium rotundifolium. Taxonomy (NCBI): domain Eukaryota; kingdom Viridiplantae; phylum Streptophyta; class Magnoliopsida; order Malvales; family Malvaceae; genus Gossypium; species Gossypium rotundifolium. The sequence continues at coordinate 135,493,381 of CP106729.1, read as the reverse complement.
GCTCATTCGTAAAATTTTGCATAAGGTACATAGTGGATGCTTTATCTATACATCCGAGTAGCACAAAGACGATTAATGATTTGAAGAAATGGTACTGGTGGCCGAGTATGAAGAAAGATATTTCTGAGTTTGTTTTAAGATTCTTGGTTTGTCAGCAAGTAAAGGCTGAACACCAAGTACCCTTGGGTTTGCTTCAACCTATTATGGTACCCTAGTGGAAGTGGGACCGAGTTACCATAGATTTGTAATGGGTTTACCATCGACACCGAGTAAGAAAGATGCTGTATAGGTTGTAGTCGATAGGCTTACGAAGTCAGCCCATTTCATACCTGTACGAGTTGACTACTCACTTGATAAGTTGGCAAACTTGAACATTTAGGAGATAGTAAGGATTCATGGAGTGCCTTTATCAATTATATCAGATAGTGATCCGAGATTTACGTCCAGATTTTGGAAAAAGTTGCAAGAGGCCTTGAGCACAAGGTTGAGTTTTAGAATGACTTTTCATCCCTAAACCAACGGACAGTCAGAGAGAGTAATATAAGTACTTGAATATATGCTACGGTGTTGTACTCTTGAGTTTCAGGGTAGTTGGGAGAAATACTTACCTTTGGTAGAATTCGCCTATAATAACAGTTTTCAGTCGAGTTTGAAAATGGTGCTTTATGAGACTTTATATGGGCGTAAGTGCCGAATGCTTAAGGAAAACCAGATTCACGGGGTTGACTTGGTTAGACAAACCAAAGAAAAAGTAAAGGTGATTCAACATTGCTTAAAAGCTGCTTCTGATTGACAAAAGTCCTACTTGGATTTAAAAACAAAAGAGTTTGAGTATCAAGTCGGTGACAGATTTGGCCGGAAAGGCAAATTAAGTCTGCGTTTCATCGGACCGTATGAGATCGTCAGAGAGGATAGGGCCGGTAGCCTATCGATTGGCTTTGCCATCTGAGTTAGAAAAGATTCATGATGTATTTCATGTGTCTATGTTGCGACGTTCACCGATCAAACCCCTCGCATGTGATTACAAGCGAGAGGTTGAGATACAACCCGACATGACTTATGGTGAGGAACCAGTAAGATTCTAGCCCGAGAAGTCAAACAATTAAGGAAGAAAAGTATAGATCTTGTGAAAGTTGATAAACTGAAATAGTAACATATTTTAATCCCACTTTTAGCATGTTTTTGGATGATTTATCCCTTTAATTATGGAAATAGGTGCTCCTAATCCTTTATTTTTATACTTTATACTCAGTATAGCATCGGAGGATGAAAAGAACGAGAAACCGGGCTAAAATGGAGAAATTGGGCCAAAACATGAAATCCACATGGCCTGGGCACAAGACCACATGGCCGTGCCTTGTGAGAAAATTCGACCACGGCCTGGACCTTGAAATACATAGCCGTGCCTCATCGAGTTTACCATACGCCACAATTTACGTGTGCCATGGGCATGTCTCTGCTGCAGGAAAGAAGAATTCTATTTGGATTAGGGTACTTAGAGGCAAAGAAACATATTCCGAAGGCCTATATAAAGACCCTAGAGGCCAACCTTTAGAGGTGCGTTCAGCTAGGCCAAAGAGCTGAGCCAGAGTAGTTAATTTCAAGGATTTACTCAAAGAAAGCCAGTTGATTCATCTCAAGAAGCCAAAATCATACTCAAGATGGAGGATATCTCCTTCAATTCCTTCAGGGGATTTTAGGGATTACTTATGTTTTGTTTTATCTTTTCTTCTGAGATGTTTTCTTTTATAATTATGAACTAAACCCTTAAATACTTGAGGGGGATGAAACCTAAGACGGATCTTGTTATTGTTATCTGAGCTGAATGATAAATATTTGATTTGTTTTTAACTATGTGTTCTTAATTCTTGTCTTGGTATTTCCGGGATATTGATTCAAGTGTGATGTGCTTAGGAAGAGGAGGAAGAAACCCTGTCTAAGAGTAGATCTAGCATAGTTAAGCGGAGTTACTGTGCGCCTAGAGAGAGGGTGACAAAAATCTGCTGGATTAGGGTCAAACCTAATATGGGAGTCCATAGATCAAGTTAATGCAATTCTAGGGGTTTTAATTAGAAAGAGATTTCAATTAATCAACCTAGGGTTAGACGTTAGTAGCCTTGAAGAGAGGTATTACCATAAGTTAGGGAATCCTACGAATCAAGTCAAGTGAATAAATCGTCTGGTTCAGAGTTAGATAACAAGTGAAGTCTTGGTGGATTCTTCCTAGGTATTGTCCAAATCAATTGGTTTTCCCTCAAGTCTTTTCCCCAATTTCTTCTTTGTCTTAGCACCTTTAGCTTAGTTAAATAGTTAATTTTAGATTAGAAAAAATCCACTTAATTCTTAGGCTAAATAATAGAAAGAGAGTTAATATTAGTACTTTTGGTTCCTTTGGGTTCGACAATCCGGTCTTGCCGCTAGCTATACTACTGTTCGATAGGTTCACTTGCCTCCATCATTGTCTTAGTTAGTTTCCAGGTTTGATCATTCTTTTTATAAATTTTTAAGACTCGACAGACACGATCAAGTTTTTGGCGCCGTTGCCGGGGAGCTGAAATATTAAGAACACTAAATTTTTATTACTTTAGCTATATTATATTTTATTATTTTTTGCAATTAAATTTTATTTTTACTTTTCTAAATTTCTCTTTCTCTTTTTCTCTTTTCCTAGCAGGTACCTCTAGTTTATGACTAGAAGGAATCTGATAAGACCACTACTTTACGACAGTGATATTGAAGGAACCGTACGTAGAAATTGAAGAGAAGTAAGGTGAGGCTTAGATTACATACAAGGAGAGCAAGAGGACGAAACCAATACCACCGAAAGGATGGTTGAGAACAATTTACCACATCAAGATATGGCCGATCATCATGCTCCTTGAACTATGTATGATTATGCTAAACCTAATTTAAAAGGAGCTGAATTGAGTATTGTTAGGCCTACTATAGCCGCTAATAGTTTTGAATTAAAACCTAACATTATACAAATGATTCAACAGTTTGTTCAATTTGAAGGTTTGCAGGACGAATACCCAAATACTCATTTAGCTAATTTTCTAAAATTCTGTGATACCTTCAAAATAAATGGTGTTTCTGATGATGCCATTCGTCTTCGATTATTTCCCTTTTATTTGAAAAATAAAGCCAAACAGTGGTTACATTCTCTTCCACGAGGATCAATCATTCCATGGGACCAAATGACCGAAAAAATTTTACTAAAATATTTTCCACAGGCCAAAATGGCCAAATTAAGAAATGATATCTCTTCTTTTGTGTAGATAGATTTAGAAACATTATACGATGCATGGGAAAGATACAAGGATCTGTTGAGAAAGCGCTCACACCATGGTCTACCCTTGTGGTTACAAGTCCAAACTTTTTACAAGGGTGTGAACCCCTTAACTTGGTAGTTAATTGACTCAACAGCCGGCGAAACCCTTAATAACAAAACTCCCAAAGTAGCTTATGAATTCATAGAGGAGATGTCACTAAATAACTATCAGTGGCAAGTTACAAGGACAAAGCCAACTAAAGCAACTGGAGTTTTAAATCTTGTCGCAGTCACCATGCTATCAAGTCAGGTAGAAATGATGAATAAAAAGATTGATGGTTGGTGTGATTCTTTGTAGGTACATTTAGTTATGTAGTACAATACGAACGGAGGATGGATGAACAATACAAAATATCCACCTTACAATCCGAGTACTGAGACCGAGCAAGTTTACTATATGAACGACAAATTTAGACCTCAAAATAACCCTTATAGTAGAGCTTATAATCTAGACTGGAGATTCCACCACAATCAAGGACAACAGCCCTACCCACAGGAAAGGAGACCAAACCTTAAAGAGACACTAGCAAAATTTATAGAATTATCAGAAACCCACTTCAAAGATACTGAAACAATATTGACTAATCAACAAGCACTAATTTAAGGGCTGAATGATTAAATCATACAACTAACTAAGTTAGTTTCTGTCAGGCAACTAGAAAATTTAACTAAACAAAAAGAGCATGTGAGGGTAGTTACACTAAGGAGTGGAAAAGAATTGGCTGAAACAAAAAAGAAGATACCATGTGAAACCGATAAGGCAAAGGACGAGGAAGTTGAGAATGTAACACCAATACGCGAGCAATGTAAACCATCAATACCATATCCGCAAAGTTGAAGAAAGACCGCCTAGACGCACAATCTAGTAAATTTCTTGAACTTTTTAAACAATTACACATCAGCTTACCTTTTGTTGAAGCTATTTCACAAATGCTGACATACGCAAAATTTTTAAAAGAGCTTCTAACAAATAAAAGAAAGATGGAAGAAATGTCAACAATAGAGCTTAATGAAGAATGTTCAGCTATTCTCCAAAACAAACTACCAACCAAATTGAAAGATCCAGGAAGTTTCACTATTCCCTGTTTAAATGATAGTTTAAACATAAAGAAAGCACTAGCTGATATAGGTGCCAATATCAATTTAATGCCCTATAAAATGTTTAAGCAACTTGGTCTCGGGGAACCTAAACCCACTAGGATGAGTATTTAGTTAGCTGATAGATTTGTTAAATATCCTAGGGGAATTATTGAAGATATTCTAGTAAAAGTTGATAAATTTATATTCCCTGTTGATTTTGTTTTGCTTGACATGGATGAGAATGTGGAGGTGCCGTTAATTTTGAGACGCCCCTTTCTAGCTACTGCTAGGGCTGTTATTGATGTAGGTGATGGTAAACTTGCACTGAAGGTAGGTGACAAAGAAATTATTTTTCAAATTTATGATGCTATGCGATATTCTAGAGAACAAGATGATTCCTGTTATTTTATTGTTGCCTTTGATCATTTTATTCAAGATTCTTTGCAGGAAATCATACATAACAACACGTTGGAACTATGTCTTACTCAAGGTGATGGGGTAGATGATGATACCGATGAATCAGATTCTAACACAATTCCCCTAGACAAATGAAAGAAGAGGGCATTGAAATTAGTGACAAACTAAAACAAAAACCCTCTATTGATGAATCGCCCAAATTAGAATTAAAACAATTACCAAAACACTTAGAATATGCATTCCTCGAGAATAATTTTACATTACCAGCGATCATCTCTTTGGAACTGAAACCCAAAGAAAAAGATGAGTTGCTACAGGTAGTAAGGGAACATAAAAGGGCCATAGCTTGGAAAATTTCTAACATTAAGGGTATAATCCCATCATTTTGTACCCACAAAATTCTAATGGAAGATGAGTATAAACCATGCGTGCAACCTCAGAGACGATTGAATCCCAACGTGAAAGAAGTTGTTAAAGCTGAGGTAATTAAACTTCTATATGCTGGAATAATTTATCCTATTTCTGACAGTGCTTGGGTAAGCCTTGTGCAGGTCATCCCAAAGAAAGGAGGCATGATGTTGTAGCAAATGAGAAGGATGAATTGATTCCTATAAGAACAGTCCACGGTGGAGAGTCTGTATTGACTATAGAAAGTTGAATGACGCAACTAGAAAAGATCACTTTCTTCTGCCCTTTATTGACTAGATGCTAGAAAGATTATTCGGGCATATGTACTACTGCTTCCTGGACGGGTTTTTCGACTACTTCCAAATCCCAATAACCCCTGAGGATCAAGATAAAACTAAATTTACATGTCCATACAATACGTTTGCCTATCGTAAAATGCCTTTTGGATTATGTAATACTCTTGCTACTTTTCAGCGCTGCATGCTAGCCATATTTGATGAACTTGTGGAAGACATTATGGAGCTCTTTATGGATGACTTTTCGGTATTTGGTAATTCTTTCCATCTTTGCCTTAAGAATTTAAAACGAGTACTATTAAGGTGTAAGGAGACAAACCTTGTTTTAAATTGGGAAAAGTATTGTGTTAGGGCATAAAATTCCTAGTAAAGGGATTGAGGTAGATAAAGCAAAAGTTGAATCCATAGAAAAATTATCTCCTCTTAGATCAGTTAAAGCTATTAGAAGCTTTTTAGGACATGCTGAATTTTATAGAAGATTCATTAAAGATTTCTCTAAAATAGCTAAACCTTTAACGAAACTACTAGAAAAAGATATACTTTTCGATTTTGATTAGGAATATTTAGATGCATTTAATACCCTTAAAGATAAATTAATAAATGCCCCAATTATAATTGCTCCTGATTGGAACTTACCCTTTGAACTAATGTGTGATGCGAGTGATTTTACAGTAGGTGCAATTTTGGGACAGCGAAGAAACAAGCATTTCCAGCCAATTTACTACGCTAGCAAGACATTAACGGCTGCACAAGAAAATTACACAACCACAGAAAAAGAATTATTAGTTGTAGTCTTTGCATTTGATAAATTTAGACAATAGTTGATCCTATCTAAAGTTGTCATCTATACTGACCATTTAGCTCTTCGTTATCTTTTAACTAAACCTGATGCAAAACCTTGACTTATAAGATGGATCCTACTATTCACTTTTACTACTGTTCGATAGGTACACTTACCTCCATCGTTGTCTTAGTTAGTTTCCAGGTTCGATAATTCTTTTTATAAATTTTTAAGGCTCGATAGACACGATCAAAAGTCTTACGGTAGAGACATGGGGTAGAAGAGGCTATGTGGGAGCCCGAGGAGGCTATGAGGAATCAGTACCCAAACCTTTTTATCGGTAAAATTTTTGGGGACGAAAATCCTTGAGGGGAGAATTATAACAGCCCGACTTAGGGCTAGTTGAAATAGTAGTGCGAGACCACAAATTAGAAGAAGAAATATGTGTTTAAATGATTTTATAAGGCTTATGAGGTATTTGCATGATTGTGTGAAAGTTTCATGAAGGAATTTTATGAATCAGTGAATAAATTGTCCATTAAGACTAAATTACAAGGATTAGAAAATATGAGATTCTAGAAAATTTAAGTATGAAATAGAATTATAAAAATTACTAGAGGTCCTTATTTAGCAATTAGACCATTATATGTTAAGATGAACAAAAATGGACATGGGAAGGAAAAATCTCAAGAAAGGATCATTAAAGGCATTTTTGTCATTGGGTTAATAAAGAATTAAAAGGGAAAATAAGTCAAAAATGGTGTCCATATTCCTCCCCCTTGGCCGAAAATCACAAAGAAGACATAGCTAGGGTTTCTTCAACTTTCAAGCTTGATAGTAAGTGCATCCTAGCCCCGTTTTTAATGTTCTTTGTATTTTTAAGATCCTCGTAGCTCGGTTTAGCTATTTCTAGCTATATTTTGAGCTAGGGTTTATGTTAAAAAATTTACCTATGTATGTTATGCATGTATTTTGATGTTTTATGGAAGAATATGAAAGTTTGATGTATGATAAACATCTTTTTTCTAAGTAATTTTCATGAAAAATGCATAAAAGGACCAAATTGTAAAAGTTGTAGAAATGATCATACATGAGTGAAATAGTGGAAATTGAATGTTGTTATAGTTGAGAATATGATTCGGATAGGCTTGAAATGCAAGAAAGTTGAATGAAAATCATTTTACAAGCCTAGGGGAAAAGTGTAATTAAGATAAAAATGTAATTTTTCCAAAGTATGAAATATGAGTCAATTTAGTCAATGTAAGAATGAAACAAGTTAAATTGTTATTATAGATCAAGAACACGAAGCCCGAATCAAAACTGAGGCAAGAACAAAATTGTGGACTAAACTGCACATCTACACATATTTTAGAGTACCGAGGTAAGTTTGTATGAATTTAAGGTTTCACATGTATTATCATTAAATTACTTACTATGTTATTTAATGTACATTATTTTCATGAAGATGATTAATAATTCCTTAATAAAGAAATTAATAAGAACAAGTAAATGGAAGTCCCAGTTGAAGTCCATGTCTGGCACATGGCATCGACATCAAGCTAAGGAGCCTGTGTAAGACCATATTTGGGATATGGCAGCGGCACTAAGAGGCGGTCCCATGTAAGACCATATTTGGAACATTGCATTGACATTGGGACATATGTTTGATGAGATTGAGTGTCCTTTGGTATTTCGAGTAATTCAAGGGGCAAATGAGCCAAGAGTGAAAGAGGTAACAAAAGAGCTAAGTGTATAAAGGCACAAAAGAGAAAAATAAGTGAAGAGGATAACAAGTTAAGCTATATAAGATGATAATGCAATTTAATAAGTTAAGAAAGATAGTGAGATGAGTTTATGTTCATATTAGCAAAAGTGCTAAACCATGTGATTGAGTGATACATGTACCACGAGTAAAAATACAAGTTATGAAATCATATTATGACATGTGAAGGGTAAGACTAAGTATGAGTAAGTATGCTTAAGCAATAGAGATTATATTATTCTTATTTCATAAGATGAATTTAATTTAATTGAGTAAAGATTTTAATATATAAGTTTCATGCAAACTTACTAAGCTTTATGCTTACTTCTCTTTTCCTTTTTAATGTAGTATTGCCAAGCTAGCTCGGGGATCGAAGAACGTCAGAGCTCGGATCATACTATCAACCACTATTTTGGTATTGGAAGTTGATTTAGTTTGAGTATGGCATGTATAGGAGTTTGATCATTTTGAGTTATGTCATATTGTGAGTTAAAGGTTTGGCTATTAGGATTATGCATTCTTCTTGTGTATAGCCGAAGAAATTGGCCAATATTGTTATGTTCCATATCTTATTGATGAAGAGTTTTATGAATTCTACAAGTGATGTTTTGGGGTTATGCATAGTGTATAAAGACTATGTTATGTATTGCTTGAGTTGGTATAACTTTGTTGATGTTTCAGGGTGGTAATTTGCTTGGAAAATAGCCTAAAACTGTCCACACGGGTAGACATACGGGCGTGTGACTAGGCCGTGTGTGACACTTGGCTAGCCCCATGGGTGTGTTAAGAAGCAATGTGCCCCTGCACTAATTTACGAGAATATGATTCGTCACACAAGCCAGCACATGGGCGTGTGCCCTGGCCGTGTGCTATTATGGGTATGCTTTTGTCATAAAAAGAGAGCTCCACGGGCAGAGGACACGGGCGTGTCTAGGCCGTGTAAAGGACACGGGTTGTAGACACGGGCGTGTGCTCAGTTGTGTGAAATAAGTCAGTGTCAACCACGGGTGGAGAACACGGGCATGTCTTAGGGGCACACGAGAGTGTCCTTTGGCTAACACAGGCTTGTGGCCCCTGTCTAGGTAAAAATTTTCAAAATGTGAAAAAGTTTTCGGTTGAACCCCGAAATCTTCCAGATGGGTGTTTATGGCCTCGTGGGCCTATAATATACATGTTATGGTTAAGAATGTCAAGGTTTTCACACGGGTGAAGATAGGGGCGTGTCATGGCCGTGTGAGGGACATGGGGCTATGGACATGCCATGTGTCAGGCCGTGTGAAAACCCCTGTAGGTTCAAAATGATAAATAAAATCCACACGGACTAGGGACATGGGCGTGTGTGATTACACGGCCTACCCACATGGGCGTGTCCCTCTTCACACAGGCGTGTGGCCCTGTTTTGTGTCAAAAAATTTTAAGTGTTTAAAAGTTTCCAATTTGGTCCCGAATCATTCCGTGTGCAAGTTTAGGGTATGTAGAACTATAATAAGGACATTAAGGTCTCGAATGGAAATTTTTAATTTGAAATGAAATTTTATGGATCGATGTTGTATGTTTGACCAAGTTAAGTACGGTAATGCTTGTACCCGGTTCAAGTGTCAAATATGGGTAAGGGGTGTTACAAGCATTATAACTCTCTGACTTGGTCACACGGCCAAGCCACACGCCCGTGTGCTAAGGTGTGTGTAAATACTAGGCATTCTATTTTAAAGATGCAGGGGACACATGGCCAGGTCACACGCCCATGTGCTAGGCCATGTGTCACACACGACTGAGACACATGCCTGTGTAGATGAAAATAGGCTATTTTCCAAGCCATATTTCTCACCCCATTTTGTCATCCTCCTACACCAACACTTTAACACATTCACAAGCTATTATAGGTCATTAAACCCAACTCAAAATCAAGTCCCATACATGATATAATACCTCTTATAATCAAGTATACACACTTACTTAAATTAGAAAATTCACATAAATGCATATCTTATCAAATATGCTAACTTAATTCAATCTTCAATATGCCAATATAGTTTTTTATCAATCAACCATTTCAAACACATACCAAACATATCCATCACAAGCCATTCCAATATCTAGTAACATTTAAAGCATTTACCATATGTATACCAAAATGGGCTAATGGATAGTGTGAGTGATCTCCGCCAAGCTTCCAATCCAACGAATCTCTGAATTACTATAGAATAGGACAAAATAAAATAGAGTAAACATGAAATGCTTAGTAAGTTCGTATAACATGGTAATTAACTTACCACTCATTTAAATTCAATATAAACATACAAGGCACATTCAATCAACTTGATCATGAGCCCTAACACATATCCTCATCACCCTTGTTAGTCATATATTTCATACAAATATCAAGAAACATGTATGGGTTCAACAATAATTAGATTTCCATGTACATATACTTTCCACATCATGTATTCATATAACATATACAAATCATATCTTTGTATTTCAAGTACATTTTCATAATAATTCGTCTCACGTTTAGATTATTTCATTTCAGAACATTGCCCATTAAATCATTTGAAATGTCAGTGTCACACGGGTAATACACTTAAGGTGTACAAATCTATAATCAATGATGAACATATTCATCAAACAAATTCCATATTCATATATTATCATCTCGTATTTCAATATATCATGTTTCATCATTTTCATGTATTTCAAGTAGATAGGTGTATTAATTCATTTCATAGCCATATTTTCTCATGTCAGGATTTTGCCCATTGAATCATTGAAAACATGATGGATACACAAGGTAGTACATTCGAAGTGTACAAATCAAAAATCCGTCAATTCATATTCTGGAGTGCTCTTTAAAGCACATAATCAAGATGTCCTCTCTCAAGCCATATAACAGGAAGCTCACAAAGAGCCATTAATTGGAAAGCTCACAAATAGCCTATCAGGAAGCTTATTCGGGCTATATAACAAGAAGCTCATAAGAGCCGTAATCAGGAAGTTCAAAAAGAACTTTTAATCAAGAAGCTCATGAAGAGCCTTTAATCAGGAGCTCCGAATAGCCATATATCAGGAAGTTCAAGCAAACCATATCAGGATGCTCACAAAGAGCTGCGTTTGTGTCTGCAACATCTGCTGGATCACAACCGATCATAAAACAGGACGCTCACAACGAGCTACGCTTGTGTTCGCAATATATGCAGGATCACAATCGATCATATAACAAGACGCTCACAAAGAGCTGTAGTAATTCACAACACATACAAGATCACTATTGATCAGGATGCTCGTAGGAGCTATGTAACGAAGCTCGATAGGTCTTATAACAGAATGGTCATAAGAGCTGTGGTGTGTCCGCAACATATGCAGGACCACAACCAATTGGGTAATCTTATATCTATCGAATTCCATTATTCAAACGAGATTTAATATTTATCGAGATTTGTTGGATATTTAACCAATTTCATGTATATGGAATTATACAATTAACATACACAACATTAAATTCAAGCATATAAATATGCATAATTTAGTTACACGAACTTACCTCGACAAATGTTCGTGTACGTAAAATCTACTAATTCGACATTTTCTTTTTCCTCGTTCTAACTCCAAATTTGGTCTATCTAAATCTATATGAATGAATTTAACATTAATTCATGTTCATTTCAATTCAATTCACATCTTAGGAAAAATTACCATTTTACCCCTAAACTTTTAATTAATGATGATTTTGTCCTTAGGCTCGAAAAATCAAATTCATGCAATTTAATCCTTATTCCAAGACTAGCCAATTTTTACATGTAAAATTTACAGCCCATGTATTTCATAAAATTTAGAGTTTTTCCATGAATTTTACATCTTTTCTATTTAGTCCCTAAATCATAATTTCATCAAAATTCCCCTTACAAAAGTTGTTTATATATCAACAACCTTTCATTTTCTATCATAAAAGTCCATAATTCATCTATGTTCATCCATGGAAAAACCTAGTTCTTTGATAACTTTACAAATTGGTCCCCGAGATAGCTAGGTTAAGCTATTACTATCTTAAACACAAAAATAATTAAAAACAGGATAAGAAAACATACCTAATTGATCAAAATAAGCTTGCTTGACCTACTTTATCTTAGCTAGGGTTTCCATGGAAATAATTTGGGAAAGAAGATGAAAAATATGATATTTTCATTATTTAATTAATTATCATCTTTTATTTTTTTTCACTTTCCAATTTCATCCTTTTCTTTATTTTATTTTCCATGGATGAATCATCATCCTCAACCACTAAGCATTTTTAAATGGTTTATTTACCATATAAGGACCTCCACTTTAAATTTCTATAGCTATTTAATCCCTTTAACTATTAAAACACAACTTTTGCACTTTATGCAATTTGGTCCTTTATCAAATTAAACATGTAATCGGTAAAATTTCTTTACAAAATTTTTATACGACATTACTATCATACTATAGACCATAAAATAATATAAAAATAATTTCTCTTCTGAAATCAGATTTGTGGTCCCGAAACCACTATTCCTATTTTACCTAAAATGGGCTGGTACAGTATCGATACTAAGAAAGGGTATCAATAATTTTTTAAAGGTATCAATACTTTGTTAAGGGTATCTATACTTTTGATTTTTGTTGAATTTTCCAAAACATCAATGCTCAAATTGGTATTAATACCAGATCATAGGTATCGATAGTTTTGATTTTTGCTCTATTTCTCTAAACTTTGAAGCTCAAATTGGTATCAATACTTGGTATAAGTATTGATACTTCAGGTTAGGAAGCAATTTTTACTTGTTAATTTTTTTTTTTGAAAATTTTGATACTCAATTTGAACTTGTTTAAAATATTTTCTTAGTGTTTGAAGAGTAGATTTAAAATTTTATCTCATAGAAATATTTTGAAATAAAATGCCACTTGAAATTCATCAAGTTTTATACAAACACATTATCATTGTTATATCAAAACATTTATCAAATAAAGTTTAGTTTAACATTATGTTAGGAATTAGTTAGAAGGTAGTGAAAAGTGATGGATTTGATTAGAAATTTAACTAAGCTTTATAGTTAATTTTATGACATTATGGAATAAATGAATAAATTGAAAGTTGATAAGAAATTGTGCTATAGATTAGAAATACAAGGTCCTTAATGAAATAATATGAATTTTAATTTTGATTAGATACTAAATATTGGAAAACATGGTCATTCCAAATATACGACTAAAATGAATGAAATGCAAATTATGTTAAATTTTTTTGAAACTGATATTATTTTTATAATTGAATTATTGTACATGGGTAAAGATGATGTTGAGCCGTCTCGTGAAAGGCGAAGGTCGTAGATTAGTAGCTATCTCGGTTTGTGCTTTCATGATTGAGTGTCATTCATATGTACTTGGTTGTTAAAATTAACTTTTTAAGGTAATGATCTCACTTGTCTCATGAATAGGTAAGTATGAAATTGTTAGTAACTTGTGAAAAACAAGATAGTATGCAATGGTATGAAATTGATTTGAGTATATGTGAATTGCTAATGTGTTAGACTATGATATGTTGACCACATATATATGTTTGAATAATTGAATATCTTATTAACTGTCTCGTGCAGAGTCAAGTATAGTTGACATGCCATTTGATTAGTGTAAATGATTTTACTTTGGTTTATACCAATGAGGCGTGGAGTGCATAATATACTTCTGACTTTTCAATGAGGTGCTAAGTACATTTATATACTTCAATTTATACCAGTGACGTGTAGATCACATATTATACTTTGGATGTACCGATAAGGCACTGAGTGACAAATATATTAGTGTGATGGTTAGATGATTCGTGTATCCATCTTGAGCTCGTGTCGGTTAATTGGTATTAAAAAGCATGTACCTTGTTTATTCACATTTGACATGGAATATATTCATGAAATATGTATCATCCATACTTATGTTAAGTGAGTAAAAGTTGTTGTGTGAAAGATCAGATGACCTACTTATTATGAGCCTTGAAGGATGACATAGTGATAAAATGAATCATTGTATTGGAGAATTAAATGAGAATTTGTTCAAAAAATTCAATTCAAAAACAATTTTCTTGCACTACAGAAAATAAAAAAATTGAAAATTAACTCGATTTGTGACATTTATAGCAATAAACCTTAGACTGAATTTGCACATGTGTTTTTGGATAGACGGATCCTTGTCGTTCTTGGATTTTAACCAAAGGATCTTCTCCATTATTCTTGTACCACAAACTGCTACGAGTGTGGGCTTGAATGATTCAAATAAAACCATAGAACCAAAAATAGTTTTCTATTTTTTAGGGCAAAAGTGAAAATTCTCTTTTCAAATAGAAACAGATAAAATTGTTATTCCAGAAATATATGTAATTCTTAGAGAATAAAAGTCTCTATTTTTGGGTAGAATAACTATATCTGAAATTTGTGTAAATAACCCTACGGTGGCATCTATTTATAAGGAGAAAAGGTAGAACCCTTGTTGAATTTTAGAAGTTTATTTCAAATAGAAAGAGGAACTCCTAGTCTAATTGGAAGTATGGGTGGTAGAAACCCTAGTTAATATTACTAGGGTTTGTCATCCACCCATTTTAACATGAGAGGCTTTGGGGCCTCTCCCATATCAGGTCTAATTACAAGTACTTTCCGGACTTTTAACTCAATACTTTATAATTTGATCCAACCCAAAAATTGCTTTTTATGTCCCAAGAAAAACTTCAATATATTTCCAATTAAATAATCTATTCAACCTAATTCTAATTCCGTTAAAATCATGAAGACTTTACCGTAAACGAATCTATGAGAAAATATATTTAATATTTCATCATTCAACAATTCACTATAAAATGATTTAATTTCATTTTCAAACTTTACTAAATTCAAAAAACATAAATTCACTTTTTAGGTCATTTACATTTTTCATTTTCAAGTTCATTTTCGGAGAAAACCATAATCATATCCAAATGTTTCCTATTTCTTCATTTTCACAATTTCTATTCATTTATGTTCATTTGATTCAACATGCAATTCATTTCTGGTTTGAAGGAGCTAACGGTGGGACCGATTGCTCATATGCAATTAAGAGTTAAATGATTTATAATTAAGTTCAAGTTTTTCGCCTATTAATTATAAACTCATTTAGTCACGAAGCCATTCCACTATAGTATCGTGATTGGGCTCTCCCCAACAGCATACTATTACGAAAGCAACTCAATTAGTGCTTGTCCAATGACCTTGTTCTAAGTGTGTTAACCTTATAGGATATCCTTAATATTTTTGAATAATATTCAATCTGTCACAGCCGGTATCTTAAAGGACCCAAATTTAGAGGAACTTCAGGATCCAATTGAATACATGGTAAAATGGTAGACTCTACAAGAAATTTTGGGAAAGATTTGTGCTTGATAAGAAAATAATTACTACAATTCTAATTTGGTTAGGATTGAACAGGCTGGCCCGGTAGTGGGAGACAAAATGATTATGGATAAATGGTTACAATAGTAAGTGAAGACCGTGCTAAAGGAGTATATATCTAGGTGTGCATGGTAACCGCCTCCGGACGTACTAACCTCTAGAGTGTGAATACTACAATAATAGATATAGATATACGAGGCAATATTCGCAAGTATACGGGTCCAGTTGTAATATAGTTACAAGGGAATAGGTGAGTACTCTGAGGATCGTACCCAAGGGTGGTGAGTGCTAAATCAATTTTAACCTAAACACCGAAAGTACTAATTAGTACTTCAATTTAGTTATAGTACGAAAGTAAAACAAAAGGAGTTTTTAAGATTTTTATAATAACAAAATAAAATAACATAAAGAAATAAAATTTAAGAGATCAAAGAATAGAATAAATCTAATCTGATTATGGGTGATTAGCTGGCTTCGATAATCTCCATCATCTGTCTTTTTAGGTTCCTCATCAATCAACTAGTTGCTATTCTAGTAGGATCTTCTGATCTTCCACTCAAATAATGAGTTAGCAAGGACTACTTATCTTCCGACCTCACAGTCTAGACCGGTTTGGGATGAAGGTTTTCACGGATAGGCCATACCAATTTTGGGTTAATTCCCATGTTGATGACTTCCTAGGGTTGTCAGGCCTAGGGTTTAGGTTCTTCCTTTCCCAAACAGCTAATTCATTGAGTAATCCTATAAAATAGTTGATAGATCATACATCCACTCGCTAATCCCCTATAGAGGGATTAGTTCCTCATGGATTTCATAAACAATATGGAATTGATGAAAATAGAGAACATGATAAATTAATTGAAGTGTATAGTTTAAGAAAATGCCTAATTTGTATTAAAGATGAATTTGAATCCATAGAGTTTGATTGTCTCCACAAATCAACTCTCTCGATATAAAATAAGAACAACTTGAAAATAAATCTAAAAATCTAAAAGAAAGAAAATCTAAACTAGAATTAATAACAAAAAACTACACTAAGTAATTGATATTTATAACATCTGACAAATAAGCCTATTTATAGATTTCAGCTGGCCGTCGTTCTTAACCTAGGTTAGCTGACATTCTTGAGCTTTATGTTTGATTGTGTAGACCAAAATGCCCCATGGCTCGTCTGAGTTTTCGTCCAGAGTCGACGTTGTTGTAACACCCTAAAATAGGGCCTAGGAGTTTTGGGCATATTTTATGAATTTTAGCCTTATAGTGTTTGGAATTTTATGATATGGCATACCGATAATGTTTTCAATTATGGTTTTTTAGAAAATCAAATCAATTTTTGAAAATGAGTTTTAAATATATTAAATTTTAGAAAAAGAACTGATTAGTAAAAGAGTCAAAATTGTGAGTTTTTAAGAAACAATTAGACCAAAATTTAAGACCCAACCTATTTCTTCCTTCCCACCTACAGTTTTTCAAGTCAACCTTTCCCCAAAACTAGTATTACTTCCCTTGACTCTGTTTTGCTATTTCAATCAATTTTGAACTCCAGTTCCTAATCCTCTTTGATTTCTATCACCCTTGAACCTTAACCCTCTATAAAAGACCAAGAAAAACACCCCAAACCCGACCCAAACACTTTGACTAGATCTGGCATGCTACTAGGAAGAAGTTTAGGAAGTTTGACTGGTTCCGAAAAAATTCTAAGTGCTTTTAAAATCTCAAATTTCGTATTTTAGTTGAAAACCCTTTGTTTAGTCAACTTTGAAATTTAACTAGTCGAACTTTTTGATTAGGTGACATTTGGAGTCACTTACCGATTGTCTGATAATCAGGTTTTTAATAAAAATGCCTTTTATCATAAGAAGCGTTGTTTGTCAGGTTATAAGAAAACTTTAGTTTGTAATCTAATTTTTAAAACATCCCATTAAGCAATCTGAAATTAATATGTCCAAGCTTATAAACCCGAAAGTAAATTCCAAATTTTGTAGTGGCCTTATTACAAACCAAGGAAAAATCCCAAAAAGTTATAACGATAAATAAGATAAAATTTACTCATGAAATCCATGCGTGGCCACCTCGAGCTCCCTTTAACCCAGTCCATAAAGCTAAGAGTCACTTGCAATTGTTTAAACAAAAGTGTGAGCCACAGGACTTAGTGTGCAATTATTCCACGTACTCTATAAGTGGGCCTTAGCCCCAGAGCACCATTGGCCAAAGCCCAATTAACACAGCATAACCAAATGATTCATATGAAACCCAACCCAACCTAGTTTTCCATCCTCTACACTCCACTTTGTACGTCCAACCTCAATACATCTGGGGATTTCTACAATCAATCTTCCATCCTCTACACTTCACTTTGGCAGTCATGCAGATAGACACACTACTCAAAGATAATATAACGTGGCCTAGCCACCGATCACCATGTGACCAAATATAACGTGGCCTAGCCACCGATCACTATATGACCAAATCATCGATACAATAATGTGGCATCACACCATCATTTGGTGTGACATTGTCACCCATAAGCACTTCCCCTTTCATATCATAATATCCCAATATCCCATGCATATGGAAAATAGTGTAATGGACATATTATATATGATGTCACACATACAATCATGCTATCAAAATTGTATGGTTTAACCAAGATACACTAACCTGATGTTTCAGTTTTACCCAATAGGGGTAACTCAATCACCATGGCCGGGATGTCTGGCTTTCATAACACATACACGAATATTACAACAGAAAGAAGTAGTGTGATAATTACACACCTGTGAACACGCAAGAATACACTATCGATCTCGCTAACGTCCTCACTTGCAGGGATCATAGCGATCTGTTTATCCCTTTCAAAAGTCGGCCCACAACCCGGTGTCCAATCTCAAACGGCAGGCACCACACGCCTTTTAAACTTAGGGGCTGGGTTTATGGGCCCAACCCCTTTCTTTGCCTGACTGGTACTTGATTCCATAAAAATGATATTGATTAGAAGACCGAGTTAAACTGTTGAATAAGATAATAATGAAACTAATTGCTTTGAACGAAGAAGTCCTTACCGAAATTGACAGAACCTGGAGGTTTCTACACTTGAATTAATAGATCACCTGATGTCCCTACATAACCCCATGTTAGATTTAGCCTTCCAAGATATGAGTTAAAGAAAGTGACCTTCGGCCAAATGAATGGTAAGAACTACTTACCCTGACTGATCGAATCCGATTGATCCTTCAAACGCTGGCCAAAAGAAAGAGAAGAATGCAACCAAGCCCTTCCTATATTCGGCCAGAACCTAAGGAACAGGATTAATGCCTTTGATTTGGCAACTAAAAGATAAGAGAGAATTAAAAGAAAAGAAGAGAACACTTACACCCCTAAGAAGAATCGATCAAAGAGATAGAGAGAAGAAGTGACGGCAGCCTTCAGAGAAGGAAAGGAAAATGGATTTCAGCTTCTAGGTGGTCAAGAGACAACAGAAAATATGACCAAAGAAGAATAAAGAGAAGAAGAAAGGGATGGTTAAGGTTCGACTAAGAGGTTGTCAAAAGAGAACACTTTTCGACCAAAGAATTGTGAGAGACTTATTTCGGCTTTGATGGTGAGGGAAAGAGCTTAAGTTGCAAATAAGAGAAAAGGGGGAAAGAATTGGTTTTGGTTTAGGCTAAAGAAGAATGAATAAGGCTCTTAGGGGCTTTCGGCTATACAAAGAAGAGAACCAAAATTGCCTAAAGTGCAACACACTCAAATGCCGAAAAAGAGAGCTCTTTACCCAAGCTAACCCTTTTAAAAATTTTCGACACCAACACCCCTCTAAAATCGAATGCCTATCCCACCTAGCACTCCCTTCAAAATTCAGCTAGTATCCTACACAACCTCAATCCCCAAGCTTTCTCCTTCAAACACTCTTGGACACCATCTAAAAAGGTTTGAATCATTCAAAATAATTTGAAAGTTTCCAAATCCCCCTTTTTACTCTTGTCCAACTATTCAAAAAGTTTGACCAAGTCACCTCCACCCTTCAAGGCTCCCAACCGATTCCATCATCTAGCCCTTCGACGCATGAGCAAAAATAAAAGCCACATTACTGGCAACGTGAATCGAACCTATTCCCCTCTGCTCCCCCTGAGGCGTCACTTACCTGCTCCTTAAGTGGTGCCTCCTTGCCACCTTACCATCTTAGTTATTGTGTCACAAGCACAAACAATAAACCTTAAGTCCTGCCCCCAACCAGCTTCCCTCCTAAAGTACCCAAAATAAGAATTTTGGCCAAGGTTCTGACTTAACCCCAGGCATTCCCAGAGACCCCAAACACACTCAAACAACATACAGAATATACCAACCACATAGAAAAAAGATAAATGCAGAGCCCTTAAATCCCAAATGTTACAGTTCTACTGTAACATCCTAAAAATTAGAGAATTATCTTATTATTTGTGTTGGCTCGGGTATAAATTTTATGTGTTTAGCATAGTCTTGTGAAGGCTTGATTTTATTTATGAAGCTAGAATAATTCTTAGTATTGAAATTTAGTGAAGTGGATTAGGTGAATCTGACACTTAAGTTAATTTAAGTGTTAAATTCTAGCACATGAGGAGTTAGTGGCAAGGTGGATATGACGCATGAAGGATTGCTTGAGGGAAGTGGTTTGAGTATCATGGAATGCATTTGAAGACTTTATTTTTTATGCATCCTAACATTAAGTGTCGGCCAAGCTCTAATTATGGTAAGTTGGACTTTAAATTTTTATGGCAAGTGGAATAATAGTTTAGGTAAGCTTGATGTTTGGGAAAGAAATCAATTGATTAAAGGTTGATGTGAGAACATAAGGCATGATGTAAGGTATTTTGTTATGGAAAGTTTTGTGTGGATAGGTTTGACCTTGAAGTCCATGTATTTGGACGGTTTTGGAGCCTAGGGGGGAGTGACCAAATTTTGTCTTGTTGGTAGCTAGTTGGTGCCGAAATTTCTTTTGGTTAGGTAGTCATTTTCGGTTAGTTAGGAATGCTTTCATTCTTTGTTTTGAGCCATAACCAAACACCATTTGAACCTTACCAATTCTTCTCAAGTCCACCAAAGTGAACCATAAGCCAATTGTCCATAGGTGTTTGTTGGTTTCCCTCTTAGGCATTTGGCCGAAACTCTTCTGGAATCTCCTCATCTTTTGTTTTCTTTGTAGCCGAAAACTTCTTCTCTAGTGGTTGGCCGAATTTTCTTTCTCTCTAAATCTCTCTCTTTCTCTCTTTCTTTTTGCTCAAAATCGAAAGTACCATCTCCTCCTTTTCATTTTTTTCTTTTCTTCTCTCAAACTTTTGTGCCAAAATCCTCTCCACCTTTCTTTGCGAAATCCTCTCTTGCATTTCACTTTCTTTTCTTTTTCCCCACTCTAACCGAATCTTCCTCCATCATCTAACACTATTGTCGAATCTTCTTTCTTTCTTTTGATTTGTCTTGGCGAATATCATCGAGGTAAGTCTTCATTTAGTTTCCTTCAATCGATTTTGGAAGGGGTAAGTGTTCATGGCCGTATTTCTTTAGTTTCTTTTCTCATTTCTCTGTCGTTTTTCTTGAGGGAAAAGGCTAAATTTTGGGCATTTGCTTGCAAGGTTCTAACTATTTTAGGAACCGAATTCTTTTAGGCTCTTTGGGACTTTGGAAGCAATCGATTTAATCCTATTCTCTAGCAATCAAAGTTGATAAGTCAAGTGGTAAGGATTCATGTCGATTCATCATTTTTTAGTGGTTGAAAAGCCAAAGGCTATTGAGATTTAGGGTGTGATGTTGGTAGAATGGTTTTGCTTATAGTTTTGTGGTTTGGCGAATGTAGGACAAGGTGATCTAGTCGGTAGATCGGGTCTTGAAGTTAGTACTTGTGTTAGTGATGTGTGTACCTTACACAATTCATAACTTCGATAATATAAATATTTTAAATATTCTAATCATGTTATTAAAGCGAAAACTATGAGATTCTTAATATGATACCGTATGGGTATAAGCAAGAAATCGGGTAAATCCATTTCGATATGACTTTTGCAATATGATGCATGATGATACGATTTATGATTTATTTCCTATGTGATTTCTAATAAAGCATAAAGGCATGATTTGTTTAAATGTTGCATTGATATGGGTGACATGAGAGGAGGGGGAAGGATTTGATATCCGTGTCTTTGGGACACCGGAGGTTTGGCACCTCCAGTGGTTTGGTACCATAGTTATTTCGTTTCTTTGGGACACAGAGGTTTGGCACCTCATAGCGACTCGTCGGTGGCTTAGCACCACCGTGGGTTGGCCCCACAATTGATGTATTGGGATTATCGCCGGTGATTTGGTATCACACACGGGTTGGCCCCACAACTTGATTATTCGTGACTTTGGGTCACTAGTGGTTTGGCACCACATTATTGGATATCGTGACTTTGGGTCACCAGTGGTTTGGCACCACCAGTGGTTTGGTACCACACGGGGTAGAAAAGGAGTTGTGGATGGCTAGGTTGGGTGCATTATATATATATTGCTTGGTTATGAATTGTGTAAGAATGTTGCATTAACCGAGGGAAGGATTTATGCACGAGTCTTGGTGACTCACCTTCTCCTTTATCTTTTCGGTGATTCTTAGATTGAGGAGGAGGCGGATGAACTCAAGAAGGAGGAACTTGATTTGGGTACTTTATTTTATTTTAATTTGGTTAACATCTTTATTTGGATTTGTAATAAGGCCTCTTTAATTATGTTTTTGGATTATTTATATGCTTTGGACTTGTTTTAAACATGGCTAAATAATCATCATGGTTGATCTAATAATTGAGCCCAAAGTTTTCTAAATTATAAAAAGCAATAGTTTTCAAAATCTTACCATCGGGTAATATAAATAGTTTGATAGTAAAATTTCAACTTAAATGTTTTCGACAATTTAAATGATTTACAAATTGAAGTTTCTACACTCAAATGCAAACGGTTTTCAAAGTAATAATTTGGGTTTTTTCTTAAAATGACATAAATGTTTTCTAACCTATGAATTGTCAATTAAGTTTTTAAAAAAAAAGATTTATTTACGGAATTTCAAAGTAAATTATCAGTTTTTAACTAGTTATACACCTATTTTCTACAAATATAGAACAACAAAGAGTTTATCACTAAAATTTAATCGGAAACTAAATTTTCTTCAAAATGCTTTTCCTCTGTGGCATGTCAGATTCGGTCATGGCATATTGATCGGGTTTGGGGTGTTACAAATTAGTATCAGAGTGAAGTTCAAAAGCTCGGCTATGGGCCCAAGGCCCAAAATGATTTAAAATCTTGTCTTAAAATGTTTTTGTTGAAAATTTTATGATTTGAAAGGCATGGCACCGAAGTTTCGACACCGATCCGCTTAGGTAAGTACTTCAAACTATTGATTTTGATGATATAATGATTATGGTATGGTATGTATAGTAGTAGGAACTACTCTAAAGACTCAAAACTATAGGTTGTATGTACATGAAACAACTTCTTATTAAAATTATTCATAAAGCGTGTTTTAAAGATAATGGAATGATGTCTAAGCATAAAATTTTAAATCGATAAGTCAAGACTTTAGACATGAGAACTCGAGGTCGGGGTCATGTTATGCGTGGGCCTTGATCGAGGTAAGATGCCCGTGTACGAGCCGGTGAGGTGCAGTCAAGGATCAGAATGAGGTACCACCACCCCACCACCGCGGTTGGAGTTGAGCATCGAGGATCAAATGGGGATGACGCAGATGTCTCTCATGTGATCTTGCGAGTTCTTGAGAGAGTAGCTGGAGTAGGTGGAGGCGCGGGAGCTTGGAAATTTGTACTTGAACGACTCCGAGCCAATGGAGCTAAGGTATTTCGAGGTGTTTCTGGTGTGGCTCCCAGTACGGTCGAATATTGGTTAGAGGCGATGGAGCGAATCATGGATGACTTGGATCTGAATGCTGAGGAAAAGCTAAAAGGGATGGTGTCACTTCTTCGGGATGAGTCATATCAGTGGTGGCTCACGGTACAGAATAGTGCTGCAGCGAAGGATCTCACTTGGGACTATTTTAAGGTAGCATATCAGAAGAAATATGTTGGGCCTAGCTACATTGATGCGCAGCATAAGGCATTTCTGAGTTTGGTTCAGAGGAGTAAGTCCGTATCAGAATATGAGGCAGAATTTTTAAGATTGAGCTAGTATGCTGGAGGTATTGTGGCTTCGGAGCACGAGCGATATGTCCGATTCGAAGATGGATTAAGGGACGAGTTGAGACTGCTGATTGCTCCACATCAGGAGTTAGAGTTTACTGCGTTAGTTGAAAAGACTAAGATAGCTGAAGGGATAAAAGAATCCATAAGGCAGAGTCACGGCAGGAATAAACATAAGAGAGGTTTTGGATCATCTGGGTCAGTCGGTAATTCTCAGAAGAGGGATAGGCAGAATGGGCTGAATCAATCTAGGAGGCTCATATCGCTAATCGGGACCAAAGTGTAGTGTAATCGATGTGGGAAATACCATTGGGACGAATGTTGGACCGGAGGGAAAGGATGTTTTGAGTGTGGTTCGCTGGATCATTGTGTGAGGGACTACCCACGTAAGCTAGCCAGGAATCAGACTGAGGGTCAAGGTCGTTCTCAGTACAGAAAGGAGGGACCGTCACCGGAGAGAGGTTGTGGTAATGGTAGAGGAGGTAATGGTTCTGGTCGAGGCCGCGGAGCATTGGGTAGAGGTGCAAGTAACACTGAGGCAAGACATCCTGGATTGGTGTATGCAGTGAGACGTCGTGAAGAGGGCGATGCACCGGACATCATAACCGGTACATTCTTAATCTTTGGTGCACCATATACTGCTTTGATAGATGTGGGTTTGACGCATTCGTATGTTGCTAGTTGCATAGTAAGGACCATGAACTTAGACTTTGAGACTACTTCTAGGAGGATGACAATAATTAGCCCTCTAGGTCACTCTGTAGAAGTAAATAAGCTGTATAGAGATGTACCCCTAGAACTCCAAGGGGTGGTGTTTATAGTTGATATGATGGAACTGCCGTTTGGGGAGTTTGATCTGATTCTTGGGATGGACTGGTTGGTCAAGTACCAGGCGAGTTTGGATTGCACTGCTAAGAGCATGGTGTTGAAGACAGCTGAGGGTAAAGAGGTGATTATGATAGGTAATAGAAGAGATTATCTATCCAACGTGGTATCTGTGTTGAAAGCTGAGAAGATGGTCAGGAAGGGCTGTGAGGCATTTGTGGTTCATGTGTGTGCGTTGGAGGCTCAGGAGTCTACTGTAGAGAATGTCCGAATAGTAAAGGAATATGCTGATGTATTTCCAGAAGAACTTCCAGGACTGCCTCCGGATCGTGAAGTTGAATTTGGTATAGATCTGTTACCCAAAACTACGCCAGTGTCTATCGCTCCGTATAGGATGGTGCCGAAAGAATTAGTGGAATTAAAGGCTCAGATTCAGGAGTTGTTAGATTGAGGTTTTATCCGACCAAGTGTTTCGCCTTGGGGAGCGCCGGTACTTTTTGTCAAGAAGAAAGATGGTTCGATGCGGATGTGTATAGATTACCGCTTGATTGAATAAGTCGACGATCAAAAACAAGTATCCTTTACTGAGGATAGATGACTTGTTTGATCGACTTAAAGGGTAGCGATTTTCTCAAAATTGATTTAAGGTGCAGGTATCATCGCCTAAAGGTGAAAAAGGTCGATATCCATAAGACGGCATTTGCACTTTCGGTATGGGCACTACGATTTTACGGTAATGCCATTTGGGTTGACTAACGCACCAACAGCATTCATGGACATGATGAATCGGGTATTCCAGCAGTTTTTGGATCAGTTTGTAGTGGTATTTATAGACGATATCTTGGTATACTCAAAGTCAGAGGAGGAGCATGATGCGCATTTGTGAGTAGTGTTACAAATTCTGAGGGAAAAGTAGCTTTATACCAAATTTAGTAAGTGCGAGTTCTGGCTTAGGGAGGTGACTTTCTTGAGTCACGTAGTATCAGCTGAGGGGATTAGAGTGGATCCTCGAAAGATCGAAGCAGTGTTGGATTAGAAGTCGCCTAAGTCGATGGTGAGATTTAGAGTTTTCTAGGTGCGCGGGGTATAATAGAAGATTTGTAGAGGATTTTCTTTGATCGCAAAGACCTATGACCAAGTTATCGAGGAAAGGAGTTCCATTTGTGTGACCGAGAAGCAACAAGAAAGTTTCGACAAGTTAAAGAAGATTTTGATCAAGCTCGGTTTAATTCAACTTTGAGGCGTGCAAGGAATTCACGATTTCTTGTGATGCATCACATATTGGCTTGGGATGTGTGCTGATGCAGGAAGGAAAGGTAGTGGCTTATACATCCCGATAGTTGAGACCACATGAGGTTAACTATCCGACGTATGACTTGGAATTAGCCGCAGTGGTTTTCGCTTTGAAGATATGGAGACACTATTTGTACGAAGAGAATTGATAGTCTATACTGATCACAAGAGTCTAAAGTATCTTTTGACTTAGAAGGATTTGAATTTAAGGCAGCGCAGATGGATTGAGTTGTTGAAGGACTACGACTGTTCAATTGAGTATCATCCGGGCAAGGCTAATGTGGTGGCAGACGCGTTGAGCTATAAGGTTGTATCAGACTTAAGATTGATGTTTGCTCATCTTAGTTTATACGACGATGGGAGTCTGTTGGTAGAACTGCAAGTTAAGCCGAATTAGTTAGAACATATCAAGGAGAAACAGTTAGTGGATGAAGGTTTGAATGCTCGGAGGTTGCAAGTTCAGGATGGTAATTTAGAAGGTTATAGTTTGTCCAGTGATGGAGTATTGTGTTTTCGAGGGATAGCTTGTATGTCGAAGGATATCGAGTTGAGGCAGAAAATTCTTCGGGACGCACATAGTAGCCCATACGCTATGTATCCTGGAGGTAGCAAGATGTATCGGGATTTAAGAGAGCAGTTTTGGTGGCCAGTTCTAAAGCGGGAGGTAACTAAGTTTGTGGGTAAATGTCTGACATGTCAGCAGATCAAAGCTGAGCATCGATTCTGTCAGGTTACTTCAACGGTGAAGATTCCACAGTGGAAGTGGGAAAGGATCACTTTGGACTTTGTTAGTGGATTACCCCTTACACCTAGTAAGAAGGACTCAGTTTGGGTGATTGTGGATCGTCTGACTAAGTTAGCTCATTTCATTCGATAAGGGTGGATTACTCGCTTCAGAAGTTAGCTAAGTTGTATGTGGCAGAGATAGTGAGGTTGAACGGTGTGCCAGTGTCGATCATCTCAGATAGAGATCCTAGATTTATGTCGAGGTTTTGGAGAGCATTACATCAGGCCTTGGGTGCAGCGGTTGGATTTTAATACTGACATTTCATCCACGGTCGACGGGCAATCGAAAGAGTTATCTGATTTTAGAGGATATCTTTGAGAGGTTGTGTTTTGGATTTTAGAGGTAGCTGGGAAGAGTTTTTACCATTAGCTGAGTTCGCATACAACAATAGTTTTCAGGCAAGCATTAAGATGGCACCATATGAGGCGTTGTATTGTAGGAGGTGTCGTACACCTATATGCTGGACAGAATTGGGTGAGCATCAGATGTTAGGACCAGAGTTGGTTGCAGAAATTGAGGATAAGGTGAAGTTGATTCAGGCTCATTTGAAGGAAGCTTCGGATAGGTAGAAGTCATATACCGATCTCAAGCGGAGGGATATAGAGTTTGCTATGGGTGACCAGGTCTTCTTGAAGGTCTCACCATGGAAGAAAGTGTTAAGATTTGGGAAAAAGGACAAGTTAAGTCCAAGGTTTATTGGACCGTATAAGGTGTTGAGACGAGTGGGACCAGTAGCTTATCAGCTCGAGTTACCATCAGAGCTGAGTCAGATTCACGATGTGTTCCATGTCTCCATGCTTAGATGCTATCGTTCTGATCCATCGCATGTCGTGGCAGAAGAGAAAATAGATGTGAGTCCAGATTTGACGATAGAAGAAGAACCAGTGCAGATTCTAGATCGAGATGTGAAAGTTTTGCGTAAGAAGTCAGTTCCTTTAGTGAAGGTTTTATGGCGGAATCATGGTGTAGAAGAAGCTACGTGGGAACCGGAGGATGTGATGAAGTAGCAGTACCCTCAACTCTTTTGATCAGGTAATTTCGAGGATGAAATTTTCTTAAGGGGGATAGAATTGTAACATCCTAAAAATTAGAGTATTATCTTATTATTTGTGTTGGCTCGGGTATAAATTTTGTGTGTTTAGCATAGTCTTGTGAAGGCTTGATTTTATTTATGAAGCTAGAATAATTCTTAGTATTGAAATTTAGTGAAGTGGATTAGGTGAATCTGACACTTAAGTTAATTTAAGTGTTAAATTCTAGCACATGAGGAGTTAGTGGCAAGGTGGATATGACGCATGAAGGATTGGTTGAGGAAGTGGTTCGAGTATCATGGAATGCATTTGAAGACTTTATTTTTATGCATCCTAACATTAAGTGTCGGCCAACCTCTAATTATGGTAAGTTGGACTTTAAATTTTTATGGCAAGTGGAATAATAGTTTAGGCTAGCTTGATGTTTGGGAAAGAAATCAATTGATTAAAGGTTGATGTGAGAACATAAGGCATGATGTAAGGTATTTTGTTATGGAAAGTTTTGTGTGGATAGGTTTGACCTTGAAGTCCATGTATTTGGACGGTTTTGGGGCCTAGGGGGGAGTGACCAAATTTTGTCTTGTTGGTAGCTAGTTGGTGCGAAATTTCTTTTGGTTAGGTAGTCATTTTTGTTAGTTTGGAATGCTTTCATTCTTTGTTTTGAGCCATAACCAAAAACCCTTTGAACCTTACCAATTCTTCTCAAGTGCACCAAAGTGAACCATGTCGATTGTCCTAGGTGTTTGTTGGTTTCCCTCTTAGGCATTTGGCGAAACTCTTTTGGAATCTCCTCTCATCTTTTGTTTTATTTGTAGCCGAAAACTTCTTCTCTAGTGGTTGGCTGAATTTTCTTTCTCTCCAAATCTCTCTTTCTCTCTTTCTTTTGCTCAAAATCGAAAGTACCATCTCCTCCCTTTCATTTTTTTTTTTCTTTTTCTTCTCTCAAACTTTTGTGCCAAAATCCTCTCCACCTTCCTTTTCTAAAATCCCTCTCTTGCATTTCACTTTCTTTTTCTTTTTCCCCACTCTAATCGAATCTTCCTCCATCATCTAACACTATTGCCGAATCTTCTTTCTTTCTTTTTGATTTGTCTTAGCCGAATATCATCAAGGGTAAGTCTTCATTTGGTTTCCTTCAATCGGTTTTGGAAGGGGGTAAGTGTTCATGGCCGTATTTCTTTAGTTTCTTTTCTCTTTTCTCTGTCGTTTTTCTTGAGGGCAAAGGTCAAATTTTTGGGCATTTACTTGCAAGGTTCTAACTATTTTTAGGAACCGAATTCTTTTAGGCTCTTTGGGACTTTGGAAGCAATCGATTTAACCCTATTCTCTAGCAATCAAAGTTGGTAAGTCAAGTGGTAAGGATTCATGTCGATTCATCATTTTTTTTAGTGGTTGAAAAGCCAAAGGCTATTGAGATTTAGGGTGTGATGTTGGCCGAATGGTTTTGCTTATAGTTTTGTGGTTTGGCCGAATGTAGGACAAGGTGATCTAGTGTGGTAGATCTGGTCTTCGAAAGTTAGTACTTGTGTTAGTGACAGGTGTGTACCTTACACACTTCATAACTCGGTAATATAAATATTTTAAATATTCTAATCATGTTATTAAAGCCTAAAACTATGAGATTCTCAATATGATACCGTATAGGTATAAGTAAGAAATCGGGTAAATCCATTTCGATATGACTTTTGCAATATGATGCATGATGATACGATTTATGATTTATTTCCTATGTGATTTCTAATAAAGCATAAAGGCATGATTTGTTTAAATGTTGCATTGATATGGGTGATATGAGAGGAGGGGGAAGGATTTGATATCCGTGTCTTTGGGACACCAGAAGTTTGGCACCTCCAGTGGTTTGGTACCATAGTTATTTCGTGTCTTTGGGACACCAAAGGTTTGGCACCTCATAGCGACTCGTCCCAGTGGCTTAGCACCACCGTGGGTTGGCCCCACAATTGATGTAT
This sequence comes from Gossypium rotundifolium, assembly GCA_025506655.1. Classification (NCBI taxonomy): domain Eukaryota; kingdom Viridiplantae; phylum Streptophyta; class Magnoliopsida; order Malvales; family Malvaceae; genus Gossypium; species Gossypium rotundifolium. Next base: position 135,463,784 of record CP106729.1, on the reverse strand, counting down.
TGGGATTGTCACCAGTGATTTGGTATCACACATGGGTTGGCCCCACAACTTGATTATTCGTGACTTTGGGTCACCAGTGGTTTGGCACCACATTATTGGATATCGTGACTTTGGGTCACCAGTGGTTTGGCACCACCAGTGGTTTGGTACCACACGGGGTAGAAAAGGAGTTGTGGATGGCTAGGTTGGGTGCATTATATATATATTGCTTGGTTATGAATTGTGTAAGAATGTTGCATTAACCGGGGGAAGGATTTATGCACTGAGTCTTGGTGACTCACCTTCTCCTTTATCTTTTCAGGTGATTCTTAGATCGCGGAGGAGGAGCCAGATGAACTCAAGGAGGCCATGCAATAAAAATTCGATTTTACATGAACTTCGAATTGGGTACTTTATTTTATTTTAATTTGGTTAACATCTTTATTTGGATTTGTAATAAGGCCTCTTTAATTATGTTTTTGGATTATTTATATGCTTTGGACTTGTTTTAAACATGGCTAAATAATCATCATGGTTGATCTAATAATTGAGCCCAAAGTTTTCTAAATTATAAAAATGCAATAGTTTTCAAAATCTTACCATTGGGTAATATAAATCGTTTGATAGTAAAATTTCAACTTAAATGTTTTCGACAACTTAAATGATTTACAAATTGAAGTTTCTACACTCAAATGCAAACGATTTTCAAAGTAATAATTTGGGTTTTTCTTAAAATGACATAAATGTTTTCTAACCTATGAATTGTCAACTAATTTTTAAAAAAAAGATTTATTTACGGAATTTCAAAGTAAATTATCAGTTTTTAACTTGTTATACACCTGTTTTCTACAAATATAGAACAACAAAGAGTTTATCACTAAAATTTAATCGGAAACTAAATTTTCTTCAAAACGCTTTTCCTCTGTGGCATGTCAGATTCGGTCATAGCGTATTGATCGGGTTTGGGTGTTACATCTACCCCCCTTAAAGAAAATTTGGCCTCAAAATTACCTGGTCAAAAGAGATGCAGGCATCGCGTCCTCTGGCTCCCATGTCGCCTCTTCCATTCCATGATTTCGCCATAAAACTTTAACCAACGGAATTGATTTCCTTCTTAGCACCTTGACATCTTGTTCCAAGATCTGGATCAATTCCTCCTCATAGGACAAGTCTGGCCTTACCCCAATTTCCTCCTCCAGCATGACGTGATACGGATCCGAACGGTAGCATCTTAACATTGAAACATGGAACACATCATGCATCTGTTTCAATTCTGAAGGTAACTCCTGTTGATACGCCACTGGTCCCACACGTTTCAAAACCCGATAAGGCCCGATGAACCTAGGACTTAGCTTTCCCTTCCGACCAAACCTCATCACCTTCTTCCAAGGTGAAACTTTCAAGAAAACCTGATCACCCACCGTAAACTCTATTTCCTTTCGCTTCAGATCTGCATAAGATTTCTACCTATCGGATGCTTCTTTCAATCGAGCCCTAATTAGCTTAAATCACAAGGGAGGTGACGCCACAGGGAGGATGGAGAACCTTGGTTTGAGCTGCAGAAATCTCTTTTTGCTTACTCATTTTGACGCCGCAAGCTAGAAGGAGGAGTGCTCAAGTTGGACTCTGGGGGATAATGATAGGGGAGTCAAATAAGATGTAGATGAGGGAATTGAGGAGTTGGGATATTTTCAAACTCATTTGAAGAGAGTTGGCCGAATGGTGGATTGTGGACAAAGGGAAATATTGATTTTGAGGAGATTGTGGTATAGCCAAATGTCCCTCTAAGCTCTTTAGTGTTACTTTATCTCTTTTTCTCTCAAAGTACTTGGCCAAAATTTTCATCTCCCTCATCTCTCTCTTTTTCCTCCTATTTTGCTCAAAGCTGAAAACACCATAGCCGGACCCTTTACACCTATCTTTCCTCTTCTCTCTTTCAAAACCTTTATGCTGAAAGTCCTCTCATTCATCTTGGCTGAATATTTTGCTCATAAACCCCTCTTCTTGTATTCTCTTTTCATCATCCCAAGTGCCGACATTCATCTCTTCTTGATTCTCTTTGCCGAATCCCAAATCTTGGTGTGGTAAGTCCTTATTATTTCATTATTGCCTTTCTCTTTCTCTTTTTCGGTTTATGGTCGAATCTCTTAGTAGTCTCACATTCTCTTTTGGTTGTCGATTCTTCTATCTTTGTGTGTTAGGGCCGAATATTAGTAAAAGCTGGAGAGATCTTGTGCATTAAGGTAAGTGTGGTTGTTGTGGTATGGTTTACTCCTTTCGGGATTTGTTGATCATAGCAGAATGGCTATGAGAGTTGGTGTAGTGTTAATCAATTGTAGGAAGGTGTGTAGCCGAAACCTCTAACACCATTAAGGGGTGCCGATCTTTGGTGTTTGAGCCGAATCAGTCATCAAGGTAAAAAGATGATAATCCCTTTTGGTTTCGGGGTTTATGTTTTGGCCGAATGGCCTCTAGATCTCTAATGTTGTGTTAGGCCGATTGTAGGGGGAAGGTGAAGTAGCCGAGTATAGCGAAGTTGGAAGATTTGACTGCCGATTAAGGGTGTGGCCGATTGCAAGGGGGACCTAATGTGTGGTTTTGGGATTTGGTTGGAAACCAAATCGGAACTAAGGTAAGGAATTAACCTTGTGCGATTCATCTTTCGGGACCTTGTGAATAAGCCGAATGGCTTTAGATCTAAAAGGTGATGTTGGCCAATTGTAGGTGCAATAAGGACATACGTTTCGGGATCTCGTGGTATCGCGTAGTTTCAGGATTTCACGTATATTCATGTGTGTAACGCTTACACACTCTATTAGTATAATGTGCCTAACATAATATTGTTTTAGCAATGAAATCGATGATTATACCTTGTGGGTATGTGCTTGGATTTCAGGTAAGTCCCCTGTTATGTGACTTTTAGTATACATCATCATGAACTATTGATGCTATGTTATATGTTAATTGCATGATCATTCGATACTATGGCATGTATGTTATGAGCCTGATGATGGGTTTGATGAGAGGAGGGGGATGATTTATTTTGGACTGTCACCAGTGGTTTTGACCACACGACAGGTTGGCCCCGTCTTGATATTATATTTTGTGACTAAAGTGACCACAGTGGTTTTGACCACATATCGATTTGTGACTCGTCCCAGTCGTTTGGTACCATAGTGGGTTGGCCCCAAGAGATTATTTACGGGATTGTCATCAGTGGTTTTGACCACACGATGGGTTGACCCCATCACTTGATTTGTGACTCCGGTCATCGGTGGTTTTGACCACACCGATATATTGTGACTACGATCACCAGTGGTTTGGACCACCAGTGGTTTTGACCACATGGGGTAGTTAAAGGTGTTGGGATGGCTAGGTTATGGGTTGCATGTTTTGCATGGTTTGCATATTGCTACTGATAGTTTGTGTAAGTGAATCCATTATCGGGTTGGGGATTTACACACTGAGTCTTGGTGACTCACCCCTTCCCTTATATTTTGCAGATGAGTAGATTGCGGAGATGGAGCCGGAAGGACTCGAGGCGGTCATGCATGTTCGTGGGACTTTGAATTCTTTTAGTTACTATTCAAATTTTAAATTTTGGTTTTGGGTTATGTAATAAGGCCGCTAAGATTTGTTTTGGTTATTTTTATTATTGCTATTATTTTAACTAAGTGGGATAAATGATTTTATTAATTAACCGGCAGAATGCAATGTTTTTAAAACTATAACTCCTTTGTTTTCTTTAAAGCATTGCCATCAGGTAACATCACTTAAAATATGATAACAAAGATAACTTGGATGTTTTCTAAAAACTTGCGACAATAATTAGACTTTAAGCACGGATTTCCAAAAGGGTTTTTCTAAAGAAAATTATCCGACAAACTTTCGTTTCCAAAAGGTTATCATTCCGTGACATGCAAGATCCGGTTGTGGTGTGCTGACTGGGTTTGGGATGTTACACATAATGAGAACATAGTTTTATTAATATATGAATTTCGTTCGTATATAATTTTAAATAAATATAGTTTACCAAAATCTTTGTTATAATTAATTTAATTATAATTTTAGGTTAAAATATTATTATATTTATTTATTTATTTATAATTATGATTCATATATAAATACCAATTATAAAAGGTGAGAAAGGAAGAGAGTTTAATTTTAAAAACCCTAAAATTGCTTGTGAGGTCTAGCAATCGTCGAACAAAGAAACCTCTAAAATAGTTTTAGAGATTTCTCCCGTTCATCATCAAACCGAGTGGATTATGTAGAGGCGAAAATCAAAAAGGTTGCGGCTTGGTTCGACAGTAGATCAGAATTCTCGTTGCCAAGGCATCGCTGTCTACTCAGATTGAAGTTTCGATAATTTAGAAACCATTATTTCACCCCGATTTGTTCCTTGCACATGGATCCATGGTTTGGATCACCGGAATAATTTTTTTTGTTGCGCCATAGGGGTACCGGCAATCCAATAGATTCAGCTTAACTATGATGTGGTGAGATTTTGTGTTTTGTGCAATTAGGACTAATTTGTAAAAGTATTAAATATTAGGGGTAAAATGGTAATTTTCCCATTTATGTGTTGTTGGATTAAATTGAATGAAATTATTTTTAAATGAGGTCAATTTGAAATTATATAGATCAAGAACAAAAGAAATCGAACTTGGATCAGGGAAAAGTAAAAATAGTCGAATAGCGATTTACATCGTTCGTCGATGTCTGAGGTAAGTTTATAAGCAATAAACTTTTATGAATTTGAATCTATATGGTTTCTATATATTGAATTCAATTGTATGAATTTCTATGGTTGGAGCCGAATGCATGAATGTTTATGAAATTTGGGAATATATTCGGTTCAATTGGGATATGAATTCTGAAGAAGAATTACTTTGTAATGGTGTATGATATCAGGCTTATTGCCTAGCAGGCTTTGATGCCGATGTATGATATCAGGCTTACTATCTAGTAGGCTTTGATTCGGTGTATGATATCAGGGTTATTGCCCAGTAGGCTTTATGTCGGTGTATTGATTCAGGTTTATTACCTATCGGGCTCTGTGCCAGTGTTTTATACAAGTCTTTATGCTTGATGAATTTTATGTGAGCAACGGTAAAAGCAATTAAACGTGTTCAGTGAGCTAAATCATTCAGGTATGTGAATATGGTTATTCTATTCTAAATGAAAGTTAATTGATTGAAATATATGTGATAGAAATGTTTTGTGATGATATTGAAAATGTATGAAACTATGAGTAAGGTATGCAATCTTATGATAAGTAAAAGTATGTGTTTTAAAAGTTTGATTCATGTGATTTTATATATAGAGAGAGGTTGTTAATTTGCTTAAATTGCTTATAGCTTACTAAGCTTTTGAAAGCTTACTCTGTGTGTGTTTGCTCTGTTTTATAGATCGTCAAAGCTACTGAATGCTCGAGACCGTCGAGGATCACCATCACATTGCTCAACTCATTTTGGTACTTTTGAAATGTATATAAATAGATATGGCATGTATAGGCTAGTCACTTGGTTTATGTTTGAAATGTGCATAATGTAGCCATAAAATGTGGCTAGATAAGTGTGGATATATGCATGAGTAAATATGATACATGATGCATATTTTGTATGGCTTGATGGCAAGTGAAATGGTTAAGACTATGATAAGTATATGAATGAAATATGAGTGCATATGTTTGATCAATGGAATGGTTATATGTAGGGTAAATTGTGGATGTAAAATGCTTAAATATATATGTGTTTTAGTTGTGCAAATTGGTAAGCAAATTAACATGTTTAGAAATGAGATTGAATGTGAAGATTTGATGATCATTGAACATGTCTTTGGTTGTCAATTGTGTATGAAATGAATTGGTAATTTGCTTTTAGGAATTGACTATTGTGTGGGTGGCATTTAGACCTTGCAAGTGGTCTATTTCGCCTACACAGTCATGGTACACGGGCGTGCCTAGTGGCCGTGGGTGTAAGTTAGTAGTCAGCCTAAGTACACACGGCCATGGGAAACGGGCGTGCCTGGTAACCGTGTGGTTAAGTCAGTAGCTAGCATAATTTTACAAGGCCATGGCACACGGGCGTGCCTGGTGGCTGTTTGGATAAGTCAGTATACTGCTCTAATTTGGCATGGCCGGGACACATGGTTGTGTCTAGTAGTCGTGGGAGGCATATGGCTTACTCACACGGGAGTGTGACCTCTGTAATATAGAAAATTTTTAAATTTTCGAGAATTCTAATATGTGTTCGTTTAGTCCCGACCTAATTCTAAAGCTCGTTGATCTATACAAAGGGACATTTGGTTGTGTATGATGATTTGTATTATTAAAATGTCTGTAAAAGTTTTCGATCTGTCTGGTAACGCCTTTAACCCTATTGATAAACCCTGATAGTAACATATTTTAACCCCATATTTAGCATGGTTTTGGATGATTTAGCCCTTGATTTATGTAAAAAGGTGCTCTTAATCCTTTCTTTTCATATTTATACTCAGGAAAGCACCCAAGGACGAAAAGAACAAGAAACAGGCCTAAATCGGGCCAAATTGGACCAAAGTGGAAATCGACATGGCCTGGACAACGATTTACACGGCGTGCCTAAATCAATAGAATCGAAACACGACTTGAATTTGATTTACAGGCGTGTGCCATGGTCGTGCCCTTGTCATGGAAAAGAAGAATTTCACTCGGAAAAGGATACTTAGGGAGAAAGAATCGCATTCCAAAGGTCTATATAAAGACACTAAGTGTAACCTGAAAGGAGGCGGTTAGTTGGGCAGTCAGTAGGCTGTCAATTAGTGGTTAGCTAGGCCAAGGAGTCGAGCCAGAAGGCCAGATTGTGGGAATCACTCGAAGATAGCCAGTTGATTCATCTCAAGAAGTTGGAATTCTTCTCAAGACGGTGGATCTCTCCTTCAATTCCTCTAGGGGGTTTTGGGGATTTCTTATGTTTTGTTTTATCTTTTCTCTTGAGATGTTTTCTTTATTTGTTATGAACTAAACCCTTTAGATACTTGAAGGGGATGAAACCTAGATGAATCTTGTTATTGTTTTCTAAATTATTGATAAATACTTGATTTGTTCTTAATTATGTGTGCCTAATTCTTGTGTTAATATTTTCAGGATATTAATTCAAGTGTGATGTTCTTAGGTGGAGGAGAAATAGACCCTGCTTAAGAATAGACCTAGCATATTTAAGTGGAGTTGTTCGAGTGCCTAGAGATAGAGTGATGAGATTTTGCGGATTAGGGTGAAACCTAATATGGGAATCCATAGTTCGATTTACTTCTATTCTAGGGGGTTATTAAGTGAGAAAGAGGTTTCTATTAATTAACCTACGGTTAGACGTTATTCACCTCGAGAGAGGGTTTAATATACATTAGGGAGTCTTACGGATCAAGTCAAGTGAATAAATTGTATGGTTCAGTGTTAGATAATAAGTGAAGTCTAGATGGATTCTTCCTGAGGGTATCGTCGTGATCAACTGAGTTTCTCTTCAAGTTATTTCCCAATTCATCCTTTTCATCTTTGCATCTTTAGCTTAGTAGTAGTTAATTTAGATTAAAACAAGTTTACTTTATATTTAGGCTAAATAATATAAAGAAAGTGAGTATTAGTACTTTTAGTTCCTTTGGGTTCAATAATATGATCTTGCCTAAGCTATACTACTGTTCGATAGGTGCACTTGCCTTAATTCATTTTCAGAGTTAGTTTCAAGGTTCGATCATTCTCTTTATAAATTTTAAAATGCGACAATTTTAGACGATCAAGTTTTGGCACCGTTGCCGGGGAACTAAAATATTAAGAAATCTTTATTTTTATTACTTTAGCCGTTATTTTTTATTTTCCGCAATTTTACTTTTATTTATTTTTATGTTAAATTTTGATTTTTACTAAATTTTCTTTTATTTGATTTTGGCAGATAGAGGAGATGGCACTAAATAACTATCAGTGACAAGTGCCAACAAAAGCAGCCGATATCTACAACCTCGACCCAATAACCATGCTATCAAACCAACTAGAGATGATGAATAAAAAGATTGATGGTTTGAATAGTCTTTTGCAGGTACACCCAGAAATACAATATGATTCGAATTTAGGAGGCGTGGCAAATCCTGAGTACCCACCCTATGAATATGGCATGGAAAACGAGCAAGCTCACTATACGGGTAACTACTCTAGACCATAAAATAATTTTTATAATTACATTTATAATACAGGTTGGAGGTACCATCCCAATTTCTCTTGGGATGATCAAAACAGCCAAAGACAGGAACTTCCTCAAAATTTTCAACAACCACCTCACCAACGGAAAGAGGAGTCGAACCTTGAAAAGATACTGGCAAAATTCATAGCAGCCATAAAACGCGTCCCCCAAAAAACTGAGACAACGTTCGATAATCAACAAGCATCGATCAAAGAGATCAAAAACCAAGTTCAAGAAATTACTAAGTCAGTTGGACGACTTGTAAAGTTAATGTCCGAATGACCGCAAGGGCGTCTACCAAGCAACACTGAAACTAACCCAAGAGAGCAAAATCAAGCCATTTACGATAGTGAAGGGTTAGATGAACCAAAGCTAATGGAAGAACCTACGCTAAGTGATAAACCATAAAAGTAACATATTTTAACCCCATATTTAGCATGCTTTTGGATGATTTAGTCCTTGATTTATGTAAAAAGGTGCTCTTAATCCTTTTTTTCATATTTATACTCAGGAAAGCACCCAAGGATGAAAAAAACAAGAAACGGGCTTAAATTGGGCAAAATTAGGCCAAAGTGGAAATCGACACGGCCTAGATAATGATTTACACGACCGTGCCTAAATCAACAGAATAGAAACACAGCTTGAAGTCGATTTACAGGCGTGTGTCATGGCCATGTCCCTTTCATGGAAAAGAAGATTTTCACTCTGAAAATGATACTTAGGGAGAAAGAATCGCATTCCAAAAGTCTATATAAAGACCCTAAGTGTAACCTGAAAAGGGGCGGTTAGTTGGGCAGTTAGTAGGCTATCAATTAGCGGTTAGCTAGGCCAAGACTTAGAGCCAGAAGGCCAGATTCGTGGGAATCACTCAAAGATAGCCAGTTGATCCATCTCAAGAAGCTAGAATTCTACTCAAGATGGAAGATCTCTCCTTTAATTCCTTTAGGGGGTTTTAAGGATTTCTTATTTTTTGTTTTATCTTTTCTCTTGAGATGTTTTCTTTATTTGTTATGAACTAAACCCTTCAGATACCTGAAGGGGATGAAACCTAGATGAACCTTGTTATTGTTTTCTGGATTATATGATAAATAATTGATTTTTTCTTAATTATGTGTGCTTAATTCTTGTGTTAATATTTTGGGATATTAATTCAAGTGTGATGTTCTTAGGTGGAGGAGGAATATGCCCGCTTAAGAATAGACCTAGCATAATTAAGCGAAGTTGTTCACACTTCGAGAGAGAGGGTGATGAGATTTTGCCAGATTAGGGTGAAACCTAATATGGGAGTCCATAGTTTGATTTACTGCTATTCTAGGGGGTTATTAAGTGAGAAAGAGATTTCCATTAATTAACCTACGATTAGACGTTATTCGCCTCAAGAGAGTGTTTAATATACGTTAGGGAGTCTTACGAATCAAGTCAAGTGAATAAATCATATGGTTCAGTGTTAGATAACAAGTAAAGTCTAGGTGGATTCTTCCTGAGGGTATCGTCGTGATCAACTGAGTTTTTCTTCAAGTTATTTCCCAATTCATCCTTTTCGCCTTTGCATCTTTAGCTTAGTAATAGTTAATTTAGATTAAAACAACTCTACTTTATTTTAGACTAAATAATAAAAAAAAAGTGAGTATTAGTACTTTTAGTTCCTTTGGGTTCAATAATCTGGTCTTGCCTAAACTATACTACTGTTCGATAGGTGCACTTGCCTTAAGTCGTTGTCAGAGTTAGTTTCTAGGTTCGATCATTCTTTTTATAAATTTTAAAACTCGACAATATTAGACTGATCATGTTTTTGGCGTCGTTGCCGGGGAACTAAAATATTAAGAAATCTCTATTTTTATTAATTTAGCCATTATTATTATTATTATTACTTTCGCAAATTAATTTATTGTTTATAATTTTATTTCTTTTTTTCCTAGCAGGTACCTCTAGTTTATGACTAGAAAGAACCCGACAGGACCTCTAGTATACGACAGTGATATTGAAGCTACTGCTTGTAGGAATCACAGAGAAATCAGGCGATCCTTAAATTACCAAGAACAACAACAACAAGGCGAATCCAATCCTACTGAAGGGATCGACGAGAATAATCCACCACGAGATGTGGCAGATGCTCCGCGTACTATGTATGGTTATGCTAAACCTAATTTAACAGGATCAGAATCTAGTATTGTTAGGCCTGCTATAGCTGCTAATAATTTTGAATTAAATCCCAACACAATACAAATGATTCAATAATTTATTCAATTTGATGGTTTGCAGGACGAAGATCCAAATACTTATATACCTAATTTTTTAGAGTTCTATATAATTTCAAAATAAATGGCATTTCTGATGATGCCATACGTCTTCGGTTATTTCCTTTTCATTAAGGAAAAAAGCCAAACAGTGGTTAAACTCATTACCACAAGGGTCAATCACTACATTGGACCAAATGACCGAAAACTTTTTATTAAAATATTTTCCATCGGCCAAAATGGCCAAATTACGGAATGATATCTCTTATTTTGTGCAGATGGATTTAGAGACATTATTTGACGCATGGGAGAGATTTAAGGATCTCTTGAGGAGATGTCCACACCACATATTACCCTTGTGGCTACAAGTTCAAACTTTTTACAATGGTGTGAATCCTTTAACAAGACAACTAATCGATTCAGCAGCTGTTGGAACTCTGAACAACAAAACTACTGAAGAGGCCTATGAGTTTATCGAAGAGATTTCACAGAATAATTATCAGTGGCAAGTTGCAAGGACAAAACCAACAAAATTGGTTAGAGTTTTTAGCCTTGACACAGTAACCATGCTATCAATGCAGGTAGAGATGATGAATAAAAAGCTTGATAATTTGTGTTCTTCATAGGTACACCCAATAATGCAGTGCGACGCAAGTGGAACTGTGGTGAATCCTGAGTACCCACCCTACCAACCGAACACAGAGAGCAAACAGATGAACTATATAGGTAATAATTTTCGATCCAATAATAATCTTTATAGTAATACTTACAATCCATGTTGGAGGAATTACCCAAAATTTTCATAGGGAGGTTAAGGAAATCAAGGAAATCCCAGAAATCAAAGACAACAACCCCTCAAAATTTCCAAAATTAGCCATACCCGCAAGAGAAGAAGCCAAACCTCGAAGAGATGTTGACAAAATTCATGACAAGCACAGAAAATTGTCTACAAGATATTGAGAAAACACTTAGAAGTCAACAAGCATCTGACTGAGGAGACCAAGAACCGATTAGGTGAACTTACTAAGTCAGTAGGGGAAGTCACTAAAGCTGTCAGACAACTTGGACATTAATGTCCGAGCGATCGCAAGGTCGTCTACCAAACAACACCGAGATCAACTAAAAGGAGCAAATCCAAGCCATAACAGCCCAAGAAAAGGTAAGGTTAGATGAAACCATCCCAACAAGCGAAAATAAGGACAAAGAAGGCAAAATTGAGGTAACACAAGAAAAGCCAAAATCGATAATAAGAGAGTACCAACCCCGCATACGTTGTAACAGTCCAGTTTAGACCCTAGTAAGAACAGTGGTTTGAGACCACAAATCCAAGTTGTATAATATTTTAATATTATTTTTTGTGCCGTTGATATGTGACTAAGCATATGTTTAAATATTGTAAGCTAATTAGTCTGTTTGAATGTTTAATTTGAGCAAAGGATTAAATTGCATTGAATGTGGAAGTTTCTCGCAATTTGTTAAAGTACTAATGTGTTATGGCTTTGTAAAAGTGAGGGTCTTATGTGGCAATTTGGCCAAAATTATAGATAGTGGATGAATGAAAGTCAAGTATGCCCTTGTTATATATATGTTTTCTTTTATTAAATGAAAGGGTACTTTAGTAAATGGATTAATAATATGATAATAATAAAAGAAACAAAGGAAAGATGATAGTTATCATCTTTTATGAGTGCCAAAATTTGCAAATAAAGAAAAGAAAAAGAAAAGTTGAAGCTTGGGAGTTCGGCCATAACACTCTTTGATTAAGGTATGAATTTGCTTCGGTTTTTAATAATTTCTATGTTTTCGTAATCGTTGCTTCGAATGCTTCTAAACCCATGCTTCAATTTTGGAGATTGATGATGTTTGTGAAATGAGGCTTTGGTTTCATGTGATTTGTGATGTCTAATAGTGAAATATGAAAGATATGTGTTTGATGAACATGTTTTGTTCTTGAAGTTTTGATGAATTTAGCTAAATAGGGCTAAATTAAGAAAATGGTAAATTGAAGGACTAAATTGCAAGTTTGATGAGAAATGTGGGCTTGTATGTGATGTATATGCATTTGGCTAAGCTTGTGTATGTATTGATCTTGTGAAATTTGATGTTTTTAGTAAATTGGACTAGATTGATAAAATGTGCAAATGTGAGGGCTAAGTTGCAAATAGCCCTAAATATATGTGTTTGGATTTAATTGAATGAGATAGTGAATAAAAGGATAAAATTCTGAATATGTTTAGATCAAGAATCGAGGAAATCAGATTTAGATCACGAAAAAGTGAAAATAATCGAGTAGCCATTTCGTTCGATAAACCAAATCTAAGGTAAGTCACTATGCAAATAAACTTATCTGTATTGAATTGAATTTATGTATTCATATGTCTATCGATGAAAATGAATGAGTATGAAATGCTAAGTGCGTGAATTTTGAAATAAGTTTGATATAGTGATAAAGCCGAGAAGTCTCGTATGAACCTAGGAATAGATAGGATTAGCTATGTCATGACATAGGTATCTGCTCTGTTTTATCATGTAAGACCACGTCCGGGACGTTGGCATTGATTTGAAATTTCGTGTAAGACCTCATATGGGACGTAGGCATCAATATGAATTCTATATAAAAGACCTCGTCAGGGACGTAGGCATCGATATGAACTTTATGAGTAAGACCATGTCTGGGACATCGGTACCATATTGACTCGTGTAAGGCCACATCTGAGACGTTGGCATCATTATGATCTGTACGTGTAAGACCACATGCGGGACGATGGCATCGATATACGAGTGCATGTAAGACCTCGCTCAGGACGTTGGGATTGTACTACTATTACGAGCTTTACGAGTATCCTACTAGGTTCCTAAGGGTTCAACGGGCAAGTCTACAATACGAATGGTATATCCGAGCTATGATCAATAAGTGAGTAATTATCCATTTAGGTATGTTGAATGTACATTAAGTGTGTATAAAAGGTAAGTACCCATATGACTTTGATATGAAGAAGAGTATGATTGAAAATGAGAATGTGAATCTTAAAATGTTGAATGTGGCCAATGTGGCCATAAGTTTATGAACCAAGTTATATATGTGATAGTTGCTAAGTGATCGATATATATGTGCCAATGTGTTTATTTGTATATGACTTACTAAGCTTTCGGAAAGCTTACTCTCTGTGTGTGTTTTCTCTATTTTATAGGTCGTCGAAGCTACTGAAGGCTTGGGATTGTCAAGGATTGTCATCACACTACTAAACTTATTTTGGTACCCTTTTGAAAATGTATATGGCTAGTTATGGCATGTATAGGCTAGATAGGTGTATATGTTTATGAAGTGAGCGTGGCCATGTGTATTGGCAAGCTTTTGAGTTGATAAATGTTTGAATGAATGAGTTATGAAGAATATATTTAATATGTTTTGATGCATATGAAATGGTTAAGTTTTGGTTAAGCAAATGGATGATACATGTTTGAAAAGATGTAGGATTTAGTTTGTAACTTGGTATGAATGGAATTGGTATTGAATGTAGGGATAAAGTGAACCATTTGATATGTTTTGGTTGCCATATATGCATATTATGTTTTGGTATATATATATTGCTTGTAGGAAGACCCTAAGTGGGTGGCATATTGGCCTTGTAAAATGGCCTATAACGTCACATGGTTGAGGCACACGAGCATGCCTAAGACCGTGGGTAAATTGGCAGAATATGGCTTAAATTGCACACGGCCTCGACAAGGGTATGCTTGGTTATCGTGTGAGAAATGGTAGTATGTGATCTAATTGTACACGGCCTTAGTACACCGGCGTGCTTGGTGAACGTGTTAATTTTGGCAGTATACTACCACGGGGAGGAACACGAGTGTGTCAAGTAGCTGTGGGTAAGGCACGACCTACCCCCACGGCCGTGTGTCCCCTGTATGTTAGAAAAGTTTTAAATTTTTATGTAATTATTTATGTGTTTCAATTTAGTCCCAACTCGATTTATAAGCATGCTTAAGGTCTCGTTGACCTACTTAAGGGACATTATGATCGATATTGATGAATGGTTGTACGATTAATTCTGTAAATGTTTTTGATCTGTTTGGTAATGCCTTTAACCCTAATCTGATGATCGAACATGGGATAGGGGTGTTACATTTGGTTGGTATCAGAGCTACAGTTTGGTCGATTCTAGACTAACGTAGCGTGTCAGAGTCTAGCTATACACACCATATATTTGAACTGTGATAGTGTGATGAATCCTGATGTGTAAAATGTGATTTCTGTATAGCAATGGATCCCGAAAGAGCCGTAGCTGACGACGTAAAAAGTAATGTGCTCGCTCAGCGCAAGGGGTGGTATACTTTTTGATTTGAGACCGGCTATGAGCGGTCATGAATGAGAAGCTAAAAAAGCTTTCTTCTAGATGATGAGTGAGTGGTTCACTCAATTCATGAGAAATAGCCCGACTGTTTACAACCTCTACCCCGGTTAATCCCCCTTAGACTACAGTTGTGCCACCGGTTATGTATCCAAATCTATTAAATATGCCTCCGATTAACAAGATTCGTAAGTATGGGGCTGAAAAATTCCAAGCTACTAATGCTGATGATGCTGAAAAAGCTGAATTCTGGATTGAAAATACTATCCAGGTATTTGATGAAATGTCTCTGACTCCGGAAGAATGCATAAAGTATGTTGTATCGTTACTTCGAGATGCAGCATATCAATAGTGAAAAACCTTAATTTCGTTGTTTCGAGAGAATGGGTTACATGGGATTTCTTTCAGATTGAGTTCCGGAAGAAATATATCAGTTAGAGATTCGTCGATTAGAAACAAAAAGAATTTCTGGAATTAAAATAGGGTCGAATGACTGTCACTGGATATGAATGAAAGTTTGTGCGACTAAGCAATATGCCCGATAGTGTATATCTTCTGAAACAATAATGTGCAAAAGATTCGAAGATGGTCTGAATGAAGATATTCATTTGCTAGTTGGGATTTTAGAAATAAAAGAGTTCGTAATACTCATTGATCGAGCATGCAAAGCTGAGGCACTCGGGAAAGATAAAAGACGAGTTGAGTCTAAAGCTCAAGATACAAGAAAGAGATTTCAGAATGAATCATTTCAGTCTACTTCGAAGAGATACAGAGATGATCAAAGTCGTTCCG
The DNA here is from genome assembly GCA_025506655.1 of Gossypium rotundifolium. Lineage (NCBI taxonomy): Eukaryota > Viridiplantae > Streptophyta > Magnoliopsida > Malvales > Malvaceae > Gossypium > Gossypium rotundifolium. The sequence continues at coordinate 135,448,208 of CP106729.1, read as the reverse complement.
GAGAAAATATGGGACATTTAAACAGAAATAGAGCTAGATCGCAAATGAGTTCCAAAAACCCAGCAGTGGCTAGTGTTGGTAATGTTCGATCTGAGAGAACCGAATGTAAACATTGTGGAAAATGACATTTGGGAAGCTGTAGATTAAATGACAGAGCTTTCTTCAGATGTGGATCGCTTGATCATTTTATCCGTGATTGCCCGAGCTGTCGAACGTAGACCTATTCGTAATCCGAGATCTGATAATGCACCTGCGAGAGATAGACCTTCAAAGAATATAAGAAATGTTAGTGGTAGTCAGAGGTGCACGAGAGACACTGTAGTAAGATCTGAAGCTAGAACGCCTGCCAGAGCATATGCTATTCGAGCTCGTGAAGAAGCTTCATCACCTGGTGTTATAATGGGTACTTATACTTTTTATTATACTTCTGTGATAGCTTTAATAGACCCTGGTTCTATGCATTCATACATTTGCATGAATTTAGTATATGGTAAGGCTTTGCCTGTAGAGTCTATTGAATTTGCTATAAAGGTATCAAACCCCTTAGGTAAAAGTGTCCTGGTTGACAAAGTATGCAAGAACTATTGTTAATGTTTTAAGATATTTGTTTTCTTGCTGATCTGATGCTCTTGCCATTTGATGAATTCGATATTATTCTGGGTATGTATTGGTTGTTTATGCATGATGCCATTGAAAATTGTAAAAAAAAGACTATAAATTTACGATGTCCGAATGATGAGACTGTACGGATTGAGTCTAGTGATTTAAATGGATTGCCTACTGTGATATCTATTTTGAAAGCTCAAAGTTATGTGAATAAGGGGTATGAATCATATTTTGCTTATGTGATCAATTCAAAAGCATCCGAGAAAAAAGTTGAATCAGTACCTATTGTTTATGATTTTTCTGATGTGTTTCCTGAAGAGCTACCGGGTTTACCTCCGATTCGTGAAGTTAAATTTGGTATTGAATTGTTGCCTGATACGACACCTATTTCAATAGCTCCGTATAGAATGGAACCAACGAGTTGAAAGAGTTAAAGTATCGGCTACAAGAATTGGTGATAGAGGTTTGCTAAACCGAGTTTTTGCCTTGGGGTGCTCCTGCTTACATTTGTGAAAAAGAAAGATGGCACGATGAGAATGTGTATCGATTACCGTCAGTTGAATAAGGTGACTATAAAGAACAAATATCCATTGCCCAGAATTGATGATTTGTTTGATCAGTTAAAAAGAGCTACTGTGTTTTCCAAGATTGATTTGAGATCGGGATATTACCAATTGAGAGTTAAAGATTCAGACATTTTGAAAACTACTTTTCAAACGAGGTACGAGCATTACGAGTTTTTAGTGATGCCATTCGGACTAACCAATGCTCCTACTATCTTTATGGACTTGATGAACAGAATTTTTAGACCGTATCTGGATCAATTTGTTGTTGTATTCATTGATGACATTTTGATTTACTCAAGTGATGAGAATGAGCATGCAAGACATTTGAAAATTGTGTTGCAAACTTTGAGAGAAAAGCAATTGTACATAAAATTTAGCAAATGTGAATTCTGGTTGAATGAGGTTAGTTTTCTGGTGCATATTGTGTCAGCTTCTGGGATTCGTGTTGATCCGAGCAAGATTTCTGCTATTTTGAATTGGAAACCTCTGAGAAATGTATCTGAAGTTCGCAGTTTTTTGGATTTTGCTGGTTATTACCGTAGATTTATAAAGGGCTTTTCAACAATAGCTACTCCGTTGACAATATTACTTCAGAAAAATGTCAGATTTGAATGGTCAGATAAATGTCAAAAAGTTTTGACCAGTTGAAAACTTTGTTAATAGAAGCTCCAGTGTTAGTACATCCAGAATCGGGTAAGGAATTTGTTGTTTACAGTGATGCTTCATTAAACGGTCTGGGATGTGTTTTGATGCAAGAAGGCAAAGTGGTAGCTTATGCTTCGAGACAATTAAAGCCTCATGCAAAGAATTATCCAACACACAACCTTGAGTTCGCTGCGATTGTGTTTGAGCTTAAAATTTGGCGTCATTATTTGTACGGTGAGAAATGTCATGTGTTTTTAGATCATAAAAGTCTAAAATATCTAATGACCCAGAAAGATTTGAACCTACGTCAAAGAATATGGTTAGAACTGTTAAAAGATTATGAGCTTGTGATAGATTATCATCTAGGTAAAGCAAACGTGGTTGCTGATGCGTTGAGTAAAAATCATTGTTTACACTAAGTACACTGAAAGCTCAGTTAGATTTGTCTGATGATAGTTCTGTGATAGCTGAATTGAGAGCGAAACCGTTATTTGTACAGCAAATATGTGATGCTCATAAGGTTGATAATGAATTGTTGTTGAAACGAGCTTAGTGCGAATTGAATTCTAAATCTAAATTTTGAGTTGTTGATGATTGTTTGAGATTCTGAGATCAAATCTATGTTCCAAGAAATCTAGAGTTGATTCAATTGATTTTGGGTGAAGCACATAACAATCCCCTATCTGCCCATCTAGGAAGTACAAAGATGTATCATGGTTTGAAGCAACACTATTGGTGGTCTGGTATGAAACGGGACATTTCTGTCTTTGTTTCAACATGTTTAGTTTGTCAGCAATTGAAAGCAGAACATCAAGTTCCATCGGGATTGCTGCAACCAATTCTGATTCGGAGTGGAAATAGGATAGAGTAACAATGGACTTTGTTTCTGGGTTGCCCCTGACTCTAAGAAAGAGGGATGCGATATGGGTCGTAGTTGACCAATTAACTAAATTAACCTATTTTATTCCTGTAAGATCTGACTCACTTGAAAGATTAGCTGAGCTTTATATTTTGTGATTGTGAGATTGCACGGGGTACCACTATCTATTGTGTCGGTAGGGATCCGAGATTCACATCGCGATTTTGGAAGAAATTGCAAGACATTTTGGGTACGAAATTGCATTTCAGTACAACTTTTCATCCACAAACGGATGGTCAATCTAAGTGAATTATTCAGATTCTCGAAGATATGTTAAGATGATGTGTACTTCAGTTTAATGGTTCGTGGGAACAATACTTTCCATTGATTGAATTTGCGTATAATAATAGTTTCTAGTCGAGCATCAAATGGCACCTTATGAAGCTTTGTAAAAACGTAAATGTTGTACACCTCTATATTGGACTGAACTCATTGAGAATAAGTTACACGGGGTCTATTTGATAAAAGATACCGAACAGAAAGTGAAACTGATTCGAGATTGTTTGAAAGCAACATTGATCGTCAGAAGTCCTATGCAGACTTAAAACGAAAAGATATAGAATTTGAGATCGGCGACAAAGTATTTCTGAAAGTGTCTCCATGGAAGAAAGTGCTCCGATTCGGACTTAAAAGCAAGTTAAGTTCGAGATTCATCGGACCGTATAAGATCATTGAACATAATGGGCCTATTGCATATAGATTGAAGTTACCCTCTAAACTAGAAAAGATTCACAATGTATTTCACGTTTCAATGCTCTGTAGATATCGGTCTGATCCGTCACATGTGATTGCCCCATCTGAAATTGAAATCTAATCTGATATGACATACGAAGAGGAACCGATCCATATCTTAGCTCGTGAAGTAAAAGAGTTAAGAAACAAGAAAATTCCATTAGTGAAAGTATTGTGGAATCGACATGGATTAGAAGAGGCTACGTGGGAGCCTGAAGATTCAATGAGACAGCAATATCCGAATCTATTTAACGGTAAGATTTTTGGGGATAAAAATCCCTAAGAGGGAAATTGTAATAGTCTAATTTATACCCTAGTCAGAACAGTGGTTTGATACCACAAATTTGAGTCCGTATAATATTTTAATATTATTTTCTGTGCCGTTGATATGTGACTAAACTTGTGTTTAAATTTCGTAAGCTAATTAGTCTATTTGAATATTTAATTTGAGCAAATGATTAAATTGCATTGAATGTGGAAGTTGCTTGCAATTTGTTAAAGTACTAATGTGTTATGGCTTTGTAAAAGTGAGGGTCTTATGTGGCAATTTGGCCAAAATTATAGATAGTGGATGAATGAAAGTCAAGTATGCCCTTATTATATATGTTTTCTTTTATTAAATGAAAGGGTACTTTAGTAAATGGATTAATAATATGATAATAATAAAAGAAATAAAGAAAAGATGATAGTTATCATCTTTTATGAGTGCCAAAATTTGCAAATAAAGAAAAGAAAAAGAATAGATGAAGCTTGGGCATTTGGCCATAACACTCTTTGATTAATGTATGAATTTGATTGGGTTTTTGATAATTTCCATGTTTTCGTAATCGTTGCTTCGAATGCTTCTAAACCCATGCTTCAATTTTGAAGATTGATGATGTTTGTGAAATGAAACTTTGATGAACTCATGCGCTTTGTGATGTTTAATAGTGAAATATGAAAGATATGTGTTTGATGAACATGTTTTGTTCTTGAAGTTTTGATGAATTTAGCTAAATGGGGCTAAATTGAGAAAATGGTAAATTGAAGGACTAAATTGCAAGTTTGATGAGCAATGTGGGCTTGTATGTGATGTATATGTATTCAGCTAAGCTTGTGTATGTATTGATCTCATGAAATTTGATGTTTTGAGTAAATTGGACTAGATTGATAAAATGTGCAAAAGTGAGGGCTAAGTTGCAAATAGCCCTAAATATATGTGTTTGTATTTAATTGAATGAAATAGTGAATAAAAGGATAAAATTTTGAATATGTTTAGATCAAGAACCGAGGAAAGTGGATTTAGATCGCGGGAAAGCGAAAATAATCGAGTAGCCATTTTGTTTGATAAACCAAATCCGAGGTAAGTCACTATGCAAATAAACTTATCTATATTGAATTGAATATATGTATTCATATGTCTATCGATGAAAATGAATGAGTATGAGATGCTAAGTGCGTGAATTTTGAAATAAGTTCAATATAGTGATAAATCCGAGAAGTCCTGTACGAACCTAAGAATAGATAGGATTAGCTATGTAATGACATAGGTATCTGTTCTGTTTTATCATGTAAGACCACGTCCGGGACGTTGGCGTTGATTTTAAATTTCATGTAAGACCTCATGTGGGATGTAGGCATTGATATGAATTCTATGTAAAAGACCTTGTTTGGGACGTAGGCATCAATATGAACTTTATGAGTAAGACTATGTCGGGGACATCGGCATCATTTTGACTCGTGTAAGACCATGTCTGGGACGTTGGCATCGTTATGATCTGTAAGTGTAAGACCTTATCTGGGACAGTGACATCAATATACATGTACAAGTAAGACCTCGTCTGGGATGTTGGCATCGATATACATGTGTCGAGGGGTCGTGGTCTGAATTGTAGAGGGAATAGTTTTGGCCGAGGTCGTGGAGCACTGGCGGGAGGTCTTTGCTGGGGCTCGATGCAAAATAACTGGGTTGGTTTACTGACCAGACGTCGTGAGGAGGAGATGCACGGATGTTATCGCAGTACATTTTCATTCTTAGGTTACCCTTCTTGCTTTGATTGATGTTGGGTCAACTCACTCTTACATTGCTAGCATGGTGTCTAGAACCTTGAATGTGAACTCTGAGACTGTCCCTAGGAAGATGACTGTACTTAGTCCTTTAGGGCAACCTGTAGTGGTAGATAAACTCTTTAGGGTTGTGCCTTTAGAGGTTCAGGGGGTAGTGTTCCCGACTGACTTGATAGAGCTACTGTTCGGAGAATTTGACTTGATCTTAGGCATGGACTGGTTTGTAAGGTATCATACGGATTTAGACTGTACTGCTAAACGCATGTCGTTGAAGACTCCCGAGGACAATGAGGTTGTGGTGATAGGTGAGAGGAGAGACTACTTATCTAACGTAGTGTCTGCTCTTAAGGTGGAGAAGATGGTGAAGAAGGGGTGCTTAGCTTTCTTGATGTTTGTTAGTGATTTGGATGCTAAGGAAGCAACTGTGGGAGAGGTCAAGACAGTGAAGGAATTTGTGGATGTTTTTCCGAAAAAACTTCCAAGGTTGCCTCTGGATCAGGAGGTGGAGTTTGGAATTGACCTGTTGCCAGGTACCGCGCCAGTGTCTATCTCTCCGTACAGAATGGCACCAAAAGAGTTGGTTGAGCTTAAAGCCCAGATCCAGGAGTTGTTAGATCGCGGTTTCATTCGACCCAGTGTGTCTCCATGGGGAGCACCGATTCTATTTGTAAAGAAGAAGGATGGGTCTATGCGTATGTGCATAGATTACCGTCAGTTGAATAAGCTGACGATCAAAAACAAGTACCCGCTATCGAGGATAGACGATTTGTTTGATCAGCTTAAAGGGGCTGCAGTGTTTTTGAAGATAGATTTGAGGTCGGGGTATCATCAGCTCAAGGTGAAGGAAGCAAATATCCATAAGACAGCTTTTCGGACTCGATATGGGCACTATGAATTCCTGATAATGCCATTCGAGTTAACGAACATACCAGCTGTGTTCATGGATATGATGAACCGGGTCTTCCAACCCTACTTGGACCAATTCATCGTAGTGTTCATAGTTGACATCCTGGTATATTCCAAGTTAGAGGAAGAGCATGACGCACATCTTCGAGTAGTGCTGCAGGTTTTGAGAGAAAAGAAGTTGTACGCCAAGTTTAGCAAGTGCGAATTTTGGTTGAGTGAAGTTGCTTTTCTGGGTCATGTAGTATCCGCAGAGGGAATAAGAGTGGATCCTCGGAAGATTGAGGCAGTATTGGATTGGAAACCACCTAAGTCGATGGCGGAGATTCACAGTTTCTTGAGGTTAGCAGGCTACTATAAAAGATTTGTTGAAAGGTTTTCTTCAATAGTAGCACCTTTGACTAAGTTGTTGAGTAAGGAGGTACCTTTTTTTTGGACGGATAAGCAGTAGGAGAGCTTCGAGAAGCTAAAGAGGGTTTTAATAGAGGCTCCGGTTCTAATTTAGCCTGTGGCAGGGAGAGATTTTGAGGTATATTGTGATGCTTCTCATATCGGGTTAGGTTGTGTACTGATGCAGGAAGGGAAAGTTGTTGCCTATGCGTCTCAACAGTTGAGACCACATTAAGCTAACTACCCGACGCATGATCTGGAGTTGGCCGCGGTGGTTTTTGCCTTGAAGGTGTGGAGGCATTATTTGTATGGAGAGAAGTCGGTGATCTACATGGACCACAAGAGCTTGAAGTATCTACTGACTCAGAAGGAGCTGAACTTGAGATAGCGAAGGTGGGTGGAGTTGTTGAATGATTATGACTGCTCGATTGAGTACCACCTGGGTAAAGCGAATGTGGTGGCAGATGCGCTAAGTTAGAAAGTAGTATCGGATTGAGAGCGTTGTTCGCGCATCTTAGTCTCTTTGATGACGGAAGTTTATTGGCGGAATTGCAAGTGAAGCCGACGTGGGTAGATCAGGTTAAAGAGAAGCAGTTAGTGGATGAGGTTCTAAGTGCTAGACTTCTGCAAGTTCAGAATGGGGGGTTGGAGGACTACAGTGTGAATAGTGGCAGAGTTTTATGTTTTTATGGTCGGGTTGTATGCCAAAGGATTTGGAATTAAGGCAGAGAATTCTTCGGGAATCGCATAGTAGCCCTTGCGCTATGCATCTTGGAGGAAGTAAGTTGTATAGGGATCTACGAGATCAGTTTTGGTGGCCTGGTTTAAAGCAGGAAGTTATGGACTTTGTGGGGAGGTGCTTGACGTGTCAATAGGTGAAAGTTGAACACCAAGTGCCTTCAGGGTTACTGCAACCAGTGAAGATTCCGCAAGGGAAGTGGGAGAGAATCACCATGGATTTTGTTAGTGGGCTTCCTCTTACGCCGGCTAAGAAAGATTTGGTATGGGTGATTGTAGATTGGCTGACAAAGTCCGCTTATTTCATACCTATTCGGGTTGATTACTCTCTGCAGAGGTTGACAAAGCTATACGTAGCAGAAATTGTGAGACTGCATGGGGTGCCAGTATCAATCATATCAGACAAGGATGCTAGATTTATGTCAAGGTTTTGGAGGGCATTGCATCAGGCTTTGGGCACCAGGTTGGACTTTAGCACGGCATTTCATCCGGAGACGGATGGCCAATCTGAAAGGGTGATTCAAGTGTTAGAAGATATGATGAGAGGATGTGTTATCGACTTCAGGGGTAGTTGGGAGGAATTCTTGCCCTTAAAAGAGTTCGTGTACAACAATAGTTATCGAGCTAGTATTCGAATGGCGCCGTGCAAAGCACTGTATGGACGAAAGTGTCGAACTCCTACTTGTTGGACAGAACTAGTTGAACGCCATGTGTTGGGTCCAGAGATAGTGGCAGAATCAGAGGAAAAGGTCAAGGTAATTCGAGCTCGATTGAAGGAGGCATCTAACAGACAGAAGTCGTATGCAGATCTTAAGCGGAAAGAGATAGAATTTGCTGTAGGTGATCAGGTTTTTCTGAAAGTTTTACCATGGAAGAAGGTGATGAGATTTGGGCACAAGGGTAAACTGAGTCCCAAGTTTATAAGGCCTTACCGGGTTTTGAAGCGAGTTGGACCGGTGGCTTATCAGTTAGAATTGCCTTCAGAATTGAAGTAGATGCATGATGTGTTTTGCGTGTCAATGCTACGTCATTATCGATCGGATCCATCTCACGTGGTGCCAGTGGAAGAAGTTGAGTTGAGGCCAGACTTGTCCTATGAGGAGGAGCCTATATAGATTTTGGAACGAGATGTGAAGGTGCTTTAGAAGAAATTAGTTCCCCTAGTCAAGGTATTATGGTGGAACCACGGATCGGAAGAAGCTTCGTGGGAGCCGGAAGAGGCAATGCGATAGCAATACCCTCACTTATTTTGATCAGGTAATTTCGAGGCCGAAATTATTTTTAAGGGGGTAGAACTGTAATATCCGGGATTTAGGGGTTATACGTGTTAATTCATATTCATGTGGTAGTGTGCTGTGTGTGCTATTTGTATATGTTTGGGAGCTTCGGGAACCTTGGGGTGTAGGTAGAGGACTTAGGAAAAATATTTGATTTTAAGCCTTTAGGGGGGAGAGCTAAGGGAGCTGGGCTTTAAAGGATTTTATGTGATGTTTGCTGACACAAGGAATCAAGTGGTAGAGTGGCAAGGTAACACATGGGAGCAAGGGGGAGAGTTTGCGTCAAAGGTGTTCCAAAGGGGAGGAGGTTCGAGCATCATGAAGAGCATTTTGGAGCTTTTTTTTTGCGTCAGGAGGAGTTGGAGTTTCCGTGGGCACTTGAAGATAGGAGGTTTGAAATGGTCAAACATTTCAAATGTGTGGTGGAGAGCTAAGCATGAAGTTTGAAGCATTCAAACGCTTTCAAATGGGTGGATATGAGTAAATTTAGGAGGAAAATAAGGGATTTGGGAGAGAGAGGAAGAGTTGGCCGAATATGGGGCTTTGGAGGGTGGCATTTTCGGTTTTGTTGTAGTGGGGTAGGTGTGTGCTGAAAATTCTTTAGAGTTGGTCCTCTCTTGAGTTTGAGTGTGTATCTTTTTGATTCCCTTTATTTTCTCTGAGTCTCTGCCGAAAGTGTTAGGAAATAGCCATCTGTTCATTTATTTTCTTTTGGGTGTCTTGCCAAATTCTTTTAGTTTTCTTTTACCTTCTTTTTTCTTCTTCCAACTTCATGAGCCGAATATCCTATCAAACTTCACTTAATTTCTTTTCTCCATCTTTTTTTTATTAGCCGAATCTTGGGAGACCATTAAGGTCATTTTCTTTCACCTTTCCTCACTATTTCCCATTGTTGAAACACCATAAACCCCAATTCTTTCTTCTTCTCTTCACCGATTTGTTTGTCTTCAATAGCAGAATACACTCTTCTACACTGTGGCCAAATCTCCATTCACTCTTTTCTTTCTTTTTATATTACATTATTTCTCCGATTATATCTCTTAGCCAAATCTGTCAGAGATTGGGTAGGTGGAGTGGTCGTTCATTCTCTATCAAGATCTGTTTCAACCGATTTCTAATTAGTTGGTAAGGGTTCTCTTCTAATCGATTTTCTTCTTTCTCTTTTTGGTTGTCGAAAGTTAGAAGTCTAACTCCATTTCTTGGTGTGGCCGAATCCATAAAGGGTGGTTTCGAGATTTTTCTTAGCCTAGCATTAAGGGGGATTAAAGATCTTCCAGGATTTAATCAATACAGGTAAGGAGGAAACAACCTTAGGCCGAAGGCCACTCCTTTTTGTCAATTAATGTTAGGCCAAATCTGACATTGGTATGTGGGGATTTCGATAGCCTTCTAGTGCAAGTGAGAATCTTCAGGATTGGGTTGTTAGTAACAGTGTTGACATAAGGGCATGGTGGTACGTATTATCAGGTGTGTAGTTATTACACTGTTTCCCTGTTTAAAATTAATTAAATGTATGTGATATGTGTGGTAGTCGGAAATAACGGCTGTGGTGGTGTGGCTACCCATATTGGGTGATCTGGTAACCAGGTTCGTAATTTTCTCATATTAAAATTTTGGATGGATATTTGTGTAACTTGGTAAGCATGTTATGTATGCATGACTGCTATGTTCATAATGATTGTATTGTCATTTCATCATATATATTGCATGTGCATGGGGATCGGGATATATATGTTTAATAAAGGAAAGGGTTTACATTTATGTATGTGGTTTGATGTTAGCCTTGAGCTACATCGTGGATTGATGTTGCTTCGTGCCACATCGTGGATTAATGATGACCTTGAGTCACATCGTGGATATTGTGATTTAATCACGTGGATCAATGGCTAGACCACTAAATGGACTTTGAGCAGCATGGCTGCTAAAGAGGTGTGTAGCGATGGAGGGTCGATTTAGTAATCCCTTGGTGTGTGGTGGCAGGATATACGGGGGTGTGTAGCAGTTGGATACTAGGTTGGGGTTGGGTTAGCATTTTGCATCATCATGCATGGTATGTGGATATATGTGTGGATGTGGGCCAAGCCCATTTGTGGAATACATGTGATTAATTGCACACTGAGTCAAAACGACTCACCCTATTTTTCAAACAATGCGGGTAATACATGATACTGGACCGGGCTGGAGTGGATTCAGGGTGGGCATGCAGAAGTCGTTTTATTTCTTAAAGTACATTATAAACTTTTAATTACTTTTTGGGGTATTTTTATTGTAATAAGGCCGCTTTAAGTATTTTGGAATTTTTATCATGGTTTTAAGTTGGTATTAAAATGGATTATGGATTAAAAATAACCGGAAACACTTGCAACCTAAAAAGCAAATTAAGCATTTCAAATTCAGACTTTTCATAGTAATTCGTTTATTAAAATCCCTTCCAAACAATAACTCAACTTTTATACAAATGTGTAAGTTTTATTTCCCGGCAAAATACGATTTTCAAAACGATAAACCCTTATAGCTATATATATACGTTTTCAAATTTAACTTCACCCTCGATGACAGATCTTTTTTCAAACTACTACTCAGTAAAAGTTGAATATCCATTTTCCTTAAAGACTTGACATGTGTTTTATTTTTAAAATCAAACTCATCACAAACCTTTTCCCCGAGACATTTCAAATTCGGCTGTAGTGTTTTGGGCCGGGTTTGAGGTGTTACATGTTACTTTTCCCCTTCTCGTTTGATTTTATTATTACATGATTATTTATCTATCTTTGTACATTGAGGACAATGTACATCTTAAGTGTGGGGGGTAAAAGTACCTAACTTTTTGCATTATTCCAAAATCCTGAATTTTAGTCTTATTCCTAAGTAATTTTCTCTTATTATTAATTAGGGTGAAAATTTTGATGATTTATGATTTTTATTGATATATTTTTGAGTAAGTCATTGATAATTGTGCATTGATGATTGAAATTGAAGAATACTAGAGAATCAAGCATGATAAGTCTATTTTTCAAGAATTAAAAATTTTTTAGGTTGTTGAACTGAATTTGAATATTACCTTAAAGTTTGAAATTTACAGGATTGATATAAAAAAACCCATAATTTGTGTGAGATTTTGAGCCTTATAGAGCATATATTCTTTTTCATGTACACTTTTTGATTATGAGTGTGTCAACATTGAATTGTTATTCTAGAACTTGCCTCGTTTATACATGTTGAGACCACAATTTTTATTTGATATACTGAGATGATAAAGGCACCTAGGTTTTAACCCATTCACTCCACTAAAAAGCCTACCTACATAATTAACCCCTAGTGAACCCCTTTTAATCCTAACAACCCTTTTTTATTGATTCACCCACTAATTTAACCCAAAACTCTTTGTATTTGTTATCACCATTCCTTTGACTACCCTTCTATTGAGACTTGATTTGATAAGTTATTCAATTATAGTATTTTAGTTATAAAAGTCCTTTCTTAATGTTATTTGATTTGTTCTTGAAAAATAAAATCAACATCAAAGTATATTCATTATTAAAGGAGCTTATACGTTTAATTTCCAATTGTTGAAGAAGAGCTCGTATTAGAAGTATTATCAATAGTAGTATTATTAGTTTTCAATTGATGTAATTACTTATATTAGTTCGAGTAGGTAATTTGTCAGGTCAATCTCGATTCTTAACTTTCTAATTCAGCCTTTATCCACACCTTTAACCCAAGCCCCATTACAACCTAGTTAAAGGCCTTTTGATTTGTGTATCATCTCATATTAAAGTGGTGGAGATTTGATTTTCAGGCAAGCCTATGGGATTAACCTTCCAGGTTCGACTATTGAGTGCTTAATTGTGAACCTTAAACACTTTCGAGTGATTTGAGTGAATCTTTAGTGAGGATGTCAATCCTTGTCGATTTTGAATCAGAGGTAATTATTTAGATAAAGGAGACACCTATGTTTTCGTGCTACAAATATATGACTTATATTATTTGAATCTTTAGGAGTCTTTGAGTTAAATTATCCATGTATAAATTATCTATGAATTATGATGAGGCATTATTGATAGGAATTATAAATTATGGAAAGTTCGTTTAAATTATAAGTTGAGAATTTTGCTTGAGGACAAGCAAAAGCTTAAGTTTGGGGGTATTTGATAAACCGTAAAAGTAACATATTTTAACCCCATATTTAGCATGCTTTTGGATAATTTAGTCCTTGATTTATGTAAAAAGGTGCTCTTAATCCTTTCTTTTCATATTTATACTCGGGAAAGCACCCAAGGATGAAAAGAACAAGAAACGAGCTTAAATCGAGCCAAATTGGGCCAAAGTGGAAATCGACACGGCCTGAACAATGATTTACACGGCCGTTCCTAAATCAACAGAATAGAAACACGGCTTGAAGTCAATTTACACGGGCGTGTGCCATGGCCATGCCCCTGTCGTGGGAAAGAAGAATTTCACTCAGAAAAGGATACTTAGAGAGAAAGAATCACATTCCAAAAGTCTAGATAAAGACCCTAAGTGTAACCTGAAAAGGGCGGTTAGTTGGGCAGTCAGTAGGCTGTCAATTAGCGGTTAGCTAGGCCAAGGAGTAGAGCCAGATTCGTGGGAATCACTCGAATATAGCTAGTTGATCCATCTCAAGAAGCCGAAATTCTACTCAAGACGGCATATCTCTCCTTCAATTCCTTCAGGGGTTTTAAGGATTTCTTATGTTTTGTTTTATCTTTTCTCTTGAGATGTTTTCTTTATTTGTTATGAACTAAACCCTTTAGAGACCTGAAGGGGATGAAACCTACATGAATCTTGTTATTGTTTTCTAAATTATATGATAAATACTTGATTTGTTCTTAATTATTGTGCTTAATTAATATTTTCGGGATATTAATTCAAGTGTGATGTTTTATTTGGAGGAGGAATAGACCTTGCTTAAGAATAGACCTAGCATAATTAAGCGGAGTTGTTCACGCGCCTAGAGATAGGGTGACGAGATTTTACCGCATTAGGGTGAAAACTAATATGGGAATCCACAGTTCAATTTACTTTATTCTAGGGGGATATTAAGTGAGAAAGAGATTTTCATTAATTAACCTAGGGTTAGACGTTATTCGCCTCGAGGGAGGGTTTAATATACGTTAGGGAGTCTTACGGATCAAGTTAATAAATCGTATGGTTCAGTGTTAGATATTAAGTGAAGTCTAGGTGGATTCTTCCTGAGGGTATCGTTGTGATCAACTGAGTTTCTCTTCAAGTTATTTCCCAGTTCATCCTTTTCATCTTTACATCTCTAGCTTAGTAGTAGTTAATTTAGATTTAAACAACTTCACTTTATATTAGGCTAAATAATAGAAAGAAAGTGAGTATTAGTACTTTTAGTTCCTTTGGATTCAATAATCCGGTCTTGCCTAAGCTATACTACTGTTAGATAGGCACACTTGCCTTAAGTCATTGTCAGAGTTAGTTTCTAGGTTCGATCATTCTCTTTATAAAATTTAAAACTCAAATTTTAGACAATCACCTATTCCGGTGATGGATACGGGTTAGGGGTGTTACATTTGGTTGGTATCAGAGCCACGATTTAGTCAATTTTGGACTAACGTAGCATGTTAGAATCTAGCTATAGATGCCATATATCTGAATTGTGATGTTGTGATGAATCTTGACATGAATATTATGATTTTTATATAGTAATGGATCCCGAAAGAGTCGTAGCTGATGATGTAGAAAGTAATGCATCTGCTCCCGCGCAAAGGATAATGCTATCTGATTCGAGATCGATTTTGAGCGGTCAAGAGGGAGAAGCTAAACAAGCTTTCTTCCAGATGATGAGTGAGTGGTTCACTAAATTTTTAAGAAATAACCCGACTATTTTGCAACCTCCACCCTTGAATAATCCATCTCTGATACTTGTGGTACCTCCGATGATTGATCCGATGAGATTTAACAGGCCTCCTGTAGATAAAATTAGAAAACACGGTGCCGAAGAGTTTAAATCTAATGCTGATGATGATGCTGAACAAGTTGAGTTGTGTCTTGATAATACTATCCGTGTGTTTGATGAGCTATCTTATACTCTGTATGAATGTTTAAAGTGTGTCATATCTTTATTACGAGACACCGCATATCACTAGTGGAATATACTAGCATCGGTGGTCCCAAAAGAGATAGTGACCTATGAATTATTTCAGACTGAGTTCCATAAGAAATACATCAGCTAGAGATTTATTGGCCAGAAATGCAAAGAATTTCTAGAATTAAAACAGGGACATATGACCGTAACCGAGTATGAGCGAAAATTTGTGAGAATTAGTAGATATGCTCGTGAATGTGTTTCAACCAAAGCTATCATGTGTAAAATATTTGAAGATGGATTAAATGAAGACATTAAATTGCTAGTTGGTATACTTCAAATTAAAGAGTTCGTGGTACTTGTTGAACGAGCTTGCAAAGCCGAAGAACTTGGGAAAGAGAAAAGAAAATCTAATTTTGAAGCTAGAGATTTTCGTAAGAGATTAACGAGTAAGACTTTTCACTCAACATCGAAGAAGTTCAGAGTTGGTTCTAGTCAATTTAAAGCTACTTCAGCTTTTCTAGATGAGATCGAGACTGACCTCTTTTGAGTTCGTGAGCCACTTCGATTGCTAGTGTTGGCAATGATCGGAAGAATAGATTTGAGTGTAAGCATTATGGTAAATGGCATTCTAGAAATTGTAGATTGCATGATCGGTCTTGTTTTAAATGTGGATCGATGGATCATTTTATCCGAGATTGTCCAATGTTAGTCAAGAAAAATACTATTCAGAACGCGAGACCGAGTAACATGTCAGTTCGAGACAGACCACTCAGACATTCGAGTAATGTAAGTGGCAGTCAGAGAGGGACGAAAGATACAGTGGATTGATCTGAGGCTCGTGCACCAACTAGAGCATATGCTATACGCGCTAGTGAGGATGCTACTTCCCCAAATGTTATTATTGGTATTTTCACTCTTTATGATACTAGTGTAATTACATTGATTGATCCTAGTTCGACTCATTCATATATGTGTGAAACATTAGTATCTAGTAAGACTTTGCCTGTTGAGTCTACTGAGTTTGTGATTCGAGTGCCAAACCCCTTGGGCCGGTGTGTTCTGGTTGACTAAGTGTGTAAAAATTTCCCGTTGATGATCCGAGATTCATGCTTTCCAGCAGATTTAGTGTTGTTACCTTTCAATGAGTTTGATATAATTTTGGGTATGGATTGTTTGACTTTGCACGATGCCATTGTTAATTGTAAAAGAAAGACCATTGATTTGAGATGCCCGAATGATAAAATAGTTTGAATTGAATCTAATGATTTGAATGGATTGCCTACTGTAATATTTGTACTGAAAGCTTAGAGCTATATGGAAAAGTGTTATGAAGCTTATTTTGCTTATGTGATTGATTCAAAAGTGTTTGAAAAGAAAGTTGAATCAGTGCCAGTCGTTTGTGAGTTTCTTGATGTATTTCCTGAAGAATTGCTGGGATTGCCTCCGATACATAAAGTTGAATTTAGTATTAATTGTTGCCTGGTACGACACCTATTTCGATAGCTCCGTATAGAATGACACCAACAGAATTAAAAGAGTTGAAATCACAGTTGCAAGAGTTCACTGACAGAGGGTTTGCTAGACCGAGTTTCTCACCTTGGGGTGCTCTTGTTTTGTTTGTGAAAAAGAAAGATGGCACGATGAGAATGTGCATTGACTATCGTAAGTTGAATAAGGTGACCATAAAGAATAAATATCCGTTGCCCAAGATTGATGACTTGTTTGATCAGTTAAAAGGAGCCACCATATTTTCTAAGATCGATCTGAGATCGGGATACTACCAGTTGAGAGTGAATTATTCAGACGTTCCAAAAACTACTTTCAGAACGAGGTACGGGTATTATGAGTTTTTAGTTATGCCTTTTGGATGGATCTAATGAACATAATTGTAATATCTCGAATTAGGGCTTATGCACTATTGATAAATTATATGAAATAGCATGTCTTATGAATGTGTTATGTGAATTTTAGAATCTTGAAACATAAGGAAAATGCCTTAGAAAAATATCGAGTTTTAAGTCTAGAAGAGGGAACTGAAGCAAGATGGCCTTAAGAAAATAAATAAGGGAAATATGACATATAATTGGGCTCAGGTTTGGACTTTAAAACTTGGGTTAAGTAGCTGATAAATAAGTGTTAGTAGTAATTGATGTTGGTTTATTAAATTAATAGTAAGTTGGGCTTGCGACCCAAAAATTTAGTAATGCTAAATTGGGCATGAGGGTGGCATTACTTAGAGGGATAACTTGGGCCTAGTATGACCACATGACGCCCAAAATAATGGGTTAAAATTCGGCACTCCTAAGGTAAGGAGATGGACGGCATAGGGAGACTGATGAAGGAGTTTAAGTTGAGGTCAAATTCTTTTGGAATTTCGGCTAAGGTAGGAAAATAAGGATATGAGAGTGATGGCCAAGAAGGGGACTCTAGGCTTAGTAATTTCGGAAAAAGGAGGAAAACTAAGGCCATTTAACATTCTTTCTTCTCCTTTTCTCTCTACTGAATTCTCTCTGCCATTATTCTTCTTTTCTTTTCAATTCTCCACAAAGCCGAAAACACAAATAGTCATAGCCACATTTCCCCTCTACCTCTCTCAAAGACTTCTTTTTCTTTCATCTGTTCTAGCCGAATACCCTCCTCTCAAAACCCCCATAGCCGAATCTCTCTAAGCCTCAAAGCCGAATCTACAAGGGTGGTTTAGTTTCCTGAAGGTGCACCATAGGCCGCATGTTCCTTAGTGATTCGGTAAGTTTCGAGATTTCTTTTCTTTGCGATTTCTTCCTTTCTTTTTATCAAGATCTAATCCGAATCAATTGTCTAAACCAATCAACATCTCCTCTTTAGCACTAAAAGCCGAATCCTACTTTACAATAGCCAGAGGAGTCGATTTTGGAAAAGTTGAAGGTGAGTGGTTGATGGTAGGTGGCCGAATGGCCCTTTCCTATTCTTTTCTTTTTGGCCGAATGCCATATGGGCTAAGTTAGTGGTGATTTTCGGTTTACTGAATATATGAAGGATGACCGAATGTAGGTAAAAATTGAGGTGATTTTGGCTTTTGGGAAGAAAGTCGACAGTGGTATACAAGGCTTTCGTGATTTCAAGAATTTAAGGTAAGTGAACATACTAATCGGCCAAGGGCCATTTATTATGATTAAATGTTAGAAATTGATCTAACATGTGCCATAGGGATTTCGACAGTACCACAAAGAAGTGACAGTTTTCGGGATTTCAAATCACAAGGTGAGCACTTAGGTACATTCGTCCAATGCTATAAACAATGATTTAGATCTATTTTATCATTATTCAAAAGCGAAAACTAACCCTTTAAGTGATCTAATGTTAGCGAATACAAGGTAGAAGGATTTCAACATTTGGGATTTGATTAGTAGTGAAATCGGCACCAAGGTAAGAAGTTGATTACAATAATCCTACTAGGATTTGGATTTATAGTCGAATGGCTTTTACTAATAAGATTGGGGTTGGTGAATATAGGCGATAAAGATCTAAAGCGATAGATTGGATTTTCGGGATTTGGATTGAATTTGCTAAGTATATCGGTGTGTACCCACACTAAATCTTGATAGATTTACTGACTTTAATTTATTATATGTGCTAATATAAAAGTGTAAGATTATGGCTAAGTTACCATGTAATGGTACAAAGTAATCAGTACGTTTTCCTACTCCTACTATGAGTATGATAAGTTTTGCTATGGCATATACATGAAATTATAAGAATGTGAATAAGAAATATGATATGGTTAATGCATAATTGTATGACATTGGCATATGGGTGATATGTAAAGGGGAAGTGAATTGGTGGTTTTATACCCCAATATAAGTATGTGGTGACTTATGTCACAATATAATAATAAGGTGACTTTTGTCACAATATAAGTATGTAGTGACTTATGTCACGAATTTATATATGGTGGCTATGCCACGAAATCATAAAGGCGATGAGCACGTCGACTGCAGCGACTGCCTTCGATGGTGTATAGCGGATGGAGGGTTGACTTAGTAGTCCCCACGGTGTGATGGTTGGTACGGGTGATGTGTAGCGGATGGAATTTAGGTTTGGGTTCGGGATTGCATCATTTTTTTAAATGTTATGTGAATATGTATGATTTGTTATGCCATATCTATTGTGACTTAGTGTTGTGGTTACACATTGAGTCTTTGACTCACCCTTGTGGGACTATTTTTCGGTGATGATCGATAATGGACTGGTGGGAGAAGCTCGATGGTGGCCATGCTCAATTTGATGATTATTATATTTTGTTTTAATAGTTTAAAATTTCCAAGTTTTGAATTATTTGGGTTTATTTGATGTAATAAGGCCATCGATACTAAGCTGTCTATGCATGCTATTAAAGTACTTAGTACGATATAATTATCGCCATATTAAAGATTAAAAGTAAATTTTCTTAAGTATAAATATCAAATGTTTTGACACCTAATCAAAATGGAATTAAATTTCAAACTCAACCCAAATCAAGTCTTTTCAAAAATACAAAAGTCTTTAGCAAAGTTTCCAAACATGATTTGAATGGATTTTCTTTAGAAGCATGCCAGATCCGGTCAAGGCTTGTGGGCCGGGTTTGGGGTGTTTCAATAATTTTAGACTGTACCTAAATCGATTTGTTGTAGTTTTCATTGATGACATTTTGATTTATTCACGTAATGAGACTGAACATGCTAAACATTTTAGGATTGTGTTACAAACTCTGAGAGAAAAGCAATTACATGGGAAATTTAGTAGATGTGAATTCTAGTTGCATGAAGTCAGTTTTCTGGGACATATAGTATCAGCTTCTAGAATACGAGTCGATCTGAGTAAGATTTTTGATCTTCTGGATTGGAAACCTCTGAAGAATGTGTCTGAAGTCCATAGCTTTCCGGGACTAGCTGGTTATTATCGTTGATTTGTAAAAGGCTTTTTGATGATAGCAACTCTGTTAACAAGATTGCTTCAGAAAAATGTGAGTTTTGAATGGTCTGATCAATGTCAGAAAAGCTTTGATCAGTTAAAAGTTTTATTGACTGAAGCTCAGGTTTTAGTACAACCAGAATCGGGTAAAGAATTCGTGATATATAGTTATGCTTCATTAAATGGTCTGGGATGTGTTCTGATGCAAGAAGGCAATGTCATAGCTCATGCTTCGAGACAATTGAAGCTGCACAAAAAGAACTATTCGACACATGACCTTGAGCTAGCTGCGATTATGTTCGCACTAAAGATTTGGTGCCATCATTTATTCGGAGAGAAATGTCACATATTTTCAGATCATAAAAGTTTGAAATACCTGATGATGTAGAAAGATTTGAATTTGCGTCAGAGAAGATGGTTAGAGCTATTGAAAGGCTACGAGCTTGTGATAGATTATCACCTAGGTAAAGCTAATGTTGTTGCCGATGCACTGAGTCGAAAGTCACTATTTGCTTTATGTGCTATGAATGCTCAATTAGATTTCTCTGATGATAGTTTAGTGATAGCTGAATTGAAAGCAAAGTCATTGTTTTTACAGCAGATTAGTGAAGCTCAAAAAGTTGATAATGAAATAATAGCAAAACGAGCTCAGTGTGATTCGAATTCTGATTCTGAATTTCAAGTGGATGATAACAATTATTTGAGATTTCAAGATCGAATTTGTGTTCCGAGCAATTCAAAATTTATTTAGTTTATTTTGAATGAAACACATAACAGTCATCTATCTGTTTATCTGGGAAGTACAAAGATGCATCATGATTTGAAACAACACTATTGGTGGTCTAGTATGAAGCGAGACATTTTTGATTTTGTTTTGAAATATTTAGTATGTTATCAAGTTAAAGCTGAACATCAGGTTCCATTTAGATTGTTACAACTGATTTTGACTCCCGAGTGGAAATGGGATAGAGTAACAATGGACTTTATTTCGAGATTACCTCTGACTCCAAGAAAGAAAGATGAGATTTGGGTCGTAGTTGATCGATTGACAAAATCTACCCATTTTATTTCGATGCGATCCTATTATTCACTTAATAGATTTGCTGAGCTTTATGTTTCTGAGATTATGAGATTGCACGGGGTGCCACAATCCATTGTATCAGATAGAGATCCAAGATTTACATCAAGATTTTGGAAGAAATTACAAGAAGCTTTAGGCACAAAACTACATTTCAGTACAGCTTTTCATCTGCAAACGGATGGTCAATCAGAGTGGATCACTCAGATTCTTGAGGATATATTGAGATGTTGCATTCTTGAGTTTGATTGTACGTGGGAACAGTACCTGCCATTGGTTAAATTTGCTTATAATAATAGTTTTCAGTCGAGCATTAAAATGGCACCATATGAAGCTTTGTATGGACGTAAATGTTGTACACCTCTATATTGGACCGAGCTAGTGAAAATAAGCTACATGGGGTTAATCTTATAAAAGACGCTGAACAGAAAGTGAAAATAATTCATAATAGTTTGAAAGCAGCATCTGATCGTCAGAAAGCATGGCAAGGCATCATTAAGGTTGCAAGGGAGCCTAGGTTCAAATCTCATGACAAGCGGGGGGTATTTATTTTGTAGATTGGACGGCCAGAGTTTGAGTTGGATTTAAACTGTTGACGGAGGGATCCCATATCGGAAAGATAGCAAGAGGGAAGGTGAAGCTGGCTATAAATGGAGCTGTCTATGAAGAGAGGAAGGAGACCTTGGTGGGCATTTGGGCATAGGAGCATTCGTAGCGCGAATTAGCTTCAAACTTCTATCAAGTGTGTATTCTCTCTACTATAGCTATAGAGCGACAAATGTCGAAATGTCAGTTATACGGTGATGGTATCCATATGAGCGCACGAGCGCACATGTGAGAGCTTCGACGCGATAGTTGAGGCCAGCTTGAGTGTTCTTGTGCGTTTGGCTGTTTGGGCCACGATGGGCTAAAATGGGCCAAGTGGGCCCATATGAATAAATTGTATGATTGTGTAGTAGATAGTGAACTGGTCTATGTGAATCTAATATTTGTGGCTAGATTTGGGCTAAATGGGCCAAACGATTGTGTGGGTCCATTTGGGTCGAGAATGGGCCCTAGGCCCATTCGTATCGTTATCTCTGTTTAGAATATCTCAGCTTACAAAATTAACGAAATACCTCTGGTTTGTGAAATTATCAAAATACCCCTAGTTTGCGATTTTACCGAAATACCCCTGGTTTGCAAAATTACCAAAATACCCCTGGTTTGCGAAATTACTAAAATACCTCTAGTTTGAAAAATTATTGAAATACCATTGGTTTGCAAAAATTATCGAAATACCCTCGATGGGTAAAATGACCGATATGTCCCTAAAGGGCAAGATGACGAAAATGCCCCTACATGTTATATGGTTATTCTTGTATGCGATTTATGATTCTTATGGTATGTTTATTATTGTATGATGCATTCATCTATTATTATGTTGCATGGGAATGAGATTATTAATATGGAGGAAGTGCTAATAGGATCGCATGGTCGCTTGACAACTATGGATCCACCAAAGGCTTTTAAGCCATCGAGTAGCCATGTTGCACCGATAATTTAGTGCTGCAACCGGTGCTACAAAAGGAGTGTACGGATGGATGGGTCGATTAAATTCGCACAGGAGTGCACGGTTGGACAGGAGATGGAGTGTAGGGTTGGTATGGGCATTAATGCATTGCATATATGAATTTTAATATTGAGATGGGCTTAGGCCCAGATATTTATGATATATGACATATAATATGGGTTAAGGCCCAATCGAGGCTAGTTTGGGTGATAAACCATAAAAGTAACATATTTTAATAACACATTTAGCATGTTTTCGGATGATTTAGCCATTGATTTATGTAAAAAGGTGCTCTTAATCCTTTCTTTTCATTTTTATACTCAGGAAAGCACCCGAGGATGAAATGAACAAGAAATGGGCTTAAAATGAGCCAATTTGGGCCAAAAGTGGAAATCAGCACGGCCTGGACTTCAAGCCACATGGCCGTGCCTCGATAATTAACTAGAACATAACCTAACCACGATTCACACGGTCGTGCCTCCATCAATAGACCCGAACATGGCCTGAAGTCGATGTACACGGGTGTGTGCCATGGTCGTGTCCCTGTCCTAGAAAAGAATAATTTCATTCGAAATAGGGTACTTAGAGGCAAAGAAACACATTCCAAAGCCTATTCAAACACCATAATAGGAATTCCACTCAGATTTGGAGACTTAGGGGCCAAATAAAGCATTCTAAGAGCCTATGTAAACACACTAAGCATAACCTTCAGGGGGAGCCAGCTGAGCTAGGCAAAGGAGCCGAGCCAGAAAGTTCAGATTTGTGGAAATCACTCGAAGATAGCCAGTTGATCCATTTCAAGAAGTCAGAATTATACTTAAGACGACGGATTTCTCCTTCAATTCCTTCAGGGGGTTTTAGGGATTTCTTATGTTTTGTTTTATCTTTTCTTCTGAGATGTTTTCTTTTATTATTATGAACTAAACCCTTCATATACCTCGAGGGGATGAAATCTAAGATGGATCTTGCTATTGTTTTCTGAACTGTATGATAAATACTTGATTTGTTCTTAATTATGTGAGCTTAATTCTTGTGTTAATATTTTTGGGATATTGATTCAAGTTGAATGTGCTTAGGTGGTGGAGCAAAAGTCCCTGCTTAAGAGTAGATATAGCACAATTAAGAGGAGTTGATCACACGCCTAGAGATAGGGTGTCAAGATTTTACTGGATTAGGGTGAAACCTAATATGGGAGTCCATAGATCGAGTTAATGTGATTCTAGGGGTTTTAATTAGAAAAAGATTTCAATTAATCAACCTAGGGTTAGACATTATTCACCTTGAGAGGGTTTAATATAAATTAGGGAATCCTACGGATCAAGTCATGTGAATAAATCGTCTAGTTCAGTGTTAGATAACAAGTGAAGTTTAGGTGGATTCTTCCTAAGGGTATCGTCGTAATCAACTGAGCTTTTCTAAAAGTTATTTCTTCAATTTGTTCTTTTTGTCTTTGCATCTTAGTTTATTAATTAGTTAGTTTTCAATTTAATTAATCAATCACTTCATATTTAGGCTAAATAATAGAAACAAAGTGAGTATTAGTACTTTTAGTTCTTTGGGTTCAACAATCCAGTCTTGCCTAAACTATACTACTGTTCGATAGGTACACTTGCCTTAAGTCGTTGTCAGAGTTAGTTTCCAGGTTCGATCATTCTCTTTATAAATTTTAAAACTCCACAATTCGTATGATCAAGTTTTTGGCGCCGTTGCCGGGGAACTAAAATATTAAGAAAGCTCTATTTTTATTACTTTTGCCATTATTTTTTCGCAATTTATTTTTATTTTTATTTTAGTTTTAACTTTTCAAAATTTTATTTCTTTCTGTTCCAAGCAGGTACCTCTAATTTATGACTAGAAGGAACCCGAAAGGACCACTAGTATACGACAGTGATATTGAAGCTACTGCTCGCAGGAATCACAGAGAAATCAGGCGAGCCTTAAATTACCAAGAAGAATAACAACAAGGTGAATTCAATCCTACTGAAGGGATGGATGAGAATAATCCACCACAAGATATGGCAGATGCTCCATGTACTATGTATGATTATGCTAAACCTAATTTAGCAGGAGCAAAATCTAGTATTGTTAGGCCTACTATAGTTGCTAATAATTTTGAATTAAAGCCTAACACAATACAAATGATTCAACAATTTGTTCAAATTGATGGTTTGCAGGACGAAGACCTGAATACTCATATAGCAAATTTTTTAGAATTCTATGATACTTTCAAAACAAATGGCATTTATGATGATGCCATAGGTCTTCGGTTATTTCCCTTTTCATTAAGGAATAAAGCCAAACAGTGGTTAAACTTGTTACCACGAGGGTCAATCACTACATGAGATCAAATGACCAAAATTTTTTTATTAAAATATTTCCCACCGGCCAAAACGGCCAAATTATGGAATGATATCTCTTCTTTTGTGCAGATGGATTTAGAGACATTATACGATGCATGGGAGAGATACAAGGATCTTTTGAGAAGGTGTCCACACCATGGTTTACCCTTGTGGCTCCAAGTCCAAACTTTCTATAATGGTGTGAATCCCTCAACAAGGCAACTAATTGATTCAGCCATCGGTAGGACTCTTAATAACAAAACTCCTAAAGTAGCCTACAAGTTTATTGAAGAGATGTCGCTGAATAACTATCAGTGGCAAGTTACAAGGACAAGGTGAACAAAATCAGCCAGAGTTTTCAACCTCGACGCAGTAACCATGCTATCAAATCAGGTAGATATGATGAATAAAAAGCTTGATAGTTTGTGTTCTTTGTAGGTACACCCAATAATGCAATGTGACACAAGTGGAACTGTGGCGAATCCTAGGTACCCACCCTACCAACCGGGCATAGAGAGCGAACAAATGAACTATATAGGCAACAATTTCAGATCTAATAATAACCCTTATAGTAATACCTATAATCCGGGTTGGAGGAAGCACCCAAATTTTTCGTGGGAAGGTCAAGGAAATCAAGGAACTCAAAGACAACAACATCCTCCAAATTTCCAAAATCACTCATATCCACAAGAAAAGAAGCCAACCCTTGAAGATATGCTAACAAAATTCATTGCAGCCACAGAAACTCGTTTCTAAAAAACTGAGACAACGCTCGATAATCAACAAGCATCAATCAACAGAATCGAGAGACAAGTTGGAGAACTTACTAAGTCAGTTGGACTACTTACTAAAATGGTTTGTGAAATACGGGCAGAGATTTTTTCTAAAGGAACAGAACAAGTAAAGGTAGTTACACTAAGAAGTGGAAAAGAGTTAGTCGAACCAAAGAAAAAAATACCACAAAGCAAAATATGTAGGAGTTAAGGATGTAATCCCAGTATGCAAAGAAAGTAAACCATCAATCTCATATCCAGCAAAGTTGAAGAAAGAATGATTAGATGCCCAATACAGTAAGTTTCTTGAACTTTTTAAATAAATACATATTAACTTACCCTTTGTTGAAGCCATTTCACAGATGCCAACGTACGCAAAATTCTTAAAAGAACTCTTGATGAATAAGAGGAAACTTGAAGAAATATCAACGGTAGAGCCTAATGAAGAATGTTCAGCCATCCTTCAAAACGAGTTACCAACCAAATTAAAAGACCTAGGAAGTTTTACTATTCCCTGTTTAATTGGTAATTTAAATATTAAGAAAGCATTAGTTGATCTAGTGCCGGTATTAATTTAATACCTTATAAAATGTTTAAACAACTAGATCTTGGGGAACCAAAACCCACTAGGATGAGTATTCAGCTAACCTATAGATTTATTAAATATCCTAGAGGAGTTATTGAAGATGTCTTGGTAAAAATTGATAAATTCATTTTCCCTGTTGATTTTGTTGTGCTTGACATCGATGAGGACATTGAGGTTCCTTTAATTTTAGGGCGCCCTTTTTTAGCTACTGCTAGGGCTGTTATCGATGTAGGAGATGGTAAGCTTGTATTAAGAATAGGCGATGAGGAAATTATTTTTCAAATTTATGATGCCATGCGATACTCTAGAGAACAAGATGATTCATGTTATTTTGTTGATACTACTGATAATATCATTCAAAACTCATTACAAGAAATCATACATGATGACACGATGGAACTGTGCCTCACTTAAGAAGAGGGGGAAGAAGATGAAGTTAACGAGCTAAACAGGAATACATCTTCATCTAGACATATGGAAAAAGAAAGCATTGAAATCAATGACGATCTAAAATAAAATCCTTCTATTGATGAGCCGCCAAAATTAGAATTAAAATAATTGCCGAAACACTTAGAATATGCATTCTTGGGGGAAAATTCTATGCTACCAGTAATTATCTCTTCAGAACTAGAACCCAAGGAGAAAAAGGAGTTGTTACAGGTATTAAGAGAACGTAAAAGAGCCATAGCTTGGAAAATCTCTGACATTAAGGGAATAAGCCCAACATTTTGTACCCACGAAATTTTAATGGAAGATGAGTACAAGCTATGTGTACAACCTCAAAGACAATTAAATCCCAACGTTAAAGAAGTTGTGAAAGCTGAGGTAATTAAACTTCTAAATCTGGAATAATTTATCCTATTTCGATGACAAATGGGTAAGTTACATGTGAGTTGTTAGAAGAAAGGAGGCATGACTGTGATACCTAACGAAAAGAATGAATTGATCCCCACGAGAACAGTCACAGGATGGAGAGTTTGCATTGATTACAGGAAGCTAAACGACACCACTAGAAATGATCACTTTCCTTTACCATTCATTGATCAAATGCTAGAAAGGTTATCTGGGCATATGTATTATTGTTTCCTAGATGGACTCTCTGGCGATTTCCAAATCCCAATAGAACCTGAAGATCAAGAGAAGACAACATTCACATGCCCATACAGTACGTTTGCTTACCGTATAATGCCCTTTGGATTATGTAATGCTCCTGCTACTTTTCAACATTGCATGTTGGCAATCTTTGACGAACTCGTGGAAGATATTATGGAGGTATTTATAGATAATTTCTTGATATTCAATAATTCCTTCCATCTTTTCCTTAAAAATTTAAAACGAGTTATAATAAGATGTGAGGAAATAAACCTTGTTCTAAATTAGGAAAAATGTCACTTTATGCTACAAGAGGGAATTGTATTAGGACATAAAATTTCTAGTAAGGGAATCAAGATAGATAAAGCAAAGGTTGAAACCATAGAAAAATTAGCTCCTCTTAGCTCAGTTAAGGCTATTAGAAGTTTTTTAGGTCATGTAGGATTCTATAGAAGATTTATTCAAGATTTTTTAAAATAGCTAAGCCTATAATGAAATTGCTAGAAAAAGATACACCTTTTAAGTTTGATGAGGAATGTTTAGACGCATTTAATATCCTTAAAGAAAAATTAATAAATGCCCCAATTATAATTGCCCCTGATTGGAATCTTCCTTTTGAACTAATATGTGATGCAAGTGATTTTGCAGTAGGTGCAGTTTTAGGATAGCGAAGAGACAAGCACTTCCAGCCAATCTATTATGCCAGCAAAACATTAACGGTCGCGCAAGAAAAATATACTACTACTGAAAAAGAATTACTACTTATGGTCTTTGCATTTGATAAATTCAGACAATATTTAGTATTATCTAAAGTTTTTGTTTACACTGACCACTCCGCTATTCGTTATCTTTTAACTAAACCTGATGCAAAACCTCAACTCATACGATGAATTTTACTTTTGTAGGAATTTGATTTGGAATTTCAGGATAAGAAAGGAGTCGAAAACCTTGCAGTAAATCACCTTTCCAGGCTTGAGAACCCACATATCGAAGAACTTGACGAAAGTGAGATAAATGACTCGTTCCCTGAAGAACAACTCTTTTCTGTAACAAACTATGACGTACCTTGGTTTGCAAATATTGTGAATTTTTTAGCTACTAACATCATATTGAAAAAGTTAACACATCATCAAAAAAAGAGATTCTTTTCTAATGTGAAGAACTATTTTTGGGAGGATCCCTTTCTTTTTCATATATGTGCAGACCAGGTGATTCAGAGATGTGTTACAAAGGTAGAAGCAAGCAAAATCCTAGAACACTATCACTCCGGACCTTTAGGAGGGCACTATAGTGGCTTCAAGACAGCACACAAAATACTCGAATCAGGTTTCTATTGGCCCACTCTATTTAAAGATGTCAACAGGTATGTCACTTCGTGTGATAAATGCCAAAGAATAGGTAATATTTCTAAACACGATGAAATGCCTCAAACATACATGTTATCATATGAAATATTCAATGTATGGGGTATTGATTTTATGGGTCCATTCTCTAATTCATTAGGAAATAAATACATCTTAGTGGCAGTTGATTACATGTCAAAATGGGTGGAAGCTGAAGCCTTACCTACAAATGATGCCAGAGTAGCAGTCAAATTTCTCAAGAAACTGTTCTCTTAATTTGGAACACCTATAGCCATTATTAGTGATAGGGGTACTCATTTCTGCAATACTCAATTTGATAAAGTTGTAAAAAAATAGAGCACACCACAGGATAGCTACCCCATATCACCCTCAAACCAGCGGTCAAGAAGAAGTAGCGAACTGAGAACTTAAGCGCATTCTAGAAAAAACGGTTGAATCAAATAGAAAAAATTGGGCATTAAAAGTATATGATGCCCTATGGGCCTATAGAACAGCATTTAAAACCCCCTAGGGACATCCCCTTACAAACTTGTCTACGGAAAAGTTGTCATTTGCCATTCGAGTTAGAACACAAGGCTTTTTGGGCTATAAAATTCTTAAATTGCGATATTAAAATTGTAGGAGAGAAAAGAATGATGAAGATGAACGAGCTAGACGAATAGAGAGCTGATGCTTACGAGAACTCAAAACTTAACAAGGAAGCAACAAAGTGACGCCATGATGCTCGTCTAAAGAAATCAAAACAATTCGAAGTAGGGGACTTGGTCTTGTTATACAACTCAAGGCTTAAATTGTTTCCTGGGAAACTAAAATTAAGATGGTCAGGTTATTCATGATCAAAACAATTTTTCCCTATGGCACAATCGAGGTAACTCACCCCACTAATGGCACATTCACGGTAAATGGTCACCGACTCAAAGTTTATAATGGTAAAGATTTTAGAGATATGAGAGAGAAGCTTCAGCCCCGTGAACCTTCTTTTAGAAATGAAAATAGGGTAAGTTTAGCTTAAGACTTTAAACAAGCACTTCTTGGGAGGCAACCCAAGCACTAATTCCACTACGTTATTCTTTTAATTGATAGATAGAATCTAATTTCATACTAATTAAGCCCAGGTTTTCAAATCACACGGCATAGCACATGGGCGTGTCCATGGCCGTGTGGAATCGATAGGATGAAACACAGGCGTACTTGTAACCGTGCACAGCAAAAGGTAAATTTTTCCTAAACACGGAAAGACACGGCCGTGCCTTACGACCGTGGACTATACTAGCTTGCTAACCACAGGCAGAACACGCCTATGCCTTACAACCATGGACTACACAGACTTATCAAACACGAGCTAAACATGGCCATTCTAAACAACTGTGGGAAGATGAATACGGGCGTGGCACCTTGACCACGGCTGTGGCCAAATAACCTGAACACACCTAAAATTCAAAATTACGAAAAACACGGGCTAGTTAAAATTGAACACGGGCGTGGCACCTGCCTGTGCCCCCACCCTATTTAAACAAACTAAATGCTCATCTTCCCCAAAAACTAACCCTAACCGATTCTCTCAACCTCCTTCCTCCCTAACCCGGCCGATAATGAGGACCTCTGAGTCCTTTTATTTATTTAATTTTTCTTTCCTTTATTTTATGTTTTATTTCTTTTCTTTCTCTATTTTAATTTTTATTTTTCTTAATTTGAACTTTTTCTTTCTACATTGCAAACTTTTATAATGATTATCATTGGTTATCTAACCTTCGAGTATGCCTAACACACATTTATTTACGCTTCTGAAATATCTAATTGATGACTTCGGAGTTTCAATTGCACACTCCATATAAACAAACAAATCACTAGGAGTAATTCACTACTACATAAGTCATCTTTTACCACGACCACTGCCAACTCCCGGAGTCATCCAAAATTCAAGAAGTGTAACTTCTCCCCTTCTCTTTTGATTTCATTATTACATGATTATTTATCTATCTTTGTACATTGAGGGCAATGTACATCTTAAGTGTGGGGGTAAAAGTACCTAACTTTTTGCATTATTCTCAAATACCTAAATTTAGTCTTGTTTTTAAGTAAGTTTCTCTTATTACTAATTAGGATGAAATTTGTGATGATTTATAATTTTTATTGATATGTTTTTGAGTAAGTCATAGTTAATTGTGCATTGATGATTTAAATTTTAAGATACTAGAGAATCAAGAATGATAAGTCTATTTTTCAGAATTAAAAATTTTCTAGGTTGTTGAACTAAATTTGAATATTACCTTGAAGTTTGAAATTTACAGGGATTGATATCAATCACCCATAATTTTTGTGAGATTTGAGGCTTATAGAGCATATATTCTTTTTCATGCTCACTTTATTGATTATGAGTGTGTCAACATTGAACTGTTATTCTAGAACTTGCCTCGATTATACATGTCAAGACCACATCTTTGATTTGATATACTAAGATGATAAAGGCACCTATGTTTTAACCCACTCACTCTACTAAAAATCCTACCTTCATAATTAACCCTTAGTGAACCTATTTGATCCTAACAACCCTTTTTATTGATTTACCCACTAATATTAACCCAAAACCCTACTAGTATTTGTTATCACCATTCTTTTAACTACCCTTATATCAAGATTTGATTTGAACAAGTTATTTGATTATTCCATTTTAGTATATGTATTTATTTTAGTATTTGATTTGTTCTTAAAAAATGAAAAAAATGAAAAAACAAAGAATATTCATTATTAGTTTTATGTTCTAAGAGCTTGTACATTTAAATTCAGCATCTTCAAGAAGAAGCTCGTATTATTAGTATTCAAATTTTCATGTGATGTAATTATTCAAGTTATTAGTTCATTTTTCTAGTTAGGTAATTTATCAATTCAATATCGATTCTAACCTTCTAATTTAGCCTTTATCCACACCTTTAACCCAAGCCATGTTACAACCCTGTTAAAGACCTTTTGATCTGTGTATCATCTTATATTATAGTGGTGGAGATTTGATTTTCAGGCAAGCCTATAGGATTAACTTTTCAGGTTTGACTTATGAGTGCTTATGCTTGAACCTTAAACACTTCGAGTACTTTGAGTGAATCTTCAGTGAGGATGTCAATCCTTGTCAATTTTGAATCAAAGGTAATTATTTTGATAAAGGGAGACACATATATTTTCATGCTACAAATATATGACTTAGAATTGTTTTAATTTTTAAGAGCCTTTGAGTTAAATTATCCATGTATAAATTGCTAATGAATTATGATGAGACATTGTTGATGAGAATTATGAATTGTGGAAAGTTCGTTTTAATTGTAAGTTGAGAATTTTGCTTGAGGATAAGCAAAAGCTTCAGTGTGGGGGTATTTGATAAACCGTAAAAGTAACATATTTTAATCCCACATTTAGCATGTTTTCGGATGATTTAGCCCTTAATTTATGAAAAATGGTGCTCTTAATCCTTTCTTTTCATGCTTATACTCAATAAAGCACCCGAGGACAAAAAGAACAAGAAACGAGTTTAAAACGGGCCAATTTGGACCAAAAGTGGAAATTAGCATGGCCTAGACTTCAAGCCACACGGCCGTGCCTCAAAAATTAACTAGAACACGACCTAACCACGATTCACACGGTCGTGCCTCCATCAACAGACCCGAAAATAGCCTGAAGTCGATGTACATGAGCGTGTGCCATGGCCGTGTCCTTGTCATGGAAAAGAATAATTTCATTCAGAATAGGGTACTTAGAGATAAAGAAACATATTCCAAAGCCTATTCAAACACCCTAATAGGAATTCTACTCAGATTTGTAGACTTAGAGGCCAAATAAAGCATTCTAAGAGCCTATATAAACACCCTAAGCATAACTTTCAGGGGGAGCCAACTGAGCTAGGCCAAGGAGCTGAGCTAGAGAGGTCAGATTTGTGGAAATCACTCGAAGATGGCTAGTTGATCCATCTCAAGAAGCCAAAATTATACTCAAGAGGGCAAATTTCTCCTTCAATTTCTTTAGGGGTTTTAGGGATTTTTTATGTTTTGTTTTATCTTTTCTTGTGAGATGTTTTCTTTTATTATTATGAACTAAACCCTTCAGATACCTGAAGGGGATGAAACCTAAGATGAATCTTGTTATTGTTTTCTGAACTGTGTAATAAATACTTGATTTGTTCTTAATTATGTGAGCTTAATCCTTGTGTTAATATTTTCGAGATATTGATTCAAGTTGAATGTGCTTAGGTGGTGGAGCAAAAGTCCCTACATAAGAGTAGATCTGGCATAATTAAGAAGAGTTGATTGCACGCCTAGAGATAGGGTGACGAGATTTTGCCAGATTAGGGTGAAACCTAATATGGGAATCCATAGATAGAGTTTCTAGGGGTTTTAATTAGAAAGAGATTTCAATTAATCAACCTAGGGTTAGACGTTATTCGCCTCGATAGAGGGTTTAATATAAATTAGGGAATCCTACGGATCAAGTCAAGTGAATAAATCATCTGGTTCAGTGTTAGATAACAAGTGAAGGTTATGTGGATTCTTCCTAAAGGTATCATCGTAATCAACTAAGATTTTTGAAAAGTTATTTCTTCAATTTGTTCTTTTTGTCTTTGCATCTTAGTTTAATAAGTAGTTAGTTTTCAATTTAATCAACCAATCACTTCATATTTAGGCTAAATAATAGAAAGAAAGTGGTATTAGTAATTTAAGTTCCTTTGGGTTCAACAATCCGGTCTTGCCTAAACTATACTACTGTTCGATAGGTGCACTTGCCTTAAGTCATTGTCAGAGTTAATTTCCAGGTTCGATCATTCTCTTTATAAATTTTAAAACTCGGTAATTCATACGATCATTGGGCTAAGGCCCAATTGCCACCGTTATTGTAATGGGCGTCGACCTGGATTATTTTGATGCATGGTTTTACTGATGAGGGTTGTACACATTGAGTTTTTGCAAAGTCACCCCCTCTTTTTAATTTTTCTAGGTAACCTTCAGTAGGCGGTTCAGCGTATTGGAGGACTCAGAGGTGGCCACACTACGAGCAATTTTGGATTTTAGTATTATACTTTACTTTATTAAACCATTTTTATTGGGTTGTAATAAGGCTTCTCTTAAATTCTGGTATAGTTTGAGATTTTTAGTTTATTATGTTTTAAATATGCTCAACATTGAATCGCGGTTTTTCTAAAATAATATCTATTTTCAAAACACTACATTTTCGCAACCAAGTTGTAAATATCACGTTTTATAAGTCAGTTGTTTTAAATTAAGCTTCTGCAATGAACAAGGTTTTGAAGGTAATGAATTCTTAATAAATGTCGATTAATAATAACAATCACAAACTAAGACTTTAGTTTTTAAATATCAAGAGGGGTTTTCAATGAAAATGCAGTTTTCGAAAAAACACATCAATGTGACACGCCAGATTCGGGCCTAACTTCTAGACCGGGTCCGAGGTGTTACATTTGCGGCATCAGAGCTCGATTGCAAAACTTGGGCTGTGAAATGGGCTTTAGTTTTTGTTTTAAATATGTTTACAAATGATTTTAAAGTGGTTTTGGAGGATTTTTGTGTGGCACACCGAGTCTCCATCGTCGGACCAAGTAAGTTCTCCTATCTGTTTTAAACTGTTATACTGTAGGTAGATACTGGTACATACTTTATCTGTAATGTGCTATTTACTTAGGTTGCAATTAGGATCAGAGTGCGCAGCGAGAGTGTAGTGTACTAGGTTAGGGTGTGCGATGGTTCCATTAGTTGGAAATTTTGAGGACGAAATTTCTTTAAGGGGGTAGATTTGTAACACCCTAAATTTGGGCCTAGTAGGATTGGGCCCATTGGGCCTTGGCCATGGGAGCGTTTTAAAAATTTTGGGAATAGGAGAACTGCATTATTTTAAGTTGGACCTATTAGAAAGGTGACTTTGGAAGGTTAGGGGGCTTCTATGAAATCCCAGGATCAAACTTGGGCTTTAGGAAAATTTTGGTTTTAGATGAATAAAACCCTGAGAGTTAGTAAGTAGGCTTTAAGAATAAAATTTAGAGAAAAATGACACAAGAAGAGCTTGTGGTATAGTGGCTAAGTGATACC
Organism: Gossypium rotundifolium; assembly: GCA_025506655.1. NCBI lineage: Eukaryota > Viridiplantae > Streptophyta > Magnoliopsida > Malvales > Malvaceae > Gossypium > Gossypium rotundifolium. The sequence goes on along the minus strand of CP106729.1, from coordinate 135,413,517 downwards.
ACATGGGAGACAAGGGAGTGACACCACAAGGAAGCAAGGGTCTAAGGTTCAAGCCTTGGCACTGGCATTTCATTTTGATTTATTTTTAAGTGAACTTGGACTTTGGCCCATAGATTTATATTTAGTTGCGCATGATATTAGACAAAAGAAAGTAAGTGGTCTAGTGGCAAGGCGTCATTAAGGTTGCAAGGGAGCCTGGGTTCGAATCTCATGACAAGCAGGGGAGTATTTATTTTGCGGATTGGACGGCCAAAGTTTGAGTTGGATTTAAAATCTGATGACGAAAGGATCCCACATCGAAAATATAACAAGAAGGAAGGTGCGAAGTTAGCTATAAATGGAGTTGTTTATGAAGAGAGGCAGGATACCTTGGTGGGCTTTTTGGCATAGGAGCATTTGGAGCGTGGATTAGCTTCAGACTCCTATCAGGTGTGTATTCTCTCTACTCTAGCTATAGAGTGGCAAATGTCGAAATGTCGGTCACACGGCGATGGTAGACACACGAGTTTGAGAGCGCACGTGTGAGAGCTTCGACGCGATAGTTGAGGCTAGATTGAGAGTTATTGTGCATTTAGGCTATTTGGGTCGAAAGGGGCCAAGTGGGCCTAATGGCCCGTGGACCCATATGAATAAATTCTATGATTGTGTAGTAGATGGTGAACTAGTCTATGTGAATATTATATCTGTAGCTAGATTTGGGCTAAATGGGTCACACGAATGTGTGGGTCTATTTGATTGAGAATGGGTCCTAGGCCCATTCGTATTGATATTTCTATTTAGAATATCTCAATTTGCAAAATTATCAAAATACCCTTGGTTTGCAAAACTACCAAAATACCCCTAGTTTACGAAATTACGAAATACCCCTATTTGTAAAAATATCAAAATACCCCTGGTTTGCAAAATTATCGAAATACACTTGGTTTGCGAAATTATTAAAATACCCCTAGTTTGTAAAATTATCGAAATACCCCTTGTTTGCGAAATTACTAGAATACCATTGGTTTTTGAAATTACCGAAATACCCCTGGTTTGCAAAATTATCGAAATACACTAGTTTGCAAAATTATCGAAATATCACTGGTTTGCAAAATTATCGAAATACCCTAGTTTTGAAAATTTTTGAAATACCCTCGATGGGTAAAATGACCGATATGCCCCTAAAGGGCAAGACAACGAAAATGCCCCTATATGTTATATGGTTATTCTTGTATGCGATTTATGATTATTATGGTATGTTTATTCTTGTATGATGCATTTATGTGTTATTATGTTGCATGGGAATGGGATTATTAATATGGAGGAAGTGCTAATAGGATTGCATGGTCGATTGACGACTGTAGATCCACCAAAGGCTTTTTAGCCACCGAGCAGCCATGCTGCACCGATAAGTTAGTGCCGCAATCGGTGCTACAAAAGAAGTGTACAGATGGATGGGTCGTGTAACATCCGGGATTTATGGGCTTTGCATTTATTTTGTTTCTCTATGTTTGGTGTGTTTTGCCCATTGTTGAGGGTGTTTGGGGGCCCCGATAAAGCTCGGGGTTAAGTCGACGCCTTAGCCAAAATTTCAATTTTGGGCACTTTTAGGGGAAGCTAGATGGGGCAAGACTTAAGGGCTATTGCATGTGGTTGTAGACACAATAATTTAAATAGCAAAGTGGCAAGGAGGCGCCACTTAAGAGGTAGGTGAGTGACGCCACAAGGAGCAGGGAAGGAGTAGGTTCAAGCCACGTAGTTCACTTTTTTGGAAATCTTTTTGGTGACTAGAAGGGAGGTGATGGATTCGGTTGAGAGCCTTGAAAAGTGGAGGTGGACTTATTCAAATGTTTCAAAGGAGTAGCTAAGAGAGAAAAGGGGATTTTGAATAATTCAAATTGATTCAAATTTTGATCAATAGTGAATGTAGGGATGTGAAGGGAGTGGCCAAATTTTTGGTTGCGTTGGACAGGCAATTTGGTCAAGAAGGGGGTGGCATTCGGTTTGGTGAGTTTAGGTGTCAAAATTTTTAAGTGTTAGCTTTTAGGTGTAGTAAGCTCTTTCTTTTCGGTATTTGGGGTGTTGTGCATTTTGGCAATTTTGTTCTTTTCTTTGAATAGTCGAAACCTCTAAGGTCATTGTTCATTCTTCAATTAGCCAAAATCGAAATCATCTCCTCCCCTTTTTAGCATTTTTGGCAACTTGAGTTCATTATTTCACCATCAAAATTTGAAACAATTCTATTCTTCTTGCGTTCAAGCGTGTTTCTCATTTGATAACCCTTAGCTGAACCTTCTAGTCTCCTCTATTTCATCATTTTCTCCCATTCACTTACTTTTCAAGCTCCATCCCTTGGCCGAATTCCCTTAAGCTTTTTCTTTCTTTTTCGGTCCTTATCCCATCTATTCAAGATAAAATCTATTCCTATTCTTCCTCTTTGGGTTTTTACTTCCGCTTTCTATTCTTCTAAAGCCGAACCTCCCTTGTGTGGTTACTTCTTTTCATTCGTTGTTGTTCTAGAAGATTACTGTCACTCCTCCTCTCAATCTTCTCAATCGGATTCTTCTTAGTGGTGGTAAGTGTTCTCTTTCTCTTTCAATTCTCTTTCTCTTTTGATTACCGAATCAAAGGCATTAATCCTGTTCAATGGGTATTTCGGCCGAGTATAGGAAGGGCTTGGTTTTCATATTTCTTCTACTTTTGGCCAGCGTTTGAGGGATCTTTGGGGATAATCAAATTCGAGCGATCAAGGTAAGAGGTTTTATACCATTAGTTTGGCCGAAGGCCACTTATTCTAAACCATATCTTGGAGGACCGATTCTAATGTGGAGTTTGTGTAGAGACTTCAGTGATTTATTAATCCAATTGTAGTAGCCTCCGGGATCTGTCGATTTATGTAAGAAATCATTATATTGTTGAGCGTATATCCTTATGTTCTCTATTTCAATGTCTTAATCCAGTCTTCTGACCAAGATCATTTTATGGAATCATTTGCCATCAAGCAAAGGAGGGGGTTGGACTCGTAGTCCCTACCCCTAAGTTTAAAAAACATGGGGTGTTCGCCGTTCATGACTTTCCACCGGGTTGTGGGCCGCTTCAAAAGGGATAAGCAGATCGCTGTGATCCCTGCAAGTGAGGATGTCAGCGAGATTGAGAGTATAGTCCTTTGTGTTTATAGGTGTGTAATTACCACACTACTCCTTAATTGTATAAAAAATGTATGTGTTATGTTTGAAAGCCAAAATCTCGGTAATGGCGATTGAGTTACCCATGTTGGGTAAAATCAAAACCCCAGGTCAGTGTACTTCGATTAAGCCTCATAATTAATGTTGATAGCATGATTGTGGGTGTACTCTAAATATTGAATGTATGTCACCATATGACCTGTTTATTATATTATGTTGCATGTGCATGGGATTTGGGATGATAATGATATGAAGGGGAAGTGTATATCGGGACACTGGTACACAAATGATGGCTCGATGCCTCATTATCGTATCGGTGACTTGGTCACATGGTTATTGGTGGCTAGACTACGTTATATCGGCTTTGAGCAGTGTGACTGTCAGCATGACTACCAAAGAGTAGTGTAGAGGATGGAGGGTTGATTGTAGAAATCCCCACAGGTGTGTTGAGGATGGACATATGGAGCGGAGTGTAGAGGATGGAACATTAGGCTGGATTGGATTATCATATTGATTGCTTGGTTATGCAGTAATGTTTGGGCTTCGGCCGATGGTGTTTGTGGACTAATTGCACACTGGGTCTTGTGACTCACTCTATTTGCTTAAACAAATTGCAGGTGACTCATAATTCTATGGACTGGGCTAGAATGGACTCGAGGTGGCCACGCATGGGTTATTCTATTGAAACTTTATTTAATTGTCATTTGCTACTTTTGGGGAGTTTTTAATATGTAATAAGGCCACTTCAAATTTTGGTAAATGTTGTTTTTTTTTAATTTTTGGATGTATTAATTACAAACTACTCGATGGGACATTTTTATAGAATACAAACAGAAGTTTTCTTTACAACCTGATAAACAACATTTCTTATAAAAAGGGATTTTGCTAATAATCTAATAATCGAATAATCAATAAGTGTTTTCAAATGTCACCTAATTGCAAGGCTAGGCTAATTAGATTTCTAGCTTGAATGAATAATGAGCTTTCAATCAAACCACAAAACTTGGGGTTTTAAGAGAAAAAATGACTTAAAATCTTTTGAAGTTCGTAAAACTTTTTAAACTCTTTTTTAGTGACATGCCAGATCTGGTCATGGTGTTTGTGCTGGGTTTGAGGTGTTACAACTTGGTATCAGAGTCTGGTTTAAAAAGCTAGGCCTTGGGTTTTGGGTTCAAAGCATTTTCCAAAATTTTGTATCTAAGATGGTTTAAAAAGAAAAATACATATGAACCTATTTTCTGGAAGTGTGGCACCAGAGTCTCCGGCCCAAGTCTGCCAGGTAAGTTTTTGATAGTTAAGTGAGTTGCATGAGGTAGTTATATGATATAGGTATATTGTCATGGATATTGGAATTTAGAAACTCTATTGTTGAGATGAAAACCTTTAGGTATGCATGTGCCTCACGGAAAAACTACTTATAATTCTATCTTCATAAAACTACTTGTTAATAAATAGTAGAAGAAATACTGATGCATAAAATTTGTAATCAAAGTAAGACGGAGTGATAGACATGAGTGGTAGAGGATGTGGACGTGTTACACGCGGTCGTGGGAAAGGCCAGGGTACTAAGGTTGAACTCTCGAAGCGAGAAATGAGCCGGAAGGCGAAGCACCAGCATCACATGTGGCAGAAGTAGGATCACAAGACAGAACTAGTGGAGATGATGCCATGTCTCAAGTAATGCTCGTGTGTTGGAGCGAGTGGCTGGGACAAGCACTGGAACAGTAACTCGGAAGTCCATCCTTGAGTGACTTTGAGCTAACGGATCTGAAATGTTTAGGGGTATTTCTGGGGTGGCTCCAAATGTGGCTAAGTATTGGCTAGAGGTAGTCGAGAGGATTATGGATGATCTGGACTGCACGACAGAGGAGAAGCTGAAGGGCGCAGTGTCTCTACTTCAAGATGAGGCATATCAGTGATGGCTCACCATAAGAAAGGGTACTCAGGCAGACCGAGTTGATTGGGATTTCTTTAAGATGATGTTTCAAGGGAAGTATGTTGGGGCCAGTTATGTAGATGCTCAGAGGAAAGCATTCTTGAATTTGGTACAAGGAGGTAAATCAGTAGCTGAGTATGAGGCAGAATTTCTGCGGTTGAGCCGGTACGCCCAAAGGATAGTTACGACCAGTTATGAGCATTGTGTGCAGTTCAAAGATGAGCTGCGAGACGAGCTGCGGGTGATGATAGCTCCACAGCGGGAGAGAGATTTTGCTATCCTGGTGGAAAAGGCTAAAATAGCAGAGGAGGTAAAACGGACTGAGAGGAAAAATAGGGACAAGGATCGATGCAGAAATAAGGGGATTTTTTGGACTGTCAGGGTCATCTTGGGGTTTCCAGAAGAGGCCAAAGGTTGATGGGCCAGGTCGTGTTGCAACACGAGTTGCTGTTGGGCAATTTCGATAGTGTGCTCAGTATGGGAGGTCACATGCAAGAGAGTGCTGGGGAAGAGATAGGGTATGTTTCAAGTGTGGGTCAAAGGATCATCTGATCAAGAATTGTCCACTAGAAATGACCACGGCACGGATGGTAGGTCAGGGTTATGTCCAGCCAATAAGGGGTGGACTAATACGATCTGCCTCGGGTTGGGTCGAGTCATATTTAAATTGGCCAATCATCTGCGATGAGGAATTACACCTTCAAGAAATAATAGGAAATATCATAAAGTTTGCGGAAGCTTTTGGTTGAACGTGTTTAGTAAATGGAATCAAGTTAGGAATAGAGGTGTTTAGTGATGGAGATGATTTTTGGATAATGGAAAAGAGTTAACCTCGGTTTTATGATGAAATAAAATGGATAAAAGATAGGTGATGTTTTGGATGGAAATGGATTAAAGAACTTAAACTAGAAACGATTCAACACAAGTATGTGCCACCGGTTTCTATAACGTTTAAGGTGGAAAGGATGGAATCGAAGATAGACCACGACCCATTATCTAGGAAGATAAGAACCGTTGGTATAATTAAATGGAAAAGAAATGATTGACACCACAAGCAAGCTTGATAAGTCAGAATCAAAACTCGTACGTAAGATAGAGAGGAGAAAAATCTCACTCGATGAACAGGGTTCATAAAATATAATTAATTCAAAAGTTCTAAGTTCTTTTTTTTACAAGCTAATAACAAGTATATATAGTATTTACATGTGGTTAGCTAAAGAGTCAAATGAATTTAGCTTTAATATGCATTTAAATGGCTGAAATAAAATCTAAAAGCTCTTGAATTTCTCCAGCCAAATAACAGCAACTTTATGACTCCTAATGAGCTGATTTAAATGAGTTTGAATGCTTTAAAAATGACTTTTGAGTTGCCTTTGGCTAGCCGAAAAGTCTCCAGTAACTAATGGTGTTTTAAAAGGCTTAAATTTCCATCTTGAATGCTTTTAAAATATGTCCCTTGCGTTATCCTTGGCTAGCTGAAAAGTTTCCAGCAACTAAATAAAAATTTATAACTCATGTGTGACCTTTAAGCTTCAAATGGTTATTGGAAGAAGAAGAGTTGCTGCTGAAATTAATTGATGTATAATGCTTCCTTACATTATCATAACAGCTCCCTTTTAATGTTGAATAATGCTTCCTTTATGTGTGTAATTGATTTTTACTTGAAAAGTCACATTAAACTCATTGTAACATCCAATAAGTGTAACGGTTTTCAGCTAAAAGGTTTCCTACATTCAAACACATTAAACAGACATATTAACCACATTTAATCAATTATTAAACACTAATTTAACTTAAACACATTAAACACTTATTAAAGAAACTACTTTTCACTTAACACATTAAACACTTATTAAACACTAATTTAACTCAACACATTAAACTCTTGACTTAATAAATGAACTAGAAGTTAAGACTTGAATTAATGCAGCAACTAGTTAATTTATGGAAGCAAAATTAAACTAACTTAAACACTTTATTAAATGAACTAAAAGTTAAGACTTCAATTAATGCGACAACTAGTTAATTTATGGAGCGAAATTAAACTAACTTAAACTCATACTTCATTAAAAACATCCTAGTAACTAGATTAATTAATAAGACTCTTATTAAACACAACTTATCTATTTAAACTAAACACCTTTATTTAAAGCTAATTTAAAAGTTTCAATGCAGCAAAATAAAAGTGCATGAATTAAATCAAACTAATCAAGAACTGAATGAACTGAATGTGAACATAAACCGAGCTCAATGAGCTAAGATGAACTCATGTGAGCTGAACCATATAGGAAGGAAGTTTAATTGAGCTGAAAATGAGTTGAAATTAGCTTCATTTTGCACTTTGGCCCCTCGAGCTTAGGCCACTCTTGATCGCGTCGGAAAGAGTCGAACTATGATGCGACCAGGATCGCATCATACCCCCTCTTGAAAGCGATTCGTCCTCGAATCGAGTCGATGGTTTTCTCGAATAGAATTCCTTTTGATCAATTTTCCTCGATCAAACGGAAGGATGGTAATCGAGACACCTGTAAAATATAACCAAGAGCTAGCAAGAGTTGTGTCAAACAAACTTTCAATCGAAATATGAGCAAAACAAAATGAATAGATCGAACGTAAACGGGCATATTCGCATTATCATACAAAAAGAACAAAGCCTTATCAAATATTTGAATCTAAATTGGATAAGTTTCATGGTATGCATACAATTCAAATGGATTCCACAAGTCAAAATCAACATGCGAATAACACATAAAATGATAGATATATTCATCACAAGTAGATAGTTGAGAAAATTCATGTGGCACTCGAAAGTAAATATCCAAATCTTGCATTGAACGACATATGTAATCACTCGCACATGATAAAAAATTATCAAACACAAGATTCCTTTTGTCAACATGTAGACCATCATTAAATAGGATAGGATGTTCAAACATTTCATAATCTAAATGATGAAAACCAGCATCATGTGTTATATCAATAACCGAAAAGGACAAAGACATCTCAAAATTTTTAAATGGATCACACATGTGACGCAATATGGATTCTTTCACATGAAAATTATAAAAATTATCAAACTCAAGAATCCTATCATCATTCAATGAAACATATAGATCACAATCAGGCAAAATAGAACGATTAATCATAACATGATCTAAATATTTTATAAAAACTAGTTCATCAATGCAAAGCTTCTCACTTTTCAAAGAGATCTCAAAGGTGTCAACAGGTTCAGAAGACTTACCTTTATAGTCAGAAAGACAAATATCAGTCTTACCGTGGTCAAGCAATACAAACCTTCTCTCTTCGGGAAGATAATGCAGTTGAAGCCTCACTTTTGATTAAGCACTTTTCAAATGGAATGTGAATTTCAAGTGCAACCATAGAATTTGTTTAAGGAGCGAATAAAAATTGAACACAAAATGGGAAAATTTCACAACCTTAATCAAAAACCAAGTATCAAAATGATTGAAATTCTTCAAGCACAATTGTCGTTGATTGATTTTCCAACAAGGCATACCAAATGATACAAAACATAGTCCCGGTTTAAAGACATGATTTTGATTATTAAACTCAAGATGTGACAAAGGTTTAGAAAAATCAAACATGTTAAACTAGTAAGACTTATGCACATTCAAGATCGAGCAATCAAAACTCTTGACATGTTTTAAAACCAATTTGCTAAAACTCAAATATTCTGCATTAGATAATGAACAAAGCTCGTAATAACCACAATCAAACAAACTGAAATTAAGGGAAAATTCATCGTCATACTTTACCGAGTCTTGATTATTCATTACTCCACTTTCATTCTTTATAACACAATGATGAAATATATTCAACTTGTCATCATTTAAATTATCACAAGGGATAGAGGAATGGCAAATGACGATGTCATTCACAATATCACAATCATTGGAAAAATTTGGTGGAGACAGAATTGTTTCAAAGCACTTACGTTCCTTACCTTCCAGCTCGTGTGATTCAACTTCACCTTTTTCAATCAAAGTAAAACGTCGCTCATCGAGAAGGTATTGAAGTTGGCATTCAGCTCTCGGCTTCTCATAAACCTAAAAAGTAGAAGTAGGAGAAGAGAAAACTTCCAATTGTTTAGTTGAAAAATCACTCTCTTTTTCTCGCTCATCTCGTTCTCTTGTTTCTTTTTCAAGATCTTTTTCTTTTTCAATCTCTTTTTCAATTTTTTTCTCAATTTCAATTTTCTTTTCTTCATTCTCTTTTTCTCTCTGAAATTCTTTTCTTTCTTTTTCAACTTGCTCTTTTTCACTCACATTTTCATTTTCTTTTTTCTTGATTTCTTTTTCTTGTTCTTCTTTTTCACTTGATTTTTCTTTTTCGTTTTGATTATAATAAGAAGATATTTCAAAAGAATAAAAAATACAAGGACTTGATTCTAAAATCGAAGCGATGTTCTCATACATATCGCGATCAATTCTTCGTGAATTATTCTTAGTACGGGACTTCTTTGAATCATAAGTTGTATAACCCATGCTTTCTTGGCCGTCACTGTAAAAGGTTTCAAACTTGACAGTTGTTTTGGTTCGCCTTGAATCCTTCATCAAATAAGAATCGTGGATCTGAACTTCTTCAAGAACGATCTTTCGTGGATGAATTCTTCGATGCATATGAACCACGTTCACTTCTTCGTAAAGATTTCTCCATTGATGGATATTTTGAAGCTTGTAAAGAAGAAATCATACCTTCTCGATGGTAATCACGAGAGGTCTCACATTCGCGGTTTGATTCATACTGTCTCGAACTTCTATATGAACCATAATCTCGATCGAAATATCTTCTTGAAAGATCTTCAAAAGTGTGTCTTCGAGATGACCATGGTTCCATCCTTCGACTTAAAGAAAGTTGCTCTTGCCAGTCTCGTTCCTCGATTCGATCCAATCACTTATACAACTTGTCAAACTTGGTATTCATGACTCTTTGCATTCCGTTCAATAAGTATTGATAGTTAGACTCTGAGAACACTTCTTGATTCATTTTATTCTCTAAAAATAAAATGTTAAAACAAAAACAAAGATAATACCTTACCAAAAAAAAAAAATCTCACAAGTCACTCACAAAGAAAAGAATTGCTCCCACTCGTGTTTAACTCGTATGATGGCTTTTTCTCTAATGAGTAAACTCGTGCCTTTTACCGCTCTCTCTCGCTCTCACAATTTTGTACTTCATTTCGAAAGACTTATTTCAGCTTGAGGGTCGGCTTCAAAATTGGTTAACAAAGGTTTGACGTTGGGTATCGGGTAGGCTAAAAGAAGGAAAAGGCAAATGGAGTAAGGGTGGGTGGCGTTGGGTAAAAAAATAAAATACCAAATGATGGTAGAAGAAAATTTTTTTTTTTGAAGATCGGGGTAAAAAGATGAGACTAGAAACAACAAATACTTGCCAAACTTTCAAAAGAAAACTTCACTTCTTTTTTTTTTCTTCTTTTTTTTCATAATTTTTTTCTTCTCTTTTTTTTGTATATTTTTTCACTTCAAATGTAAAATGATGAACACAAAAGAAATGAAATACAACTTTTTTTTTTATTTTTTACATACTTACTTCAGATTTACGATGTTCGCCGTAGTTTCTCGTTTTCTAGCTCTGATACCAAATGATACGATCTGCCTTAGGTTGAGTCGAGTCGTATTTAAATTGCCCAATCGTCTACGAGGAGGAATTACGCCTTCGATAAATAATAGGAAATATCATAAAGTTTGCGGAAGCTTTTCGTTGAACTTGTTTAGTAAATGGAATCAATTTAGGAATAGAGGTGTTTAGTGATGGAGATGATTTTTGGATAATGGAAAAGAGTTAACCTCAGTTTTATGATGAAAGAAAATGGATAAAAGATAGGTGATATTTTGGGTGGAAATGGATTAAAGAACTTAAACAAGAAACAATTCAACATAAGTATGTGTCACCCCGATTTCTATAACGTTTAAGGTGGAAAGGATGGAATCGAAGATGGACCACGACCCGTTATCTAGGAAGATAAGAACCGTTGGTATAATTAAATGGAAAAGAAACGATTGACGCCACAAGCAAGCTTGATAAGTCAGAATCAAAACTCGTACGAAAAGATAGAGAGGAGAAAAATCTCACTCGATGAATAGAGTTCATAAAATATAATTAATTCAAAAGTTCTAAGTTCTTTTTTTATAAGCTAATAACAAGTATATATAGTATTTACATGTGGTTAGCTGAATAGTCAAATGAATTCAGTTTTAATATGCATTTAAATGGCTGAAATAAAATCTAAAAGCTCTTGAATTTCTCCAGCCAAATAACAACAACTTTATAACTCCTAATGAGCTGTTTTAAATGAATTTGAATGCTTTAAAAATGTCCTTTGAGTTGCCTTTGGCTAGCCGAAAAGTCTCCAGCAACTAATGGTGTTTTAAAAGGCTTAAATGTCCAACTTGAATGCTTTTAAAATATGTCCCTTGAGTTATCCTTGGTTAGCTGAAAAGTTTCCAGCAACTAAATAAAAAATTATAACTCATGTGTGATCTTTAAGCTTCAAACGGTTATTGGATGAAGAAGTGGTTGCTACTGAAATTAATTGATCTATAATGCTTCCTTCAATTATCATAACAGCTCTCTTTTAATGTTGAATAATGCTTCATTTATGTGTGTAACTAATTTTCACTTGAAAAGTCACATTAAACTCTTTGTAACATCCCATAAGTGTAACAGTTTCCAGCTAAAAGGTTTCCTACATTCAAACACATTAAATAGAAATATTAACCACATTTAATCAATTATTAAACACTAATTTAACTTAAACACATTAAACACTTATCAAAGAAACTACTTTTAACTCAACACATTAAACACTTATTAAACACTAATTTAACTCAACATATTAAACTCTTGACTTAATAAATGAACTAGAAGTTAAGACTTCAATTAATGTAGCAACTAGTTAATTTATGGAAGCAAAATTAGACTAAATTAAACACTTTATTAAATGAACTAAAAGTTAAGACTTCAATTAATGTAACAACTAGTTAATTTATGTAAGCGAAATTAAAACTAACTTAAACTCATACTTCATTAAAAACATCCTAGTAACTAGATTAATTAATAAGCCTCTTATTAAACATAACTTATCTATTTAAACTAAACATCTTTATTTAAAGCTAATTTAAAAGTTTCAATGCAGCAAAATAAAAGTGAATGAATTAAATCAAACTAATCAAGAACTGAATGAACTGAATGTGAACTTAAACCGAGCTCAATGAGCTAAGATGAACTCATGTGAGCTGAACCATATAGGAAGGAAGTTTAATTGAGCTAAAAATGAGTTGAAATCAGCTTCATTTTACACTTTGGCCCCTGGAGTTTAGGCCACTCTTGATCGCGTCGAAAAGTGTCGAACCATCATGCGACCAGGATCGCATCATGGACAGCATATTCGAGAGGTCGCGGTTCGATCAGAGGAGGGAATGGTTCTAGTCGGGGTCGTGGAGCACCGGGCAGAGGTGCTGGGAATACAGAGGCAAGACAACTGGGTTAGTTTATGCAGCCGGACGTCGAGAAGAGGGTGATGCACAAGATGTTATAACGGGTATGTTCCTCATTTTCGGTTCACCCTTTACCGCATTAATTGATATTGGGTCGACGCATTCCTATGTTGCTAGTGTGGTGTCTGGAACTCTAAACATGAACTCTAGAACTTCTTCTAGGGAGATGACGGTACTTAGTCCTTTAGGACAATCTGTAGTGGTAAACAAACATTTTAGAAGTGTGCCTTTAGAAGTACAAGGGTCGATTTTCCCGGCTAATTTGATGGAACTACCATTCGGGGAGTTCGATTTGATCTTAGGCATGGATTGGTTGGTAAAATATCGAGCAAATTTGGATTGTAGTGTTAGGCACATGGTGTTAAAGACTCTTGAGGATGATGAAGTGTTAGTGATAGGCGAAAGGAAAGACTACTTGTCCAATGTAGTGTCTGCTCTAAAGGTAGAAAAAATGGTGAGAAAAGGGTGCATGGCTTTCTTAAATTTTGTCAGTGCATTGGATGTAAAGGAAGTGACCGTGAGTGAGGTTAGAATAGTAAATGAATTTGTGGATGTCTTTCTTGAAGAGCTTTCAGGGTTACCTCCGGATTTGGGATTGAGCTACTTCTAGGTACGGCTCCGGTGTCTATCGCCCCTTATAGGATGGCACCGAAGGAGCTGATTCAACTTAAAGCTCTTATCTAGGAGCTGTTAGATCGTGGTTTTATCCGACCCAATGTATCTCTGTGGGGAGCGCTGATGCTATTTGTGAAGAAGAAAGTTGGGTTCATGCGAATGTGCATTGATTGCACTGTTGAATAAGTTGGCGATTAAGAACAAGTACCCGCTGCCGAGGATAGATGACATGTTTGATTAGCTCAAAGGGGCTTCGATCTTTTCAAAGATAGATTTGTGGTCGGGATATCATCAGCTTATGGTCAAGGAAGCAGATATTCACAAGACGACTTTCTGAACTCGTTATGGCCACTATAAGTTCCTGGTGATGCTATTTGGGTTGACGAATGTACCAGCTGCATTCTTGGATATGATGAACTGGGTTTTCCAACCCTATCTAGACCAGTTAGTTGTAGTATTCATAGACGATATTCTGGTATATTCCAAGATAGGAGAGGAACACGATTCACATCTTTGAGTGGTTTTGTAGATTTTAAGGGAGAAGCAGCTGTACGCCAAATTTAGTAAGTGTGAGTTTTGGTTGAAGAAAGTTACCTTTCTGGGTCATGTGGTATCTGCAGAAGGGATTAGGGTTGATCCCTAAAAGATTGAAGTAGTGTTAGATTGGAAACCACCTAAGTCCGTAGCGAAGATCCGAAGTTTCTTGGGACTGGCAGGTTACTACAGAAGGTTTGTTGAGGGATTCTCCTTAATCGCGGCACCCTTAACTAAGTTGTTGAGGAAAGGGGTACCATTTGTCCAGACTAGCAAGCTAGGAAGCTTTGAGAAGCTGAAGAGGATCTTGACAAAGGCTCCGGTTTTGATTCAGCCTGAGGCCAAAAAAGAGTTCATGGTTTATGGTGACGCTTCACACACGGGGTTAGGATGTGTGTTAATGCAGGGTAGGAAGGTTGTTGTGTATACGTCTCGATAGTTAAAACCAAATGAGATAATCTATCCCACGTATAATTTGGAGCTGGCCGCTGTAGTTTTCACTCTGAATATCTAGAGACATTATTTGTATGGAGAGAAGTTTGTTATCGACACCGACCAAAAGAGTTTGAAATATTTTCAACTCAGAAGGAGTTGAATTTAAGGCAGCGAAGGTGGATTAAGCTATTGAAGGATTACGATTGCTCGATAGAGTACTATCCTAGAAAAGCTAACGTGGTGGCAGATGCGTTAAGTTGAAAAGTAATAACAGATTTGAGGGCAATGTTTGCTCAACTCAGTCTATTTGATAATGGAAGCTTGTTAGCTAAACTCCAAGTGAAACCGACGTGGGTAAATCAGATTAAAGAGAAGCAGTTAACGGATGATGTCTTAAGTGCTTGACTTCTACAAGTACAGAATGGTGTGGTAAAAGATTATAATTTGAACGGTGATGGGGTTTTGTGTTTCCGTGGGAAGGTTTGCATGCCAAAGGATGTTGAGTTGAGGCAGATGATTCTTCAGGAAGTGCATAGGAGCCCTTACACTATGCATCCTGGAGGCAATAAGATGTACCCATATCTGCGTGAACAGTTCTAGTGGCCTGGATTGAAGCGAAAAGTTACAGAGTTTGGGGGAAATTTTTAACGTGTTAGCAGGTAAAAGCCGAGCATCAGTTGCATTTAGGGTTATTGCAGCCGGTGAAGATTCCATAGTGGAAATGGGAGAGGATCACTATGGATTTTGTTAGTGGGCTACCTCTTACGCCTACTAAGAAAGATTCAATATGGGTGATTGTGGATCGATTGACGAAGTCTGCTCATTTCATACCTGTTCGTGTCGACTATTCTCTTCAGAGATTGGCTAAGCTGTATGTGGCAGAAATTGTGAGGTTGCATAGGGTACCAGTGTCGATCATATCAGATAGAGACCCTAGGTTTACGTCATGATTCTGGAGGGCACCACATCAGGCATTGGGTATAAGACTAGACTTGAAAGACAAACGTTTCATCCATAAGCAGATGGATGGATCGAAAGGGTAATTCAGATTTTGGAAGATTTGTTGAGGGGTTGTGTCATTGACTTCAAGGGTGGTTGGGAGGAGTTTCTACCATTTGCAGAATTCACATACAATAACAGCTACCAATCTAGTATTCAGATGGTGCCCTATGAAGCGTTATATGGGCAGAGGTGTCATACTTGTACCTGTTGGACAGAATTGGGTGAGCGTCAGATGTTGGGTCCAGAATTTGTTACAGAGACAGAGGAGAAGGTTAAGTTAATTCGAACTCGGTTGAAGGAAGCATCCAACGAGAAGAAATCATATGTAGATCTGAAGCGGAAGGAGATAAAGTTTGCAGTGGGTGATCGGGTTTTCTTGAAAGTTTCACCGTGAAAAAAGGTGATGAGGTTTGGACGGAAGGGCAAGTTAAGTCCCAAGTTTATCGGGCCTTATCGGGTTTTGAAACACGTAGGACCAGTGGGGTATCAACTAGAGTTACCTTCAAAATTGAAATAGGTACATGATGTGTTCCATGTTTCAATGTTAAGATGCTAACGGTCAGATTCGTCTCACATTGTGCCAGTGGAGGAAATTAAGGTAAGGCCAGACCTGTCTTTTGAAGAGGAACTAGTCCAGATTTTGGAATGAGACGTTAAGGTGCTAAGAAGGAAATTGGTCTCGTTGGTTAAAGTTTTATGGCAAAATCACGGTATGGAAGAGGCGACATGGGAACCTGAGGATGTTATACGTCACCAGTATCCTCATATATTTTGACCAGGTAATTTTGAGGCCAAAATTTATTTAAGAGGTAGAAATGTAACATTCGGGATTTAGGGGCTTTGAATTTATTTTGTTTCTCTGTGTTTGGTGTGTTTTGCTTTTTTTGAGGGGTGCTTGTGGGTCCCAAGAAGGCTCGGGGTTAAGCCAAGGCCTTGGCCAAAATTTCAATTTTTGGCACTTTTATGGGAAGCTAGTTGGGGCAGGACTTAAGGGTTATTGCTTGTGGTTGTTGACATAAAAATTTAAATGGAAAAGTGGCAAGGAGGTGCCAATTAAGAGGTAGGTGAGTGACGCCACAGGGAGCAGGGAAGGAGCAGGTTCGAGCCACGCAGTTCACTTTTTTGGAAATCTTTTTGGTGACTGGAAGGGAGGTGATAGATTCGTTTGGGAGCCTTTAAAAGTGGAGGTGGACTTATTCAAATGTTTCAAAGGAGTTGCTAAGAGAGAAAAGGGGATTTTGAATAATTCAAATTGATTCAAATTTGTGATCAAGAGTGAATGTAGGGATGTGAAAGGGAGTGGCTGAATTTTTGGTTGTGTTGGAGGGGCAATTCGATCAAAAAGGGGGGTGGCATTCGGTTTTGTGAGTTTAGGTGCCGAAATTTTTGAAGTGTTAGCTTTTAGGTGTAGTAAGCTCTTTTTTTTTTTTTTTGACATTTGGGGTGTTGTGCATTTTGGCAATTTTGTTCTTTTCTTTGAATAGCCAAAACCTCTAAGGTCATTATTCATTCTTCAATTAGCCAAAACTGAAACCATCTCCTCCCCTTTTTAGCATTTTTGGTAACTTGAGTTCATTATTTCACCATCAAAAGCCGAAACAATTCACTTCTTCTTGTGTTCAAGCGTGTTTGTCATTTGATAACACTTAGTTGAACCTTTTAGTCTCCTCCATTTCATCATTTTCTCCCATTTGCTTATTTCTCAAGCCCCATCCCTTGGCCAAATTCCTTTAAGCTTTTTCTTTCTTTTTCGGTTCTTATCCCATCTATTCAAGACGAAAGCTATTCCTATTCCTCCTCTTTGGGTTTTTACTTCCACTTTTTATTCTTCTAAAGGTGAACCTTTCTTGTGTGGTTACTTCTTTTCATTCGTTGTTGTGCTACAAGATTTCCATCACTCTTCCTCTCAATCTTCTCAATCGGATTCTTCTTAGTGGTGGTAAGTGTTCTCTTTCTCTTTCAATTCTCTCTTCTCTCTTTTGATTGCCAAATCAAAGGCATTAATCATGTTCCATAGGTATTTCAGCTGAGTATAGGAGGGGCTTGGTTTTCATATTTCTTCTACTTTTGGCCAGCGTTTGAAGGGTCATTGGGGACAACCGGATTCGAGTGATCAAGGTAAGAGGTTTTATATCATTTGTTTGGCCGAAGGCCACTTCTTCTAAACCATATCTTGGAGGACCGATTCTAATGTGGAGTTTGTGTAGGGACTTCAGTGATTTATTAATCCAAGTGTAGTAGCCGCTAGGATCTATCGATTTAGGTAAGAAATCGTTATATTGTTGAGTGTATATCCTTATGTTCTCTATTTCAATGTCTTAACCCGGTCTTCTGACCAAGATCGTTTTATGGAATCATATGCCAGCCAAGCAAAGGAGGGGGTTGGACTCGTAGTCCCTACCCCTAAGTTTAAAAAATGTACGATGTCCGCCATTCGTGACTTTCCTACCGGGTTGTGGGATGGCTTCAGAAAGGGATAACCAGATTGTTGTGATCCTTGCAAGTGAGGGTGTCAATGAGATTGAGAGTATAGTCCTTTGTGTTTACAGGTGTGTAATTACCACACTACTCCTTAACTATATAAAACATGTATGTGTTATGTTTGAAAGCTGGAAATCTCGGCAATGGTGATTGAGTTACCCATGTTGGGTAAAACCTAAACCCCATGTCAGTGTACTTCGATTAGGCCTCATAGTTAATGTTGATAACATGATTGTGTGTGTACTCTAAATATTGCATGTATGTCACCATATGACCTGTTTATTATATTATGTTGCATGTGCATGGGATTTGGGATGATAATGATATGAAGGGAAGTGTATATTGGTGACACTGTCACACTAAAAGATGGCTCGATGCCTCACTATCGTATTGTAACTTGGTCACATGGTTATTGGTGGCTAGACCACGTTATATCGGCTTTGAGCAGTGTGACTGTCAGCATGACTGCCAAAGAGGAGTGTAGAGGATAGAGGGTTGATTGTAGAAACCCCCACAGGTGTGTTGAGGATGGACATATAGAGTGGAGTGTAGAGATGACATTAGGCTATATTGGGTTATCATATTGATTACTTGGTTATGTAGTAATGTTTGGGCTTCGGTTGATGGTGTTTTGGGGCTCAGATCCACTTGTGATTATGTGGACTAATTGCACACTTGATCTTGTGACTCACTCTATTTGCTTAAACAAATTGTAGGTGGCTCATAATTCTATGGACTGGGCATGAATGGACTCGAGGTGGCCATGCATGGGTTATTATATTGAAACTTTATTTAATTATCATTTGCTACTTTTGGGGAATTTTTAATATGTAATAAGGCCACTTCAAATTTTGGTAAATGTTGGTTGTTTTTTAATTTTTGGACGTATTAATTACAAACTACTCGATGGGACGTTTTTATAAAATACAAACAGAAGTTTTCTTTACAACCTGATAAACAACATTTCTTATAAAAAGGGATTTTTCTAATAATCTAATAATCGAATAATCAATAAGTGTTTTCAAATTCACCTAATCGCAAGGCTAGGCTAATTAGATTTCTAGCTTGAATGAATAATGATCTTTCAATCGAACCACAAAACTTGGGGTTTTAAGAGAAAAAAAATGACTTAAAAATCATCCAAAGTCCGTAAAACTTTTTAAACTCTTTTCTAGTGACATGCTAGACCCGGTCGTGGTGTTTAAGCCGGGTTTGGGTTGTTACAGGTCGATTAAATCCCCACAGGAGTGCACGGTTGGGCAGGAGATGAAGTGCAGGGTTGGTATGGGCATTAATTCATTGCATATATGGATTTTAATATTGAGATGGGCTTAGGCCCAAATATTTATGATATGTGACATATGATATGGGTTAAGGCCCAACCGAGGCTATTTTGGGCTAAGGCCTAATTGCCACTGTTATTGTAATGGGCGTCGGCCCGGATTGTTGTGATGCATGTTTTTACTAATGAGGGTTGTACACACTGAGTTTTCGTAAACTCACCCCCTCTTTTTAATTTTTCCAGGTAACCCTTAGTAGGAAATTTGACGTATTGGAGGACTCAGAGGTGGCCACATTACGAGCAGTTTTGGATTTTAGTATTCTACTTTACTTTATTAAACCGTTTTTATTCGGTTGTAATAAGGCCTCTTTTAAATTATGGTATAGTTTGGTATTTTTAGTTTATTATGTTTTAAATCTACTCAACATTGAATCGGGGTTTTTCCAAAACAATATCTGTTTTCAAAACACTACGTTTTCACATCCAAGTTGTAAATATCATGTTTTATAAGTCAGTTGTTTTAAATTAAGCTTTCACAATGAACAAGGTTTTGAAGGTAATGACTTCTTAATAAATGTCGATTAATAATAACAATCGCAAACTGAGACTTTATTTTTTAAATATCAAGAGGGGTTTTTAATGAAAATGCGATTTTAAAAAAAACATCTCAATGTGACACGCCAGATTCAGGCTTAACTTCTAGGCCGGGTTTGGCGTGTTACACTAGTCGTCCTATGTTAGCAAAATAAATATTTCTTCGTTCCACGCGTGACTCGAACACCATCCCCCTTTAAAGCTTTATCACACCACTTACCATCAAGCCAATAATCTCTTTATGACATAACTTATACTTAATATTTTATAAAACCTTCACGCCAATATCCAGGTTTATTAAAAGAACAACCAAAAATTCTACACACGCCAACCTCAGACCACATGCATACTCCTAATGCCACCTTGCCACTAGACCACATGCTTCCTTTGTCATATTTTAACCATAAATAATTATAAATCCTTTCATCCAATGCCAAGGTTCACTTAAAGCAAAAACTGAAATTTTTGCTAAAGCCTAGATTTAAACCCAGGACTTCTCAGACACTCTCAAACACTGCTAAATCACTTAACCACTGAAGTAAATAGTCAATTGTGCCACTTTCTTGCACACATAAATATTTATGTGCAATCTCCTAATTATTCCAACACTCAAGGTCCATTCCTTCTAGGCTCAAATTTGGGGCGTTGCACTAGTCCTGCTTCGGCGAAACACCAGGATTTATTCCCTAGTTCCCTTCTCTTTATTTTTTTTTGTTTATATTGTGATCTTGATTGTGAGTATTTACCAAGGTGTTTTTCTTTATTTAATTAAAATGACTTAAATTTAATTTGTGTTAGATTGATTGCATTATGTTTGCTTAAATTATTACTGTAACACCCCATACCTGGTCTAGACGTTACGACCGGATCTGGTATGTCACAGGGAAAGGTTATAAAAAGGCTTTGGAATTTTAAGGAAAAACTCTAAGTTTGAAACTTTTCGTTTAGGTGATATTAAAAAAATAGTGACTTGTAGATTTAAGAAAAATTTTCGAGTTGAGTTAATCCAGTATTCGATATCTTTGTTAGCACTTGAGAGAAAACGGTTGTTTAGGTTACTTATGTTTTGAAAACCCCACCTTAAAGTTTTCATGTCAAAATATATATTGATGTCATATCATAAATAAAAAAAACCAAATATCAACTTAAAAAGGCCTTATTACATAACAATAACCCAAATTAAAAATAATTTATAAAAAGGAAACGAGTTTACGAAAAGAAACATTTAATGGCCTCCACGAGTCCATCTCGGCTCCCAGATCCACGATCTAATGATTACTTGCAAGGTTAAGCAGAGGGGTGAGTCACCAAGACTCAGTGTGCATTTCCCCTTATAACACATAAACGACTTCAAGCCCACAATCACACCTTGGGCCTTAGCCCACTTAAAATGGCATACACCAAATACGAATGTAATGTGACCCAGCCCAACCTAATTTTTTCGTCCTCTACACGCCACCCTTACCAGCCCAACACACCATGGGGATTTCTACAATCAACCCTACATCCGCTACAAGCCTCATATGTGGCACCAAACCAATGGTAACAGAGTCACTAATTATAACACGTGGGACCAACCCATTTGTGGTACCAAACCACTGGTGACAATCCCTGATGATCGTATATGTGGGGCCAACCCACTGTGGTGCCAAACCACTGGGACAAGTCATAGAATCAACATATATGTACATGGTGTCAAACCACCGTGGTATCGAACCACTGGGACTTGGACAGGATCCCCGAGTGCGATCTTCAACTTTAAAGATCTATACCACGAACAAACAATTACACAATGGTAAGCTATATAAAGCTTAGTAAGTTATAAGCCAATGAGGTAAAATATCTATATACAATCAATTGAATAGTTTGTAATTTATTTAAACATAACATGGATTAGAATGCAACATTCGTACACATAATGTATACATATCATCGTTAATTTATAATGTATCTAATTGGTCACCGATTAAATTCAAACACTTCCATGTTAAATGTCCATAACAAAATAGCTTACTCGATTCACCTCGATAATGAACCATAGTATAACATATAAATACCTGACACTCTCGCTTATTATACCTCCATCGATTCTTTTCTTCCTTTAGGAAAATTTGAAAATCCATAACGTAGTACAAGTCCGTAATATATCGCTCATATAGAAGTTATTTAACATTTTCCTTTTACAATTGCCACTTCCCATAATGTATCACTCACATAGAGCCGTTACTTAACATTTTCACACACACAGTGCCACTTCTCATAACGTATCTCTCACATAGAGCGTTACTTAACATTTTCGTACACACAGTGCCACTTCATGTAACGTGTCACTCACATAGAGCTGTTACTTAACTTAAACACCTAATTATTTATTCAATCCAAACATAACAAATTTCATACTCATGTATGTATATACAATTATCTAATAACAACAATTCAATTTCCACATCTCATACTTCCACTTCGGCACAAACCAAATACATATACACATGAATGTATTATCAACCATATATTTAGTACTAATGTCCATCTCAATTCATATTCATGTTTAACTCCTTTCTAAAACATATATAAATACATATACATTCAAGGCATTCCATGTATCCACACTCATCCTTATGTATATTATTCAACTAGCATTCGGTTAACCTAAAAAATATATTTGTCTCATACCCAATCGGTTTTAGCTACAATATAATTGAAATCTTATATTCCATTGCACATATACATTTGTTTATAAATAATCACTCAATTAAACCAATTGCTTATAATTTACCTTGATAGTTGAAGCGTAAAGATGTTACGGTTACTCGTTTAATTTAGCTTTCCCCTGATCCGTTTCCAATTCTTTCCTTCCTTGATCTAAAACAAGGTTCGAAAGGAGTCCATTCAAATAAACTTCATTCATTTTAATTCGTAACACATGATTGTACCATTCTTATAATCTATCATTCATAAATTTGAAATTTTTACAACTTAATACTATTTCTTCTCATCCATTCGAACATATAAAAATTTATACACCTTTGAGCTATGGCCGAATACCCCTCAAGCTCATTTAAGTCCCCTTATAACACTAAAATTTATTATAATACATAACTTATCAATTTTCCAATTTACCCCTCTAGTTTTAATTTCTTGCGATTTAGTCCCCACACATAAAACACAAAAATTACATGGATTTGAGCTAACTCCTTGAGGACCGAATTTTCTTCCTCCTTAAACAAGTCTATTTATACCATCTATTCTTACATTCGTACCCTCAACAACTCATTTTCATAATTTAAGTCACCCTACATCCATTTCTTCTAAGTTTCCTACTCAATTCATATTGATTTCAAACATATGCTTATTATTCTTCCATCAATACAAAAAAAAAAAAAATCAAAGTATGCATCCATGGCTGAACCTATAACATGCTCCCAACTCTAAAATTTTCTCATGGGTTTGATAATATTTAGACTAACAAACTCAAAAATGTGAAAATCTACCAAAAACCAACTCAAATACTTACCTCCAAATGGCATGCAAATAGCCCAACTTTGAAAGCTTAAGTCCACCCTTTTTCTTTGTTAGATTCGGCAATGAAGAACAAGAAAGATGAAAGATGAATATTTCCTCATTCTTTTATGTATTTTCTTATTTTAATCATTTATAAGCTTTTAATATAATCCCACTTTCTAAAAGAAAATAATAAAAAAATAAGAAGTCATCATCATGCCATCCACTTATTTAAATTTTGGATAATTTGACATGCAAGTCCATGCATGCATGAAACAAGTCAATTAAATCTTCCCAATTTAAATAATGGCTACTTTTACCTCTTAAACAATCTAATCCTTTTTCTTAATTTAATCACACGAATAAGCAAATTTTCTCATGAAACTTTCACACATGTAAATTCACATATATTTATCACAGAAAATACATTTAAATTATTATTCGAACTCAGATTCGAGGTCCCGAAACCACCGTTCCAATTAGGGTCAAATTTGGACTATTACAACACTCTTCCCTTAGGGATTTTGTCCCCAAAAATCTTACCGTTAAATAGAGTTGGATATTATTGCTTCATTGAATCTCACAGGCTCTCATGTAGCCTTTTCTAATTTAGAAGGCAACCTTAATCTATAAGCAACAGGTCTGACACGTTCGATGATCTCATATAGTCCGATGAACTCGGACTTAATTTGCCTTTACGCCCAAATCGAAGCACTATCTTTCACGGAGAAACCTTCAAATATACCTGGTCTTCGATCTAAAACTCTAAGTCTTTACGTTTCAAATCCGTGTATGGCTTTTGTCAATCCAATGCAGCTTTTAAACTATCTCAAATCAATGCCACTTTCTGTTCAGTTTCTATAATCAAGTTAACCCCGTGTATCTTATTATCATTGAGTTCAATTCAATATAGTGGTGTACGACACTTACGATCGTAGAAAAATTCATAGGTGCCATTTTGATACTAGATTCAAAGCTCTTATTATACACAAATTCAATCAAAGGCAAATATTGTTCCCACGTACCCTCAAACTCAAGAACGCAACATCTCAACATATCCTCGAGTATTTGGATAACACGCTTGGATTGACCATCCGACTAAGGGTGAAAAGCCGTATTGAAATATAACCTGGTACCCAAAGCATCCTGCAGTTTCTTCCAAAATCACGATATGAACTTTGGATTCCTATCGAAACAATAGAGATAGGCACCCATGTAACTGTACAATACATACAACTCAGCCAATTTATCAAGTGGGAAATCTATACACACGGGAATAAAATGACCCGATTTTGTCAATCTATCAACGAAATCCATAGTGACTCGATCCCACTTCCACTCAGGTATCATAATCTACTGAAGTAGTTCCGATGGCACTTGGTGCTCAACTTTCACTTGTTGAGACACTAAACACTTCGACACATAGTCTGAGATGTCTAGTTTCATACCATGCCACCAATAATGATGTTTCAAATTGTTATACATTTTCGTGCTACCCTGATGCATCGATAATCTACCACTATAAGTTTCATTACAAACCATTTGAATCAATTCAGGGTTCTTTGGTACACAGATCCTATTCTTGAACCATAAACATCCTCCAGCATTAATCTGGAAGTCTAAATCCACACATGACCCACAATGAATTTTATTTGCTTTCAATTTATCATCAACCTCTTGGGCTTCTCGAATCCATTGCTCAAACCATGGTCACATTTTCAGCTCAGCAATGGTCGCACCATCTTTAGTCATAGCCATATCCGCATTCATTGCTTGTAAGGCAAATAGCAACTTTCGGCTAAGTGCATATGCAACTACATAAGCCTTTCCCAGGTGATAATCAATCACGAGCTCGTAATCTTTCAATAATTCTAACCATCATTGATGTCTCAAGTTTTGACCCTTTTGAGTCATTAAATACTTTAGACTCTTATGATCCGAATAGAAGTGGCATTTCTCACTGAAAAGATAGTGATAACATATCTTCAAAGCAAAGACTATAGCGGCTAACTCAAGGTCGTGCGTTTGATAATTTCTCTCATGCGATTTCAACTGTCCCGAGGCATAGGCTACGACTTTACCCTCCTGCATCA
Source organism: Gossypium rotundifolium (assembly GCA_025506655.1). Classification (NCBI taxonomy): domain Eukaryota; kingdom Viridiplantae; phylum Streptophyta; class Magnoliopsida; order Malvales; family Malvaceae; genus Gossypium; species Gossypium rotundifolium. Next base: position 135,388,339 of record CP106729.1, on the reverse strand, counting down.
ATACACAACCGAGTCCATTTAAGGACGCATCACTAAAAATAATGAACTCTTTACTTGACTCTGGCTGAACGAGTATTAGAGCTTCTGTTAACAAAGTCTTCAGTTGATCAAAACTCTTCTGACACTTTTCAGACCACTCAAATTTCAGATCTTTCTATAGTAGCTTTTTCATCGGGATGCTATCATAGAAACCCCTTTCACAAAGCGTCTATAATATCCAGTGAGCCCCAAAAAAAAAAACTACGAACCTCAGAAACATTCCGTGGAGGTTTCCATTCAAGTATGGCCGAAACTTAACTTGGGTCAACACGAATCCCCGATGCTGAAATAACATATCCCAAGAAGCTAACTTCATTCAACGAAAAATCACATTTACTGAATTTTGCGTACAACTGCTCGCCACGCAAAATTTGTAACACAAGTCTCAATCGCTCAGCATGTTTAGTTTCGATACGTGAGTATATCAAGATATCATCTATGAATACAACCACAAATCGATCTAGATATGCTTGAATACTCGATTCATCAAGTCCATAAAAACTGCAGGGGCGTTAGTGAGCCCAAACGGCATCACCAAGAACTCATAATGACTGAATCTCGTCCGAAAAGCGGTCTTCAACACATCCAATTCTCTAACCTGCAACTGATAATACCCGGACCTCAGATCAATTTTCAAAAATACTGAGGCTCCCTTAAGCTGATCGAATCAATCATCAATACGTTGCAATGGATATTTGTTCTTTACTGTTACCTTATTGAGTTGCCGATAATCAATGCGCATTCTCAAAGTTCCGTCCTTTTTCACAAATAGAATGGGTGCACCCCAATGAAAGAAACTTGGTCAGGTGAAACCTTTATCTGACAATTCTTGCAACTGGGCCTTCAATTCTTTTAATTTAGTTGGTGCCATTCTATATGGGTCTATAGAAATCAGGGAGGTCCCTGGTACTAGCTCAATCTCAAACTCTACCTCACATGGCGGGCGGCAATTTCGGTAATTTCTCTGGAAACACATCTGAATACTCTCTAACAACCGATATTGATTCGATCTTCTTTTCAATTTCCTTGCCATTAATCATGTATGCAAGGTAGGCTTCGCAACCCTTCCTCAAATACCATCGTGCCCACATCGAAGATATCACAAGAGGAGTCCACTCAAATTAAAAACTTAATTCGGATTATCTCATTATTCTAACATCTCAAATCAATAGTCTTTTGTTTGTAAATTACTATCACATCGTGAACTATCAACCAATCCATACCGAGAATGATGTCGAACTCGTCAAAAGGTAATAGCATCAAATCAGCCGGAAAGCACATGTATCGAATCATCAATGGACAATTATTACCCACTTTGTCAACTAATACCCACCGACCCAGTGGGTTTGAAACCTAAATCACAAATTTAGTAGACTCAACGGATAGAGTCTTACTGGATGCTAATGTTTTGAACACATATGAAAAGGGTTGAACCGGGATCAATCAAAGCAGTTACATTAGAATCAAAGAGGGTGGAAATATCGGTAATGACATTCGAGGATGAGGCCTCCTCTCTAGTACGGATAGCGTAAGCTCTAACGGTACATGAGTGTCTTACCGAACAATCGCCTCTGTAGTTCCTCTCTGTGCACCACTCCTATTTCCTTCAAAACGAGATGATCTGCCTCTAGCTACAAGGTCGCTCGATCTCGCACTCTGGGCAGTGCCCTTTTCAATAGTCTCCGGGCAATCTCGAATGAAATGATCCTGCGAGCCGTACTTGTAACAAGTGGGAGAAATGGATTTACCCAAACACTCCCCAAAATGCCATCTGTCACACTGCTGACCCTCGGGTTTACTCAATCTCTCATTATTAACACTAGCAACTGATGTAGCACGAGAACTCACTGGTGGTCATTCTCGTATAGAAATTCGGTGTTGGGTTTGAATCGGCTACCATCATTCTAATTTTTTTTAGTTCTTCAGCTTTACAAGCTCTTTCCACTAATACAACTAACTCATTAATCTCATGAATGCCAACCAGAAGTTTTATGTCTTCATTCAGACCATCTTTGAATCTCCAGCACATAGCAGCTTTAGAAGATACACATTCGCGAGCATAGAGACTAAGTAGCACCAATCTTGTGTTCGTATTTAGACACAGTCATGCGACCTTGTTTGAGCTCAAGAAATTCTTTACGCTTGGAGTCTATGAAGCACTGACTTATGTACTTCTTACGAAATTCCTTCTGAAAAAGTCCCAGGTAATTCTCTCCTTCGGGACAACTGACACGAGAGTATTCCACCAGTAGTAGGCAGAATCTCGTAACAATTATATGGCACACTTCAGACACTCATCGGGCATGCAGGACAGTTCGTCGAAGACACGAACAATATTATCGAGCCAATATTTGACTCTTTGCATCATCGTTATCTTCAGCTCTAAATTCCTGAGCTCTATGCTTCCTAATACGATCAATAGGAGGTTTAACTATTCTTTCAGGATTTGCAATTGGAGGTATCATTGGTACTACAGGGGGTACATTAAAATTTTGGGGTGGTTGAATAGCCGGATTGGCTCGTATGTAATGACTGAACCAATCGTTCATCATACTATAGAAGGTATTTTTAGCCCCCTCATCAGGATTACTCGTAGCCGGTCGAGATCCTTCTGGTGCGGTCCCCCGAGCGGGAACGGGCGCCACACTCTCGACGTAATCAGCTACAGCTCACTCGAGATCGGGATCCATTACAAAATAAGAAATAAACACCTTTCACAGTCAGAAGTCATCACACTATCACATTACAAAATATGGCATGTATAGCTAGACTCACGCGCGCTACATTAGTCCGAGAACCGACTAAACTGTAGCTCTGATACTAATAAAATGTATCACCCTAAACTCGTATCCGTCACTAGATTAGGGTTACTAGCATTACATTACCTCACCCAAGCTTTGAGTACTCTTTAGGAATCAATTTCATGATAAATGCATAACTAATTTTAACAATCATTAAAATGCGTATATATAAATACCTATTCCATCTAATATCAAACATTCAATTTTCATAACATCATTAATATCATAATCGTCAACCAAGGACTAATTACAAATAATTAACAATTTACTAATTCTAGGCCCTTCAAACCCGAATATGAAATATGCTTATAATGTTTACCCATTTATTTCATTCCTAAAATTGTCAAAACCTTCAAAAACCATCTCAATTGTATATACATATTTCACTTTTATCTAAGACATTTCTCACTTCACTTACCCATAATTTTAATAACTAACTCAAGCAATCCATTTAGCATCAATTTCTAGCCATATTCGGCAATGACCTTATAAACAAGGGTATTCGATCATTTCATGATAACATTTTTGTCAATCATTTTGTTTCTGTCTTTAACCATTAATGCATACAAGCCAAATCTAGCTTTCACCATTCAAATATCATATAAGCAATTAGATCAGATCATATAAACAACATTAAATACCATTCATCATGCCAAACAAATCTATAATACTTTAACCAAGACCGAATTCGTGTAAGCTCAAATGACTTAACCTTTAGCCATCTTCGCATGGCTTTTATATACATTTCAACCAAAAGAAATCAAGAGAAATCAAGCTTATACATGCCATAGTTTCTAAGATTTAACTCTAAGGAAAGATACCAAAATAGGTGATAATGTGTTCGACTTTGACAGGATCCTCGATTGCGAGCTTCAACTTTAAAGATCTATACCACGAATAAACAATTACACAACGGTAAGCTATATAAAGCTTAGTAAGTTATAAGCCAATGAGGCAAAATATCTATATACAATCAATTGAATATTTGTAATTTATTTAAACATAACATGGATTAGAATGCAACATTCGTACACATAATGTTTACATATCATCGTTAATTTATAATGTATCTAATTGGTCATCAATTAAATTCAAACACTTCCATGTTAAATGTCCATAACAAAATAGCTTACTCGATTTACCTCGATAATGAACAATAGTATAACATATAAATACCTGACACTCTTGCTTATTATACCTCCACTGAGCCTTTTCTTCCTTTAGGAAAATCTGAAAATTTGTACACGTAGTACAAGTCTGTAATGTATCGCTCACATAGAGCCGTTACTTAACATTTTTGCACACATAGTGCCACCTCCCATAACGTATCGCTCACATAGAGCTGTTACTTAACATTTTCGTACACACAGTGCCACTTCCCATAACGTATCGCTCACATAGAGCTGTTACTTAATATTTTCGCACACACAGTGCCACTTCCCGTAATGTATCGCTCACATAGAGCCGTTACTTATCTTAAACACCTAATTATTTATTCAATCCAAACATAACAAATTTCATACTCATGTATGTATATACAATTATCTAATAACAACAATTCAATTTCCACATCTCATACTTCCACATTCAGCACAAACCAAATACATATACACTTGAATGTATTATTAACCATACATTTAGTACTTATGTCCATCTCAATTCATATCCATGTTTAACTCCTTTCTAAAACATATATAAATACATATACATTCAAGGCACTCCATGTATCCACACTCATCCTTATGTATATTATTCAATTAGCATTCGGTTAACCTAAAAAAAATATATGTCTCATACCCAATCAATTTTAGCTACAATATAATTGAAACCTTAAATTCCTTTGCACATATACATTTGTTTATAAAAAATCACTCAATTAAACCAATTGCTTATAACTTACCTTGATAGTTGAAGGGCAAAGATGTTTCGGTTACTTGTTTAATTTAGCTTTCCCCTGATCCGTTTCCAATTCTTTCATTCCTTGATCTAAAACAAGGTTCAAAAAGAGTCCATTCAAATAAACTTCATTCATTTTAATTCGTAACACATGATTGTACCATTCTTATAATCTATCATTCATAAATTTGAAATTTTTACAACTTAATACTATTTCTTCTCATCCATTCGAACATATAAAAATTTATACACCTTTGAGCTATGGCCGAATACCCCCAAGCTCATTTAAGTCCCCTTATAACATTGAAATTTATCATTATCAGTTTACCAATTTACCCCTCTAGTTTTAATTTCTTGCGATTTAGTCCCCATACATAAAACACAAAAATTACAAGGAATTTGAGCTAACTCCTTGAGGACCGAATTTTCTTCCTCCTTAAACAAGTCTATTTATACCATCTATTCTTACATTCGTACCCTCAACAACTCATTTTCATAATTTAAGTCACCCTACATCCATTTCTTCTAATTTTCCTACTCAATTCATATTGATTTCAAACATATGCTTATTATTCTTCCACCAACACAAAAAAAAAAAAAATCAAAGTATGCATTCATGGCCGAACCTATAACATGCTCCCAACTCTAAAATTTTCTCATAGGTTTGATAATATTTAGACTAACAAACTCAAAAATGTGAAAATCTACCAAAAACCAACTCAAATACTTACCTCCAAATGGCATGCAAATAGCCCGACTTTGAAAGCTTAAGTCCACCCTTTTTCTTTGTTAGATTCGGCAATGAAGAACAAGAAAGATGAAAGATGAATATTTCCTCATTCTTTTATGTATTTTCTTATTTTAATCATTTATAAGCTTTTAATATAATCCCACTTTCTAAAAGAAAATAATAAAAAAATAAGAAGTCATCATCATGCCATCCACTTATTTAAATTTTGGATAATTTGACATGCAAGTCCATGCATGCATGAAACAAGTCAATTAAATCCTCCCAATTTAAATAATGGCTACTTTTACCTCTTAAACAATTTAATCCTTTTTCTTAATTTAATCACACGAATAAGTAAATTTTCTCATGAAACTTTCACGCATGTAAATTCACATATATTTATCACAGAAAATACATTTAAATTATTATTCGAACTCAGATTCGGGGTCCCGAAACCACCGTTTTGATTAGGGTCAAATTCAGACTGTTACAGAAGGAGTATGAAACAAATAGGTGCTTCGACTTTGAAGAATCTAATGGAAGAAAACAATGAAGTGGAGAAGGTGATAGGAGAGTTCGGCTAAAGGGATATGAAGTGTAAAATGAATATGAGCAAAAGATAAAGAGAGGGTTGAAGTTTTGACTTTTGGTAGTGAAGCAATGTACTCAGGTTATCCAAAGTGAAAAAGAGAGGGGAGATGAATTCAGCTTTGAGATAAATGAAGAATGAACAACAATAGCCTGAGGAGTTTTCGACCAACAAAGAAAAGAACAAAAGTTGACAAAATGAGCACCAATTTGCTAAACACCTCTAAAAAATTTCGGCACCAAAACCCCTCTACAAAAATTAAATGCCTACACCCTTCAAAAGACCCAATATGACCTAATTTCCTCTCCCAACACATCCCAAAATTTGACCAACACTTTCCCCACCACCATCTCCTTGATTGCCTCCTACTTTCACTCTTGTTCACCCATTTGAATCAGTTGAATGATTCAAACTCCACCTTTCACTCATGGCCACCTATTTAAAAGATTTGACTCATTCAACTCCCACTCTTCAAGGTCCCAAATCGAATCCATCACCTCCCATCCAGATGCCAAAAAGAATTCCCCAAAAAGCCAACTATGTGACTCGAACCTGCTCCCTCACTACTCCTCTGTGGCGTCATCTCCCCCTGCTCTCTAGGTGCCACTTTGCCACTCCACCACTTCACTTCTTGTGTCAACGACCACAAGCAATCATCCTTAAAGCCTGACCCACTAGCTCTCCCCTAAAGTGCCCAAAATTGAAATTTCTACCAAGGCTTCAGCTTAACCCCGGGCCTTCCTAGGGCCCCCAAATACACTCAAACAACAGCAAGGCATACCAAGCACATAGAAACATAATAAAATGCAGAGCTCCTAATTCTCGGATGTTACAGCTCTACCCCCTTAAAGAAATTTCAGCCTCAAAATTACTTGGTCAGAAGAGATGTGGGTATTGCTGCCGCATAACATCCTCTGGCTCCCACGTGGCATCCTCTGAACCATGGTTCCGCCACAGAACTTTAACCAAAGGGACTGATTTCCTTCTCAAGATCTTAACGTCTTGATCCAAGATCTGCACTGGTTCCACTTCAAAGGACAGGCCTAATCTTAATTCAATTTCTTCCACTGGCACAATGTGGGACGGATCAGAATGGTAAAGCCTCAACATCGAGTCATGGAACACATCATGTATCTGATTCAATTCTAAAGGTAATTCAAGCTGATACGCCACTGGTCCCACACGTTTCAATATCCGATAAGGCCCGATAAACTTGGGACTTAGCTTGCCCTTCGTCCGAACCTCATCACCTTCTTGCACGGTGAAACTTTCAAGAAAACCCAATCACCCACTGCAAACTCTATTTCTTTTCGCTTCAGATCTGCATATGACTTCTACCTACCGGTGGCCTCCTTTAATCGAGTTCGAATCAATTTGACTTTCTCTTCTATTTTTGAAATCAATTCTGAACTAGATTTGATGCTCACCCAATTCATCTAGCAAGTAGGAGTACGACACCTCCGTCCATACAATGCTCCATAGGGTGTCATTTGAATACTAGACTGGTAGCTGTTGTTGTATGCTAATTCTACCAATGGTAGAAACTCTTCCCAACTACCCCTAAAGTCAATGACACAACCTCTCAACATATCTTCCAAGATCTGAATTACCCTCTCAGACTGACCATCAGTCTATGGATGAAATACTATGCTGAAATCTAGTCTTCTACCCAATGCCTGATGTAGTGCCCTCCAAAAGCAAGTCATAAACCTAGGGTCTCTATCCGAGATGATTGACACTGGTACCCCATATAACCTCACAATCTCTACCACATACAACTTAGCCAACTTCTGTAGAGTATAGTCGACACGAACAGGTATGAAATGAGCGAACTTCATCAACCGATCAATAATCACCCATACCAAATCTTTTTTTGTAGGCGTAAGAGGTAGCCCACTAATAAAGTCCATCGTGATCCTTTCCCATTTCCACTGTGGAATCTTCACCGCAATAACCCCAACGGAAGTTGATGTTCTGCTTTCACCTGCTAACACGTCAAGCATTTACCCACAATCTCGATAATTTCTCACTTTAAACCATGCCACCAAAACTATTCACGCAGATCAAACTACATCTTACTCTCACTAGGATGTATAGCGTAAAGGCTGTTATGCACCTCCTAAAGAATCATCTGCATTAACTCTGCATCCTTTGGCATACACACTTTTCCATGAAAACACAAAACCTCATCACTGTTTAAACTGAAATCGTTTGTCTCACCTCTTGCCACTAACTGAAACTTAGAACTCAATGATTCATCTGACAATTGCTTCTCATTAATCTGACTAACTGTAACACCTAAACTCAGCCCATATGTCATGACTGGATCTGGTATGCTACGGGTTGAAACTTGAAAACTTTGTCTTGAAGGGTTTTGAAAATCTTAGTTTATTATAGCCGGTCAATCAAATAATTGTGAAATTTTTGAAACAACTTTAAGCATTCGCGTTGTTTGTGTTTGAAAAGCCCATTTACCATTTCATTTTATAATTAAGACTTTAAGGAAAAAAAAACATAAGTTTATAAAAACTTAACATAAAAAAAATAAATCGAAAACCTAAGTAATGGAGGCCTTATTACAAAAATATTCCCAAAAAGTAAAATTAAAATGAAAAATCGAAAATAGTCTATGTAGATAAGAATCTTGATGGCCCTCGAGTCCGCCTAGTCTCCCATGTCCACGATTTACTGCTCATCTAAAAAGTTGGGGAAAAATAATAGGGTGAGTCACCAAGACTCAGTGTGCAAATCTCGAAAACACATAAAAGCCTTGGGCCCACAAACACATTATGGGCCTTGGCCCACACACAATGGAAACAGAATATTTCATGCAACATTGCCCATCCCAAACTTAAGTGTCCATCCTCTACACACCCCCGTACCAACCTTCACACTGTGGGAATTTCTATAATCAACACTCCATCCGCTACACACCATATCGATCACTATGTGACCTTTGTGGCAAAGCCATCGATTGCTATGCGACCTCAGTAATACATTATAGTATTTGATAGCTATGCTGCCTATCATAACGACTGATCACTATGTGACCTATGTGTCAAAGCCATCGATTGCCTCGCGACCTACTCCCCTTTTGTAAATCAATCAATCCCATCCCATGCATACATACATACAATAATCGAAACATTAAACTATCTAAACAGATCGCAGACTTTCAAATACTTTGATACACATAGAGAAGTTTCTATGATTACGTACCTAGCATCCCTTGCCTACCCTTTCTGGGCATACGACTGTTCATACAACCTCTCTTTCCGGCTTTTAGCCCACAACATACATATAATACAAATTAATGAGTGTGATAGAGATCTACACACTTGGTTATCGTTAAGACGACACTCTCTATGTTGACACTATCAAAAGTCGATACGACTGCTATCTGCCTAAGATGCTATTCAGAAGTTGATCCACAACTCGGTGGCCAATCTCGAACAGCAGACACCGTTCATTTTCTAAACTTAAGGATTGGGTTTACGGACCCAATCCTCTCCTTTTCCTGATCCATATTTGATTCCATCAAAAGTCCTTGTCAGAACTACAATAACGAAATAGGGTTGTTAAACCATATCATGTAATTAAGATCTTAAGTACGATAATGAATCTAACGAAAATCTAATGAAAATCCCTTACCTTGAAATCCTAAAATAGATAGGATACTTAGAGGCTAACGGATTCATACTTTTAGAATCTAGATAATTCAATCTACTCCGATTTCTCGAGGTGTCACCCCATGGGGTGAACACAAGAACAATCCAAACGTTATTCAAAAGATAACCTTACCATGCCTATAAGCCTTTCGGCTTTGGCCTTTAAAAATCAAAAGTAAAGAAAAGAACAGAAGAGATCGGCACCTACCTTAGCAGAGAATTTGGCAACTCCCAAAGAATTTTTGGCTTTCGAGAAGATCAAAAAGAGAGAAGATGATAGAAAGAAATCTATGCGGATTTAGTTTTTAGTGGAGAAATCAACAAAAGAGAATAGGAGGTATTTGGCTACGGAGATGAGAAGAAAGTTTAGAGTTTTAGCTTTTGAATGAGAGTGAAGATGAGAGAATAGGCTTAGAAATTTTAGCTTTTGAAGAAATCAAAAGAAAAGAAATTACAGAGAATGACTGAGAGTTTCGGCACAGAGAATGAGGAAAAGAATAGGGTTCAAATACTAGAATTGAAGAGATACCACCCCTATTTATAGAGAATTTCGACACTTACTTATCAAAACCTGAAAGTGCCCTTCCTGATAACTAACAATTAATCAAATAATCAAGGAAATTTTGGCACCCCTTTTATATAAAGAAACTGATTTCTTTCCCCCTCTAGGAGATGGAATTTCGGCCAACACTGCTATCAGCAGATAGCTCCTATCTTTTCTCCTTTATCTTAATCTATTCATACCTTTAGAAGAGGTCTAAATAACACCACCTCTCCCTACTATTATCAGCATAATATCCACATTATCCCAATCATTAAATCCCTCCTAAAATTAAGCCTCATTATCGTCCCCCTCCTTGCTCTTTTTAAGTGCCGAAAATGGCCCAAAGATATGGGCTCCTTGCGGCAAAAACTTGGGCCTCACCTCCTACTATTGGCACCAACCTATAACTCCTTTGCAACACTACATACTACTGGGCCACAAGCCCATTTTGCAACCTAAAGCATCGATACCATCTTTTAAACCCCATGGTACCCAAACAAAAATTTTAACCAAGGCTTCGGCCCAATCCTGGCCCAATTTAAACCCCTAACACCCAAATTAACACATTAAACATATCCACCCACTAAACGCATAGGCCCAATAATTCAGGATGTTACAGTTCTACCCCCTAAAGAAAAAGTTTGGCCTCAAAATTACCTGATCAGAAAAGATGAGGGTACTGCTTCCGCATTGCTTTCTCCGGTTCCCAAGTAGCCTCCTTAGAACCGTGATTCTGCTATAGAACTTTAACCAATAGTACTGTCTTCCTTTGCAACACTTTGACATCACGATCCAAGATTTCCACTGGTTCCTCTTCAAAGGTGAGGTCAGGTCTCACCTCAATTTCTTCCACAGGCGCCACATGAGACGGATCCAAATGGTATTGCATACATGATTAATATGATGTATTGTGTGGGCTAAGGCCCAATGGGCATATGTGGACTTAAAGCCAATTACGTTATAGGGGATTTACACAGTCTCAATGACACACCCTTCTGCTTAATTTTACAGGTAATTCTTATATCGTGGTTTTGGGAGCCGAGGTGGACTTCGAGGTGGCTATGCATTGTTTTTCTCATAAACTTTTAGTCATTATTTAATATTACTCTTTAATTTTTGGTTTGTGTGATGTAATAAGGCCATTATAACTTAAATATGGGTTTTGATTTAATGCTGATATTGCATGTTTTATAAACTGTTGAATAAGGGGTTTTTTTAGAAAATTAATGACATAAACAAATGGTTTTCTAAGTGTTAACAAAAGATGGATTGCGAGTAATTAACTAATTTAGAAATTTTATTAAAACTACAACGTTGTTTTCAAATGTCACTTTTTCGAATATCCCTTATTTTGGCTTTTGTAAAATAACGAAATTTCTTACAACCTTTTGATCTGATTATTAAAAAAAATTGGCACAAAACTTTTAAACCAAACTTTGAAACCTTTGTTAAATAAAGACACTCAACAAGATGGTTTTTAAATCTTGAAGGTTCGTTAAAATTTCAAAAACCTCCCTTCCTGTAACATACCAAATTTGATCGTAATGTATTGACCGGGTTTGGGGTGTTACAATTATGGTATCAAAGCCTAGGTTGCAAAACTCAGCTGTGATTATGAGGTTCATGAATATTTTCAAAAGTCAGTTTAGAAAATGGTTTTGAAAATACATGTTTTTGGAAGCATGGCACCCGAGTCTCTGGCACCAATCCGCACTGTATGTGTTTTGATTATTACTTGAAATTGTATGAAATATTTGATAGATAGTTCTAAGAAATGTAACTCTAGAACTGAGACCTTTAGAAATATGTTGGACGAAAATTACTTCTAATGTTATTTCCATAAGATTGTCCAGTAATAAACAGTGGAAGAAATACTAACTCATAAAATTTTAATCAGACTAGGACAAAATCGTAGTTATGAAGGCTAGAGAACATGGACGTGGTATGCGTGGCTATGGTAGAGGCTAGGGTGTTGAAGCTAAACCCTCAAAATCAGGGCATGGGCCGGAATGTGAAGTTCCAGCATCACCAATTGCGAAAGCGGGATTTCAAGATCAAACTGGAGGGGACGATGCTGTGTCTCAAGCTACTTTGCGTGTTTTAGAGCGGGTTGCTGGTGTGAGCACGGGATAAATAGCTCAAAAATCTATTTCTGAGAGACTCCAAGTAAATAGAGCTGAGATGTTTAGGGGTATCTCTAGTGTGGCTCCTAACGTAGCTGAGTACTGGCTAGAGGCGGAGGAATGAATCATGGACGATCTTGATTTTACTGCGGAAGAGAAGTTGAAAGGGGTGGTATCTCTTCTTCGAGATGAGGCATACCAGTGGTGGCTCACTGTAAAAGATGGTGCAACGACTGACCGCATTACTTGGGACTTCTTTAAGTTAGCATTTCAGGGAAAGTACATTGGAGAAAGTTATGTGGACGCTCAGAGGAGGGCATTTCTCAATTTGGTCTAGGGGAATAAGATAGTGGCTGAATATGAGGTAGAATTCCTAGACTAAGCTGATATGCCCGGGGTATTGTTGTGACAGATCATGAATGTTGTGTTCGATTTGAGGATAGTCTGAAGGACGAGTTGTGAGTACTGATAGCTCCGTAACGGGAGAGAGAATTTTCTATTCTGGTTAAGAACGTTAAGATAGCTGAAGAGGTGAAGCGATCTGAAAGACAGAATCAGGATAAGGATAGGGGTAGGAATAAAAGGAGTTTTGGATCGTTAGGATCTGCTGGGGGTTTCTAGAAGAGGCCTAGGTTTGATGGGCTATGTCGAGTGGCGAAGCCTGTTGTTGTTGCTCGGACTCAGTAGTGTGCTAGATGTGGTAGATTCCATTCAAGGGAATGCTGGGCAAGGTGTAAATGATGTTATAGGTGTGGATCTGAGGAACATCGGGTAAAAGATTATCCACGAGAGCCAATTAGGGCACGGCCAGTAGGTCAAGGTTATGTATAGCCTGGAAGATGTGGGCAGCAACCGCCGAGAGGTTGTGGTCCAGCCAGAGGAGGAAATGGTTATGGTCGAGGGCGTGGAACACCGGGCAGAGTTACTAGGAATATAGATGTGAGACAGTTTGGGTTAGTTTATGTAACTAGACGCCGAGAGGATGGCGATACCTGGACGTTATAATGGATATGTTCCTTTTTTTTGGTTTGCCATTTGCAGCACTATAGATATTGGGTCTACATACTCGTATGTTGCTAGTATTGTGTCTGGAACTTGAACATAGAATTTGAAGTTGTTTTGAGGGAAATGACTGTGATTAGCCCTCTAGGACAATCTATAGTGGTGAATAAACTCTTCAGGGGTGTGCCTTTAGAATTTCTAGGGACTATTTTCCCGGCTGACTTGATGGAATTGCCATTTGGTGAGTTCGATTTGATCTTAGGCATGGATTGGTTAGCTAAGTATCGAGCAAACTTGGATTGTGCTGCTAAGCGCATGGTGTTGAAAACTCCCGAGGATAAGGAGGTGTTGGTGATAGGTGAGAGAAGGAATTATTTGTCCAATGTTGTGTCTGTTTTAAAGGCCAAAAGGATAGTATGGAAAGGGTGTGAGGTCTTCTTAACTTTCATCAGTGCTTTGGAAGCCAAGGAGTTGTCTGTAAATGATGTTAGAATGGTGAAATAATTCTTTGATGTTTTTTCCAGAAGAGCTTCCAGGGTTACCTCTGGATCGCGAGGTGGATATTGATCTTCTTCTTGGAACAACTCGGTGTCCATTGTGCGGTATAGAATGGCACTGAAGGAGCTAGTGAACTTAAAGTCCAAATTCAGGAACTGATGGATCGAGGGTTTGTTCGACCAAGTGTGTCTCCGTGGGGAGCATCGGTGTTTTTGTTAAGAAAAAGGACGGGATGATGAGGATGTGCATTGACTACAGGAAATTGAACAAATTGACGATTAAGAACAAGTACCCATTACCTAGGATTGATGATCTGTTCGATTAGTTGTGAGGCGCTTCTATCTTCTCAAAAATAGACTTGAGGTCAGGTTATCATCAGCTTAAGGTTAAGAAGACAGATATTCATAAGACAGCTTTTCGAACTCGTTACGGTCACTACAAATTTTTAGTGATGTCATTCGAGTTGACGAATGCACCAGCTACGTTTATGGATATGATGAACCGAGTATTCCAACCCTATTTGGATCGATTTTTCATAGTGTTCATAGACGATATCTTAGTTTATTCAAGGACGGAAGAGGAACATGATTCGCATCTTCGAGTTGTTCAGCAGATTTTGAGAGAGAAGCAGCTGTATGCGAAATTCAGTAAGTATGAATTTTGGTTGAGGGAAGTTACCTTTCTGGGGTATGTTGTGTTTGCTGAGGGGATTACGATTGATCCCCGAAAAATTGAAGCTGTGTTGAACTGGAAACCACCAAATTCAGTAGCAGAAATTTGGAGTTTTCTTGAGTTAGCTGGGTATTACAGAAGGTTTGTGGAGGGATTCTCATTAATAGCTGCACCTTTAACCAAGTTGTTATGAAAAGGGGTATCGTTCGTCTGGTCAGGTAAGCAGCAGGAAAGCTTTGAGAAGTTAAAAAAGATTTTGATAGAGGCACCAGTGTTGATCCAGCCTGAGGCTAGGAAAGAGTTTGTTGTCTATTATGATGCGTCGCACACAGGGTTGGGATGCGTGTTGATGCAAGAGGGGAAGGTGGTAGCGTATGCATCTTGGCAATTGAGATCACATGAAGTGAACTATCCCATGTATGATCTTGAGTTAGCGGCGGTAGTGTTTGCTCTGAAAGTTTGAGACACTACTTGTATGGAGAGAAGTTGATTATTTACACTGATCACAAAAGCCTGAAATATCTCATTACCTAGAAGGAGTTGAATCTAAGGCAGCGGAGGTGGATTGAATTGTTGAAACATTATGAATGCTCAATCGAGTATCACCCGGGTAAAGCTAGCATAGTGGCGGACGCGTTGAGTCGTAAGGTAATATCGGACTTAAGGGCAATGTTTGCTCATCTCAGTTTATATGAGGATGGGATCTTGTTAGCTGAACTTCGAGTGAAGCCTTCATGGGTAATTTAGATTAAAGAAAAGCAGTTGTTAGATGAATCGTTAGGTCCTAAATTTCAGCTAGTGGAAGGTGGTGAGACAGAAGATTTCTATTTGAACAGTGATGGGCTATTGTGCTTTCGTGGAAGGGCTTGTATGCCAAAGGATTTCGAGTTAAGGCAGAAGATTCTGCAGGAAGTGAATAGTAGTCCATACACTATGCATCCTGGTGGGAGTAAAATGTATCGAGATTTACGTGAATAGTTTTGGTGGCCAGGTCTAAAGCAAGAGGTTATCGAGTTTGTGAGTAAGTGCTTGACGTGTCAGCAGGTGAAGGCAAAACATCAGTTGCCGTCGGGGTTGCTACAGCCAGTAAATATTCCACTTTGGAAGTGGGAGAGGATAACTATGGACTTTGTTAGTGGGCTTCCTCTTACGCCTACTAAGAAAGATTAAGTGTGGGTAATTGTCGACCGGTTGACGAAGTCTGCTCATTTCATACCGATTCGAGTGGATTATTCACTTCAGAAGTTAGCCAAGCTGTATGTAGCAGAGATTATGCGGTTGCATGGAGTACTAATGTCTATCATATCAGACAAAGATCCTAGGTTTACGTTGCATTTCTGGAAGGCATTATATCAAGCTTTGGGTATAAGACTGGATTTCAACATAGCGTTTCATCCACAAACTGATGGTTAGTCTGAAGGGTAATTCAGATCTTGGAAGACATGTTGAGAGGCTGTATAATTGACTTCAGGGGTAGTTGGGAAGATTTCTTGCCGTTGGTAGAATTCGCATACAACAATAACTATCAATCCAGTATTCAGATGGCACCCTATGAAGCGTTGTATGGTCGTAAGTGTCGTACCCTTACCTGTTGGACAAAGTTGGTGAGTGACAGTTGGGTGAGTGACAGTTGTTGGGTCCGGAGTTGGTTTCGAAAATAGAAGAAAAGGTTAAGTTGATTCAGTTTTGGTTGAAGCGAAGCTTTGTAACACCCCTAACCCGAAAACCATCACTGAAATAGGGTTAAAGGTGTTACCAGGCAGATCGAAAACATTTATAGAATTAATCATACATGCATTCAACAATATCAAACATGGTGTCCCGTAAGTAGATCATTAAGACCCTAAGCATGCTTATAAATCGAGTCGAGACTAAATCGAAACACATATAAAGTTTCATAAAAAAATTGAAACTTTTCCAAAATATAGTGGAGACACGCCCGTGGGGGTAGGCCGTCCCTCACCCACGGCTACATGACACACCCGTGCGACCTCCCGTGGTTATGCACTGCCAAAATCAACACGGTTAACAAGCAAGCTCGTGTGCTAAGGCCATGTCCTATAAGGTCATATACTATCATTTCTCACGACGACCAGAGGCACGCCTGCGTGCCAAGGCGTGTCTGATTTAAGCCACATTACGCCAATTTATCCACGATCCGAGGCGCTTTGTGTGCCCCAACAAGTGTGACATTATAGGCCATTTTGCAAGGCCAACATGCCACCCACTTAGGGTCAAACCTACAAGCCACAACCAAACACCTCATGCACATATCTCACATTCATTTAAGCAAAGTCTTAACTCAAAAATAGGCAAATCACATGGCTAAGATCACATAACAACTTATACCAGCATACTAGCCTATACATGCCATATTTAGCTATTTACATTTTTCAAAAGGGTGCCAAAAAAATCAATTTAGTAGTGTGATGACAATCCTTGATAATCTTGAGCCCTCAGTAGCTTCGACGACCTATAAAACAGAGAAAATACACACACGGAGTAAGCTTTCTAAAAGCTTAGTAAGTCATATAAAAATAAACTTGGCATAAAAAGCATATATGCAATTTGGTACATTTGCATATCTCATTCACTTAACAACTTATCATGTATATGCTTGATTCATACTTATGACTACATTTGTCACATTTATCCATTCAAAACTCATTTGAAACACATAGCTCATTCATAATCTTTCCTGCATCTAATTCACATTATCCTATTCAAACATACTTTTCCTCAAATCAAATTCATATGCATACTTACCATTCATGCATACTTAATGCACATTCAACGCACCTGAATCGGATATTCATTCACTTAATTGATCATAGCTCGGATATACCATTTGTATTGCAGACTTGCTCGTTGAACCCTTAGGAACCTAGTAGGATACTCAGAAAGCTCAGAATAGTAGTACAATGCCAAGTCCCAGACGAGGTCTTACATTCACTTGTATATCGATGCCACTGTCCCAGACAGGGTCTTACACAATTCAATATGATGCCGATGTCCCAGACATGGTCTTACATGTACAGATCATAATGATGCCAACGTCCCAAACATGGTCTTACATGTAAAACTCATATCGATGCCAACGTCCCAGACGTAGTCTTACACGGGTCTTAAAATCAATGCCAACATCCCAGACGTGGTCTTATATGTTAAAACAGAACAGACACTATGTCATGACATAGCTAATCCTATCTATTCCTAGGTTCAAATGGGACTTCTCAGACTTAATCATTATAACGGACTCATCTCGGAATTCCTACGCATACCCTCTCAATAGCATGTGTTATCAACAATAGTCATATAATCAAATATAGTATCATACAAGTACGTTTATTTGCATAGATAGCTCAGATATACCATTCGTATTGCAGACTTTCTCGTTGAACCCTTAGGAACCTAGTAGGATACTCAAAAAGCTCGAAATAGTAGTACAATGCCAACATCCCAAACGAGGTCTTATATTCACTCGTATATCGATGGTACTTATCCTGCGATGTGGTCTTACACAATTCAATACGATCTTGATGTCCCGACATGGTCTTACGTCATGATCATAATGATGCCAACGTCCCAGACGTGGTCTTACACGTAAAACTCATATCGATGCCAACGTCCCAGACGTGGTCTTATGTGATAAAACAGAACAGACACCTATGTCATGACATAGCTAATCCTATCTATTCTTAGGTTCAAATGGGACTTTTCAGACTTAATCATTATAACGGACTCATCTCAGAATTCCTACGCATACCCTCTCAATAGCATTTGTTATTGACAATAGTTGTATAATCAAATATAGTATCATACAAGTACGTTTATTTGCATAGTGACTTACCTCAGATTCGGTTTATCGGAATGAAAACAGCTACTCGTTAACTTTCGCTTTCTCGGAATCTAAGTCATTTTTCCTCGGTTCTTGATTAAACAAATTCAGAGTTAATCCTTTTATTCACTATCTCATTCAATTCAATCCATACACACATATTTTTAGGGCAATTTACAAATTAGCCCTCATAATTGCACATTTTATCGATTTGGTCCATTTTACTCAAAACATCAAATATACACAATTTGTCCATACATATGCATAGCCGAACCTCCCTAGGGACTATATAAGTCCACATATTTCATAAAATTCACAAATTAGTCCTCCAAAATAATATTTTCACATTTTAGCCCTATTTAGCTAAATTCATCAAAACTTCAAGAACAAAACATGTTCATCTAACACCTAACTATCTTTTAACACCTTAAAACATCACAAAACTCAACATATCATCAATGGCATTTCTCATGAACAACATCAATTCATCAAATTGAGACATGGGTTTGATAGCTCTCGAAGCAACGATTACAAAAACGTAGAAATTATCAAGAACCGACTAAAACATACCTTGAATTTATGCCTCAAACTAGCCGAAATTACAAAGCTTCAAAGCTTTCTTTTTCTTTTTGTTTTTTAGTGGAAGAATGGGTGAGCTAAGTCCATTTTCATATTTTATTTTATCATATAATCATTTAACACATAAAAGACATTTTTAACCTTTAATCAAATATATTAAAACATATAATTCAAGGTCATTTATGACCTTAGCCATCCACTAATCACTTAATGGCATATTTGCCTATTAAGGCCACAACATTCAAAAGCCACATCACTTAAGTACTTTAGCAAATAGCAAGTAACTTTCACATTTCATGCAATTTAATCCTTTTGTCAAATTAACCACACAAACAATCAAATTAACTTACGAAAATTTAGTACATGCTTAAACACATATCAACGGAACATAAAATAATATTAAAATATTATTCAGACTCAGATTTGTGGTCCCAAAACCACTATTTTGACTAGGGTATAAATCGAACTGTTACAATTCTCCCCCTTAGGGATTTTCATCCCCGAAAATCTTACCGTTAAACAGAGTTGGATATTGTTATCTTATTGAGTCCTGAGGCTCCCAAGTAGCCTCTTCTATTCCGTGACGATGCCATAACACTTTTACTAATGGAATTTTCTTATTTCTTAACCCTTTCACTTCATGAGCTAAGACACGTATCGGTTCCTCTTCGTATGTCATATCAGATTGAATTTCAATTTCAGATGGATCAATCACATGTGACGGATCGGATCGATATCTACGGAGCATTGAAATATGAAATACAATATGAATCTTTTCTAGCTCGGAGGAAACTTCAATCTATATACAGACTCGACACATTCTATGATTTCATACGGTCTGATGAATCTCGGACTTAACTTGCCTTTATGTCCGAATAGAAGCACTTTCTTCAACGGGGACACTTTCAAAAATACTTTGTCACCGATATCAAATTCTACCTCTTTTCGTTTCAAGTCTGCATAGGACTTCTGACAATCAGAAGCTGCTTTCAAACAATCTCGGATCAGTTTCACTTTCTGTTCGGTATTTTTGATCAAATCGACTGCGTATAACTTATTCTCACTGAGTTCAGTCCAATACAAAGGTGTACGACATTTACGTCCGTACAAAGCTTCATATGGTGCCATTTTAATGCTCGTCGAACCATCAATGGCAGGTATTGATCCCACGAACCATTAAACTCTAATATACAACATCTTTACATATCTTCGAGAATCTGAATAATTTGCTCGAATTGACCATCCGTTTGTGGATGAAAAGCTGTACTGAAATGTAATTTCGTACCCAAAGCGTCTTGCAATTTCTTTCAGAACCACGATGTGAATCTCGGATCCCTATCTAACACAATAGATAGTGGCACCCCGTGCAATCTCACAATCTCAAAAATATAAAGCTTAGCTAATCTCTCCAGTGAGAAATCAAATCTTACAGGAATAAAATGGGCAGATTTCATCAATCGGTCAACTACGACCCAAATCGCATCTTTCTTTCTTGGAGTCAGAGGCAATCCAGAAACAAAATCCATTGTTACTCTATCCCATTTCCATTCCGGAATCAGAATCGGATGTAACAATCCAGACAGACGAAACTTGATGTTCTGCTTTCACTTGTTGGCAGACTAAACATTTCAAAACAAAGTCAGAAATGTCTTGTTTCATACCAGACCACCAGTAGTGTTGCTTCAAATCATGGTACATTTTAGTACTTCTAGGATAACAGATAAACGACTATTATGGGCTTCATTCAAAATCAACTGAATCAACTTCAATTTCTTAGAACACAAATACGATCTCGAAATCTCAAACAATCATCAACAATTTGAAATTCAGATTTAGAACTTGATTCACATTGAGCCCGCTTCGCTAGCAATTCATTATCGAATTTCTGAGCATCACAAATCTGTTGTAAAAACAACGGTTTTGCTTTTAATTCTGCTATCATAGAACTATCATCAGACAAGTCTAACTGAGCATTCAAAGCATGTAGTGTAAACAATGACTTTCTACTCAATGCATTAGCAACAACGTTTGCTTTACTCGGATGATAATCTATCACAAGCTCGTAATCTTTCAATAACTCAAGCAATCTTCTCTGACACAAATTTAAATCATTCTGAGTCATCAGATATTTCAGACTTTTATGATCTAAAAACACATGACATTTCTCACCTTCAGATAATGACGCCAAATCTTTAACACAAACACAATTGCAGCTAATTCAAGGTCGTGTGTTGGTTAATTCCTTTCATGAGGCTTCAACTGTCTTGAAGCATACGCTACAACTTTGCCTTCCTGCATCAAAACACATCCCAAACCGTTTAACAAAGCATCACTGTATACAATAAATTTCTTACCCGATTTTGGCTGTACTAACACCGGGGCTTCTGTTAACAGAGTTTTCAACTGATCAAAACTTTTCTGACACTTATCTAACCATTCAAATTTGGCATCTCTCTGAAGTAATCTAGTCAACGGAGTAGCTATCACGAAAATCCTTTTATAAATCGATGGTAATAACCAGTAAAACTCAGAAAACTATGGATATCAGACACATTTTTCGGAGGTTTCCAATTCAAAATAGCAAAAATATTACTCTGATCCACTCGGATTCCAGAAGCTGACACTATATGTCCCAGAAAACTAACCTCGTACAACCAGAATTCACATTTGCTGAATTTCGCGTATAATTGCTTTTCTCTCAGAGTTTGCAACACAATTCTCAAATGTTCAGCAAGCTCACTTTCATCGCATGAATAAATCAATATGTCATCTATGAATACTACAACAAATCGGTTTAAATAAGGTCTAAAAATTCTATTCATCAGATCCATAAAAACAGCAAGAGCATTGGTTAGTCCAAATGGCATAACTAAAAACTCATAATGCCCATACCTTGTTCTGAAGGCATTTTTCAGAGTATCTAAATCATTAACTCTCAACTGGTAGTATCTCGATCTCAGATTAATCTTTAAAAATATAGTAGCTCCTTTTAACTGATCGAATAAGACATCAATCCTAGGCAACGGATATTTGTTCTTTATGGACACCTTATTCAACTGACGGTAATCAATGCACATTCTCATCGTGCCATCTTTCTTTTTCACAAGCAGAACAAGTGCACCCCAAGGCGAGAAACTCGGTCTAGTGAATCCTCTATCAGTCAATTCTTACAACTGAGACTTTAACTCTTTCAACTCGGTTGGTGCCATTCTATTCGGAGCTATCGAAATAGGTGTCGTACTAGGCAACAATTCAATACCAAATTCAACTTCACGAATTGGAGGTAAGCCCGGTAACTCTTCAGGGAACACATCAGAAAACTCACAAACAATAGGCACTGATTCAACTTTCTTCTCGGATACTTTTGAATCAATTACATAAGCAAAATATACCTCGTAACCCTTTTTTACATTATTCTGAGCTTTCAAAACAGATATCACAGCAGGCAATCCATTCAAATCATCAGACTCAATCTACACAATCTCATCATTCGGACTTCTTAAATCAATAGATTTTCTTTTACAGTTCACAACAGTATCATGCATAAACAACCAATCCATCCCCAGAATAATATCGAATTCATCAAATGGCAAAAGCATCAAATCAGCAGGGAAACAGATATCTCGAAACATTAACGGACAATTCTTGCATACTTTGTCAAAAAGGACACTTTTACCTAAGGGGTTCGATACTTTTATAGTAAAATCAGTAGACTCTACAGGCAAAGTCTTACTAAATACTAAATTCATGCATATATATTAATACGGAGAACCAGGGTCTATCAAAGCAATCACAGTAGTATTCTAAAGAGTAAAAGTACCAGTTATCACATCAGGTGATAAAGCTTCCTCACGAGCTCGGATAGCATATACTCTGTCAGGCACTCTAGATTCAGATCTGACAACATTGTCCTCGTAGTTCTCTAACTACCACCGCATTCTTACATTCTTTGAAGATCTACCTCTCACAGGTGCACTATCAGATCTCGATTCTGAATAGTTTTTAGCTCCACAGTCTCAGGAAAATCTTGGATAAAATGATCAAGCGATCCACATCTAAAGTAAGCTCTTTCATTTAATCTATAGCTTTCTAGATGTCTTTTTCCACAATGTTTACATTCGGGTCTCTCGGATCGAACATTTCCAATGCTAGCCACTAAAGTTGTTGGAGTTTTGGAACTCAATTGTAATCTAACTCAATTTCTGTTCAAATATCCCACATTATCTCTAGAACGACTTTGATCATCTCGGAATCTTTTCAGAGTAGACTCAAATGATTTACTCTGAAATCTCTTTTTCATATCACGAGCTTCAAACTCAGCTTTTCTTTTATCCTTCTCGAGTGCCTCAGCTTTGCAAGCTTGGTCAACGAGTACAACGAACTCTTTTATTTCTAAAATTTTGACTAGCAAACGAATGTCTTCATTAAGGCCATCTTCAAATATTTTGCACATTATAGCTTCAGAAGATACACATTCTTGAGCATATTGACTCAATCTCATGAACTCTCATTCATACTTAGAAACAGTCATTCGGCCCTATTTTAGTTCCAAAAATTCCTTCCATTTCTAATCGACAAATCTCTCAGTGATATACTTCTTCCAAAATTCAATCTGAAAGAAGTCCCACATGACTCGCTCTTTCGAAACAACAGAAATCAGAGTTTTCCACCATTGATAAGCTGCATCTCAAAGTAACGATACAACACACTTTATGCAATGAGTAGCTAAAATGGGGTTTGAAAACTCAAAATTTTAGCCAAGCTTTCCTCCTTGCAAGTAAGTGATTTTGGTGACCTTTCTTGAAAATTTTTTGTACTTTTGGAACCCCTAAAGCTTAAGCTAGCTAATGAGGGGACTATTTTGCAAAATGGTTAAGGGTCTAGGGTTTTGCCATGAGAGCAATTAGTTGTTTGCTGCATTTTTATGGAAGGAAATGAGTCTTAGTTGTGAGATGAACAACTTTTGTGAAATATGTTACCATGAAAACACCTAAAAGGACCTTTTTTGTAAAAGTTGTGAAATAGATGGTAAAATGTGTGTAATAGTTGAAATCTTGAGTTTCTATAGGAGGAAATATGAATTGGCTAGGCTTGATTAGCAAATAAATTGGATGAAAATCGATATACGAGCCTAGGGGCAAATTTGTAATTTTTCCAAAGTCCAAGGGCAAAATGGTAATTTTTCCAAAGTAGAAATTTTGAAATGTATTGATTAGTGTGGAGATTAAATGAGTAAATTTTATTGTTATTGATCAAAGCAAACAGGATTTGGATCTAGAAATGGAGAAAAGAGAAATATGGACAATTAGATCCCTTTTTACCTTTTTGGTATCGAGGTAAGTTCGTGTGCTAATAATGCAACTTTAAGTGAATTATTTAATATTTCAATGTTGTATGAATTGTATATTGTCTCTATGAATATATTAAATACGTTTTGACGAGATGTCAAGAAATGAAAATCTTCAATTGAACTTAAGAATGGATGGAATGCAAATATCATGATACTATGATAATTAAGGTTTCGTGTAAGACCATATTGGAATATGGCCTCGATATGAGATTTCGTATAAGACCATGTCAGGGACATGGCATCGATATGATATTTCAAGTAAGACCATATCGAGGGTATGGTGTTGATATGATACTACATGTATGAGACTCAAGAGTATCCTTTAGCATTTTGAGTGATTCAACAGGTATGTTGAAAATGAGAAAGTATGTGGTTATACCATGAGAGGTAGAGGTGTGTGCCCAGAACTCATTTGAGGTGAATTCGGTATATGATGAACCCATGGTGAGTTTATGTGTAAACGATGCATCTTGATTGCATATGTTATATTTATTGATGTATTGCATGAATGCCAATTATTATTGTAGAAATCTATTTAAAAATGATACAGTGTGAGGAAATTCTTGGATGAACATTTGAAATAGGAAAATGTATGTGGGTAAATATCTATGAATGTGTAATGAATGGTGGGCTGTGTGCGATACCACCTTATTAATTATTAGTGATGGGATGTGTGCGATACCATCGTAATTATTATCAATGGTGGGCTGTGTGCGATACCACCTTATCATTTGTTACTGATGGGCTGTGTGCGATACCATCGTGTTTAGTATTAATGGTGGGGTGTGTGCGATACCACCATATTAATTATTAACCACTGACTATTTATTATAATTCTGAGGTGTTATCGAGAGATTTAATTAAGTGAAACTACATGTGGCTTTGTAGGTATAGATGCAAGTAAAGATGAACGATGTTTTGTGATAGGTGAAGGTTTAGAATGAGTAAGCATTATGAATGATTGAATGGGTAACCATGAGCTTATGTGTAAATCTCATTATAATACCTTTGTGGTTGAGTGAAATAAATAAATGTCAATAGTTGCTTATTATTTGCATATGAACTTACTAAGCATTGTTGCTTACTCCTCTTTCTTTCCTATCTCTTATAGGTTAACTTAACTAGCTCGGGTTGGGGACCGCCGAAGATGTTTTCACACTATCGAACAGTCACTTGGGTATAAAGTTTCAAGTCTACTTGAGATATAGCATGTATAGGATCTTATTTTTGTCTAATTAAGTCATAGTTAAAGTATCCAAATGTGTTGGCCTAAAATAGTTTATGGTTCGGTTGTGTATAGCCATGGATGATAGCTCATGTCGATTGTAATTGTGCTAGTAATAGTTCCCCCGAATAGGTAAAGATAGTTTAGTTTTCATGGTTCAAATGTGAAAATTCAAGTGTTATAATTGATGATTTGAGAATGATATGTGATAATGCGTGAATGTGTGCAAGTGACGGTGGCTAAATGGCTTGGAAAATAGCCTTGAATTGGTCCATGCAGGTAGACACACAGGCATGTGTCTCGGCCATGTGTGACACACGGTCAGTCCTATGGGTGTGTGACTAGGGCTGTGTGTCCCCTTCATGTTAGTGTTGCAAGTCAATGTCGACCACGGGCTAGACACACGGGTGTGTACCTAGGCCATGTGCCCCTAATGAGGTTGCTAATGTCATAAACAAAATACCCAGGTTTTCACACACGAGTGAGGACACGGACGTGTCGAGGTCGTGTGAGGGACACGGGCTAGGGACAAGGGCGTGTGTTGGCCGTGTGAAAACCCTGTTTGTTCAAATTGAAAATAAATTCCACACCGGCTAGGGACATGGGCGTGTGTGGCCACACGGCCTGCCCACACGGACGTGTCTCATTTCTCACGGGTGTGTGGCCCTGTTAATGCAAAATTTTTCTTAGTATTCAAATGTTTCCGATTTGATTCTGATACCTTTCATTTGCATGTTTAGGCCTCGTAGGCCCATTGTAACACCCTAACCCATATCCGTCACCGGATTATGGTTACGGGTATTACCATGTAATTTCAAGCTTTAGTTCAATCAATTTATTCTTAGTAGATCATCTTTGTTAAGTAATCTAATCATAAACACACAATTCGCACATATATATATATATATATATATATATCACATACTTGTTACATTAATCCAAGTCATATACGATATAATCATCGATGAACATAAAATGACCATATAATGTATATTACTACAATATCACATAACAATATAGATTTCATACGCATACATTTATCAAAATGATCTTGATCTATGAAATATATAAACAACTAAATTATTCGTACTAATCAACCAAATGAGTATACTTGAATGTCAATGTATAATACTTTCTATTAAAACCCAATTTCATATGGCATAAAACTAACCGAATATATACAACTTATTACATATCACATACATACTTATGTATTTGGTGAATATCTGGGTCTTATTTATAACATTTCATGTTCATAACTTAGCACAAACCGAGCTTGGTAGTTTCATGCAAACAATCAATTTAAGCAATCTCACAAGCCAAATATACATAAAAATGTATACATCATACTTATGCACATTTTCTATATTCGACTATGAACTTAAACTCCTTTAAACATGTCAACTACCTTTGTAATTATCACCAAAGTTTGGCCAAATACACATACATGCATTACTCAATGTAATTCATACTTCGTAAATCAACTAAAGTTGACACACATAGATAAATTCCGAATGATGCTCTACTAACATATCCCTACCTTGAATTATACATGCAAAGGTTAACATAAGTGCCGAAACACGTGATTAATTTAACACAAACATTAACAGTACAAGCAAGAATTCAAATGGAACTCATAATCTATAAGCTTGAAATAAGGAAACAACCTATAGCCAAATCGTTGAAACCAAACACTTCAATCACATAGTCAAGAGTAAATAGAACTGAACATATAATAAATGTTTAAGCCATTTTCGCATGGCTATTATATAAAATATATATATATACAAAACATCACTCCAACACTTAGCTAGCCTATACATGCCTTTAATTCAAAAAATAACTAGTTTAAAGTACCAAAAAGGGATGATAGTGTGGTTGACTTCACCGACGATCCTCCGAGCCCGTAGCTTGACCAAAATCTATAAAACAAATAATTTAACACATAGATTAAGCTTACTAGCTTAGTAAGTCCTATGCAAACTTATTAAAACAATCAATTAACCAAGCATTATAGACAACCATTTCATAATATTGAATAAACATAACTTAATTTGTAAATGCATTATAGCCGAATATTCTACCTCATTTAATCTTTCTACTTCCATTTACTCACCAAGTCACACCATTTCCAAATGTATATATATAACTCAATTCATACATATTCATATACATTTACAAATACCTTTAACCACTTATGCTTATAATTATTCTTGTACGAATACTTACTTCTTTCATGATTATCTACAACCAAATTCATCATAATATATATATATACATCAAATTCCATCCATCATATGTATATCACTTTCTTTCACTATTTCATATACTTATCATCATGGCATATAATCATAACATTAAAGTATGCTTAATACATACCTTATAGACGAACTCATAAGTTTCTTTCATAAACTTAAACTTGCATGATTGTTTCATAACTTAACCATTTCATAACTAAAGTTCGGGAATCGAAAACTCACCAGCATATTACAACTTGTGCACTAATTTGAATCCCATACACTGGCACCTTGCCTGCTAGACTTGAAGCTTAAGATTTAAAACACCGGCATTTAGCCTGCTAGGAATCAAGCCCGACATATTCACCGGCACAAGACCTGCCAGGCATTTAACCTGAAATAGATCACCGGCACAAGGCCTACTAGGCTTTAAGCCCGATATAACTCACTAGCACAAGGCCTGCTAGGCTCGAAGCCCGAATATCAACATTACTAACCATTCATTTCACATTACATTGTGCTAAATTCACAACATTTCGTATACTTCGTATTTCTTCCACATATCAACCGAACTTAATTATTCATATTACTATAAACAAAATAAAGTCAATCCAATAATACATAATACCAGCCATCACATAAATTTATACCTAAATTATTAAATATTATCATTTAATATGTTTACAATTAATGCTTTAACATATACTTGCTTAAGGACTTACCTCGATTATCAGCGGTAACTTAAACCGACTATTAAACAACCTTCATCTTTCCCAGATCCAAATCCATTTTCTTTGTTCTTGATCTAAACATATCAAAAATAAACTCATTCAAGTACATTTCATTTCAATTTAGTCCCAAAGCACATAAATGGGCAAATTACCATTTTACCCCTAATGTTTCACACTTTTACAATTTAGTCCAATTTGCATAAAACACAAAATACACAAAATTTCTCAATACTACTCAAGGGCCGAATATGCATAGGGGCTATACAAGTCCATTTCTTTCATTTATTTTACAAATAAGCCCCTCTAAAAATTTATTTTTACAAATTAGCCCTAAATACTCAATTTCACCAAAACTTCCAATACAAAACATACTAATCTTTAACATATCTTTAATATAAAATCATAAAACATCAAAAACCACAAGAATATAACAATGGCTGAACATCAAGCATGCTTATTTATAAAAATTCTAACATGGGTCATCTCTTGTTCAAGCAACGATCTCAAAACGTAAAAATTAACAAAAACCAAAATCAAACTAACCTTGAATTTAAGCTTCTAAATGCCGAAAATCAAAAGAATTCAAACCCTTCTTCTTTCTCAATATTCGCCAAGCAAAATAAAAGATGATAATGGCCATACTTTTATGTTTTATTTAACATATATTATGACATTTAATCATTTACTATTATAACCTTATTATATAAAATTATATAATATAAAACTTAAGGTTAATCTTGTCATATACCACCCACTAACTTAAAATGGGCTATTTACCCATTTAATACCTCATATTAAAAGCCATCCTCATTTAAGCACTTTCCACTATAGAATGCAACTTTTACACTTTATGCTATTTAGCCCTTTTTGTTAAATTGAACACACAAACGGTTAAATTTTTCTACAAAACTTTCACACACATTAAATCACATATAATAAGCACAGAATATATAATTTAAATATATTTTAGACTTGGATTCGTGGTCCCAAAACCACTGTTCTGATTAGGGTCAAATTCAGACTGTTACAACTCTCCCCCTTGAGGAATTTCGTCCTCGAAAATCTTACCGTTAAACAAAGTCGGATATTGTTGCCTCATTGAATCCTCAGGCTCCCACGTAGCCTCTTCAATTTCGTTCCAATTCCATAATATTTTCACTAATGGAATTCTCTTGTTCCTCAACTCTTTCATTTCTCGAGCTAAAATACGGATTGGTTCTTCCTTATACGTCATATCGGATCGGATTTCAATCTCAGATAGAGCGATTACATGTGACGGATCTGATCTATATCTATAAAGCATCGAAACGTGAAATACATTGTGCATCTTTTCTAATTCTGAGGGCAACTTTAATCTATAAGCAACAGGCCCAATACGTTCAATGATCTCCTACGGTCCGATGAACCTCGGACTTAGTTTGCCTTTCTGACCAAATCGGAGTACCTTCTTCCACGAAGAAACTTTCAAGAATACCCGGTCTTTGATCTGAAACTCAATGTCTTTTTCACTTTGAATCAGCATAGGACTTTTGATGATCCGAGGCAGCTTTTAAACTATATTTGATTATAGCCACTTTCTGTTCTGCTTCTTTAATCAAATCAACCCCGTGTATCTTGTTCTCACTGAGCTCAGTCCAGTATAACGGTGTACGACACTTGCGGCCATATAGAGCTTTATAAGGTGCCATTTTGATACTCAATTGAAAACTATTATTATAAACAAATTCAATCAATGGTAAGTATCTTTCCCACGTACCTTCAAACTCAAGAACGCAACATCTCAACATGTCCTCAAGTATCTAAATGGTTCGTTCGGACTGACCATCTGTCTGCGGATGGAAGGTTGTACTAAAGTGAAGTTTAGTACCTAAAGCATCTTGCAACTTCTTCCAAAATCGCTACATGAATCTCGGGTCTCTGTCTAAAATAATAGAACTCGGCACACCATGTAACCTCACAATCTGTGATACATACAATTCAGTAAGTTTATCAAGTGAATAGTCTGTACGAACTAGCACAAAGTGAGCTGATTTGGTCAGTCTATCTACTATAACCCAAACTGTATCTCTCTTGCTCGGTGTCATAGGCAAACCAGATACAAAATCCATAGTAATTCTATCCCATTTCCATTCAGGTATCATGATCGGCTGAAGTAATCTAGAAGGCACCTGATGCTCAGCTTTTACTTGCTGACATATTAAACACTACGAAACAAATTCAAATATATCCCTTTTCATGCTAGGCCACCAATAGAACTATTTCAAATCATTATACATTTTCGTGCTACCTGAATGTACTGATAATCGGTTACTATGAGCCTCGATCAAAATCATCTGAATCAAATCCATATTGTTCGGAACACACATTCGGCCTTTAAAGCTCAAACAATCACTTTCATCAATTTGAAACTTTGACTTTGCATCATTTTCACACTAAACTCGTCTAGAAATTATATCTTTGTCAATTCTCTGTGCATCACAAATTTGCTGAATAAGCAACGATCTCGCCTTTAACTCGGCTATGATCGAACCATCACCAGACATAACCATATGTGCATTCAACGCACGAAGAGCAAACAATGATTTCTGACTTAAGGCATCTGCAATGATGTTAGCTTTTCCCGGATGGTAGTCAATCACCAATTCATAGTCTTTTAGTAGTTCTAACCACCTGCGTTGTCTCAAGTTCAAGTCTTTCTAAGTCATCAAATACTTCAGAATTTTGTGATCCGAATAAACGTGACATTTCTCACCAAACAAGTAATGATGCCAAATTTTCAACGCGAATACAATAGCTGCTAATTCCAAATCATGAGTAGGCTATGACTTTGCCTTCCTGCATCAAAACACAACCCAAACCATTCAAAGAATCATCACTATAAACAACAAATTCTTTACCCGATTCCGGCTGAACTAACACTGGAGCTTTGGTCAAAAGAGCTTTCAACTGATCGAAACTTTTCTGACACTTTTCCGACCATTCAAATCTAACATCTTTTTGTAATAGCTTTGTTAACGGGGTAGCTATTATAGAAAAATCTTTCACGAATCTTCTGTAATAACTAGCAAGTCCCAGAAAGCTTCGAATTTTGGAAACATTCTTTGGTGGCTTCCAATCAAGTATAGCTGATATTTTGTTCGAATTAACCCAAATACTTGACGCTGAAACAATATGTCCCAAAAAGCTGACTTCATTCATCCAGAACTCACACTTACTGAACTTTGCATACAACTACTTATCTCGCAAAGTCTGTAGCACTAATCTCAAATGCTTAGCATGTTTGGTTTCATCTTTAGAGTAGATCAATATATCATCAATAAACACTACTACAAATCGGTCCAAATACTGTCTGAAAATCCGATTCATCAAATCCATGAAAATAGCAGGTGCATTAGTAAGTCCAAAAGGCATAACCAGAAAATCAAAATGTTCGTACCTCATTCGGAATGCAGTTTTTGGCACGTCAAAATCTCTGACTCGCAACTGATAATAACCCAATCTCAGATATATATTTGAGAACACTAATGCTCCTTTCAACTGGTCAAATAAGTCATCAATTCGAGGCAACGGGTATTTATTCTTTATTGTCACTTTATTCAACTGTCGATAATCAATACACATTCACATAGTCCCATCTTTCTTTTTCACAAATAGAACTGGCGCACCCCAGGGAGAAAAAACTCGAGCGTGCAAAGCCTCTATCTGTCAACTCTTGCAACTGTGCTTTCAACTCTTTCAACTCAATAGGTGCCACCTGATATGGGGCCATTGAAATCAGAGTCGTCCCTGGTACTAATTAAACACCCCACACCCTACCCCACGAGCCCGAGCCGGATCCGTATGTTCCTAAAGTAAACCTGGTTTCAATAATTTTTGTTACTTAGAGAAATTTGCAAAATTTTGAAAACTATTATTTTGAGTTGGGCTTAGATTGGAAACCCATTTATTTAATCTTGTAAAACCAATTTGATTTAATATGTCCAAAATAGTTCTTAGCACAATATTTAAAAGTAAAGTAAACATAAAGAATAATCCACTGGGCCTTATGGCCTTATTACATCAAGTAAACCCAAAATAAAGTTTAAGGTACCAAATAAAATAAAGTCCAAATAAAATAAAATCTCAATGTAGCACGCCACCTCAAGGTCCACTGCCCACCCGGTCAAATCCTTGCCATCACACGAAAATAATTCCCTAGCAAGGGTGAGTCAACAGACTCAATGTGCACACAATACTAACATTCAACAAATCGGGCATTCATGTTCAAATCATCGATCCATATAAAATGAAATTATGATGCAACCCAAACCCAATCCTAATGGTCCATCCGCTACACACCACCCGCACCTACCATTCACACCGTGGGGACTACTAAGTCAACCCTCCTTCCGCTACACACCATCGAAGGCAGTCGCCCATATGCGTTGTGTCATTAGACACTATATTCAAATAATGTAACCGGAGTTACCAAATTTCATTGGTGAGACCAAAGTCAACACCTTCGTTGGTGAGACCAAGTCAACACCTACTCTTCCCTTTCACATAAATCCGAATGCCCCAAATTATACATTATGCATAACTTACTTAATTTCATGTTCATATACATATATTTGCATGTTATAAAATAACATATTTCACAATCCTATCAAGTAGGAAACGCACTGGTACTTTTTACCACATTTGTGGTACTTAGCCACATTCACATTCTTTACATATTCATATATTAAAATAATAGCCATATGAAATATCGAAGGTTAGTAAGGGTACACACACGATTTGTTTAGCGATTCCTTGAGATTAGAAAACAAGATCTAATGTTTAGATCCTTAGTTCCTACATTTGGTTTATCATGTATTACTTAGCATAAATTACATTTTGGGCTATAATATCCAAATCCTAGTAGGATTTGTAAAGAGGCTTACCTTTGATGCCGATTTGATGCTTATTCAAATCCTTTAAACTTTGTTTTCCTTCACTTGATATTCTACCAACCCTAGATCTCAACATAAATTAGTTTTCGCTTTTTAATAATTATAGATCTTATCTATGTAATCACACAAGCCTTGGCGAATACTTTAGGGACTTACCTTATGGATTTTAAATCGAAAACTTCACCTCCCTTTTTCCTTATAATCGGCCAAATCCTAGATATCCTGAATAGGTTAGTTTTGATCAATTTGATCTAATTGACTAAGATTTGGCCTTGGCCGAATGTATAAACTCACTTACCTTGAAGTTCTCCAATCCCGAAGTTGATCCTTATTTTAAATTCCTGCCGAAACTAATTGTTAGATTTGAACTATTCTTCAATTATGGAAGGAACCTTTTGCCAAATGTACATTGATGTACTTACCTCATTTTCGAATCCCGGATGATCCCTTATAGTATTCGGCTATGGCACTATTATGGATCTCAAAGTTTCAAACTTTTGTGAAGGGATAGTAGAAGAAAAGAGAAAGAAAGGAAAAGAGATGGAGAGTTTTGTAAAGGAGAATTGGCTAAAGGAAAGAGAAGAGATTGTTGCTAATTTGTCTAGTAGATTTCAGCAAGGGGTTGAAGAGAAGAGAATGGCTCTTTACTTTTCTCTCTTTGGCCGAAACTATTAGCCTTAGAGTCCCTAAATCCGCCAACTCTTCATTTGTGATAAGTTTTAATTTTATCAACTATGAAATTCCATCAAATCTCCTAATTAGCCGAAAACTCTATTGAATAAAAACTCCTCTTCTTAGATTCCCTTGTGCCGTCCAACTCTCCACTCATGGAAGCAAAATAAAACCTCTTTATTTGCTTCCTAGATGACTCAAACTAGGGCCCAAAACCTCTTGCATTTGGGCCATTTTTCTAGGGCCTTAGGTGGCATCTTCAGGCCACATTTCCAAGTCCGTTATTGGGTCAAATTTCATGTACTTTATATTTTTAGGGTCACTTGGCCCTAAGTTCCCCTTTGGGCTCTAAAGTTCGGCATTCCGAGGTCATTTTTAAGTTTCCAAAATTTTCACATGCTCAGATTTTCCAAGTTTCCAAATGTTTAGTTTCCTATTTTGGCTTGGTTTCCAAAATGTTTAGTTTCCTATTTTGGTTAGGTTTCCAAAATGTTTAGTTTCCTATTTTGGTTTGGTTTCCAAAATGTTTAGTTTCCTCTTTTGGCTTGGTTTCCAAAATGTTCACTTTCCTATTTTACTTAGGTTTCCAAAAATGTTCACTTTCCTATTTTTAACATAACATTTCCATACATCCTTTATTTTCCAAAATCATTCCAAATTTATTCCAAAGCACATAAAACATGTCTTATTGTACAATTAGGCAAAATGCATAGGCCCTTTTTAGGATGTTACAGTTCTACCCCTTAAAATAATTTCGTCCTCAAATTTTCTAACTAAACAATTGAGGGTATTGTTGTCTCATTGCCTCTTACGGTTCCGAAGCTTTCTCCGATCCATGATTGCGCCACAATACTTTGACTAGAGGAACCGGCTTCCTCCGTAGTACTTTCACGTCTCGTTCGAATCAATCGGCTCTTCCTTGTAGGTTAAGTCCGCCTTAGCTCTACTTCTTCTCATTGGTACTATGTGAGAGGATCCGATCGGTAGTGACGTAGCATGGACACATGGAACACGTCATGCATTTGTCAGTAACTCGGTGGCAACTCTAGTTGGTATGCCTTGGTCCCACTCGCTTTAGTATTCGATAGGGCCCGATAAATCTTGGGCTTAATTTCCTTTCGACCAAACCTCATCACTTTCTTCCATGGTGAGACTTTTAGAAATACTTGGTCTCTTACTTCAAACTCTATTTCCTTTCGTTTGAGGTGGCATAAGACTTCATCTATCCGAGGCTTCTTTTAACCGTGTTGAATTATTTCAACCTTCTCTTACTCTCTCGCCACTATCTACGGTCCCAAAACTCGATGTTCTCCTAATTCGGTCCAACAAGTAGAGTACGACACTTCCGTCCGTACAATGCTTCATATGGTGCCATTGAATGCTAGCACGATAATGTTGTTGTAGGCGGATTCGCTAAAGGCAAGTAATCCTCCCAACTTCCTTGAAAATCCATCACACATCCTCTCAACATATCCTCCAACACTTGTATTACTCGTTTGACCGTCGTCGATTGTGGATGAAAAGCGTAGTGAAGTCTAGCTTAGTGCCTAAAGCTTGATGAAGTGCCTTCCAAAACCGAGGCGTGAATCTTGGGTCTCGTCCAAATAATTGACACCGCACTTTGTAGCCTCACAATTTACGCCACATATAGCTTGGCTAGCTTTTGAATGGGATAGTCCATTCTTCTTGGGATGAAATGTGCGGACTTAGTCAAGCAGTCTACTATGACCCATACCGAGTCCTTTTTAGTAGGCGTGGGGAAGCCCACTAACGAAGTCCATGGTAATTCTTTCCCACTTCCATCTGCGGAATCTGGATTGGTGAAGCAATCCCGATGGAACTTGGTGTTGACCTTAACTGGCGACACGTCCAGACATCTTCCCACAAATTCTGTAACTTCTCGTTTAAGATCCGCCACCAAAATTGTTCTCTTAAATCTCATCAGACTTAATGCCTCCGGATGCATAGCATAAGGGCTACTATGCGCTTCTCGAAGGATCTTCATCTTAATTCCTTGTCTCTTGGCATCTGAGACCTTCTCTTTGTAGCACAATACTCCTTCATCATTAATCTCATAGTCCTCCAACTCTCCGATTCGTGCTTTTTGTAGCTTAACATTTAAATCTTCATCAACCAAGCTGTCCCTCTTTCACTTCCTTCAACCATGTTGGCTTGACTTGTAACTCGACCAACAAACTTCCATCCTCATATAAGCTTAAATGGGCGAACAATGCTCTTAGGTCCGTCACAACCTTCCTACTTAAGGCATCAGCTACTACATTCTCCTTGCCCAGATGATATTCTATTGAACAGTCATAGTTTTTTAGTAATTCCACCCACCTTCCTTGCCTCAAGTTTAACTCCTTTTAAGTTAACAGGAACTTGAGACTCTTGTGGTCTATGTAGATCACTGACCTTTCTCCATACAGATAATGCCTCCACACCTTGAGAGCGAAAACCACTGCTGCCAATTCCAAGTCATGGGTTGGGTAATTCACCTCATGCGGCCTTAACTGTCGGGACGCATAAGTGACTACCTTTCCATCTTGCATAAGAACACATCCTAGCCCTTTATGTGAAGCGTCACAGTATACCACAAAATCCTTTCCTGCCTCAGGCTAAATCAACACTGGAGCTTCCGTTAATACCTTTTTAAGTTTTTCAAAACTCTCCTGTTGCTTATCTGTCCACACAAAGGGTACTTCCTTCCTCAACAATTTTGTTAATGGCGCGGCTATCGATGAGAATCCTTCCATGAACCTTCGGTAATAGCCTGCCAATCCTAAGAAACTATGAATCTCTGCCACAGTCTTAGGTGGTTTCCAATCCAACACCGCTTCGATTTTCTTAGGATCCACCCTTATTCCTTGGGCAGACACCACGTGTCTTAAGAAAGTAACTTCTCTAAACCAAAATTCACACTTCTTTGAATTTGGCATAAAGCTTCTTCTCCTTAATACTTGTAACACAATCCGGAGATGCTCATCATGCTCCTCTTGGACTTAGAATATACCAAGATATCATCGATGAATACCACAACGAAACTGTCTAAGTAAGGTTGGAACACTCGGTTCATCATATCCATGAACGGCAATTGGGCGTTCGTCAACCCAAACGGCATTACTACAAACTCAAAGTGACCATATCTTGTCCTAAAAGCGGTCTTATGGATATCGCCTCCTTCACCTTCAATCGATGGTATCCGACCGTAAATCGATCTTCGAAAACACTGCGGCTCCCTTGGTGATCGAACAAGTCATCGATCCTTGGCAAGGATACTTGTTCTTAATGGTCACTTATTCAAGCGACGATAGTCTATGCACATCGCATAGTTCCGTCCTTCTTCTTCACAAATAAGACGGTGCTCCCCACGGAGACACACTGGGTCGGATGAACCCATGATCCAACAATTCTTGTATCCGAGCCTTGAGCTCCACTAACTCCTTTGGTGCCATTCGGTATGGGCGATTGACACGGAGGCGTCCCCGAGCAAATCAATCCCAAATTCCACCTCCCTGTCTGGGGGTATTCCCGGTAACTCCTCTGGGAACACATCCACGAAGTCCCTTACCGTCTTAACTCCATTAATTCCTTCCTCCTTTCCACCTATCGCACTTACGAAAGCTAAGAATGCCTCGCAACCTTTCTTAACCATCTTCTCAGCCTTCAGTGCCGAAACTACATTAGACAAGTAGTTCTTCCTTTCTCCGATCATTACCACCACTTCATCCTCCGGGTTCTTAGTTCCATACGCTTAGTTGCACAATCCAACACGGCTCGGTGTTCTACTAACCAATCCATTCGAGTATAAGCTCAAACTCTTGAAGGGTAACTCCATTAAGTGCGCTCAAAGTTCACTCCACGAATCTCTAGGGGTACATTCAAAGATCTTGTCTACCACTATAGTTTGGCCTAATGGGCTTACTACGGTCATCGCCTATCGAAGCTCGAGTCAGGCCTAGTGTTTCCACTACCTCATCGGCAACATAGGAATGGGTCGAGCCCACATCAATCAAAGCAAAGTAGGGTTTGTCAAAATAAAAAGCGTCTGGGTTATAACATCCGTGGCGTCTCCCTCTTCCTTCTACGAACCGCATAAACCAAACCGGTTGTCTTGCATTGGCGTTGGCATTAGTACCTCGACCACGTGTTCCACGGCCTCTACTAGAACCACCACCTCGGTTACTCGAACCGGGACCCGTTGAGGTCTGGCATCGCCTCTGTCGGTCTGGTGGCATTACGAATCTGCCGGTTGGCTCTCATCTAATTGTTTGGGATAATCCTTAAGCATATGGTCCTTGGACCCACACTTAAGATATGCTCCTGTCTTTCTCCAACACTCACCTAAATGCCTCTTTCCACAATGCTCACAAGGACGAATCTGCGGCCGTGCAATTTGTTGATTTCGTGGCCCATCAACCCTAGGCTTTTGTAACCCTTTCCGGATGGCCCAAATCCTCTTTTGGCCTTATTCTTATCCTGATGCGCTTAGTAGCATCCTTAATCCCTCGCCACCTTGGCCTTTTCCACCAAAGTCGAGAATTCCCGCTCACGATGCGGTGCTATCAACAATCTCGGGTCGTCTCTCCGTCCAGTCCTCAAAGCGGACCGGCGTTCATCTTTCGATTGCCACTACCCTCGAGCATAGCGGCTCAATCTCAAGAATTTTGCCTCATATTCCGTGATGACTTACTCCCTTGTACCAACCCTAGAAAAGCCTTCCTTTGCTCATCTCAGATACCGGTTCCACATACTTCTTTTGAAAGGCCTCTTTAACATACTCCCAAGTCAAATTTTGGTAGTAGTACCATCACGAGCAGTTAACCACCATCGACACGCTTCATCGCGTAACAACGCCACCATCCCTTTCAACTTTTCCTCCGAGTCGGGTCAAGCTCATCCATGATCGCTCGTTGCTTCACCAATACTCGGATGTCTTGGGTGCCACATTAGATACTCCTCGAAACATTTTCGCTCCATTAGCTCGGAGCCGATTCGGTACCGACTTTCGATTCTGAATTTCCACCGCACCGCCACGCAATTCCAAAACTCGCAAACCTGACCGCAACACAAGCATCTTCCCGTCGAGCCTTTGCTCAACATTAACGGTGGGGGTGGTGGTGGCGGTGGCGGTGGCATTTCATTGTCGGACCCTTGACCTGACCTAACGGTTCTGACACGGTCATCCTTCCTCTTCCTCGACCACGACGACCACGTCCTCTAGAGCTCATTTCCTAGCGTCGAGATCTGATTAAGAAATTTTTATGAATTAGTCATTGTTCCACTTATTTACCAAAGAAAGGAGTTTTATGAAAAGGATTTAAGAGTGGTTCTTTCGTATCATACAAACACACGTCTTTTCCATTCATTCATTCATCCATCAAACAAGTATGAACTTCCGTTCATTCAGAGAAATGTTGTAGTTTTTGTTGTTGTTGTTGTTGTTGTTTTCCACTACCCGGGGTATTTTCGTAATTTTGTCCTACTGGTATTTTAAGTAATTTGTCAAAATAAGGTTCCTTGGTGATTTTGTCAAAAATTATTTTGAAAACTTCAAAGTCTAGGGTAATTTGGAAAAATTTTTAAAATCGGGGGTATTTCGGTAATTTTTGACCTCAGGGGTATTTTGGTAATTTTTCACAAATCAGGGTAAATTTGTAAAATTTAATAAATTTGGGGTATTTCAAAAGTTGTAAAACTTTGAGGGTTCTTTTCGAAAATGGTTCCTTCAAAAATGGGGATGTTGCAAAAATTTTGGAAATCGGGGTCATTTTGTAAGTTAGGGCAATTTTGTAATTTTTCCAAAATCATGGTATCTTGATATTTTACAAATTAGGGTTTTTGAATGTTTATGAAATCATGAAATTTTTGGTAAATTTGTTGAGTAGTTGAACATTTTATAAACCAAGGGCACTTTGGTAATTTTACCACTAAGGGCATTTTGTAATTTTCGCAAATCGGGAGTTTTTAGAAAATGTTTTAAAAGTAATTTCTCTGATTTAAAAAAAGTTTTAAAGGTTTGAAAAACTAGGGTTTGTTGTTTTGTTCTCTCTTTTTTATTTAAAACATGGCTAGTTCCTTTCGGGTTTTAGTCATTATGTTTAGCCTATGACCGAGCCCTCTTGGTCGGGGTGAACTAAAGCTACGCAGGCAGGATTCGTGTGGAGAGGAGGTGAGTCACGGATTGCTTAAATACCAAGCTCCCAAGAAACCATTCCTAGACATGCAT
This sequence comes from Gossypium rotundifolium, assembly GCA_025506655.1. NCBI lineage: Eukaryota > Viridiplantae > Streptophyta > Magnoliopsida > Malvales > Malvaceae > Gossypium > Gossypium rotundifolium. The sequence continues at coordinate 135,347,985 of CP106729.1, read as the reverse complement.
GACAGAGGTTGCCACACCACCGAGCCCTACGAGTTATGGTGAGCAGAAGCTACGCACTGGTAGGATTCTGCGAAGAGGAGATGAGTCATTAGGGCTGCTTAAATACCAAGCTCTTCGGATCCAATCCTAGACATGCGTACAAGGGTTACCACACCACTAGCTCATTGACTTAGCCATAGGTTTGTTCAATTACATTAAGTCTTATGTGGTTTGTGTTTTGAGTAGTCTAATCCTAGGGTTCAAGTTCCTACCATCTATTCTACGTTCCATGCCTTTTCTACCCTTATCTGGTTCATATATCACGAATCACACATATAGTTGGGGTACTTACGGTGGATCATGGAATTGGAGACTTAGGGGCGAGCCGAAAACACGCTTATTTTTCAAAGATAATCATTTATTTCGCTTTGAAAACGTTTTGGGCCTTAGCCAGGGTAGCCGAAGTTTAAAGCGGGCTCGATACCAAATTGAAACACCCACACCCTACCACGAGCTGAGAACCGGATCTGGTATGTTTCTAAAGTAAACTGGTTTCAATAATTTTTGTTACTTAGAGAAATTTGCAAAATTTTTGGAAAACTATTATTTTGAGTTGGGCTTAGATTGGAAACCCATTTATTTAATCTTGTAAAACCAATTTGATTTAATATGTCCAAAATAGTTCTTAGCACAATATTTAAAAGTAAAGTAAACATAAAGAATAATCCACTGGGCCTTATGGCCTTATTACATCAAGTAAACCCAAAATAAAGTTTAAGGTACCAAATAAAATAAAGTCCAAATAAAATAAAATCTCCGAATGTAGCATGGCCACCTCAAGGTCCACCGCCCATTCAAATCCTTGCTCATCACCGAAAATAATTCCCACAACGGGTGAGTCAAGCAGACTCAATGTGCACACAATACTAACATTCAACAAATCGAGCATTCATGTTCAAATCATCAGATCCATATAAAAATGAAATTATGATGCAACCCAAACCCAATCCTAATGGTCCATCCGCTACACACCACCCGTACCTGCCATTCACACCGTGGGGACTACTAAGTCAACCCTCCTTCCGCTACACACCATCGAAGGCAGTCGCCCATATACGTTGTGTCATTAGACACTATATTCAAATAATGTGACCGGAGTTACCAAATTTCGTTGGTGAGACCAAAGTCAACACCTTCGTTGGTGAGACCGAAGTCAACACCTACTCTTCCCCTTTCACATAAATCCCGAATGCCCCAAATTATACATTATGCATAACTTACTTAATTTCATGTTCATATACATATATTCGCATGTTATAAAATAACATATTTCACAATCCTATCAAGTAGGAAGCGTGCACAGGTACTTTTTACCACATTTGTGGTACTTAGCCACATTCACATTCTTTACATATTCATATATTAAAATAATAGCCATATGAAATATCGAAGGTTAGTAAGGGTACATACCGATTTATTTAGCGATTCCTTGAGATTAGAAAACAAGATCTAATGTTTAGATCCTTAGTTCCTACATTTGGTTTATCTTGTATTACTTAGCATAAATTACATTTTGGGTTATAATATCCAAATCCTAGTAGGATTTGTAAAGAGGCTTACCTTTGATGCCGATTTGATGCTTATTCAAATCCGGAAACTTTGTTTTCCTTCACTTGATATTCGACCAACCCTAGATCTCAACATAAATTAGTTTTCACTTTTTAATAATTATAAATCTTATCTATGTAATCACACAAGCCTTGGCAGAATACTTTAGGGACTTACCTTATGGATTTTAAATCCAAAACTTCACCTCCTTTTTCCTTGTAATCGGCCAAATCCTAGATATCCGAATAGGTTAGTTTTTGATCAATTTGATCTAATTGACTAAGATTTGGCCTTGGCGAATGTATAAACTCACTTACCTTGAAGTTCTCAAATCCAAGTTGATCCTTATTTTAAATTCTGCCAAACTAATTGTTAGATTTGAACTATTCTTCAATTATGGAAGGAACCTTTTGCCGAATGTACATTGATGTACTTACCTCATTTTTGAATCCGGATGATCCCTTATAATATTCTTGCTATGGCACTATTATGGATCTCAAAGTTTTGCTTTTGTGAAGGGATAGTAGAAGAAAGAGAAAGAAAGGAAAAAGATGGAGAGAGTTTTGTAAAGGAGAATTCGGCTAAAGGAAAGAGAAGAGATTGTTGCTAATTTGTCTAGGAGATTTGACAAGGGGTTGAAGAGAAGAGAATGGCTCGTTACTTTTCTCTCTTTGGTCAAACTATTAGCCTTAGAGTCCCTAAATCCGCCAACTCTTCATTTGTGATAAGTTTTAATTTTATCAACTATGAAATTCCATCAAATCTCTAATTAGCGAAAACTCTATTGAATAAAAACTCCTCTTCTTAGATTCCTTGTCGTCAACTCTCCACTCATGGAAGCAAAATAAAACCTCTTTTATTTGCTTCCTAGATGACTCAAACTCGGGCCCAAAACCTCTTGTATTTGGGCCATTTTCTAGGGCCTTAGGTGGCATCTTGAGCCACATTTCCAAGTCCGTTATTGGGTCAAATTTCATGTACTTTATATTTTTAGGGTCACTTGGCCCTAAGTTCCCTTTGGGCTCTAAAGTTTGGCATTAAAGGTCATTTTAAGTTTCCAAAAATTTTCACGCGGCTCTGTATTTTCCAAGTTTCCAAAATGTTTAGTTTCCTATTTTGGCTTGGTTTCCAAAATGTTTAGTTTCCTATTTTGGTTAGGTTTCCAAAATGTTTAGTTTCCTATTTTGGTTTGGTTTCCAAAATGTTTAGTTTCCTCTTTTGGCTTGGTTTCCAAAATGTTCAGTTTCCTATTTTACTTAGGTTTCCAAAAATGTTCACTTTCCTATTTTTGACATAACATTTCCATACATCCTTTATTTTCCAAAATCATTCCAAATTTATTCCAAAGCACATAAAACATGTCTTATTGTACAATTAGGCCAAAATGCATAGGCCCTTTTTAGGATGTTACAAATTCAATGCCGAACACAATCTCCCTTACTGGTGGTGAACCCGGTAGTTCTTCAAGAAACACATCTGAGTAATCACAAACAACTGGTACAGATTCGATCTATTTTTAAGACGCCTTATTATCCAACACATAAGCCAAATAAGCTTCACACCCCTTTCTCACATACTTTCGGGCTAACATCGAGGATATTACTGTAGGCAATCCGCTCAAATCATTAGATTCAACCCGGATGATTTCACCATTCTGACATCATAAATCAATAATCTTTCTTTTACAATTCACCACGACATCATGCAAAGTTAACCAATCCATTCCCAAAATTATATCGAACTCATCAAAAGGCAACAACATTAAATCAGCTGGAAAGCAGGAGTCCCAAATCATCAACGGGCAATATTTACACACTTTATCAACAAGTACACATCGACCTAAGGGGTTGGACACATGAATCACAAACTCAGTAGAGTCAATAGGCAGAGTCGTACTGGCCACCATAGTTTCACACACATATGAATGAGTCAAACCAGGATCAATCAATGCAATTACAGTAGTATCATATAGTGTGAAAATACCGGTTATAGCATCTGAGGAAGAAGCATCCTCTCTAGCACGTATAACATAAGCTCTAGCTGGTGCTCGAGCCTCTGATCGAACTACAGCATCCCTCATTCCTTTTTGACTGCCACCTACACTCCCTGCATGTTTGGGTGGTCTATCTCATGCTGACACGTTGCTAGGTTTAGTGTTCTGAGTCATATTTTTCTCGACTAGCATCAGGCACTCTCGAATAAAATGGTCTGACGATCCACATTTAAAGCAGGACCGATCACAGAATCTACAACTCCCAGAATGCCATTTACCACAATGCTTGCATTCAACTCGATTCTGCTGAACATTACCAACACTAGCCATTGAAGTGGCTCGAGAACTCACTGGAGGTCGATATCATCTAGATAGGTTTGAAGTAGCTTTATGTCGGCTGAAGTCATCTTTGAACTTCTTAGGTGCTGAATGGAAAGTCTTACTTGATGATCTTTTACGAGTGTCTCTAGCTTCTATTTCAGCCTTTCTTTTCTCTTTTTCGAGCTCTTCATCTTTACAAGCTCGCTCGACCAGTACCACGAACTCTTTGATCTCAAGAATGCCCACAAGAAACTTTATGTCTTCATTCAGACCATCTTCAAATCTTTTGCACATAATGGCTTTAGTTGACACACACTCTTAGGCATATCGGCTCAAACCGACAAACTTTCGCTCATATTCCGTCACAGTCATACGACCCTATTTAGTTCCAGAAATTCTTTTCATTTCTGATCGATGAATCTCTGACTGATATATTTCTTATGGAACTCGATCTAGAAGAAATCCCAAGTCACTTTTTCTTTCGGAACCACTGATACTAGTGTATTCCACGAATGATATGCAGTGTCTCAAAGTAGAGATATAGCACACTTTAGGCATTCATCTAGAGTACAGGATAACTCATCAAGTACGAATAGTGTTATCGAGCCATATCTCAGCTCGCTCTGTGTCATCATCATCATTAGCTTTGAATTCTTCAGCCCCATGTTTCTTGATTTTATCAATGGGAGGCCTACTAGATCTCATCGGATCTATCATCGGAGGTGCGGAAGGTATCGAAATTGGATTATTCGAGGGTGGAGGTTGTTGTATAGCTGGGTTAGTCTGAATAAACTAGGTAAACCATTCGTTCATCATTTGGTAGAAGGCTTATTTAGCCTCCCCCTCATGGCTACCCGAAACTAGTCGAGAGTCTACCAGCGTTGATCCGCGTACACGATCAGGCGCTACACTCTCTATATCATCTGCTACGGCTCTACAGGATCGGAATCTACTTACTATATAAAACATAATTCGGAATGTCAGAAGTCACCACACTATCAAATGTACAATAAAGACATTTATAGCTAAACTCACACGCGCTACGGTAGTCCTAAAACTGACTAAATCGTAAGCTCTGATACCAATCAAATGTAACACCCCTAACCCATATCCGTCGCTGGATTAGGGTTACGGGTATTACCATGTAATTTTAGACTTCAGTTCAATCAATGTATTCTTAGTAGATCATCTTTGTTAAGTAATCTAATCATAAACACACAATTCACACATATGTATGATATAATCATCGATGAACATAAAATGACCATATAATGTATATTACTACAATATCACATAACAATATAGATTTCATCGCATACATTTATCAAAATGATCTTGATCTATGAAATATATAAATAACTAAATTATTCGTACTAATTAACCAAATGAGTATACTTCGAATGTCAATGTATAATACTTTCAATTAAAACCTAATTTCATATGGCATAAAACTAACCGAATATATACAGCTTATTACACATCACATACATACTTATGTATTTGGCCGAATATACCAGGTCTTATTTATAACATTTCATGTTCATTACTTAGCACAAATCGAGCTTGGTAGTTTCATGCAAACAATCAATTTAAGTAATCTCACAAGCCAAATATACATAAAAATGTATACATCATACTTATGCACATTTTCTATATTCGACTATGAACTTAAACTCCTTTAAACATGTCAACTACCTTTGCAATTATCACCTAAGTTTGGCCGAATACACATACATGCATTACTCAATGTAATTCATACTTCGTAAATCAACTAAAGTTGACACACATACATAAATTTCAAATGATGCTCTACTAACATATCCCTACCTTGAATTATACATGCAAAGGTTAACATAAATGCCAAAACACCTGACTAATTTAACACAAACATTAACAGTACAAGCAAGAATTCAAATGGAACTCATAATCTATAAGCTTGAAATAAGGAAACAACCTATAGCCAAATCGTTGAAACCAAACACTTCAATCACATAGTCAAGAGTAAATAGAATCGAACATATAATAAATGTTTAAGCCATTTTCGCATAGCTATATATATATATATATATATATATATACAAAACATCATTCCAACACTTAGCTAGCCTATACTTGCCTTTAATTCAAAAATAACTAGTTTAAAGTACCAAAAAGGGATGATAGTGTGGTTGACTTCACCGACGATCCTCCGAGCCCGTAGCTTGACCAAAATCTATAAAACAAATCATTTAACACATAGAGTAAGCTTACTAGCTTAGTAAGTCCTATGCAAACTTATTAAAACAATCAATTAACCAAGCATTATAGACAGCTATTTCATAACATTGAATAAACATAGCTTAATTTGTAAATGCATTATATAGAATATTCTACCTCATTTAATCTTTCTACTTCCATTTACTCACCAAGTCACACCGTTTCCAAATGTATATATATAACTCAATTCATATATATTCATATACCTTTACAAATACCTTTAACCACTTATGCTTATAATTATTCTTGTACGAATACTTACTTCATTCATGATTATCTACAACCAAATTCATCATAGTATATATATATACATCAAATTCCATCCATCATATATATATCACTTTCTTTCACTATTTCATTTACTTATCATCATGGCATATAATCATAACATTAAAGTATGCTTAATACATACCTTATAGACCGAACTCATAAGTTTCTTTCATAAACTTAAACTTGCATGATTGTTTCATAACTTTACGATTTCATAACTAAAGTTCGGGAATCGAAAACTCACCAGCATATAACAAGCTGTGCACTAATTCAAATCCCATACACCGGCACCTTGCCTGCTAGACTTGAAGTTTGAGATTTAAAACACCGACATTTAGCCTGCTAGGCATCAAGCCCGACATATTCACCGGTACAAGGCCTGCTAGGCATTTAGCCTAAAATAGATCACCGGCACAAGGCTTGCTAGGCTTTAAGCCCGATATAACTCATCGGCACAAGGCCTGCTAGGCTCGAAGCCCGAATATCAACATTATTAACCATTCATTTCACATTACTTTGTGCTAAATTCACAACATTTCGTATACTTCTTATTTCTTCCACATATCAATCGAACTTAATTGTTCATATTATTATAAACAAAATAAAGTCAATCCAATAATACATAATACCACATTCGGCCATTACATAAATTTATACTCTAAATTATTAAATATTATCATTTAATATGTTCATAATTAATGCTTTAACATATACTTGCTTAAGGACTTACCTCGATTATCAACGGCAACTTAAACCGACTATTCGACAACCTTCGTCTTTCCCTGATCCAAATCCGTTTTTCTTTGTTCTTAATCTAAACATATCAAAAATAAACTCATTCAAGTACATTTCATTTCAATTTAGTCCCAAAGCACATAAATGGGAAAATTACCATTTTACCCCTAATGTTTCACACTTTTACAATTTAATCCTATTTGCATAAAACACAAAATACACCAAATTTCTCAATTCTACTCAAGGGCTGAATATGCATAGGGACTAGACAAGTCCATTTCTTTCATTTATTTTGCAAATAAGCCCTTTAAAATTTATTTTTACAAATTAGCCCTAAATACTCAATTTCACCAAAACTTCCAATACAAAACTTACTAATATTTAACATATCGTTAATATAAAATCATAAAACATCAAAAACCACAAGAACATAACAATGGTCAAACATCAAGCATGCTTATTTTTAAAAATTCTAACATGGGTCAGCTATTGTTCGAAGCAACGATCTTAAAAACGTAAAAATTAACAAAAATCGAAATCAAACTAACCTTGAATTTGAGCTTCTAAATGCCGAAAATCAAAAGAAGTCAAACCCTTCTTCTTTCTCAATATTCGACCAAGCAAAATAAAAGATGATAAAGGCCATACTTTTATGTTTTATTTACCATATATTATGACATTTAATCATTTACTATTATAACCTTATTATATAAAATTATATAATATAAAACTTAAGGTTAATCTTGTCATATGCCACCCACTAACTAAAAAATGGGATATTTACCCATTTAATACCTCATATTAAAGAGCCATCCTCATTTATGCACTTTCCACTATAGAATCAACTTTTACACTTTATGCGATTTAGCCCTTTTTGTTAAATTGAACACACAAACGGTTAAATTTTTCTACGAAACTTTCACACACATTAAATCACATATAATAAGCACAGAATATATCATCTAAATATATTTCAGACTCAGATTCGTGGTCCTAAAACCACCGTTTCGAGTAGGGTCAAATTCGGACTGTTGCACCCATAATGAGGATGTTTTGAATGTGAATGGGAAGTTTTATGTTGAAATGAAATTTTATAGCCCAAAGTTCTATGTTCAAGTGCGTTAAGTCCGGTAATGCCTCGTACCCGATTTCGGCATTGAATACGGGTAAGGGGTGTTACATTATTGGAAATAGAAATAGTGAATTGAAATCATATCGTTCATTGGTTGAGATATTATGAGCCATTACTGCAAATCAATCCTGTAAGTTGTGCAATTATTTAAGTTTCTACTAATCTCTATATTCCTTGTTAATATACTATTATTGAATGTTATATTATATATCAAATGAAGTTCAACAAGCGATGTCCATCAATGTATTGAATGAAGCTCAAATGAGCTTACCTACTAAATCTACTGAAACGTGTAACAACCCAGTTTAGACCCTAGTTGGAACAGTGGTTTCGAGACTACAAATTCGAGGTCCAAGAAATAATTTAAAATTATTTTTAGCGTGTGTCTCAACCATGTGGCTCAAGGGCTAATTCGAAGTGTGCCTGGATAGGTTACACGGCCGTGTGACTAGGTCAGTAGCTAGCTTAATTTCACACGGCCATGGAAAATAGGCATGCCCAGTGGCCGTGAGAACAATTCAGTATATATGCTCTATTTTGGCACGGCTTGGACACATGGGCGTGTCTGGTAGTTGTGTGATGCACAGAGCCTGATCACACGGGCGTGTGACTTCTACAGTGATGAAATATGTTTAAATTTCTAAAATTTTCATAAGTGTTCAGTTTAGTCTTGATCTCTTTTGAACATGTGTTTAAGGTCTCATAGACCTCAATAAGGGACTATTTGATTATGTTGTGATATGTTTTAATGATGATTGACTTTGTGTCGTGAAATGGATGTGAAATGTTTTGATTGTTTGGTAATGCCTCTTAACCCTACTTTGGCGACGGTTTCGGGTTAGGGGTGTTACAAAATGTATCCGCTATCGAGCCATACCTACTGATTCTACTGAAAGTTGCTCAAACGAGCATTACTCACTGAACATACTGTAATATTGTACAGATTGTTGCTTCTCAGACGAAGGATACAATTTACGAAAATTTTATTACTCAATTTTAAATTGATTACTATGTTTGGTTGGAAAGGCTTACCGATTTATTAAATGAACTTACTAAGCTTTATTCAAGCTTACTTACTAAGCTTTATTCAAGCTTACCTGTATTTGTTTCATTTTGTAGATTACGTTTTGAGGGCTCGAAAAATTAAATTAGCAAAAGAAATCAAACTATCCGAGAAATCTTTGATAGAATTTGATTTTAGTTGGTATATATGGCATGTATTAGGACACTTTTGTATGTATAATATTGGTTCTTAGTTTTGAGCAAGTTTTACTTGAACTTGTGTTGTGTGATTGGAAACAAATGGAATTAGGCATGTTTTAATAAGATAGGCTTGTTGATTAAGAATGAAAATATTGACATTATGATGAACTATGGTATGAAATGGAAATTGATGTTTTGATGTGTAAATTATAACTTGTATATGCAACTTGAAGGTGTAATGTCATGAAATGCATTGTGGTGTCAATGATAGCACTTTGGTTAGGTAAGTTAAGATATTTGAAATGACATGTTTAAGTGTGTTTGAATTATGTTTAAAGTCACTGAATGTGTACCCAAAATCAAATGGTTAGTTATGCATGATTTGTAACACCCCGCACCTAAGACCGATACTAGGTCTGGATCCGAGACATTACTATGTTTGAACTCACTAAAACATGTACTTACGGGCTATAAAATTTTGTTCCAACTTAAAAACTTCACTTTCTTAGTCAACACATATAATAAGGGCCTACAAGGCCTTTAACTCATGTCAGAAAACTTTAGAATTAAAATCAAATAACTCATTTTTTAAGCAGGTTCACACGCCTCGTGTGACTTGGAACACGCCTGTGTACCCTTAAGCACACCCATGCCCTCAAACCGTGGGAGGTTACTGACTAATTTCACAAGGCCATGACACGCCCATGGGCTTAGACCATGTGCTAATCCTTGATATACTGACTAAATTAACATGGTCTGGGCATACGCCCATGTCCAAACCGTGTGCCTTACACGGCATACACACATAGTCGTGGAATTTGCCCGTGGCCTATTCTGATTAATAATACTAAGGTATAGGGTTAAACGATCTTAAAACATGCCCGTGTGTCCAACCGTGTGGGCACTTACAGGCTATTTACCAAGCTATTAGCCATCCTGAAGTGAAGATCATATCCATACACAATTCAATGATGCAATAACAACCCAATTTTATGAATAATACTACATGCTTCATTGATATCAATAAACATACATACTTAGTCCAATTTGGCCAATCACTTAGCCATATACAAAAGAATAATAAACTTGATAGCCTTTACAAAGGCCCTTCTTAAAACATGTCCACAAAATGAATGTTTCCTATACATGCCATACTTAGTAAAGTAATTTGGCTATACCAAAATAAGAGTTGATAGTGTGTTGCGAGCTCCGACTTTAATAATCCACGAGTTAGCTTGGTGAGACTGCATAGAAAGAAAGAATCATAATGTAAGCATATAGCTTAGTAAGTTTGCATGTAACAACCCTTAGCATCATCATTGCTTAATATAAACCATTTTACATAAACAATGGTATCATGAATTTCAGCTAAAGAGCATACTTACTCATATAGATTCTTACATGTCTCATGAGACTTACTATTATCATACTTGTAAGGTAACCATGATACCTGTATCACTTGATCACATTGATCAGTATACTATAATAACAATAATCATGATATCTACTTTCTGATTCACAACATGAATAATACTCAACTTCATCTAACTTCATCTTGATACTAACTTTACTTTCTTAGCTTTCTTGCTATCTTCTTTTAGTTTACTCATTTGCCCGATGAATTTCTGTGAATAACCGAGGATACTAAATCTCTTCCTAAACAATATGATGCCAAATAGACATGGTCTTACATGGGTTATCTCATCTTGGTTTCACGGCCATGTCTTAACATGGACTTATATGAAGTCTTGCTCTTGATAACATACTCAATGCCAAGCTTGAGTCCTTGGACTTACATGATAACTTGCTTGCTAACTTGATCAATTCCAAGCTTGCCTTGGACTTACATGATATTTTGATCAATGCCAAGCTTGCCCTGGACTTACATGATAACTTGCTTGCTAACTTGATCAATGTCAAGCTTGCCTTGGACTTACATGATAACTTGCGTGGTAGATCGAGTATATTGGGAAATTCATCTCCCATCGGAACTTACTTGTACTCATCATCATGATTTCTTGCTTGAACATAACATGATCATTTCATACAATTATTGTGCATTATACTAAGCAAATTAATGATAAAAATTATAAAACTTAGAAATCATACAAACTTACCTCAATATACAAAATGTATATAGATGTGCAATTTTAGTCCTCGACTTTGTTCTTGCCTCGATTTCGATCTGGGCTTCTTTTTTCTTGATCTATAATCATAAATAGATCATTTAATAACCATATTGACTAAATTGACTCATAACTCATACTTTGGAAAAATTATTATTTTGCCCCTATACTTTTTAATATTTGCACTTTTGCCCCAATTCTCGTAAAATGATTTTCATGAAACTTTCTTAAACTTCATGCTCAACTAAATCATTTTCTCTTCTATAACAATCATCAATTCTCACTATTTCTAGTAGGTATGACCAATTTTATAACTGTTACAAAATGGTCCCCACCACCAGTTTTCATGAAATTCATTAAGGAAAAGATGTTTATCTAACATCAAACTCTCTTAAACTTCCATAAAACATCATTTAACAAGCATGTCATTCAAGGGTAGATTTTTGAACATGCATCTTAGCTCATTTTATAGCTAAATTAGCTAATTCATAATACGGGAACTTCAAAAATACGAAGAATATTAAAAGCAGGCTAAGATGAACTTACTATGAGCTTGAAAAAAATGAAGAACCCTAGCTATGGTGTCTCCCAATTTTTGGCAGCAATAAGGAAGAAGATGAGTGAATTTTTCTCATCTTTATCCTATTTAATCACTAATGAGGCCAAATGACCAAAATGCCCTTCCTCTTAAAAATTTCCATAATAGTCTCTTAAGGCCAATTTTGTCCAAAAATTAAATTTTGGGCAAATTGCTATTTAAGGATCATAATTATTATTCTAAAGCTATTTCAAAAAAAAAAGCTTCTAGAACTCATATATTGCAACTTTTGCAATTTATTCCTTTTTGGACCAATTGACCTCAACTTAATAAAATTGCTTTACAAAACTTTCATACTAACGTGCAAACATGGCATAAATTCGGAAAACTCATAAGTTCACCTCGGGTTCATGGCCTCGCACCACTATCCCGACTAGGCCCTAAATCGGGCTGTTATAATTCTCCTCCTTAGGGATTTTCGTCCTCGAAAATCTTACCAACAAAAAGGTTTGGATACTGATTTCTCATGCTCTCTTCTGATTCCCATGTAGCTTTTTTGATTCCGTGCCTTTGCCACAATACCTTTACTAAGGCAATACTCTTATTTCTTAGTTGCTTAACTTTCCGAGCCAAAATCTTGACTGGTTCTTCACCATAAGTCATGTCGGGACGAATCTCTATTTCCAAAGGGGTAATTACATGCGAAGGGTCTGATCTGTAGCGTTGTAACATTGACATGTGAAACACATCATGTATCTTCTCTAATTTAGAGGGCAAAGCCAAACGGTAAGATACCGGTCCAACTCTCTCAGTAATCTTGTTGGGTCCAATAAAGCGTGGACTTAATTTGCCTTTACGGCCAAATCTGAGAACTTTTCTCCATGGTGATACATTCAAAAAGACTTTATCCCCAACTTGGTACTCGATCTCTTTTCTCTTTAAATTGAAATAGGATTTCTGTCTGTCTAAGGCAGCTTTTAAACATTCTCAAATTACTTTCACTTTCTCTTCAGCTTCTTTAACTAAATCAACCCCGTGAATTTGGTTCTCCTTGAGTTCAGTTTAAAACAAGGGAGTTCTGCACTTACGCCCATATAGGGCCTCATAAGGCGCCATCTTTAAGCTCATTGAAAGCTATTACTATAGGCGAATTCTACCAATGGGAGAAACTTTTCCCAAGCGCCTTGGAATTCCAAAACACAACATCCGAGCATGTCCTCGAGTACTTGAATTAACCTTCGGTGACCGTCGTCACCGAGGGTGAAAAGTCGTACTAAAACTCAATTTTGTACCCAAAGCTTCTTGCGACTTCTTCCGAATCTGGATGTAAATCTCGGATCTCTATCCGATATGATCGATAAGGGAACTCCGTGAAGTCTTACTATTTCTGAAACGTACAAGTTTGCCAACTTGTCTAGTGAGTAATCCACTCGTACAAATATAAAGTGGGCTGACCTCATGAGTCTATCAACCACTACCCAAATAGCATCTTTCTTGCTCGGAGACAACGGTAAACCCGTTACAAAATCCATGGTGATACGGTCCTGTAACAGCCCGATTTAGGGGCTAGTTGGAACTGTGATATCGAAATCACTAATTCGAGGCTTGATAAAGTTACATTCATGCAATGTTATGTGCTATAACATGTTTATAAGGATGTATGGAAATTTTGGTGCCTTAATTTTAGCAATTTCTAGCTAAATTGTGAAAAATGACTAAATCGCATAAAGTGCGAAACTTCTATTATACAAGGTATAGGTACCTAATAGCCATAGCATGTTAAAGTGGAGGTATTTAAAGTGTAATTAGGCCAATAAAATAGGGTTGGCCGGTCATGTAGACAAGGGGACAAGAGCCTTTAATTTTTGGTCAAAGTTGGTGGGTTGAATTGATGTTTTATAATAAAATAAAGAAAGGAAAAAGATATCATCTTTTTCTCTCTTCTTCTCCACCAAAAATTTCAGCCAACAAGGGGTGTTTGAAAGCTCAAAATTTTAGCAAGCCTTACTCCACTCAAGTAAGTGATTTTGATGGAATTTGTTGAAGAAAATTGTACTTTTGAGATCCCTAAAGCTTAAGCTTTCTAAAGAGAGGACTATTTTGCATTATGGTAAAAAGTTTAGAGATTTTCCATGTGAGATTATAAGTTGTTAGCTGAGTTTTTATGGAATAAAATGAATGATAGGATGATGAGAAACAACTTTTGTGAAAGGTGTTGCCATGAAAATACCTAATTGGGACTAAAATGCAAAAGTTGTAATTTGTTCATTAAAGCATGAAATAGTTGAAATTGGAGATAGTTGTAAGAGGATTAAATGTTTAGCTAGGCTTGTTTAACAAGATGTGATAAAAATTTATTTACGAGCCTAGGGGCAAAATCATAATTTTGCCAAAATGTAGGGGCAAAATGGTTATTTTTTCCTAAAGTGTGTATTATGGTATACTATGATTGATAAGTGATTAAATCAGTAAATTTCATTGTTCTAGATCAAAGAAAACGAGTTTCGGACCTAGAACGGGTGAAAAGAGAAAGGTAGGAAAAAGTCCCTTTTGGCCCTTTCGACATCGAGGTAAGTTCATATGCAAACATTGCGACTATGAATGAGTTAATATTCCAATGTTGTATGAAATGTATATTTACTTTATGATTGTATGAAATACCTCTTGATGAGGTGTTAATAAAATTGAAATTAAGAGTAATAGGAAATGGGTATAGCATGATATGATGATGGTCAAAGTCTCAAGTAAGACCATATTGGAATATGGCCTCGGTGCAAGAGTTCGTATGAGACCATGTCAGGGATGTGGCTTCAACATGTTAATGTATGTGAGACCCTGTTGAGGTATGATGTTAATGAGAACTATGTGCATGAGACTCAAGAGAGTCATTTAACAATTTGAGTGACTTAATGTTGAATGTATGTGGTTGTACCATGAAAAGAGCAAGTATGTACTAGAACTGAATTGATATGAATTCAAGGTATGATGAACCCTAGTGGGATATGTGTAGTTAATGTACTTCGGTTGCATGTAATAGATTTATTGATGCATTACGTGAATGCGAACAAGTATCGTAGAAAGTCAAGTGAGAGTAGAAATGTGTGAAGATGTTCTCGGTTGAACATTTGAAATAGAGTTGTACATGTGGATCACTATCCATGAATGTAAATGAAAGGTGAGCTATGTGCGATATCACCTTATTAATATTAATTGATGGGCTATGTGCGATACCATCAACTATATTTTTTTCGGTGGGCTATGTGCGTTACCACCTGATAAATTATAAATCGATGGGTTGTGTGGATACCATCTCTTATAAATGAATGGTGAGCTAAGTGAGGAATCATCATAAAAATAAATGATTGGTGGGCTATGCGTGATACCAACCTATAAGAGATTTCAATGGTGGGCTAAGTGTGTAACCACTGGGAGATTAGTAGTGTGAGTGATGGCTTATTAAGAATGCTTGTTGTGTTGTTTTATATGATCTTGTGATGATCAGTGCAGGAATGTATGCTAATTAAACGAGCATTTGGCTTGTGGCTTGGTAAGAATGTGGTAAGAGATAGAATGAGTAAGATTTAAGGATGATTGAGTAGTAACTAGGATGTATGAATAAAACCCTTATAATACCTTATGGTTGTGTATATCCTACGAATATCAGTAATTGTCAGTTATATGAAGATAAACTTACTAACCATTATTGCTTACCCTTTCCTTTCCTCATCTCTTATAGGTAAATTTAGCTAGCTCGGGTTGGAGACCGCTGAAGATATTTTCACACTATCGAGTAGACTCTTGGTATGAGGTGGCAAGTCCTTGTGAGTCATGGCATGTATAGGGCTAGAATTTAAGGTTGATTAAGTTATTGTTAATGTGCCAAATTGTGTTGGTCTAAATGGGTTATAGTTTAAATGTGTATAGCCCTTGATAATGGCTAAGCGATTGTAATTGTATGGAAGTAACACTTTATTTTCATGAATCAAATGTATAAATTCATTTGTTTTAGTTGATGATTTAAGACTTTATTGAATTAGTATATTAATGTATGAAATGTATGGTGGAAAAAGGCTTGGTATATAGCCTCTAAGTGCCCACACGGATGGACACACGGGCGCGTGTCTAGGCCGTGTGCACCCTGCACCTTTGTATTTTAAGTCAGAATGTACCACAGGTGAATCCCACGGCCGTTTGTTTGGGCCGTGTGTAGTACACGGATGAATGACACGGGAGTGTCAAGACCATATGAGTATAGTCAGTGACTCCACACGGGTAAAAGACATGGGCATGTCTAGGGGTACACGGGCGTGCCTCTATTTTACATGGGCGTATGCCCTAGCTGTGGGAACTTTGGTAGAATGGTGGGGTTTTTAGGCACGGTTTGGGCACATGGGCGTGTAAGATGTACACGGGCATGTGTGTCATCTAACGCGGGTGTGTAGCCCCTTTGTAGAAGGGAAAGAAATTTTACGTATCGTAAGAGTTCCCGATATAGTCTCGAGAGCGCTCGTAGGCATGAGTGAGGTTTTATAAGGCGATGATGAAGTTTTTATGGTGACTCAAGGAAAGTATTCGGGTTGATCCTAAGTGGCGATTAGGTAGATTTGTATGATAACGCCTCATGCCCGATCCTGACGGGGATTACGGGTAAGGGGTGTTACATTTAGTGGTATTAGAGCTATGGTTTAGTCGGTTCTAGGACTAACCTAGCGAGAGTAAGAGTCTAGCTATACATGCCATATGTGGACTACAATAGTGTGATGTCTCCCGGCTCTAACAAAATTATTTTGTTAATACAGTAATGATTCCAACCGAGATAATTTTAGTAAGTTTGTATGATTTCTAAGCTTTATGATTACTATCATTGAATTGCTTAGTATAATATACATTGCTATTTTGTAATGCCTATCATTTTTGTGAACAAAGAAATTTAACATGAGCAAGCCCCGATTGAATATGAATTCCCCAGGATGCACGATATACCACACAAGATATCATGTAAGTCCAAGGCAAGCTTGGCATTGATCAAGATATCATGTAAGTCTAAGGCAAGCTCGGCATTGATCAAGATATCATGTAAGTCCAAGACAAGCTTGGCATTGATCAAGATATCATGTAAGTCCAAGGCAAGCTTGGCATTAATCAAGATATCATAGAAGTCCAAGGCAAGCTTGGCATTGAGTAAGTTATCAAGGGCAAGACTTCATGTAAGACCATGTCAAGACATGGCCTTGAAACCAAGATGAGAAATTCCATGTAAGACCATATCTAGGATATGGCTTTGGCATCGAGTTATGTGGGACGAGATTTGGTAGTAATTCATGGGGCAAAAGAGTAAAGCTTAAATGAGATAGCAAGAAAGGTGGTAGTAAAGTTGATATTATGTCATGCTAGTTAAGGCTGACTAACAAGTATAATTCATGTTATGAATTGTGATGCTGAGATTATGCTTATTATAGTAAAGCATACTAATCTTTTTGATCAAGTGTTATAGGTACCTTGTTTACCTCATAGATATAAGAATAGTAAGCACCATGATGCATGCGAGAAGCAGTAAGAGCAAGAAACCACCAATATTATGGTATGAGAGCTAAAACTGAGAAGTTTGATTAAGTAGAATGTAGGAGATGAGTACGGTCGTTCAATGATGAAAAGATGAATAAGACCATGGTTGGACCATGGCGATGAGAGAGCCAATGTAAGACCATGTCTGGGACATGGCATCGGCCATATTATGAGGGTCAGTGTAAGACCATGTCTGGGACATGGCGTCGGCCGTAATATGAGTACCAGTGTAAGACCATGTCTGGGACATGGTATTGGCCATAATATGAGTGCCAGTATAAGATTGTGTTTAGAACATGGTATCGGCATTAAGACAAGAGCCGGTGTAAGACAATATCTGGGATATGGCATCGGTGTTGACATGAGTTCCATATAAGACCATATCAGGGATATAGCATTGGTATTGATATGAGATTTTGTGTAAGACCATAGTGAGGCTATGGCATTGTGATGACATGTAAGGTAATAGCTGGGCTATGAGGATAAGATACGAGTAAGACCATAGTTGGGCTATGGTAATCAAGTAAATGACGTACTCAAATCCGTAAGACATTCTTTAACTAATAAGTGACGGTAAGAGAAAGTATAATTAAATGTTGAGTACTCAAGTAGGTAATAATGTAGAACTTGAGTAAGTGAAGACATTATTCTAATGTATTTGTGATAAAAGCAATTGTAGCGTGATAAATGTGAAAACTCACCTGAGATGAGTTGTATGACTACGATGATATCTTATTGATGATGAATGGTAAATTATATGTATGTAGTCACGAGAATCAAGTTAGAGAGCTCTGTGATCTCACCCTCCTTACCACTGCTGAATTATGATGAGATATTATGAGAGTCAAATTGAATAAGTTTACATGTGATTAATGCAGTATTTATGTTAGCATATTGATAATGCTTTGTATCACGTTGATGCATGATACTTTACTATATAGGGTAATCATTTTTGAACATGAGGTTGAAGTCCTAGGGGACTATAATAAAAAGCTATCATTAAAAAAAAGAGAGAGATAAGGTCCTGTATAAGACCATGTCTGAGACATGGCCTCAGCACCAAGTTATGATTCCGTATAAGACCATATCTAGAATATGGCTTCGAAAATGGATATGAGAATCATATAAGACCATATTTGGCATATGGCATCAATACTTGATGTAGAAGTCCATATAAGACCACCCGGGGTGTGGCATTGATTTTTGCGTCTACTTGAATGACGACAAATTTGCATCTTTGATTCTCCTAGTGATCAATGGGACAAATAGACGAGTCTAAAAGTATAAATAAGATTAGTACTAAAGTCATGTGAAGGAGGGAATGCAGATATTCATGAATGAATCACGAAGAAGCAAGTGCTTTGTGTGGCACGATATGTGATAAATAAATGACAAGTTTGAGTAAGTTGGTTTGAAGCCAGTGGTTGTGCATGGTTAGTTGATGCAATGAAAGGATTATAAAAATCTCCTTGAGTATTTTTGTGTAAATATTTGTTGCCTTTTAGGGCTGACGTAGTTGTTCTTTTCATAACCTGTGATTGTGTGAGAATGGTAGCTGATAGTGAAAAATCAGACAGATCAGTTGTCAATTTAGTTATTTGAAATTGACATTTCTTTATATCCTTGTAACCCTATACAGGTACTTTGAGGAGGAAGTCCATGATGATTCTAGTATAAGAAACGAAATCATAAGTTTCACATTTATGATGGGTTTCTGAGTAAGCTAAATAGAATCAATAAATTAGATCGATATGTCCTTAATGTTGTAAGATACGATGCTAGTAAAAGTTTTAGATTAGCACGGCAAAAGAAACTCAGATGAGAGTGTGCTAGAAAATGTTCTCTGTGTGGAGAAAAGAGTAGATTATCGTATTGAGATATGATTCAAGTTCTGTGTATGTTCATGCATGAGTCAGTAAAGAGAATAATTTCTGGGTGTTCCTGAGTAGGAAGCATATTACAGAGATATGCTCATCTAAACATTTAAACCATGATGGTTGAGTTGAAATCTATTGAATGAATTATTGATTGAAAATTCTAGTACTGAGTTCAGTCTATATTAAGAAAGATAGTTGCCAGATTGGTAATTCCGAGATGATCCCTTTCGTATCTGTATGAGAATTAGATGTGTTGTGATGATCTATGGGAAAATCGATGAGTATTCTAAAATTTTCATGAGTGAGAACACCTTATGATACTGAGATAGTGGAGACGACTTGAGCTATTACCATAGTGGGTATAGTTATTGTAATACTTCACAAATGGTAGTCGTAGTACAGGTGTTTAAAGGAAAGCTCCATGTTAAGCAGTGTGAGTTAGCTAGTCGATGATATCATAATTTCAGTGAGATTAATGTCAAGAGCGAATTTTCTTTTCAGAACAGAAGAGTTTAGGAGTGAGATAGCAAATGGTATTTTCTAATAAGCTCCGAGTTATTTTAGTTAAGATGGTAAAATACAGGTTGCATAAGTTTTCTATTGTTGATATTTCCTCAAAATAGAACCGGAATGATGATGAATTCAGAACTTATACAAAAGTTTTGGCATGAGATTTAGTAGTAGCATATTTACTAATGCAAGAATAAGGAAATGAAGTTATGTGCATAAATGTTTGACAACAGAGTACCTTTCATGATATGAATGAGTTTATGGTCAGAAAGAGTTGACCATAAAAAGCTGAGTTTTCAAAGTGTTCAAGTCAGGATTATTATAGCTGGTGAATGCTTTAATGAGAAGTGAGGTAAAACCTTATAGATTTCAAGAGTGGTTTGACAAAATTCCCAAGAAATAGAATGAAATTCGAGTTGTAGTAAATCAACGGTAAAGATCCAAATGATCATTTGGACATGTGCAAAGTTCTAAATTAGTGGATTATTGAGCATACGTCCTGGAGGAAGAAATACCTAAGTAGCAAGTGATGCTTCGACCTTGTGTAAGAGAGCTTAAAGGTTGTTGACCAGAGAAACTTGAAGATAAGTAGATTTGAGATTTTAAAGAATTTCTAGAATGTTTAAAGAATGTGTGCAGCGACTCCTCCTGATAAGATTTTCGAGGACGAAAATCCCTAAGGGGGAGAATTGTAACAGCCCGATTTAGGGGCTAGTTGGAACTGTGATCTCAGAATCACTAATTAGAGGCTTGATAAAATTACATTCATGTTATGTTATGTGCTATAACATGTTTATAAGGATGTATGGAAATTTTGGTGCCATAATTTTAGCAATTTCTAGCTAAATTGTGAAAAATGACTAAATCGTATAAAGTGTGAAAGTTCTATTATACAAGGTATAGGTACCTAATAGCCATAGCATGTTAAATTGGAGGTATTTAAAGTGCAATTAGGCCAATAAAATAGGGTTGGCCGGTCTTGTAGACAAGGGGACAAGAGCCTTTAATTTTTTATCAAAGTTGGTGGGTTGAATTGATGTTTTATAATAAAATAAAGAAAGGAAAAAGATATCATCTTTTTCTCTCTTCCTCTCTGAAAATTTCAGCCAACAAGGGGTGTTTGAAAGCTCAAAATTTCAGCAAGCCTTACTCCACTCAAGTAAGTGATTTTGATGGAATTTGTTGAAGAAAATTGTACTTTTGAGATCCCTAAAGCTTAAGCTTTCAAAAGAGGGGACTATTTTGCATTATGGTAAAAAGCTTAGAGATTTTCCATGTGAGATTATAAGTTGTTAGCTGAGTTTTTATGGAAGAAAATGAATGATAGGATGATGAGAAACAACTTTTGTGAAAGGTGTTGCCATGAAAACACCTAATTGGGACTAAAATGCAAAAGTTGTAATTTGTTCATTAAAGCATGAAATAGTTGAAATTGGAGATAGTTGTAAGAGGATTAAATGTTCAGCTAGGCTTGTTTAATAAGAAGATGTGATAAAAATTTATTTACGAGCCTAGGGACAAAATCATAATTTTGCCAAAGTGTAGGGCCAAAATGGTCATTTTTTCCTAAAGTGTTTATTATGGTATATTATGATTGATAAGTGATTAAATCAGTAAATTTCATTGTTCTAGATCAAAGAAAACGAGTTTCAAACCTAAAACGGGTGGAAATAGAAAGGTAGGAAAAAGTCCCTTTTCGGCCCTTTCGACATCGAGGTAAGTTCATATGCAAACATTGCGACTATGAATGAGTTAATATTCCAATGTTGTATGAAATGTATATTTACTTTATGATTGTATGAAATACCTCTTGATGAGGTGTTAATAAAATTGAAATTAAGAGTAATAGGAAATGGGTATAGCATGATATGATGATGGTCAAAGTCTCAAGTAAGACCATATTGGAATATGGCCTCGGTGTAAGAGTTCGTATGAGACCATGTCAAGGATGTGGCTTCGACATGTTAATGTATGTGAGACCCTATTGAGGTATGATGTTAATGAAAACTATGTGCATGAGACTCAAGAGAGCCATTTAACAATTTGAGTGATTTAATGTTGAATGCATGTGGTTGTACCATGAAAAGAGCAAGTATGTGTTAGAACTGAATTGATATGAATTCAAGGTATGATGAACCCTTGTGGGATATGTGTAGTTAATGTACTTCGGTTGCATGGAATAGATTTATTGATGCATTACGTGAATGCAAACAAGTATAATAAAAAGTCAAGTGAGAGTAGAAATGTGTGAGGATGTTCTCGGTTGAACATTTGAAATAGAGTTGTACATGTGGATCACTATCCATGAATGTAAATGAAAGGTGAGCTATGTGCGATATCACCTTATTAATATTAATTGATGGGCTGTGTGCAATACCATCAACTATATTTTTGCCAGTGGGCTGTGTGCGTTACCACCTGATAAACTATAAATTGATGGGCTGTGTGCGATACCATCACTTATAAATGAATAGTGAGCTAAGTGCGGAATCATCATGAAAATAAATGGTTGGTGGGCTATGTGCGATACCACCCAATAAGAGATTTCATTGGTGGGCTAAAGGCGTAACCACCGGGAGATTAGTAGTGTGAGTGATGGCTTATTGAGAATGCTTGCTATGTTGTTTTATATGATCTTGTGATGATCAGTGCAGGAATGTATGCTAATTAAACGAGCATTTGGCTTGTGGCATGGTAAGAATTTGGTAAGAGATAGAATGAGTAAGATTTAAGGATGATTGAGTAGTAACCAGGATGTATGAGTAAAACCCTTAAAATACCTTATGGTTGTGTATATCCTATGAATATCAGTAATTGTCAGTTATATGAAGATGAACTTACTAAGCATTATTGCTTACTCCTTTCCTTTTCTCATCTCTTATAGGTAAATTTAACTAGCTTGGGTTGGAGACCACCGGAGATGTTTTCACATTATCGAGCAGACTCTTGGTATGAGGTAGCAAGTCCTTATGAGTCATGGCATGTATAGGGCTAGAATTTAAGGTTGATTAAGTTATTGTTAATGTGCCAAATTGTGTTGGTCTAAATGGGTTATAGTTTAAATGTGTATATCCCTTGATGACGGCTAAGCGATTGTAATTGTATGGAAGTAACACTTTATTTTTATAAATCAAATGTATAAATTCATGTGTTTTAGTTGATGGTTTAAGACTTTATTGAATTAGTATATTAATGTATGAAATGTAGGATGGAAAAAGGCTTGGTATATAGCCTCTAAGTGCCCACAAGGATGGACACAGGGCGTGTGTCTAGGCCGTGTGCACCCTGCACCTTTGTATTTTAAGTCAAAATGGACCACGGGTGAATCCCACGGCCGTTTGTTTGGGTCGTGTGTAGTACACTGATGAATGACACGGGAGTGTCAAGACCGTGTGAGTATAGTTAGTGACTCTACACGGGTAGAAGACATGGGCGTGTCTAGGGGTACACGGGCATGCCTCCATTTCACATGGGCGTGTGCCCTAGCCGTAGGAACTTTAGTAGAATGGTGGGGTTTTTAGGCACGGTTTGGGCACATGGGTGTGTGAGATGTACACAGGCGTGTGTGTCATCTAACACGGGCGTGTAGCCCCTGTGTAGAAAGGAAAGAAATTTTACATATCGTAAGAGTTCCCAATATAGTCTCGAGAGCCCTCAAGGCACGAGTGAGGTTTCATAAAGCGGTGATGAAGTTGTTGTGGTGACTCAAGGAAAGTAGTTGCGTTGAGCCTAAGTGGCGATTAGGTAGATTTGTACGGTAACACCTCGTGCCCGATCCTGGCGAGGATTACGGGTAAGGGGTGTTACAGATCCCATTTCCACTCAGGAATCAAGATAGGTTGAAGTAAACCTGAAGGTACTTGGTTTTCAGCCTTTACTTGCTGACAAATCATGCACTTGGTAACAAATTTTGAAATGTCTTTCTTCATTTTCGGCCACCAATTCTGTTGCTTTAGATCATTATACATCTTGGTGCTACCCAGATGCACAGATAAACACCTGTTATGTGCTTTATACAAAATTCTCTGTATAAGCTCATCTTTTCTCAGAACACAAACTCTATCTATGAACATCAAGTATCCATCAGAATTAATCCGAAAGTCAGATTCAACATCTGACTCGCATTGAGCTCTCTTAACTTGCAATTCACTATCTTATTTTTGAGCCTCCAATATCTCTTGAAGGAATATTGGTCTAGCTCTCAACTCAGCTAAAATAGAACCATCATTGGATAAAGATATTTTTGAATTCAATGCTCTCAAGACAAATAGGGATTTTCTACTTAAAGCATAGGCGACCACATTCGCCTTTCCAGGATGGTAATCAATGACCAACTCATAGTCCTTTATCAACTCTAACCATCTTCGTTGTCTTAAGTTCAACTCTTTCTGCACCATCAAGTACTTCAAACTTTTGTGATCGGTGAAAATCCGACATCGTTCACCGTATAAATGGTGTCTCCAGATCTTCAATGCGAAGACTATGGCGGCCAATTCTAGGTCATGCGTCGGCTAATTCTTCTCATGAGGTTTTAACTGTCTTGAGGCATAAGCAATCACTTTGCCTTCTTGCATGAGTACATAGCCCAATCCATTTAAGGATGCATCGCTATAGACTACAAATTCTTTCCCTGATTCGGGTTGTACTAAGACTGGAGCTTCTGTTAGCATTGCTTTCAACTTCTCAAAACTTTGTTGGCATCTTTCTGACCACTCAAACTTCACGTTCTTCTGTAACAATTTAGTCATCGGGGTTGCAATCATAGAAAACCCCTTGACAAATCGTCTATAGTAGCCGGCTAGGCCCAGAAAACTTCTAATCTCATTGATGTTCTTTGGTGGTTTCCAGTCTATTATAGCTAAAATCTTACTTGGATCTACTCGGACTCCATCACTCGAGACAATATGTCCTAGGAATCCCACTTCCTTGAGCCAAAACTCACTTTTACTGAATTTGGCATACAACTGATTTTCTCGAAGAGTCTGTAAAACTATCCATAGATGATCAGCATGTTCATTCTCGTCTCGGGAATAAATCAGTATGTCGTCAATTAAAACGACTACAAACTTGTCAAGGTATGGTCTGTAAATACGGTTCATTAAGTCCATGAATACCGCAGGAGCATTGGTCAGCCCAAAGGGCATGACTAAAAATTCATAATGTCCATACCTCGTTCGAAAGGCAGTCTTGGATACATCTAAATCTTTCAGTCTCAGCTGGTAGTACCCTGATCTCAAGTCTGTTTTGGAGAACACAGTCGCTCCTTTCAATTGATCGAACAAATCGCCGATCCTAGGTAATGGGTACTTGTTCTTTACTGTCACTTTATTAAGCTGACGGTAATCAATGCACAATCTCATGGTGCCATATTTCTTTTCCACAAACAAAACCGGAGTGCCGCATGGTGAACAACTTAATATTGCAAAGCCTTTGTCTGTCAACTCTTGCAACTGTAACTTCAACTGAAACACCCCACACCCGGCCCATGAGCCTGAACTGGATCTGGTATGTTCCTAAAGTAAATCAGTTTCAAAGATTTTCGCTACTTAGAGAGAGTTTGTAAAATTTTTAGAAAAATGTTGTTGTGGATTGGGCTCGATTGGGAACCCATTTAATCTATTTGAAAATCCAATTTTATTAAGGTGACAAAATAATTTTTAAGGTTTATAAAAAAATATATCACTTTAACTTTAGTCATAAATAGTTCGTAACATAATAGTTTAAAAGTAAAGCAAGATAAGGAAAATCCACTGGGCCTTATGGCCTTATTACATCAAGTAAAACCCAAAAAAATAAAATTAAAGGTACTAAACAGAAATAAAGTCCAAATTTAAATAGAATCTTCAAATGAAACATGGCCACCTCAAGGTCTACCGTCCCGGTCCGTCACTCTTCATCACCTGAAAATAGTTCCCACAGCGGGGTGAGTCAACAGACTCAATGTGCACACAGTACTAACATTCAACAAATCAGGCATACATGTTCATATCAAATTCACATTCATATAGAATAAATGATGATGCAACCCAAACCCAAGCCTATTTGTCCATCCGCTACACACCACCCGTGCACCGGTCACACCGTGGACTACTAAGTCAACCCTCCATCCGCTACACACCATCGAAGGCGTTCATTTGCGATCGGCGTGCTCATCGCCCATATAATTTGTGTCATTAGACACCATATTCAAATAATGTAACCGAAGTTACTAAATTGAGATAATGTAACCGAGTTACCATATTCAAATTTTGTGACCGTAGTCACCATATTCCACAGTGAGACCAAGTCAACACCTTCTTCCCTTTCACATAGATCCCGAATGCCCCATAAATTTTATATCATACATAACATTCTTAATTCCACATTCATATATATATATATATATATATATTCACATGTTAAAAAATAACATATTTCATAATCCTATCGAAGTAGGAAAGCGTGCACAGTACTTTTGTACCACATTAGGGTACTTAGCCATATTCACATTCTTATGTATTAATCATATAATTAATATTTGCCATATAACGTATTGAAGGTTAGTATGGGTACACACCTGATTTGCTTAATAGATTCCTTGAAATCCCGAAGAACGATCTACCGATCTAGATCTTAGATCTATTAATTCCTATATTCGGCCCATCATATAAAACACATTAATAACCTTTTTTCGCTTTTAAAACCAAATCCTAATAGGAATGGTATTACTAGTACTTACCTTGTTTGTCGATTTGATTGGTGGTCAAATCCCGAAGATGTGTTCTTCTCCCTTGGAATCGGCTAACCATTAAATCCATTGATTTGATTAGTCTCTGGTTAAAACAAATAGATCTAGACATTTAAGAGAACCTTGGCGATTATAACCACTTACCTTATGATGATATTCCCAAAATCGATTCCTTGCTCCCTTAGTGATGTCGAAATTCCTAAAATTCATATGTTAGATCTGATCTAACTTTAATAAATAAAGTTTGGCCTTTGGCCGAATGTGCCTCACCTTAAATTCCTTGAATCTAAAATCCCGAAAATCTTCCTTTGATATTCGGCCAAGAGACAGGGGTTATTTCTTAGATCTTGATTAAGAGAATTAGAAGAACAAGAATTAATTGTTCTTACCTTAATACCTCAGTCAACTGCACCTCTTGCTTGGATTCACAAAGATTCGGCTATGGAGTTTTAATCAGAGATCAAAAGAGAAGGGTTTTGACTTAACAATGACAAAGGAGAGGAGAAGAAAAGATGGAGTTTTGCTTAGTAAAAATTTCGGCAGAGAGAAATAGGGACTAAGGAATTTTCGGCACACTTAGGAAAAAGATGAGAGAATAGCCTAACTCTCCTCCTTTAGCCGAAATTATCAATAGGAGAGTCCCTTACTTGGCCACTACTCCTCATGAGTGATAATATTGTCTCTTTTATTTAAAATAAAAGTGTTTAATCCATCACTTATCTCCTCAATTATCTTATTAAAAGAAAATCCTTATTTATCACTTATTAATCATATATTAACAAAAATAAAACTCCTCCCTTTCAAGAAATAGGTGCCGTCCACCTTTATACGGAAGCAAAATCAAAACTTTCATTATTTGCTTTCCAAGTGACTCGAACCCAGGCCCATTTCTCTTGCATATGGCGCCATTTCTCTAAGCCCTAAGTGACATCTTCAGGCCACTTTTCCAAGCCCGATTGTGTGTCAAATTTCACCAACTTTTATTTTAAGGCCCTCTTGCCCTTATTTCCTATTTTGGACTTTTAAAATTTGACATTTCGCATCATTTCTAAGTTTCCTAAAATTTTTGATCGGCTCTGTAACTTGCCATTTTTCTTACATTTCCAAGTTTCCAAAATGTTCAGGTTTCCAAAATGTTCAAGTTTCTAAAATGTTCAAGTTTCCAAAATGTTCAAGTTTCCAAAATGTTCAGGTTTCCATTTTATGCATTTCGGGTTTCCAAAATATCAAAATTTATTCTTAGTGCTTAAACTTGTCATTTCATACAATTAAACCGAAAATGCATAGGCCCTTTTCATGATGTTACAGTTCTACCCCTTGAACAAAATTTCGTCTCAAATTTCCTAACCAAAATAGTTGAGGGTATTCTTTCAGCATGGTCTCTTCTGGCTCCCACGAAGCTTCTTCCGATCCATGATTGCGCCATAACACTTTGACTAGAGGCACTGTCTTCCTTCGTAATACTTTCATATCACGTTCCAAGATTCAAATCGGCTCTTCCTCGTAGGATAAGTCTGGCCTTAGTTCCACCTCTTTAACAGGTACCACATGAGATGGGTCCGATCTGTAGCGACATAGCATGGATACATGAAATACGTCGTGCATCTGCTGTAATTCTGGTAGCAACTCCAATTGGTATGCCACTGGCCCAACTCGTTTCAAGACTCGTCTGACCCTATAAACCTTGGGCTTAACTTCCCTTTTCGATAGAACCTCATTACCTTCTTCCAAGGCGAGACTTTCAGGAATACTTGGTCTCCCACTTCGAACTCTATTTCCTTCCGCTTAAGGTCTGCGTACGACTTCTGCCTATCAGAGGCTTCCTTCAACCGTGCCCAAATTAACTCAATCTTCTCTTCGGTTTCTGCCACTAATTCTGGACCCAAAACTCGGCGTTCTCCTAACTCGGTCCAACAAGTAGGTGTTCTACACTTCCTTCCATATAATGCTTCGTATGGTGCCATCCGAATGCTAGCTTGATAGCTATTATTGTAGGCGAATTCAGCTAAAGGCAAGTAATCTTCCCAACTTCCTCGGAAATCCATTACACAGCCTCTCAACATATCCTCCAACACCTGTATAACTCGTTCAGACTGCCCATCTGATTGTGGATGAAAAGCCGTAGTGAAGTCTAACTTGGTGCCTAAAGCTTGATGAAGTGCCTTCCAAAATCGAGACGTAAACCTTGGGTCTCTATCAGAGATGATCGACATCGGTACTCCATGCAATCTCATAATCTCTGCCACATATAACTTGGCCAACTTCTGAAGAGAATAATCCATTCGTACTGGGATAAAGTGTGCGAACTTGGTTAACCGGTCCACTATCACCCATACCGAGTCCTTCTTAGTAGGCGTAAGGGGAAGCCCACTAACGAAGTCCATGGTAATTCTTTCCCACTTCCATTGGGGAACTTCGATTGGTTGAAGCAATCCTGATGGGACTTGGCGTTCAGCCTTAACTTGCTGACACGTCAAACATTTCCCCACAAATTCAGTCACCTCTCGTTTCAGATCAGGCCACCAAAATTGTTCCCGTAGATCTCTATACAACTTGATGCTTCCGAGATGCATAGCATAAGGGCTACCATACGCTTCCCGAAGAATCCTTTGTCTCAACTCCTTATCCCTCGGCATACAGACCTTTCCCTTGTAGCATAATACTTCTTCATCAGTAATGTCATAGTCCCTTAATCCTCCTTGCTGTACTTGCTGTAACTTACTTAAGTCCTTATCAGCCAACTGTCCCTCTTTCACCTCCTTCAGCCATGTGGGCTTGACTTGTAACTCTGCCAATAGACTTCCGTCGTCATACAGACTTAAGTGAGCGAACAAAGCCCGTAGATCCGACACCACCGTCCTACTCAGGGCATCGGCTACCACATTCGCCTTGCCCGGATGATATTCTATCGAACAATCGTAGTCCTTCAACAATTCCCCACCTTCGTTGCCTCAAGTTCAACTCCTTACGAGTCAATAAATACTTAAGGCTCTTGTGGTCTGTAGATAACCGACCTTTCTCCATAAAGGTAGTGCCTCCAAACCTTAAGGCGAAAACCACCGCTGCTAGTTCCAAGTCATGAGTGGGGTAGTTAACCTCATGAGGCCTTAGGCTGCCGTGGACGCATAGCGACTACTTTGCCATCTTGCATTAGCACACAGCCCTAACCCCGTGTGTGAAGCGTCACGATACACCACAAAATCTTTTCCCGCCTCTGGTGAATTAACACTGGAGCTTCCACAAGACCTTCTTAAGCTTTTCAAAGCTCTCCCATCGCTTATTAGTCCATTCAAGGTACTTCCTTCCTTAGCAACTTTGTTAAAGGTGCGGCTATTGTGAGAATCCTTCCACAAACCTTTCGTAATAGCCCGCCAAGCCTAAGAAACTTTGGATTTCACCATGGACCTAGGTGGTTTCCAATCCAACACCGCTCGATCTTCCTAGGATCTACTCTTATTCCTTCTGCGGATACCACATGTCCTAAGAATGCCACCTCCTTAAGCCAAAACTCACACTTGTGAATTTGGCATAGAGCTTCTTCTCCTTAACACTTCCAACACAACTCGGAGATGCTCATCATGCTCCTCCTCCGACTTGAGTACACCAAAATATCGTCGATGAACACAACGATGAACCTATCCAAGTAGGGTTGGAAAACCCGATTCATCATATCCATGAATACGGCTGGAGCGTTCGTCAACCCAAATGGCATCACCACAAACTCAAAATGGCGTATCTTGTCCTAAAAGCGGTCTTATGGATATCACCTTCTTCACCTTCAATCGATGGTATCCCGACCTTAAGTCGATCTTTGAAAACATCTGCGGCTCCTTGGTGATCGAGCAGTCATCGATCCTTGGCAAAGGATACTTATTCTTAATGGTAAGCTTATTCAACTGACGATAATCTATGCACATACGCATAGTTCCGTCCTTCTTCTTCATAAATAGGACCGGTGCTCCCCACGGAGACACACTGGGTCGGATGAACCCACGATCCAACAGTTTTTGGATTTGAGCCTTGAGCTCCACTAACTCCTTTGGCGTCATTCGGTATGGAGCGATTGACACAAGAGCTGTTCCCGATAGCAAATCTATCCCAAATTCCACCTCCCTGTCTGGGGGTATTCCCGGTAATTCCTCTGGAAACACATCCACGAAGTCCCTTACCGTCCTAACTCCATTAATACCTTCTTCTTTCCACCTATCGCACTTACGAAGGCTAGGAATGCCTTGCAACCTTTCTTAACCATCTTCTCAACCTTCAGTACCGAAATTACGTTAGACAAGTAGTTCCTCCTTTCTCCGATCATTACTACCACTTCATCCTCCGGGGTTCTTAGTTCCATCCGTTTAGCCGCACAATCCAACACGGCTCGGTGTTCTACTAGCCAATCCATTTCGAGTATAAGTTCAAACTCTCCGAAGGGGAACTCCATCAAGTCTGCCCGAAAGTTCACTCCCTGAATCTCTAAGGGTACATTCCGAAAAATCTTGTCTACCACAACAGTTTGGCCTAATGGGCTTACTACAGTCATCTGTCTCTCAGAAAGTTCAGAGTCTAAGCCTAATGTTTCCGCTACACTACATGCAACATAAGAATGGGTCGAGCCCACATCAATCAGAGCAAAATAGGGTTTGTCAAAAATAAAGAACGTACCGGTTATTACATCCGGTGCGTCACCATCTTCCCTCTGCCGAACCGTATAAACCAAACCCGGTTGCCTTGAATCAGAATTAGTAGTACCTCGACCCTGTGTTCCACGGCCTCTGCCAGTACCACTACCTCGGTTACCCAAACCACGACCCCATTGAGGCTGCTGTCTGCCTCTACCAGTCTGGCTAGCATTCTAAACTGCTGGTCGGCTCTCATCTGATTGCTTGGGACAATTCTTAAGCATATGGTCCTTGGACCCACACTTGAAACATCCTCCCGTCTTTCTCCAACACTCTCCCATGTGCTTCTTTCCACAATGCTCATAAGGGCGATACTGCCAGCCCGTACCAGCCTGTTGATTTCGTGGCCCGTCAACCTTAGGCCTCTTGTGACCCTTTCTAGATGGCCCAAATCTTCTTTTGGCCTTATTCCTATCCACAGTCTGCTTAGTAGCGTCCTTAATCCCCTTGGCCACCTTGGCCTTTTCCACCAAAGTCGAGAATTCCCACTCCTGATGCGGTGCTATCAACAGCCTCAGGTCGTCTCTCAGTCCATCCTCAAAACGGATACATCGTTCATGCTCAGTTGCCACTACCCCTCGAGCATAGCGGCTCAACCTCAGGAATTTCGCCTCATATTCTGCGATAGACTTACTCCCTTGTACCAACCCTAGAAAAGCCTTCCTTTGCTCATCTGTATATTTGGTTCCCACATACTTCTTCTGAAATGCCTCTCTAACATACTCTCAGGTCAAATTTTCAGCCGTGGTACCATCCCGAACAGTTAACCACCACTAATACACTTTATCGCGTAACAACGCCACCATCCCTTTCAACTTTTCCTCTGGAGTCAAATCGAGCTCATCCATGATACGCTCCGTTGCTTCCAACCGAGACTCACCAGATCTTGGGTGCCACATTAGATACTCCTCGAACATTTTCGCTCCATTAGCTCGGAGCCGTTCAGTCTGACTTTCGATTTCTGAATTCCCTCGACTGCCACCAATTCCAAAACTCATAACACGACTGCGACACAAGATCTTCCCCGTCGAGCTCTCTTGCTCAACATTAACAATTGGGGTGGTGGTGGCGGTGGCATTTCATTGTCGGACCCTTGACCGATCGACGGGTTCCGACACGGTCATCCTTCCTCTACCTCGACCACTTACGACCACGTCCTCTAGAGCTCATTTTCTAGCGTCGAGATCGATTAAGAAATTTTATGGATTAGTCATTGTTCCACTTATTTACCAGCGAAGGAGTTTTATGAAAAGGGATTTAGGAGTGGTTCTTTCATATTCATACAAACACATAGTCTTTTCCATTCATTCACTCATCCATCAGACAAGTATGAACTTTCGTTCATTCAGAGAAACGTTGTAGTTTTTGTTGTTGTTGTTTTCCACTACCCAGGGGTATTTTCGTAATTTTGTCCTACAGGGGCATTTTCGTAATTTTTAGAAGAAAAACGTTCCTTGGTGTTTTTGTCAAAAATTATTTTGAAAATTTCAAAGTCTCGGGGTAATTTGGAAAAATTTTGAAATCCAGGGTATTTCGGTAATTTTTGACCTCAGGGGTATTTTGGTAATTTTTCACAAATCAGGGTAAATTTGTAAATTTAATAAATTAGGGGTATTTCAAAAGTTGTAAAACTTTGAGGGTTCTTTTGAAAATTGTTCCTTCAAAAATGGGGATGTTGCAAAAATTTTGGAAATTAGGGTCATTTTAGTAATTTTGTAAGTTAGGGGCAATTTTGTAATTTTCAGAATCAGAGTTTTTGGAAAATGTTGTAAAAATAATTTTCTCAGATTTAAAAGAAAGTTTTAAAAGTTTGAAAAAAACTAGGGTTTGTTGTTTTGTTCTCTCTTTTTTTTTTAAAAAAAAACATGGCTAGTTCCCTTTCGAGTTTTAGTCATTATGTTTAGCCTTTGACCGAGCCCTCTTGGTCAAGGTGAACCAAAGCTACGCACCAGGCAGGATTCGTGTGGAGAGGAGGTGAGTCACGCGGACTGCTTAAATACCAAGCTCCCACCGAAACCATTCCTAGACATGCGCACAGAGGTTGCCACACCACTGAGCCCTCTGAGTTAGGGTGAACCGAAGCTACGCACCAGGTAGGATTCTGCAAGAGGAGGTGAGTCACTAGGACTGCTTAAATACCAGGCTCTTCCGGATCCAATCCTAAACATGCGTACAGGGGTTACCACACCCTAGCTCAGTGACTTAGCCATAGGTTTGTTTAGTGCATTAAGTCTTATGTGTTTGTGTTTAAGTAGACTAGTCCTAGGGTTCAAGTTCCTATCATTCTATTCTACGTTCCATGCCTTGTCTACCCTTATACAGTTCATAAATCATGAATCACACATAGAGTTAGGGTACTTACACGGTAGATCGCTGGGTCGAGACTCGGGGCCATGCCAAGCTCCTTATTTTCAAAGAAAATCATTTGGGCTCAATTCAAAATGTTTTGGGCCTTAGCCCACGTGCCGAGAGTTTAAAACGGGCTCGATACAAATGAAACACCCCACACCCGTCCCATGAGCCTGAACCGGATCTGGTATGTTCCTAAAGTAAATCAGTTTCAAAGATTTTCGCTACTTAAAGAGAGTTTGTAAAATTTTTAGAAAAATGTTGTTGTGGATTGGGCTGATTGGGAACCCATTTAATCTATTTGAAAATCCAATTTTATTAAGGTGACAAAATAATTTTTAAGGTTTATAAAATATATATATATCACTTTAACTTTAGTCATAAATAGTTCAGTAACATAATAGTTTAAAAGTAAAGCAAGATAAGGAAAATCCTTTGGGCCTTATGGCCTTATTACATCAAGTAAAACCCAAAAAATAAAATTAAAGGTACTAAATGAAATAAAGTCCAAATTTAAATAGAATCTTCAAATGAAACATGGCCACCTCAAGGTCTACCGTCCCGTCCAATCACAGTTCATCACACGAAAATAGTTCCCACAATGAGGTGAGTCACAGACTCAATGTGCACACAAGACTAACATTCAACAAATCGGGCATACATGTTCATATCAAATTCACATTCATATAGAATAAATGATGATGCAACCCAAACCCAAGCCTATTTGTCCATCCGCTACACACCACCCGTACAGACCGGTCACACCGTGGGACTACTAAGTCAACCCTCCATCCGCTACACACCATCGAAGGCGATCATTGCGATCGGCGTGCTCATCGCCCATATAATTTGTGTCATTAGACACCATATTCAAATAATGTAACCGAAGTTACCAAATTCAGATAATGTAACCAGAGTTACCATATTCAAATTTTGTGACCGTAGTCACCATATTCCGTTGGTGAGACCGAAGTCAACACCTTCTTCCCCTTTCACATAGATCTCGAATGCCCCATAAATTTTATATCATGCATAGCATTCTTAATTCCACATTCATATATATATATATATATATATTCACATGTTAAAAAATAACATATTTCATAATCCTATAGAAGTAGGAAACGTACCTGAGTACTTTTGTACCACATTAGGGTACTTAGCCATATTCACATTCTTATGTATTAATCATATAATTAATATTTGCCATATAACGTATTGAAGGTTAGTATGGGTACACACCTGATTTGCTTAATAGATTCCTTGAAATCCCGAAGAACGATCTACCGATCTAGATCTTAGATCTGTTAATTCCTATATTCGGCCCATCATATAAAACACATTAATAACCTTTTCGCTTTTAAAACCAAATCCTAATAGGAATGGTATTACTAGTACTTACCTTGTTTGCCGATTTGATTGGTTATCAAATCCCGAAGATTTGTGTTCTTCTCCCTTGGAATCGGCTAACCATTAAATCCATTGATTTGATTAGTCTCTAGTTAAAACAAATAGATCTAGACATTTAAGAGAGAACCTTGGCCGATTATAACCACTTACCTTATGATGATATTCCTAAAATCGATTCTTTGCTCACTTAGTGATGTCGAAATTCCTAAAATTCATATGTTAGATCTGATCTAACTTTAATAAATAAAGTTTGGCCTTTGGCCGAATGTGCCTCACCTTAAATTCCTTGAATCTGAAATCCCGAAAATCTTCCCTTGATATTCGGCCAAGAGACATAAAAAGGGGTTATTTCTTAGATCTTGATTAAGAGAATTAGAAGAACAAGAATTAATTGTTCTTACCTTAATACCTCAGTCGACTGCACCTCTTGCTTGGATTCACAAAGATTCGACTATGGAGTTTTAATCAGAGATCAAAAGAGAAGGGTTTTGACTTAACAATGACAAAGGAGAGGAGAAGAAAAGATGGAGTTTTGCTTAGTAAAAATTTGGCGAGAAAGAAATAGGGACTAAGGAATTTTCGGCACACTTAGGAAAAAGATGAGAGAATAGCCTAACTCTCCTCCTTTAGCCGAAATTATCAATAGGAGAGTCCCTTACTTGGCCACTACTCCTCATGAGTGATAATATTGTCTCTTTTATTTAAAATAAAAGTGTTTAATCCATCACTTATCTCCTCAATTATCTTATTAAAAGAAAATCCTTATTTATCACTTATTAATCATATATTAACAGAAATAAAACTCATCCCTTTCAAGAAATAGGTGCCGTCCACCTCAGCCTTCTGGAAGCAAAATTAAAACTTTCATTATTTGCTTTCCAAGTGACTCGAACCCAGGCCCATTTCTCTTGCATATGGCGCCATTTCTCTAAGCCCTAAGTGACATCTTCAGGCCACTTTTCCAAGCCCGATTGTGTGTCAAATTTCACCAACTTTTATTTTTAAGGCCCTCTTGCCCTTATTTCCTATTTTGGACTTTTAAAATTTGACATTTCTGCATCATTTCTAAGTTTCCTAAAATTTTTGATCGGCTCTATAACTTGCCATTTTTCTTACATTTCCAAGTTTCCAAAATGTTCAGATTTCCAAAATGTTCAAGTTTCCAAAATGTTCAAGTTTCCAAAATGTCCAGGTTTCCATTTTTATGCATTTCCAGGTTTCCAAAAATATCAAAAATTTATTCTTAGTGCTTAAACTTGTCATTTCATACAATTAAACTGAAAATGCATAGGCCCTTTTCAGGATGTTACATCAACTCTTTCAACTCTGTTGGAGCCATTCTATAAGGAGTAATGGATATTGGTACAGTACCGGGAGTTAGCTCAATGCTGAACTCAACTTCTCTAATTGGTGGTAATCCTGGTAATTCCTCAGGAAAAACATCCACATACTCACATACTATCGGCACTGATTTAATCTTTAACTCTGTCTCTTTATCATTCAACACAAAAACCAAAAATGCCTCATACCCTTTTCTTAGATATCTCTGCGCCATCATATGAGAAATTATTACCGACGATCTACCTTGCTCATCTGATTCTATATGAAGAGTATCCCCATTCTCACATCTCATCTCAATGTATTTCTTCCCTTAATTTACAATTGCATTATGAGTAGTCAACCAGTCAATACCAAGGATGAGGTCGAATTCATCAAATGGTAACAACATAAGATTTGCTTTAAAGCAATGATCTCTAATCATTAATGGACAATCTTTACAAACTTTATCAACTAACATACTCTTGCCTAAAGGATTAGACACCTTGATCACAAATTCTGTGGCATCTATAGGCACACCCAAACCGGGTAATAATTTCATGCAAATGTAAGAGTATGTAGATCCAGGATCTATTAAAGCAATAACTTTGGTATTGTAAAGAGAAAAGGTACCCGTAATAACATTAGGGGAAGATGCCTCTTCGCGAGTGTGAATGGCATAAGTCCTTGCAGGCACTCTACCCTCGGGTCTCACAGCCTGCTCTCTGGGGTTACCTCTTCCACTTGCCCCACTTCCTGGGTTCTTCTGCGGTCTCCCTCTAACCATACTCCCGGATCTCGTGTTCTGAGTTCTCTCTTTTTAATCATCTTTGGACAATCTTTTATGAAATAGTCTTGGGAACCACATCTAAAACATACATTTTCATGTGTTCGGTATTCTCCCAAATGGCGTCTACCACATTATGGACATTCTGGTCTGTCAGGTCTAAAATTCCCAACACTTGCAATTGAAGTCGTCTGTGCTTTATTTCCCAAATACTGCTTACTCTTGTATTTTCTTGAAAATCCAGTGGAAGTAGCTGTTCGAGTAGAAAAATCTCTTAACTTCTTGGATGACGATTGGAATGACTTGTTCCACTGTCTCTTTCTAGAATCGCGAGACTCCATTTCAAATTTTTCTTCTCTTTTACTAGTTCTTCGGCTTTGCAAGCCCTTTCCACTAGCACAACGAATTCTTTTAATTCGAGGATAGCAACAACCAGCTTAATGTCCTCGTTTAAACTATCTTCAAACCTTTTACTCATAATGGCCTCAGTGGACACACAGTCGCAAGCGTACTTGCTAAGTCGTACAAACTCTTGCTCATAATCAGTTATTGACATCTTACCTTACTTCAGCTCTAGAAATTCTTTCCTCTTCTGGTCTACAAACCTCTAGCTGATATACTTTTTCTTAAACTCTTCTTGGAAGAATTCCCATGAGATCCTTTCCCTTGGTACCACCGACACAAGGGTGTTCC
Source organism: Gossypium rotundifolium (assembly GCA_025506655.1). Classification (NCBI taxonomy): domain Eukaryota; kingdom Viridiplantae; phylum Streptophyta; class Magnoliopsida; order Malvales; family Malvaceae; genus Gossypium; species Gossypium rotundifolium. The sequence continues at coordinate 135,309,913 of CP106729.1, read as the reverse complement.
ACCATTGGTAAGCAGAATATATTAAGAGAGAGACTACACACTTTATGCATTTATCAAGAGTGCAGGACAATTTGTTAAATACTCTGATGGTATTTTCTAACCAGAACTCAGCTCTTTCTAGATCATCATCTTTTCTAGCTCGGAATTCTTCTGCCCCATGCTTCCTGATCTTGTCAATTGGAGGTTTACCTCCTCTTACCACCTCTACTACTTGAGGGCTCTTGGAGTAGGTTGTGGAGCAAAGGGGTGGAGGGGTTGTGCATTGGGTTCGCTCGAACGAACTTCGTGTACCAGGCATCCATCATATGGAGGAAAGCTTCTCTAGCCTCTTCTCCTCCTCCTTCTTGACTCACCGTAGTGGGTCTATTCTCATTCTCATACAACAACGTCCCTTCTGCGGGAGCTGGTGCGTTACTTTCTACATCATCCGCCTCAACTCTTTCGGGATCCATTTACTATATGTATAAACATAATTTAAGTCGTCAAGAGTTGTCACACTATCATTATAAAAACATTCTTACGTATGGCATGTATAGCTAGACTCATGCTCGTGCTACGTTAGTCCTAGAATCGACTAAATCGTAGCTCTAATACCACTAAATGTAACACCCCGCACCCAAGACCGATATTGGGTCTGGATACGAGACATTACTATACTTGAACTCACTAAAACACGTACTTACAGGCTATAAAATTTCATTCCAACTTAAAAACTTCACTTTCTTAGTCAACACATACAACAAGGGCCTACGAGGCCTTTAACTCATGTCAGAAAACTTTCAGAATTAAAATCAAATAACTCATTTTTGAAGCAAGGTTCACACGCCCATGTGACTTGGAATACTCCCGTGCACCCTTAAGCACGCCCATGCCCTCAAACCGTGGGAGGTTACTGACTAATTTCACACGGCCATGTAATCCTTGATATACTGACTAAATTAACATGGTCTGGGCATACGTCCATGTCCAAACTGTGTGCCTTACATGGCATACACACACGGTCGTGGGATTTGCTCGTGGCCTATTTTGATTAATAATACTAAGGTGCAGGGTTAATACGGTCTTGACACACGCCTGTGTGTCCAATCGTGTGGGCACTTACAGGTTATTTATCAAGACGTTAGCCACCCTGAAATGAAGATCATATCCATACACAATTCCACGATGCAATAACAACCCAATTTTATGAATAATAATACATGCTTCATTGATCTCAATAAACATACATGCTTAGTCCAATTTGGCCAATCACTTAGCCATATGCAAAAGAATAATAAACTTTATAGCCTTTACAAAGGCCCTTCTTAAAACATGCCCACAAAATGAATGTTTTCTATACATGCCATACTTAGTAAAGTAACTTGGCTATACCAAAATAAGGGTTGATAGTGTGTTGCGAGCTTCGACTTTAATGATCCACGAGTTAGCTTGGCGGGACTGCATAGAAAGAAATAATCATAACGTAAGCATATAGCTTAGTAAGTTTGCATGTAACAACTCATAGCATCATCATTGCTTAATATAAACCATTTCACATAAGCAATGGTATCATGAATTTCAGCTAAAGAGCGTACTTACTCATATAGATTCTTACATGTCTCATGACACTTACTATTATCATACTTGTAAGGTAACCATGATACATATCACTTGATCACATTGATCAGTATACTATAATAACAATAATCATGATATCTACTTTCTCATTCACAACATGAATAATACTCAACTTCATCTAACTTCATCTTGATACTAACTTTACTTTCTTAGCTTTCTTGCTATCTTCTTTAGCTTACTCATTTGCACGATGAATTTACGTGAATAACCGAGGATACTAAATCTCTTCCCACATAATATGATGCCAAAGCCATATCCTAGACATGGTCTTACATGGGTTATCTCATCTTGGTTTCACGGCCATGTCTTAACATGGACTTATATGAAGTCTTGCTCTTGATAACATACTCAATGCCAAGCTTGAGTCCTTGGACTTACATGATAACTTGCTTGCTAACTTGATCAATGCCAAGCTTGCATTGGACTTACATGATATTTTGATCAATGCCAAGCTTGCCTTGGACTTACATGATAACTTGCTTGCTAACTTGATCAATGCCAAGCTTGCCTTGGACTTACATGATAACTTGCTTGCTAACTTGATCAATGCCAAGCTTGCCTTGGACTTACATGATAACTTGCGTGGTAGATCGAGTATCCTGGGAAATTTATCTCCCATCAGAACTTGCTCGTACTTATCATCATGATTTCATGCTTGAACATAACATGATAATTTCATACAATTATTGTGCATTATACTAAGCAAATTAATGATAAAAATCATAAAACTTAGAAATCATACAAACTTACCTCAATATACAAAATGTATGTAAATGTGTAATTTTAGTCCTCGACTTTGTTCTTGCCTCGGTTTCGATTCGGGCTTCGTTTTTCTTGATCTATAATCATAAATAGATCATTTAATAACCATATTGACTAAATTGACTCATAACTCATACTCTAGAAAAATTACTATTTTGCCCCTATACTTTCTAATATTTGCACTTTTGCCCCAATTCTCGTAAAATGATTTTCATGCAACTTTCTTAAACTTCATGCTCAAATGAATCATTTTCTCTTCTATAACAATCATCAATTCTCACCATTTCTAGTAGGTATGACCAATTTTATAACTGTTACAAAATGGTCTCTACCACCATTTTTCATGAAATTCATTAAGGAAAAGATGTTTATCTAACATCAAACTCTCTTAAACTTCCATAAAACATCATTTAACAAGCATGTCATTGAAGGGTAGATTTTTGAACATGCATCTTAGCTCATTTTATGGTTAAAATTAGCTAATTCATAATACGGGAACTTCAAAAATACGAAGAATATTAAAAACGGGGCTAAGATGAACTTACTATGAGCTTGAAAAAAATGAAGAACACTAGCTATGGTGTCTCCCAATTTTTGGCAGCAACAAGGAAGAAGATGAGTGAATTTTTCTCTTCTTTATCCTATTTAATCACTAATGAGGCCAAATGACCAAAATGCCTTTCCTCTTAAAAATTTCCATAATAGTCTCTTAAGGCCAATTTTGTCCAAAAATTAAATTTTGGGCAAATTGCTATCTAAGGTCTCATAATTATTATTCTAAAGCTATTTCAAAAAAAAAAAAAGCTTCTAGAACTCATATATTGCAACTTTTGCAATTTAGTCTTTTTTGGACCAATTGACCTCAACTTAATAAAATTGCTTTACAAAACTTTCATACTAACGTGCAAACATGGCATAAACCTGGAAAACTCATAATTTCACCTCAGGTTCATGGCCTCGCACCACTATCCCGACTAGGCCCTAAATCGGGCTGTTACATGATTTGGCCTTGAAATCACTTGGTTTTAGGTAACTTTTTGGTTCACACGGCCTAGACACGGATTGTCACATGGCCATGTGTCATTTTGAAATTTCTTGGTGTTCCAAGTTAGTGAATGACACGGCCTAGCACACGGGCGTGTGAGGCAACTTAGTAAGTTACACGGATGAGGACACGGGTTGGGACATGGCTGTGTGTCCCTTGTCCTGAATATTACATAGCCTGGGGTGATGTCACATGGTCTTGTGACCTTTGTTTTCACATTTTTGCATCTTTTTCTTAAAACTTCTATTTTGTTTCAAATTAGTCTCAATTTGCTTCTAAGTTATTTTTAGAGCTTCGAAAGCTCAATTTAAGACTCGAAACCAAATGATTTCTTTTGTATTGAATATTACTTGTAATTATGGAATTGAATTTATTATTGAATGTACAACGTATTAACTCTTCCAGCTTGATTGGTAACTATTTTGGCAACGGAAACGGGATATGGGTGTTACAACACACACAATTGATTTATGTTTTTTAAAGTTAATAATAAATATCTTTGAGTTTTTCTTCAAGAATTACTATTGAGTTTCTTTTAGTAGCTGTTTTAACAATCTTTCAGGTTGTGGGAATCATCTTCAAGCTTTTTCTTGCCAATATCTCTTTTTTGGAGGGGGAATTAGAGCCATTGAAAGGAATTGTGGATTCTTAATGTTTCCAGGGCTTCTTAGGACGTCATCTTCTCTTTTCTATCCTTAATTTATCGTTTCTTGCTTATTTAAGTTAGTTCTTATTGTTTTGGCTTGTTGATTTTATTGATTTTCATTATAGGTTAAAGTTGCTTCAAGAAAGACATTCTCCTATCTTGTTCCATCAAGAAACATTCATTCTAGGTTAATATTTTGTTGTTGTTTCAAACATTCTTGTACAAAACAGTTTGTTTTTGTCTTTAAAATCACTTCTAACAAATCTGTTTGTGTTTTGCTTTTCTAGATCTGGTTGGGGCATTTTCTTGAAGTCCAAGGATGGTTTTTTCCATCCAAGAAGCCCTAATTCGTTCTCTTTTGGACTCTTTACTAGCCGGTTCATCTTTCTTTTGTTTTAATTTCGTTTGACTCTCATTTGTGACAACTAATATGTTTTTGTTGTTTCTCATTTCAGTTTATGTTCGTCTAGAGATCTAGGATATATTCGCGACTTTGACAAACTTTACGATCCGCTTCCGCATTCATCTGTTTCATTCCTTATCACTAAGGCACGTTCTAATGTTCTCTCTTGTTCATTGAGGGTCATTTGGCTTGACAAGATTGGCCCCATTATATGGAAGAGACTCAAGTCCCATCTACTTGGATCCTTGCTAAATTGTAAACATTATATTTTACCAGGATAATTATTGTAAATTCTAACGGATAAACATGTATAGAATTTGAAATTCTTACGACTCTCTTAGTTTCTTTTCGCTTTGCCTTGCTTACTTAGAAAATATGTGCTTAAATTTTCATTTTTCGAGAGCAAACTAACTTGAGAAAATTTTAAACCCAATAAATTGACTAAAATCACGAAATTTTAAATGACTAAACTTAAATGTTTTTCCTCTATAATGCAGGTCGGAGTGAGTGATTTAACACAAACATGTCCGAAAGCCTGGTGCCTTCCTCACCTGTTCCAATTCCTACTATAATAATACAAATTCCTTATTATTTTATAATTTCAACCCACAGAAAGAAATTAGTTTTGATAAAATAACAATTATTAATATGTTACTCTCTTGTGTTAAATAAAAGAGCCAGGCCATCATAAGAGACAACAGGAACAGAGACTGTTTAGTATCATTTCCTTTTGCACTTTCTTGAAATTATAAGTATGAACTTATTTGATTACATCACCTGTTTTTTAAAAAAATAAAATTCTTAGAACTGAATGAAAATGAAAATAATAATTGCACCCTTCGATTATATTTGAAAGTTCTCTCTTATTTAAGTCCCACATCCAAAGCTGAAAAGCCAAGCAAAATTTCACTATCTACCATTTTGGCCTACATGTTTTTAAGTTAGTACTTGGCTCTTCTTTTGTTTGGAGCTCTGTTTTTTTTAGTGAAGTAACATCTCTTGTTCATTAAGAAAGAAAATAAAGTTCTGTTCTTTCTTTGAAGTTTGAAGAATCTAGGAGAGTGCTTTGTGGGTGAGAAAATGTATGCAGAAACAGGGCTGTTTTTCCCTTACATGCAGAAATTTTCTGAAGATTTTCAGCCGTTCATAGATTACTGCAAAACCCAGAAACCCAATGCTTCCACGGTACTGAATATCTTAACCTTTATCTCTGATTTATTTTTCTCACTTTCGTTGCTTTGTTTTCTTGGTGATCTGCATTTTTTTGATCGAGTCTGGTTTTGAAGCTGGTTTTAGCTTTGATTTGCCTCTATCTGATGAATTTGGGGCTTTTTGATCCTTCAGTAATTCTGTTTTTCCTTTTAAAATGGAGTATATAAATGGAGAATTTTTTGGTTTGTTTCAGTTAAAATTTCAAGTTTTATAGTGATTTCATAGTGGAACTTCATTTCCCCCATTATACAGATTTCAATATTTGGGAAACTTTTTGTTCCATGTCCTCCTGCAATGATAAAAAAAAAAGGGACGAAAAAAAAACTGTAATTTTGAAGCTTCAGTCTTGATGTTCTATGCCTTTTGGGTTCTCATGGGGGGTGGCTTTAATTAGTTTATTCTCTTGAGACATTGTCTCAGAAATCAAACAAGGCTGAAATGGGGAAAAAATGAAAGCATGTTTACATGCTGCATCAGGAAAAAGGAAGGAAAACAAAGAAAAGTTAGAATATAATTGGAAAATGATTTCCATGTCACGACTTCCGTGTTCTTGAAGATTTCCTCCATTTTCTTTTAACTTTTTGGTGTGAACTGGTTTTTGGGTTACTTTTTAAGCCACTTATGCATACAGATTAAAATAGAAAAAAAGCCACTAATTATTGTTCTTTGGTTTTGGATTTCTTTTTAGTGTTAAAAAAAGTTTGGGAAGTACAAGAGGTTTATTTTATCTTTATTTTAGTTGGTGTCAAAAGTAAAAAATTTTAGTTATGGGAAAAGTAAGAGAAAAAGAAAAAGCTCCTCGTACATGGTGTTGTAGATCCTTTCTTAGTGTAATAAGGGTTAGTTTTTTATAAATATTTATCCAATTACACAAAGAAACATGATTTTTTTTTATAAAGAAGGTTTTGTATTTGATTATTAGTGTGCGTGATTGCTAGTAGTAATTTGTTTGCCTTAAACCATGAACTATTCTGTGTTCATACTGAAGCATACAAAGAAGCATCATCAGAAATTTATCATTTCCTTTGGCTTTAATCATCTTAGTGTCAATCCACCAAGCAACTACCAGAGTTTGGTATTGTAAAGCACAACCATGATCAAGGTTTAGTAAGTTATCTCTAAAACGAAATATTTAGATCGATTCATTCAACAATCCAATATTTGAATTTGGTTGTACTCCTGTACTGGTTCCTGTGGATCGCCAGGAAAGAAGAGGCACACGATAAGCTAAGTTGGTCATCAGTTGATGACAGTTACACTAAAATCTTCCGGCTTGGGTTTGACATGTTTGATGTAGGGCAGTTCTTTTGTAAAAGAATCAATTAATAATGACTGTTCATCAGGAGAAAAAAAAACAATATGTAATGAACTGAACTCATATGTTGGAGCTAGTCAAAATTGTATTTTTTTTGTTTTATGGATTTGATAGATTATTATGCTAAATAATTATTTCAGCCTCCCTTATTTTTGTTTCATTCAGCAAAAGATGTTATTCAACAGTTAATAATATTAGTATGTTAACCTTCCTTGTATTCATTCATGCCTAATGTAGAACAACCTGGTTCAGATTTCCACAATATCCGAGTATGACCTTGGAGGGGAAGGTGATCTGTTCAAAGCTCCAGAGCCAATCATTGAAGAACCAAATCTGGGGCTTGATCCCATGACTGCTGCCATCACATTAATCTCATGTGGTGAAGATGTCAATACTTCCCAAGGACTTAAGGCTGCTGATATTGAATCAATCCAAAATGAGCAACTTTTAGAGGTTCTCTATGAGTGTGAAAAGGATACGATGGCAAAAGCAGCTATGGAAACACCACTGTCCGAGGTCCTTGATATCAAGATTCCGGTTGTGAAGATCAATGAAAACCAAAATCTTGAAAACAAAGTGCTCTCTGTTATCCCATTTCAGAAAAGTGTCAGCTCAAGTTGCTTAAGCTCAATGGAGTGGGTGCAAGGAGCTGTAATGAAGCCTAACTTTCTGGATTTTCCTGGAATGGATTTTGGATCTGTTTATGGAATGAGGAGAGCTTTTAGTGAAGGAGATATACAGGTTAGTCTTAATTGCTTGGTTTTATACGATTTTACCTGTGCAGTGGCAGATACTAATGCTGTCAACTTTTCTGTTGGCGTTTATGTGAAATACCATTTCTTTTCTTAAAAATAATCCGATTTAGAACTTATTTCTACAGCAAATGCACCATATTTTAAGATGTTAGGAGCCTCTCCCTTGAATTACCTCGACCTTGGCTAATTAGAGGACTATCTTTCCATCCATGAGTTTCCGGCTCTTCACTGCTGGAGCCCAAAAGTGACCTTAGCACAAACCATTTAGATTGGTTTGCAACTATGTTGTCTTATCAACATATGAACACAACATTCTTTATCCCATTTCAAAATCGCACTAGGAAGCGATGTTGATCCTCCTCTCTTTTCCACTGATATCTAAAATTCAGACATGTTCCCTCTTTTGTCTGGAAAAAGAAACCAGCAGAATCAAGTGACACATCAAAATATAGTCGTGCACCGAGCATGTTTGCCATTGTAATGACTGAGAAACTTTTAGATGTTTGTGGCCATTTCCACAGGATGAGCTGGATCATTGATACTGAATTTTTATGACAGACTCTTGGCAATGGGAATGCGAGTGTCATCTGTTCTCCTCTTGAGCGACCAATAATGATCAGCTGCTGTTCTACTGAAGATCGAAGGGAAAAGCTTTCCAGATACAGGAATAAGAAGACCAAGAGGAACTTTGGAAGGAAAATCAAGGTATTTCAATTTCCATGCATTTTACAATCAAACAAGTAAAGACTCCATGGTTATTTTTGTGATCCTTTGTTGGACTTGGGTATTGAAACTTATGATATGGTTCACTTTGTCCAGTACGCTTGCAGGAAGGCTCTTGCTGACAGTCAACCAAGGATACGTGGAAGGTTTGCAAAGACCGAAGAATCAGACAACTCCAAGAGGCAGTAATTGACTAATTCCAAAGTAAAACAGGAATAAAGTAGCTAGACCCTAGAGGTGATGGATAATATATATATGTATATACAGCTCAGTAATGTCAACTCGGCACACACACACATATATATATATAAACCTTTGTGGAAATCTTATACAGAGTTGATGCTAAATAAACCAGAACGTAGATCCTGAGAAATAATTTTATCTTATTTGCTGTAACAACCTCCTCTCCTCTCCAAGTAGGATGTACATAGTGTTTGTTCAATAAAATGATGGCAAAGCAGAAATTTGCACTTGTTCATACAGGTTATATAAAACGATGATGAATGTTTAAGATGTTTCAACACTCCATCATGAGCTCATCCATGGACCTATTTGATTGCATTTCATTGGACAACAATGGCCAATAAGCTTGTCCCGGCCAACACAAGGGTTTTGGATTTTTGTGTGGTGGCACAAAAGTATATACCTTTCAAGGAAGTGTTTCTCTTTTATTAGGTGTTGATGCGTCAGGGAATTTGGTTTTCAATGCCGGGATGATTTCCCAAAACTTCCAATAATTTTGTCAAATTATGTATTATTAGTTTTACCGTGGGAGTTTAATTCCAACCATTGGTTGCTACAATAATTCTCACATGTGGACAAACACAACAATAATTTCATTTGTGGTAAATAAATATCAGTTCTTAATAGTAGTAAGTTGCGCCAACAGGCTCTTGTTGGTATATCGGAGTCACCAACATGACATTAATCAAAATTACAACACTATAAACATGCACACCCACTCTGTGATAAAAAATTCTTTTAAAATAAAAAGGTTAGTTTATAAATAATAAGTGACAGATTTATAAAGAAAGTTGGTAGCTTTTCTTTTCTTTTTTTCTTTTAATTAATGTATAGGACTAACCTTAATGTTACTATTTTATGATTAATATATATTTTTAAAAATCCTAAAATTCCTATTGTAAATTCAATATCCAGTATCTACAGGCGGCATCACCGGTTTGAAAATATATTTATATAATACATAATAAAATGTTTGAATATATAGATATATCTATTTATATAATAATATTTTATAACAACTACAAAATTATAACTATTACTCAAATTACTATTGGAAACTTAATTTTGTAACAATATACTCAAAATCCTATTGGAAATTCAATTTTGTATTTTTTAAAAAATAATATAAAATTTATAATGGCAAAAAACATAATTATCTCACAATTTTTACAAAGTATTTAGTTACAACATGGAGTTTCCAATAGGAATTTTAGTAATGGTTATAGATTTTTGTAGTTTTTTTTTTTTAAAAAAAATACTGTTATATAAATAATAGATTTTGGAACAAATAACGCATGTTGACCCTATTGATCGATCAATGTCGGTCAACTTGGTCAACTTCGATCAACGTGTCACGTCATGAGTTTCAAAATCTATTTATATAATACACAACAAAATATCCAAATATAAAACAATGTATCTATTTATATCATAACAACAAAAATCTATAACCCCCGACATCATGACGTCAACTCGGTATTTTAAAAAATTTACAATTTAGTTCTAATTCGACTCAGGTTAGCTTTAGAGCTTTCGTATGCTCGTATAAAACCCAAAAATGGCTTCATATTGCATTGTATGATTGTATTGGTTGAAATTAAGTATTAATATTATAAATCAAACATAGTTTGATCATAGTTGTTCCAACAACGAATGTGACACCCTGTAGCTCGGACCCGATGATCGGGTCGGGTAATAGGGTGTTATATTTAGTGGTATTAGAGCTATAAGTTTAGTTGATTCTCCAACTAAATCGAGCTCAAAATTGAGTCTAGAGGTACATTGACCACTGCCAAACGTGCGAACGTTTGGACTGAAAATACTGCAACAAAAATATATATAATAAAATAGTAGTGTCTGCAAGTATATAGGTCAAATTGTAATACAGTTTTGTACAATGGCATACATGGAGTACTCCGAGGATCGTACCCACACGAGGAAGGATTAAATCCAAAATTATTTCTACAATAATAAGTCTAAACAGTACTCACCAAAAATCATATCACGATAAATAATAAAGAGAATTAATATTATGAAATAAAATAAAATTACTATAACGAAATTAATCAACAAAGAAATCACGATTAATAGACAGAAGATTAACTCACTTAAGTGGTTGAAATTAATTTCAAAACTGGGGTTTTGGTGAATTAGCTAATAACTAATCAATTATTACCTTTCAGTCTTTAACTAATTAATTTATCGATAAATACTCACTTATCTTTCGACCTCGCTTTTTAAATTGGGATAAATTATGATTTACTTGACAAACTTATCTTTTGACCTCGTTTACTTAGATGACTTTCAAGGGTCACCAATCATAGGGTTTACTTTAAGCATACATAATTTAAGTCAACTAATTCTATGGGGAACTCTTGTTTTTCCGTTAATTACTCTCACATCTACTCGTTAACCTTACTAAAGGATTTAGCTACTCATGAGTCTCGATGTAACAGCTCGATTTAGGGGCTAGTCAGAATAGTGACTTGGGATCACTATTTTGAGATTTTAGAAATTTTTCTCATGATATATTATGAGTTAGAACATGATAGCATATGAGCATTAAAATTTTGGTACTTTAATTTTAACATTTTCGTGTTTAATTGCGAAAAAGGACTAAATCGCATAAAGTGTGAAAGTTCCATTCTATATGCTAAGAGTACCAAATGGCCATGGATTGTTAATTGGGGGTATTTAAAAGGCAATTTAGCCTTTGAAAGAGGCTTGGCCGGCCATAAGAGAGCATGGGAGACAAAATTTGTCAATTAGTGTCAAAGTTAGTAGTAGTAGGTGGATTAATTTGACTTGTAATAATAAAATAATGAGAGAAAAGTTATCATCTTTTTCTCCTATCATCTTCCACCAAAAATTGCAGCAAATAAGGGGTAGAAACCTTCAAAAATTTCAGCAAACTCTCATCCATTCAAGTAAGTGTTCTAGTGAATTTTTCTTGAAAATAATTGTACTTTTGAGATCCCTAAAGCTTAAGCTTTCAAATGAGGGGACTATTGTACGATGTTGTGAAAGGTTTAGAGTTTTATCATGAGAGCTAATTTAGTTGTTTGTTGCATTTTTAAGGAAGAACTTGAGTCTTAGTTGTTAGATGAACAACTTTTAAAAAGGGTGTTAGCATGAGAATACCAAATAGGACCTTAATGAAAAGGTTAAGAACTTGGTAGTAAGTATGTGAAATATTGATTGTTGATGATAGCTTTAAGAGCATTAAATGTTTGCCTAGGCTTGTTGAGGATAAAAATGTGATTAAAATTAATTTCGAGCCTAGGGGCAAAACGGTCATTTTGCCAAAATCTAGGGGTAAAATGGTAATTTTGCCCAAGTGAAGAATTTGATGTAATGTAATCATAGGAAATCTAAATGAATGAATTTCATGATTATAGATCAAGAAAAATGAAGCCCGATCAAAGCGAAGCGAGAACAAAGTCGAAGACTGAATTGCTTATTTTCACACATTTTCTATATCGAGGTAAGTTTCCAAGATTTCTAAGGTTATGATTACTATCATTGAATTGCTTAGTATGATATACATTGCTATTTTGTAATGCCTATCATTTTTGTGAACAAAGAGATTAAATATGAGCAAGCCCCGGTTGAATATGAATTTCCCAGGATAACCGATATACCACATAAGATATCATGTAAGTCCAAGGCAATCTTGGCATTGATCAAGATATCATGTAAGTCCAAGGCAAGCTTGGCATTGATCAATATATCATGTAAGTCCAAGGTAAGCTTAGCATTGATCAAGATATCATGTAAGTCCAAGGCAAGCTTGGAATTGATCAAGATATCCTGTAAGTCCAAGGCAAGCTTGGCATTGATCAAGATATCATATAAGTTCAAGGCAAGCTTGGCATTGAGTAAGTTATCAAGGGCAAAACTTTATGTAAGTCCATGTCAAGACATGGCCTTGAAACCAAGATGAGAAATTCCATGTAAGACCATGCCTAAGATATGGCTTTGGTGGCATGTTAAGTGGAAAGAGGTCTAGTATCCTTGGGTATTCGTAGAAGTTCATCGGACAAATAAGTAAGGTTAATAATGAGGTAACAAGAGGGCTAAGAAAGCAAAGCTTGCATCAAAATGAATTTAAATATTACTCATGTTACGAATGAAGAATTAGAAGTCATAATGATTATTATTTAAGTACGCTGATCAATGTGATCGAGTGATACAGGTATCATGTTTTCTTTACAAAAATGAGTATAGTGAGCATCATGAGACATGTAAGAACCAAGTATGAGTAAGTAAGCTTTAGAGTTGAAATTACGATGTTATTGTTATGCTAAATGGTTTTCATTAAGCAATTTTATTGATATATGTTTTAATGCAAGCTTACTAAGCTAAATGCTTACGTTTTCAAATTTTTCCTTCCTATGTAGTCCCGCCAAGCTGACTCGTGGATTATTGAAGTCGGAGCTCGTAGCACACTATCTACTTACAATTTGGTATAGCCAAGTTACCTTATTTTGTATGGTCTGTATAGGAAACATTCATTTTGTGGACATATTTTAAGAAAGGCCTTTGTAAAGGCTATCAAGTTTGTATACGGCTATGTGATTGGCCAAATTTGACTAAACATGTATGTTTATTGAGATCAATGAAGCATGCGGTATTATTCATAAAAATTGGGTTGTTATTGCATCGTTAAATTGTGTATGGATATGATCTTCATTTCAGGGTGGCAAACGGCTTGGTAAATAGCCTATAGGTGCCCACATAGTTTGATACACGGACGTGTGTCAAGGCCGTGTTAACCCTGCACCTTAGTATTATTAATCAGAATAGGCCATGGGCAAATCCCACGGCTGTGTGTGTGTGCCATGTAAGACATACGATTTGGACATAGTCGTGTTCCTAGACCGTGTTGATTTAGTCAATATATCAAGGATTAGCACACGGCCTAAGCCCACGGGCGTGTCATGGCCATGTGATATTAGTTAGTAGCCTTCCACGGCTAAAAGACACGCGTGTCATTACCATGTGGAAATAGTCAGTAGCTCCCCACGAATTGAGGACATGGGCGTGCTTAAGGGTACGCGTGCGTGTTCTAAGTCACACAGGCGTGTGAACCCTGCTTCAATATGAACTATTCGTTTTAGTTTTGAAAGTTTTCAGGCACGAATTTAAGGCCTCGTAGGCCCTTATAAAGTATGTGTTGACTAAGAAAGTGAAATTTTTAAGTTGGAACGAATCTTATAGCCATAAGTACGTGTTTAAGTGAGTTCAAGGATGGTAATGTCTCGTATCCAGACCTGGCTTCGGTCTCGGATAATGGGGTGTTACACTCGAGACTATTTTCCTAAGAATTAATTTAATCAAACAAAAACACAAATTAAACTAAAATGAAAGGAAGATAAAAATTGATCCGTTTGATAAATTGGATGCGCTTGGTTCCACGAAGTCCTTTAACAACTAGCAAGAGATCGATGTTGGCAAGTAGGAAGTGAAAGAAAAATATAAAAATACTTAATAACAATGTCTTGGACTCAAATCAAATCCAAGTTAGGACAATAAATAAAAACTATTTTGAAAAGAAAATAAAATCTAATTAAAAAAGTTTATAACTAAAACCTAAAATCTACCCTAAAACTTAGCTTAGCATAAGCTTTCCTATTTATAGGCAAAGTTAGCTGCTCAATTAGGTCAATTTACAAGCCTTAAATACACTAAATATTGGTTGTGCAGATGAAAACACCCTTAATTAATTTTTACCTCCGTCAGACCTGTGTTACGACAAAGGCTTGTGCGTGCACATCATGGCACACAACTTCGAACTTGTCTTTTGGAATTAATTCTGCTATGTTGCAACTTCGGAGGCTTGTGTTGCAACCCAATTGTTGTTCCTAATACTTTTGGGCTTGAAAATAGGTGTCTTGCTACTCAATTAACTCGTTAAAACTACCTTAAAACATATATTTATAACATCCCTAACCCGTATTCGTCACTAAAACAGGATTACGAAGCATTACCAAAATATTCAGAAACATTTAAGATAATTCATACAAGTTACTATTCATAATCCAAAATCATTCGTAACGTCCCTTAAATGGACCCTCGAGGCCCAATACGAGCATTAGAATCGATTCGGGACTTAATAGAAACCTCCAAGAATTTTTCGCGAAATATTAAAAATTTTCCAAGGTGCAGGGCTCACACGTCCATGTGGTCTAAGGGACACACCCGTGTGACCCTAGGACACGCCTGTGCTATAGGCCGTGTTTGATTTAGGTTGCTCTCTGACTTGTGCCACACAACCAGCCACACGCCCATGTGCTAGGCCATGTGGTTAATTAATTCCTTTCGAATTAGGTGCAGGTTTCATACGGCCAAGACACACGCCAGTGTTCAAGGCCATGTCTCCCACAAGGCTGAGACACACACCCATGTCTCTGCCCATGTGCTCAATTTTGAGCATTCTTTTTTTCTCAAATTTAAGGTGCAGAGGATACATGGCCTAACCACACGCCCATGTACCAAGCCATGTGTCACACACGGTCTAGATACACGCCCGTGTGTCTACCCTGTGGACAAAATAAAGTTATTTCTAGATTCATTTCTCACCCAAAATCACACCAATGACCTGCACTTAAACTCACATCCAAATGCCAATCATTTCAAGCATTCAAGTTAAGCAAACTCTATCATTCAACATAGCATACCATTACATGCATACACGTTCATAATCTTGCCTTGGTTTAGTCTATATGTTAGGCATAATTTGATCAACTACTTAACACATATGTAGCTACCATAGTATGACATTACAAATATATCAAAACAAACCATTACTAGTTATTCCAATGACTAGATTACAAGAATCATTTACATTTACGTGCCAATATGGCCAATATAACCTATACATGCCTTACAACCATAATTGATTTACCATATTGTACCGAATGTGCCAATGGATAGTGTGAGTAATCTCCGCCAAGCTTCCAATCCAATGAGCTTCTGATTTACTCTAAAACATGGAAATAAAACTAAGTAAGCATAAAATGCTTAGTAAGTTCATATAACATGGTACTTAACTTACCATTCATTTTATTTTGAGGTATCTATGTAAGGCATATTCAATAAATTTGACCTCAAGCCCTACACATGTCCTCATTTCCCTTGTTAGTCATATACTTCATAATAACATCAAAACATATATGGTGTAACACCCCTCACCCGTATTCAATGCTAGAATAGGGTTTCAGAGCATTACCAGACTTATAACACAATTACACATACAATTTCTCATACATTTCCAAATTTTACTCAAATATCAATCAACACATTCATATCGTCCCTAATACGAGCCTACGAGGCCCTAAACATACATTGAGAGTGGTTCGAGACTAAACTGGTAACTTTGGAAACTTTTTGAATACTTAAAAATTATCAAAAATAGGGGGACACATGCCCGTGTGGCTCGGCCGTGTGTCTCATACAGCAACAGATATGCCCATGTTACAAGCCGTGTGGACATTCGAAATGGAAGCACATGGCCGTGTCCAAGCCTGTGTCTGATCTCGTGTAACTCTCTCACTTGGGTCACACAGCCAACACACACACATTGTGGCTAGCCCGTGTGCCCTTAAAATGGCCATACACGCCCGTGTGCCATGCCGTGTACTAGGCCATGTCAATCTTGTAGGGTATACTGACTTATGCCACACGACCAAGTCACACTCCCGTGTGTGAGGCCGTGTGGAGCATATTGACCTGATTTCAATTTCAACACCAGGGGACACACGACCGTATAACATGACCATGTGTCACATACGGATGAGACACACGCCCGTGTCTCTACTCGTGTGAACAAAAATAGGCTATTTAGCAAACCATTTTACCACCTTATCCTTTGCACACCTATACCAAATTCCATGGTGCCAAAACATAACACTTAAAAAATTTAAACAACCTCGATCAAACATCATTCATACCATCCCAATTCCAACAACTAACATTCTTATAAACTGTATAGGGCCTAGTCAAAATAGTGGTGCAAGACCATAAATCTGAAGTAGAAATATTTTTTTATGATTTTATGAGGCCTAAGATGTATTTGCATGATTGTGTGAAAATCTCATGAAGAAATTTTACTAATTAGTGATTAGATTGTCCATTAGGACTAAATTGCAAAGATTAGAAAATATGAGATTCTAGAATATTTATGTATGAAATAGCATCATAAAAATTATTAGAAGTCATTATTTACAATTAGACCATTATATGTTTAAGATGGACAAAAATGGGCATGGGAAGGAAAAATCTCAAGAAAGGGCCTTAAAGGCATTTTAGTCATTTGGTTAATTAATGAATTAAAAAGGGAAAATAAGTCAAAAATGGTGTCCATCTTCTCCAAGCTTGGCTGAAAATCACAAGAGCACCATAGCTAGGGCTTCTTCAACTTTCAAGTTTGATAGTAAGTGCATCCTAGCCACGTTTATAATGTTCTTCATATTTTTGAGACCCTCGTAGCTCGGTTTAGCTATTTTTAGCTATATTTTGGGCTAGAGTTTATGTTCAAAAATTTACCCATGTATGAAATGAATGTATATTGATGTTTTATGGAAGAATATAAAAGTTTGATGTATGATAAACGTCTTTTTCTAAGTGATTTTCATGAAAAATGCATAAAATGACCAAATTGTAAAAGTTGTAAAAATGGTCATACATGAGTGAAATAGTAGAAATTGAAGGATGTTGTAGTTAAGATAATGATTCGGCTAGGTTTGAAATACAACAAAGTTGAATGAAAATAATTTTACCAAGTGTAAATATGTGAAAGTTTAGGGGAAAAATCATAATTTTGCCAAAGTATGATTCATGAGTCGATTTAGTCAATGTGAGTATTAAACAAGTGAAACTGTTATTATAGATCAAGAAATACAAAGCCCGGACTAAAATCGAGGCAAGAACAAAGTATCGGACTAAATCAAACATCTACACGCATTTTAAGTACCGAGGTAAGTTTGTGTGAAATTAAGGCTACATATGCTATTGTGAAACACCCCAAACCCGACCACAAGCCCTGACCGGATCTGGCATGCTTCTAAAGAAAATCCATTCAAATCTGTTTGAAACTTTGCTAAAAACTTGTGTATTTTTGAAAACACTTGATTTGGGTTGGGCTTGAATTAAGAACTAGTGTCGATAAGGTGTTAAAAACAATTTGTTATTTAAATTTAAGGAAAATTAACTTCAATTTGATAAATATCGTGCCATAGTAAATAATTTAAAAGCATGCATAAACAGTTCATATTTAGTGGCCTTATTATATCAACATAAAACCCAAATTAAATTCAAACTTAAATGTAGAAACAAAATAATAAAACAAAGGTCTCGGGCTTTGCATGGCCTCCATCGAGCTCCCCTTGACCGGTCCATCATTGATCATCACCGAAAAATAGTCCCACAAGGGTGAGTCAAAGCAGACTCAATGTGTAACCACAACACTAAGGCCCAACAGATTATGGCATACAAAATCATGCATACAAATCAAATAACATAAATTATGATGCAATCCCGAACCCAAACCTAAATGCCATCCGCTACACGTCTTCCGTACCAACCATCACACCGTGGGGACTACTAAGTCAACCCTCCATCCACTACACACCATCGAAGGCAGTCACTACAGTCGACGTGCTCATCGCCCTTATGATTTCGTGGCATAGCCACCATATATAAATTCGTGACATAAGTCACCACATACTTATATTGTGACAAAAGTCACCACATACTTATATTGTGACATAAGTCACCACATTCTTATATTGGGGTATAAAACCACCAATTCACTTCCCCTTTACATATCACCCATATGCCCCATGTCATACAATTATGCATTAACCATATCATATTCCTTATTCACATTCTTATTATTTCATGTATATGCCATAGCAAAACTTATCATACTCATAGTAGGAGTAGGAAAACGTACCTGAGTACTTTGTACCATTACATGGTACCTTAGCCATAATCTTACACTTTTATATTAGCACATATAATAAATTAAAGCCGTAAATCTATCAAGATTTAGTGTGGGGTACACACCTGATATACTTAGCAAATTTACTCCAAATCCCGAAAACCCGATCTACTGATTAGATCTTTATTTCCTATATTCAGCCATTATATTAGCAAAGCCTATTCGGCTAATTAATTAAATCCCGAAGGACTATCAAAACCAAAACTTACCTTGTGGCCAATTGGATTAAGGATCAAATCCCGAAACTTTGCTATGTTTCTTCTTGTAATCGGCCAAGCACTAGATCACTTCACAGGTTAGTTTTCGGATTTTAACCGAAGTAAGAAATAAATTTAAGTTCCTAAATAGGCCTTGGCCTATTGTACATTAGGACCTACCTTGCGATTTGAAATCCCGAAATCCTTGTATACCCCTGTCGACTGCCCCTAAATGTCCATAGTTAAATTCGGTCAAAAAGAAAAGAACAGAAAAGGGCCATTCGGCCACCTACCATCAACCACTCACCTTCGGCTTTTCCAAAATCGGCACTTCTGGCTATTGTAAAATAGGATTCGACTTCTAGAGATAAAGAGAAGGAATTGATAGGCATAGACAATTGATTCGGGTTAGATCTTGATGAAAAGAAAAGAAGAAATCACAAAGGAAAGAAATCCCGAAACTTACTGAATTACTAAGGAACATGCGGCCTATGGTGCACCTTCGGGAAACTAAACCACCCTTGTAGATTCGGCTTTGAGGCTTAGAGAGATTCGGCTATGGGGGTTTTGAGAGGAGGGTATTCGGCTAGAACAGATAAAAGAAAAAGAAGTCTTTGAGAGAGGTAGAGGGGAAATTCGGCTATGACTACTTGTATTTTTGACTTTGTAGAGAATTGAAAAGAAAAGAAGAATAATGGCAGAGAGAATTCGGCAGAGAGAAAAGGAGAAGAAAGAATGTTGAATGGCCTTAGTTTTCCTCCTTTTGCCGAAATTACTAAGCCTAAAGTCCCCTTCTTGGCCATCACTCTCATATCCTTATTTTCCTACCTTAGCCGAAATTCCAAAAGAATTTGACCTCAACTTAAACTCCTTCCTCAATCTCCCTATGCCGTCCATCTCCTTACCTTAGGAGTGCCAAATTTTAACCCATTATTTTGGGCTTCATGTGGCCATACTAGGCCCAAGTTATCCCCCTAAGTAAAGCACCTCATGCCCAATTTAGCATTACTAAATTTTTGGGTCGTAAGCCCAACTTGCTACTAATTTAATAATCCAACATCAATTACTTACTAACACTTATTTATCAGCCACTTAACCCAGGTTTTAAAGTCCAAACCTGAGCCCAATTATATGTCATATTTCCTTATTTATTTTCTTAAGGCCACTTTGCTTTTCCTCTTTTAGACTTAAAACTCGATATTTTTCTAAGGCATTTTCCTTATGTTTCAAGATTCTAAAATTCACATAACACATTCATAACACATAAGACATGCTATTTCATATAATTTAGCAATAGTGCATAAGACCTAATCCGGGATATTACAGTTCTACCCCCTTAAAATAATTTCGTCCTCGAAATTGCTTACTAACGAAAAATCGTACATCCTAAATCACCACACTACACTACTGCTGCACACTCTGATCTTAAGACTAACACATTTCCTACAAAAATTCACATCCAAGGTTTCATACACTTCACTAGCATTACAAGAACGAACTAACTCTATAACAAACAAGGCAATGAAGGGTATTCCAAAAATAAGAACTTACCCTTGTCACATCTGGCACATCACTCTCCCCGCGACGGCCGACTGCATAAACCAACCTTGGTGGCCTCGCATCTGAACCTTCAGCACCTCCGCTTGGTGCTCTACGACCACGGTCGAAATCATTTCTTCCATGGTTCGGATCACGACCCCGCTGAGGCTGCTGTCCCCCTCTACCAGCCTGATTAACATTCTGAGCTACCGGTCGATTCCCATCTGGTCTCATCGGATAGTCTTTAATCATATGGTCCTTTGACCCACACTTGAAACATCCCCCTATCTTCTTCCAGCATTCGCCTAAGTGCTTTTTCCCACATTGATCACAAGTAGGTCTCGCCTTCCAATGGCGACTTTGCGATCTCATGACCCTTCAACTCTAGGCCTCTTTTGCTCATTCTGGATGGCCTTGACGATTCAAATCCTCTCTTTCTTTTACAAGACCTATGCACACGAATTTAGTCGAGCGGATCGGGACCACGTTCGAGAAACATTTTAATATTTTATTTTGTGTTTATGATGTGTGAATTAAAAGATGTGAAAGTTTCACGAAAAATTTTAAATCCAATTTGATACTTAACCGCATAAAGAGTAAAAGTGGCATGCCTGTACCACTTTGGCCTTTTCCACATATATGAGAAATAAAAACAAAATTTTGTTTTATAATTATATGTTTTATTTTAGGTAATGAATAAATAATATTACCTTTAATTTTAAGGCATAAAATAATGAAAGAAAGTGGGAAGAAAGAGAACATACATTGTTCTTCTTCTCTTGGCCGAATGTGGAGGGTGAAAAACTCCATTGTTGGAGCTTAATTTCGCAACTTGGGGCTTCAATTAGGGTATGTACTTTGCTTAGTATTTTATAATTTTTACATTTTGAAATTGTTACTTTGAATACTATATAACCCATGTATCAATTTTTGAGATTTTGGCACATCAAGATTCGGCTATGGTGGTATATTCATGGCATGTAATGTTTGATAGTAGATTATGAATTGTATGTGTTAGATCATCATTTTTGAATTAGAAGTTTTGGTGAAATTAAATGTTAGGGACTAATTTGAGAAGAATAAATTCTTAAAGGACTAAAACATGAAATAAATGAAAAATATAGACTTGTATAATCTCTATAAACATTCGCCCTTGAGTGTTGTAGGAAATTTTGTGTATTTTGCATTTTATGTAATTTGGACTAAATTGTAAAAGGTGAAACCCTAGGGGTAAAATGGTAATTTGCCTATTTATGTGATTAGGGACCAAATTGAGATGAAATGTACTTGAATGAGCTAAATTTTAATGTGTTTTAGATCAAGAGCAAAGAAAAGCAGTTTAGATCGGGGAAAGGCGAAGGTTCTCGAATAGCCGATTTGCAGTCTATCGACAACCGAGGTAAGTCCTTAAGCTATAATGTATTGAAGAATTATTTATGAACCTATTATGTGATAATATTTGATAAATTTTAGTACATATTTATGTCATAGCCGAATATATATAAGCATATTGGAATGGTTTTAGTTGTTTAATGTAAATAAACTTAGTTGAATTGGATATGTGATATAATTACGAATGGTGTGTGAAATGATTTATTGTATTGATGTGATTCGAGCTTTAAGCCTAGCAGGCCTAGTGCCGATGATTTATTTCGGGCTTTAAGCCTAGCAGCCCTAGTGCCGGTGATTTATTTCAGGCTTTAAGCCTAGCAAGCCTAGTGCCGGTGATATTTTTCAGGCTTTAAGCCTAGCAGGCCTAGTGTCGGTGATTTATTTCGGGCTTTAAGCCTAGCAGGCCTAGTGCCAGTGACTACTTTCGGGCTCCGAGCCTAGCAGGCCTCGTACCGGTGTTACTTATCGGGCTTTATCGCCTAGCAGTGCTTGATCTGGGTGATGTGTTTTATAAAGGAGACCGAATATTATTTAAGGCAAATCATTACTAATGAATCTAGCTAACTGTTCGAGGTAAGCACGTAAGGTATGCTATGTTTTATATTACTTGAGTCAAGTTAATATTATGGGAATTGTGATATATATGTTTGAGGCTAACATTGATGTGTATGAGTATTATATGATTGAATTGAGTTTGAAGGTACTATTATGGAAATTGACCTTCAAGTAGAAATACTAAGAATAAAGGAGATTTTAGTGCAATAACATGGTTGATATGAATGCTATATTTATATGAGTTGGAGCATGTGATTTTTTGTAATATACCTATCGAGCTTCAAGGATATGTAGGTTGAAGGAAATGAAGTACAATTACTTAAGTTAATGAATTATTAGTATTGACTTTCTATAAATAAATGTACTTAAATGTTTATGTGAAATGTTATAAGTTGAATGTTTTAATTGCTTAAATATTTAAATGTTATATTATCATGAGCTTAGGACTTACTAAGCTAGTAAGCTTATTTGTGTGAAATGTTCTCCTCTTTTATAGATTTGATTCACGTTACGGCTCGAGAGGATCGTCAAGAAAGTTGCCCACACTATCAATCTATCTTTGGTACTCTTCATTTTGGGTTTTCGGTTAAAGGCATGTATAGAAAAGACTGTGATTTTGTTAAGATGATAACTTTTGTCTATGTATATCTTAGCCATGCGAATGTGGCTTATATTTGATGTTAGTTGAAGTAGAATATTTGCTTACTTTAAATGGTCAAGTGATGTGCATAAATGTATATTATAGACATAGTTAAATTATGATTGTTGTATTGTATGCATGATTTGGTTCATGGGCTATACTTGCATTCTTCATTAAAATCTAGTGAAATTGAGATTATGGAATTAATCTAGTCTTATTAAATTGAGGAAATGGTAGGCTAATTATAATAATCTTTGTGATTATTAAATTGTTCAATTTGGCTTTGGCTAAATAAATTAAAAATGAGAATTACATTATGGATTGTATGTATATGTATATATATATATATATATATATAAGTGTCCTATTTATTATTTATTTTATTTTATATATTACAATGTTTAGAAGCTGTTGCATGCTTTGGTTTTATAAATGGTAAAGAAGTAGGTTTATTCTTTATTTATTGTAATAAGTTATTTGTTCATATTATCCATTTTCAATACCGAATGTGACATTGGCTATAAAATTTTGTGAAATGTTTTATCCGGTCTAGTATATATATAATTATAAGAATAGTTGATTTATAGTTATAGTATATTCGCCAAGGGGTATACTAATATGTTGTTATATGTATAATTGATTATTAAATGGTGAAATGGTTCAATTGTTTTAATATATGCACTTGTAGTATAGTATTATAAATGAAAACTCGGTTTATGTTACATGAATGTTGGTTGATACTCGATATAAGCTATAATTTGGCATAAATTGAGATATGATTTATACAAATATATATATATATATATATATATATATGTCATGAATATTTAAGTTATGTGATTCAGACATTGTGTGTTTAAGTACGGGTAATAAAACTCATTATACATTTATTTTTTTTATGTCATACAATATGAAAATGGTTGCATTGCTTATACTTGAATCTAATTGAAGTCCTTTTTCGAAATTGAGTATTGTGTAGTAATGCCTCTTAACCCCAATTCGGCGACGGATATGAATTAGGGGTGTTACATTTTATTGGTATCAGAGCTACGGTTTAGTCGATTCTAGGACTACCGTAGTACGTAAAAGTCTAGCTATACATGCCTTTAAATTTTATATGTGATAGTGTGGTGACTTCTGACAATTTCAATTGTATTTTATATAGTAAATGGATTCCGATCCCGATAGAGCCGTAGCTGATGATGTGGAGAGTGTACTTTGGTCTCGCACATGGATCGGCGCCATTAGACTCTCAACCGATTCACGGGTAACCACGAGGGAGAGGCTAAACAAGCCTTCTACCAAATGATGAATGAATGGTTTACCCAGTTTGTTCAGAATAATCCGGCTGTACAACAACCTCCACCCCCGAATAATCCAACTCCGGTACCTTGACTTCGATGATAGATCCAACGAGATCTAGTAGGCCTCTGTTGATAAAATCAGAAATTGGGGTGAGGAATTCAAGGCTAATGATGATGATGATGCGAGAGAGTGAAATGTGGCTTGATAACACTATTCGGGTACTTGATGAGCTATCCTGCACTCTAGATGAATGTTTGAAATGTGCTATATCTTTACTTTGGGACACTGCCTACCACTGGTGGAATACACTAGTATCAGTGGTTCCAAAAGAAAAAGTGACATGGGATTTCTTTCAGAATGAATTCCGCAAGAAATATATCAGCCAGAGGTTCATCGACCAGAAACGTAAAGAATTTCTTGAACTAAAACAGGGGCAAATGCGGTGGATCGAATATGAGCGAAAATTTGTCAGATTGAGCCGATATGCTCGAGAGTGTGTATCAACTGAAGCCATTATGTGCAAAAGGTTTGAAGATGGTTTGAATGAAGATTTAAAGTTGCTTGTTGGCATTCTTGAAATCAAAGAGTTTGTGACACTAGTCGAACGAGCTTGCAAAGCTGAAGAGCTTGGGAATGAGAAAAGAAAGGCTGAGACAGAAGCTAGGGACACTCGTAAAAGACCGTCGGGTAAGAATTTCCATTCCACATCTAAGAAGTTTAGAGATGACTTCAGCCGGCATAAAGCCACTTCAGATTCACCTAGACGTGATCGACCTCCATTGAGCTCCCGAGCTACCTCGATGGCCAGTGTTGATAACATTCCATAGAATCGAGTTGAATGCAAACATTGTGGAAAATGGCATTCTGGGAGTTGTAGAGTTCGTGACCGGTCCTGCTTTAAATGTGGATCCTCAGACCATTTTATTCGAGATTGCCCGATGTTAGCTGAGCAGAATACGGCACAGAACTCTAGACCGAGCAGTGCATCAGCACGGGGTAGACCACCTAGGCATTCTAGCAATGTAGGTGGTTGTCAGAGAGGGATGAAGAACACGGCAGTTCGATCTGAGGCTAGAGCTCCAGCTAGAGCTTATGTTACTCGAGCTAGAGAGGATGCTGCTTCTCCAGATGTCATTACCGGTACTTTCACCCTTTATGATACCACTGTAATTGCATTGATTGATCCTGGTTCGACCCATTCATATGTATGTGAAACTCGGTATTGAAGAAGACTCGCCGATTGAGTCTCGAGTTTGTGATTCGCGTATCCAACCCTTTGGGTAGATGTGTGTTTGTTAATAAAGTGTGTAAAGGTTGCCCATTGATGATTCGTGATTTTTGTTTCCCGATCGATTTAATCTTGTTGCCTTCGATGAGTTTGATATAATTTTGGGAATGGATGGTTAACGCATGACGCGTTGGTGAATTGCAAAAGAAAGCTTATTGATTTGAGACATCGAGCGGTGAGATCATTAGAATTGAATCTAGTGATTTAAGTGGGTGTCCTACGGTGATATCCTCGACGTTAGCCGGAAGTATGTGAAAAAGGGTGCGAAGCTTATTTAGCTTGTGTCTTTGGATAATAAATTGTTTGAAAGCAGATTGAATCTGTACCAATTGTATGTGAATACCGGATGTGTTCCTGAAGAACTACGGGTTTACCCCAAAGACGAGAGATTGAGTTTGGCATTGAATTAGCAAGGAACGACTCGATCTCAATAGCTCCATATCGGATGGCACCTACTAAGTTAAAAGAGTTGAAAGCAGGTTGCAAGAGTTAACAGATAGGGCTTTGCGACCAAGTTTCTCTCCTTGGGTGCACAGTTCTTTTGTGAGAAAAAAGATGGAACGATGCGAATGTATATTGATTATCGGCAAGGCTGAATAAGGTAACTATAAAGAATAAGTACCGTTACCTCGAATTGATGATTTGTTTGATCAGTTAAAAGGGGCTTCAGTATTTTCGAAGATAGATTTGAGATCGGGTTATTATTAGTTGCGAGTCGAGATACGATGTGCCAAAGCGCATTCGGACGAGGTATGGACATTTTGAGTTTTTAGTTATGCCTTTTGGGCTTACTAATGCACTTGCTGTTTTTATGGATTTGATGAATCGGGTTTTTAGACAATTTTGGATCGATTTGTGGTAGTGTTTATTGATGACATATTGATCCACTCCAAAGATGAAATTGAACATTTGAGCATTTGAGGTTAGTGCTACAAACTTTGCGAAATCAGCAGCTTGTATGCGAAGTTTAGTAAGTGTGAGTTCGGATGAAAGAGATCGACTTTTGGGACATGTTGTTTCAAGAAGTGAGCATTCGAGTTGATCCGAACAAAATATCGGCTATACTTGATTGGAAGCCACGAAAAATGTTTTCGAGATTCAAGTTTTACGGGACTTGCGGGTTACTATCGACGATTTGTGAAAGGTTTTTCTATGATAGCTACCCGTTGACAAAGTTATTGCGAAAGATGTCGAGTTCGAGTGGTCGAAAAGTGTCGGAAAAGTTTTGATCATTGAAAGCCCTTTTGATGAAGCTCCGGTGTTAGTTCAAATTTGAATCGGGTAAAGAATTTTTGTTTATTCGATGCTTCTTTAAATGGTTTGGGCTGCGTTTTGATGCGAGGAAGGCAAAGTTGTAGCCTATGCTTCAAGACAATTGAAGCGACATGAAAGAAATTACCCGACGATGACCGAGAACTTGCGACCATTGTTTTCGCATTAAAAATTCGGCGTCACTATTTATTTGGCGAGAAATGTCACAATTATTCAGATCATAAAAGTCTAAAGTATTTAATGACTCAGAAAGATCTAAATTTGAGACAACACAGATGGTTAGAATTGTTGAAAGATTATGAGTTGGTGATTGACTATCATCCGGGAAAAGTTAATGTTGTTACAGATCGTTAAGTCAAAAATCATTGTTTGCTCTTCGTGCAATGAACGCACAGATAGCTATGTCTGGTGATGGTTCGATCATAGCCGAGTTACAAGCAAGACCGATGTTTATCCAGCAAATTTGTGATGCACTGAAAGTTGACAAGGATTTGATTGCTAGTCGAATCCAGTGTGAAAAGGTGCGAATCGATTTTTGATTGATGCAAATGATTGTTTGAATTTTAAAAGCGAATGTGTGTTCCAAAGAACTCGATTTGATCTGAGATGATTCGAGTGAGGCTCATAGTGGTGGATTATCAATACATCCGGTAGCACAAAGATGTATAATAATTTGAAACAGATTCTATTGGTGGCGGGCATGAAACGGGATATATCTGAATTTGTTTGAAATGCTTAATTTGTCGACAAGTAAAAGTGAACATCAAGTGCCATCCGGACTACTTCACCAATCATGATACCGAATGGAAATGGGATAGAATTACAATGGATTTTGTATCCGGTCTTCCTATGACACCGAGTAAGAAAGATGCCGTCTGGGTTATAGTTGATAGGTGACTAAATCACTCATTTTGTGCCGATTCGCACAAACTTTTCACTCGATAAACTTCTTTGAATTGTACGTATCATAGATTATGAGATTGCATGGTGTACCGAGTTCCATTATTTAGAATGAGACCCGAGATTTACATCGCGATTTTGGAAGAAGTTGCAAGATGCCTTAGGTACTAAACTACATTTTAGTACAGCCTTCCATCCGCAGACAGACGGCCAGTCTGAGCGAACTATTCAGATTCTTGAGGACATGTTGAGATGTTGCGTTCTTGAGTTTGAAGGTGCGTGGGAAAGATATTTACCTCTGATTGAATTTGCTTATAACAATAGTTTTCAATCTAGTATCAAAATGGCGCCCTATGAAGCCTTGTACGCAGCGAAAGTGTCGAACACCATTATCTTTGGTCGAGCTCGAGAAGGATAAGATACACGGGTTGATTGATTAAAGAAAGTAATGAAGGTAGCTATTATTAGAGGCAATTTGAAAGTCGCATCGGATCGTCAAAAGTCCTATGCCGATTTGAAACGTAAAAACATTGAATTCCAGGTCGGAGATCGTGTATTCTTAAAAGTTTCTCCGTGGAAGAAAGTACTCCGATTTGGTCGGAAAGGCAAACTTAGTCCGAGATTCATCGGACCTTATGAAATCACTAAACGTATTGGGCCTGTTGCTTATAGATTAAAGTTGCCCTCTGAGTTAGAAAAGATACATGATGTATTTCATGTTTCTATGCTTCGTAAGTACAGATCAGATCCGTCACATGTAATCACACCGTCAGAAATTGAAATCCGACCCGATTTGACGTATGAGGAAGAACCGATCCGTATTTTAGCTCGGGAAATGAAAGAGTTAAGAAACAAAAGGATCCCATTAGTGAAGGTACTGTGGAATCGGCACGGAGTTGAAGAGGCTACGTGGGAGCCTGAGGATTCAATGAGGCAACAATATCCGACTTTGTTTAACGGTAAGATTTTCGAGGACGAAAATCCTAAAGGGGGGAGAGTTGTAACAGACCGAATTAGACCCTAGTCGGAACGGTGGTTTCGGGACCACGAATCCGAGTCCGAGAAACATTTTAATATTTTATTTTTGTGTTTATGATGTGTGAATTAAAAGATGTGAAAGTTTCGTAGAAAAATTTTATTGTTTAAGTGCTCAATTTGATAAAGAGGACTTAATCGCATAAAGAGTAAAAGTGGTATGCTAAAGTGAAATGTACCTTTTTGATTGTGGCTTTTAAAGTGGATGTCCTAAAAGGACAATTAGCCCATTCCTTTAGATAGTGGACGGCATATATGAGAAATAAAAACAAAATTTTGTTTTATAATTATATGTTTTATTTTAGGTAATGAATAAATAATATTACCTTTAATTTTAAGGCATAAAATAATGAAAGAAAGTGGGAAGAAAGAGAACATACCTTGTTCTTCTTCTCTTGGCTGAATATGAAGGGTGAAAACTCCATTGTTGGAGCTTAATTTGCAACTTGGGGGCTTCAATTAGGGTATGTACTTTGCTTAGTATTTTATAATTTTACATTTTGAAATTGTTACTTTGAATACTATATAACCCATGTATCAATTTTTGAGATTTTGGCACATCAAGATTCGGCTATGGTGGTATATTCATGGCATGTAATGTTTGATAGTAGATTATGAATTGTATGTGTTAGATCATCATTTTTTGAATTAGAAGTTTTGGTGAAATTAAATGTTAGGGACTAATTTGAGAAGAATAAATTCTTGAAGGACTAAAACATGAAATAAATGAAAAATATAGACTTGTATAATCTCTATAAACATTCGGCCCTTGAGTGTTGTAGGGAAATTTTGTGTATTTTGCATTTTATGTAATTTGGACTAAATTGTAAAAAGGTGAAACCCTAGGGGTAAAATGGTAATTTGCCTATTTATGTGATTAGGGACCAAATTGAGATGAAATGTACTTGAATGAGCTAAATTTTAATGTGTTTTAGATCAAGAGCAAAGAAAAATAGATTTAGATCGGGGAAACACGAAGGTTCTCGAATAGCCGATTTGCACGGTCTATCGACAACCGAGGTAAGTCCTTAAGCTATAATGTATTGAAGAATTATTTATGAACCTATTATGTGATAATATTTGATAAATTTTAGTACATATTTATGTCATAGCCGAATATATATAAGCATATTGGAATGGTTTTAGTTGTTTAATGTAAATAAACTTAGTTGAATTGGATATGTGATATAATTACGAATGGTGTGTGAAATGATTTATTGTATTGATGTGATTCGGGCTTTAAGCCTAGCAGGCCTAGTGCCGGTGATTTATTTCGGGCTTTAAGCCTAGCAGGCCTAGTGCTGGTGATTTATTTCGGGCTTTAAGCCCAGGTGCCTAGTGCCGTGACTACTTTAGACTCCGAGCCTAGTAGGCCTCGTGCTGGTGTTACTTATCGGGCTTTATCTCCTAACAGGCTTGATGCCGGTGTTGTGTTTTATAAAGGAGAGACCGAATATTATTTAAGGCAAATCATTACTAATGTATCCAGCTAACGGTTCAGGTAAGCACGTAAGGTATGCTATGTTTTATATTACTTGAGTCAAGTTAATATTATGGGAATTGTGATATATATGTTTGAGGCTAACATTGATGTGTATGAGTATTATATGATTGAATTCGAGTTTGAAGGTACTATTATAGAAATTCGGCCTTCAAGTAGAAATACTAAGAATAAAGGAGATTTTAGTGCAATAACATGGTTGATATGAATGCTATATTTATACGAGTTGGAGCATGTGATTTTTTTGTAATATACCTATCGAGCTTCAAGGATATGTTGGTTGAAGGAAATGAAGTACAATTACTTAAGTTAATGAATTATTAGTATTCGGCTTTCTATAAATAAATGTACTTAAATGTTTATGTGAAATGTTATAAGTTGAATGTTTTAATTGCTTAAATATTTAAATGTTATATTATCATGAGCTTAGGACTTACTAAGCTAGTAAGCTTATTTGTGTGAAATGTTCGAAACACCCACACCCTACCACGAGCCCTGAGCAGGATCTGGTATGTTCCTAAAGTAAACCGCTTTCAAAATCATTTTCGATACTTAGAGAAAATTGTAAATTAAAAAAAAACCTATTATTTTGAGTTGGGCTTAGATTGGAAACCCATTTATTTAATCTTGTAAGCCCATTTAATTAAATACATCCAATATAGTTCTTAGCATGGAACTTAACAGTAAGCAAACAAAAAGAATAATCCACTGGGCCTTAAGGCCTTATTACATCAAGTAAAACCCAAAATAGAATAAAAGTAACTAAAAATAAAATTAAGTCCAAACTAAATGAAATTTTTCGCATGTATCATGGCCACATCATGGTCCACCGCCCGGTCAATCCAACGCTCATCACCGAAAAAATAATTCCCACAATGGGGTGAGTCAACAGACTCAATGTGCACACAATACTATCATTCAATAAATCGCATTCATGTTCAAATCATTAAGTCCATACAATAATGAAATTATGATGCAACCCAAACCCAATCCTAATTAGCCATCCACTACACTCCCCGTACCAACTTTGCACAGTGGGGACTACTAAGTCAACCCTCCATCCGCTACTCTCCATCAAAGGCATTCGCCTATATCGTTGTGTCATTAGACACTATAATCAAATTTATACGTTGTGTCATTAGACACTATTGTAACCGGTTACCAAAATTTCGCAATGTGACCGTAGTCAACATATTTCGTTGGTGAGACCGAAGTCAACACCTTCGTTGGTGAGACCGAAGTCAACACCTGTTCTCCCCCTTTCACATAAATCCCGAATGCCCCAAAACTATATATATTGTGCATAACTAATTTCATGTTCATATACATATATTCGCATGTTATAAAATAACATTTTTCACAATCCTATCGAAGTAGGAAAGCGCACTGGTACTTTTTGCCACATTTGTGGTACATAGCCACATTCACATTATTATTCATATCATATATTAAAATATTTAGCCATCAAATATCGAAGGATAGTAAGGGTACACACTGCTTTTCGCTTAATAGATTTCTTGAGATCTCAAAATCCCGATCTAATCTTTAGATCTAATAATTCCTATATTCGCCCACCAAATAAAACACATTAATAAACCCTTTTGTCTTAAAACAAAACCAAATCCTAGTAGGATTTGTAAAAGACTCACCTTTGCCGATTTGGTGTTTATACAAATCCGAAAGTTTGGTTTTTCCTCTACCGATATTCGACCAACCTTGTATTTCAATATGGGTTAGTTTTTCGCTTTTCACAAATTAAGGAATTGATCTAGATAATCTTACAACCATTGGCGAATATTTTAGAGGCTTACCTTCTGATTCCAATTCCGAAAGTTCCTTTTGTCTTGAATATCCGTCGAAATCCCTAAAATTCATATGTTAGATCCGCTCTAACTTTAATAAGTTATAATCGGCCTTAGGCGAATATGTCTTACCTTAATTTCTCGAATAAAATCCGAAACTCCTCCTTTGACATTCGGCCATAGACATAAGAGAGGTTATTATCTTAAACCTTGATTAAACGATTTAAAGGAACAAGAATCAATTGTCTTTACCTAAAATCCTTGATCTTTGTATTCGTGAGTTGTGGAAACTTGAGATCCCTTGTATATTCGGCCATGATCAAAAGAATGGGGATTAGGCCTTTTACTTTCGGCAACTAGAAAAGAAAGAAAGAAAATTGAATGGCTAATCCTTACCTTGATGCCTTTAATCACTTGTTTCCTTGTCTTGAGTTACTGAGATCCGGCTATGGAGATTTAACCGAGATTGGAAGAGAAAGGTTTTGACTAGGCAATGGCAAAGGAAGGAAAAGAAAAGATGGAGTCCTTGCTTAGGGAAATTTCGCAAAGAGAGGGGAAGAGAGCAAAATTTCGACAAGGTAGAGTGAATGAGAGAAAAGTCTCAATTTTCCTCTTTTAACTGAAATTGCTAGACCAAGAGTCCAAAACTTGGCCATTACTCTCCAAGTGATAATTTAATCTCCATTAATTATCACTTAATTAAATTAAAAGTCTTTAATCCATCCTTTAATTCCTCATTTATCTTAGTAGAGAAAATCTTTATTTATCACTTTATTTTGACAAGTTTTAATAAAATAAAACTCTTCCCTTTTAAGCAAACAAGTGCCGTCCACCCCTAGCCTTGGGAAGCAAAATTAAACCTTCAATAATTGCTTTCCAAGTGACTCGAACTCATGCCATTCCCATAAACCCTAAGTGACACTTCAGGCCACTTTTCCAAGCTCGATTGTATGTCAAAATTCACCAACTTTTTCTTTTAAGGCCCTCTTGCCCTTATCTCCTATTTTGGGCTTTAAAATTTGTCATTAGGCCTTATTTCTAAGTTTCCTAAAATTTTCACATGCTCAGAACTTGCCATTTTCCTTACATCTTGTGTTTCCAAAATGTTCGAGTTTCCAAAATGTTTAGGTTTCCAAAATGTTCGAGTTTCCAAAATGTTTAGGTTTCCAAAATGTTCGTGTTTCCAAAATGTTCAGGTTTCCCAAAATGTCTAAGTTTCCAAAAATGTCTAAGTTTCCAAAAATGTCCATTTCCATTTCCATGCATTTCTAGGTTTCCAAAAGTATCAAAAATTTATTCATAGTACTTGAAACTTGTCATTTCATACAATTAAACTGGAAATGCATAGGCCCAATTCAGGATGTTACATGTTCTCCTCTGTTTTATAGATTTGATTCACGCTACTGGGCTCGAGAGGGATCGTCAAGAAAGTTGCCCACACTATCAATCTATCTTTGGTACTCTTTATTTTGGGTTTTCGGTTAAAGGCATGTATAGAAAAGACTGTGATTTTGTTAAGATGATAACTTTTGTCTATGTATATATTAGCCATGCGAATGTGGCTTATATTTGATGTTAGTTGAAGTAGAATATTCGGCTTACTTTAAATGGTCAAGTGATGTGCATAAATGTATATTATAGACATAGTTAAATTATGATTGTTGTATTGTATGCATGATTTGGTTCATGGGCTATACTTGCATTCTTCACTAAAATCTTGTGAAATTGAGATTATGGAATTCGTCTAGTCTTATTAAATTGAGGAAATGGTAGGCTAATTATAATAATCTTTGTGATTATTAAATTGTTCAATTTGGCTTTGGCTAAATAAATTAAAAATGAGAATTACATTATGGATTGTATATATATATATATATATAAGTGTCCTATTTATTATTTATTTTATTTTATATATTACAATGTTTAGAAGCTGTTGCATGCTTTGGTTTTATAAATGGTAAAGAAGTAGGTTTATTCTTTATTTATTGTAATAAGTTATTTGTTCATATTATCCATTTTCAATACTGTATGTGATATTGGCTATAAAATTTTGTGAAATGTTTTGTCGGTCTAGTATATATATATATATATAATTATAAGAATAGTTGATTTATAGTTATAGTATATTCGCCAAGGGGTATACTAATATGTTGTTATATGTATAATTGATTATTAAATGGTGAAATGGTTCAATTGTTTTAATATATGCACTTGTAGTATAGTATTATAAATGAAAACTCAGTTTATGTTACATGAATGTTGGTTGATACTCGATATAAGCTATAATTTGGCATAAATTGAGATATGATTTATACAAATATATATATATATATATATCATGAATATTTAAGTTATGTGATTCATACATTGTGTGTTTAAGTACGGGTAATAAAACTCATTATACATTTATTTTTTTATGTCATACAATATGAAAATGGTTGCATTGCTTATACTTGAATCTAATTGAAGTCCTTTTTCGAAATTGAGTATTGTGTAGTAATGCCTCTTAACCCCAATTCGGTGACGGATATGGGTTAGGGGTGTTACAAACACAGCAAACTCCTGCTCCTGTTGCGGGGCTATCAATAACCTCAGGTCATCCCTTAGTCCATCTTCAAACCGGACACACCGCTCATGCTCAGTAGATACTACGCCTCGAGCATAATGGCTCAGCCTTAGGAATTCAGCCTTGTACTCAGCTACGGACTTGTTTCCTTGAACCAATCCTAGGAAAGCATTTCTCTGGGCATCAATATAATGAGTGCCAACATACTTCTTCTGGTATGCTGCTTTAGCATACTCCCACGTGAGTTCCTCAGCTGTAGCACCATCCCGCACCGTGAGCCACCATTGATATGACTTATCGTGGAGAAGTGACACCAGTCCTTTCAACTTTTCCTCGTTAGTTAAGTCAAGCTCATCCATAATCCACTCAGTCGCCTCCAACCAATACTCAGCGGTATTGGGTGCTACACCTGATACACCATGGAACACTTCAGCTCTGTTGGCTTGGAGTCGCTCAGGTACCGACTTTCGAGCTCCCATGCCTCCACCTGCTCCAGCCACTCTTTCTAAAACCCACAGCATCACTTGTGACACTGCGTCATCCCCCGTCTGGTCTTGATATTCCACATCGGTGGGGGTGGTGGTGGTGGCATTTCATTTTCGATCCTTGACCCAATCTAACGAGTTCGAACACGATCATTCGGCCTCTACCACACGACGCCTACGCACCCCTGACGCACGCCACGCCACGCCCCTTGAATTCATACTTCCGCTTATGCGTTTATCGATTAAAAATTTTTCATAGATTAGTTTTTGTTCCATCGATTTATCACGAGCAGCTTTATGTTCAATAGATTTAAGAAGTAGTTCTTTCGATTCATACACATACGATCTCGCATCATCCATTTAGTCACACACATGAACTTGCGTTCATTACGGAGAAATGTTGTAATTGTCGTTGTTTGTTATTTTCCACTACCTAGGGGTATTTCTATAATTTTATCCTATAGGGGTATTTTGGTATTTTTCAAATTAGAGTATTTGAAAATGTCGTAAAATAGAGGTTGTTGATATTTTAAAAAATTAAAATAC
The DNA here is from genome assembly GCA_025506655.1 of Gossypium rotundifolium. NCBI lineage: Eukaryota > Viridiplantae > Streptophyta > Magnoliopsida > Malvales > Malvaceae > Gossypium > Gossypium rotundifolium. The sequence continues at coordinate 135,274,166 of CP106729.1, read as the reverse complement.
TTGTTGGAAAAATTTTAAGGGTAAAATGGTAATTTATACACTAGGGGTATTTTGTAATTTTACAAGTCGAGGTCATTTTGGTAATTTTTTGCAAAGATATGGTTCCTGGTGACCTTCAAAACAAGGGCATTTTTGAAGATTTCTAATTTGAGGGCACTTCGTTGATTTTTCATTACTGAGGGTATTTTGGTCATTTTATAAGTTAGGGGTAATTTTGTAAATTTTTTTTTCAAATCAGGGTGTCTTTGATATTTTGTGAAGTTTTTGGATATTTTTGCAAAACCAGAAATTGTTATTGAAATCGGGGGTAGTATGGTAATTTTGGAAAATCAAGGGCATTTTAGTAATTTTTACCACTAAGGGTATTTAGGTAATTTGTAAATTAAAAATTCTTAGAAAGTTTTTCCAAAATAATAATTTTCATAATTTCAAAAGGGTAGTTTGTTGACTTTTTAAAACTAGGGTTTCCATAAAAATGTGGCTAGTCCCTTTCGGGTTTTAATTATTAAGTTTAGCCCGTGGCTAAGTCCTCTTGGTTAGGATGAACCGAGGCTACGCACCAGGTAGGATTCGAGTGGAGAGGAGGTGAGTCACGTGGACTACTTAAATACCAAGCTTTCACCGAAACCAATCCTAGACATGCACACAATGGTTGCCATACCCTAACTCGGCGACTTAGACACAGGTTTGTTTAATTGTGCCTTAGAGTTTTATGTAATTGTTGGGGTAAAACTAGTCCTAATCCACTAGTCTACGTCCCTATATATCCCTACATACAAATCACAAAGAGGTTAGGAGTACTTACCTGGTGGACTTCAGGTCGGAGTCTCAGGTGCCATGCCAGAAAGCCTGTTTATTTCTTAGAAAAGTCTATTTTCAAAAGACAGAAAACATTTTGGGTCCTAAAAGCCCTCAAGGTCGAGTATTGAACGGGCTCTGATACCAAATTGAAACACCCCAAACCCGACCCACAAGCCCTGACTGGATCTGGCATGCTTCTAAAGAAAATCCATTCGAATCCTGTTTGAAACTTTGCTAAAAACTTGTGTATTTTTAAAACACTTAATTTGGGTTAGGCTTGAATTAAGAACTTGTGTCGATAAGGTGTTAAAAACAATTTGTTATTTAAATTTAAGGAAAATTAACTTCAATTTGATAAATACCGTGCCATAGTAAATAATTTATAAGCATGCATAAACAGTTCCTATTTAGTGGCCTTATTATATCAACATAAAACCCAAATTAAATTCAAACTTAAATGTAGAAAGAAAACTAATAAAACAAAGCAGTCTCTGGGCTTTGCATGGCCTCCACTGAGCTCCTGCTGACCCGGTCCATCGCTGATCATCACCTGAAAAATAGTCCTACAAAATGTGAGTCAAATAGACTCAATGTGTAACCACAACACTAAGGCCCAACAGATTGTGGCATACAAAATCATACATACAAATCAAATAACATAAATTATGATGCAATCCGAACCCAAACCTAAATGCCATCCGCTACACGTCTTCCGTACCAACCATCACACCGTGGGGACTACTAAGTCAACCCTCTATCCGCTACACACCATCGAAGGCGTCATTGCGATGACGTGCTTATGCTCATATGATTTGTGGCATAGCCACCATATATAAATTCGTGACATAAATCACCACATACTTATATTGTGACAAAAGTCACCACATACTTATATTGTGACATAAGTCACCACATTCTTATATTGGGGTATAAAACCACCAATTCACTTCCCCTTTACATATCACCCATATGCCCCATGTCATACAATTATGCATTAACCATATCATATTCCTTATTCACATTCTTATTATTTCATGTATATGCCATAGCAAAACTTATCATACTCATAGTAGGAGTAGGAAAATGTACCTGAGTACTTTGTACCATTACATGGTACCTTAGCCATAATCTTACACTTTTATATTAGCACATATAATAAATTAAAGCCGTAAATCTATCAAGATTTAGTGTGGGGTACACACCTGATATACTTAGCAAATTTACTCCAAATCCCGAAAACCCGATCTACTGATTAGATCTTTATTTCCTATATTCGGCCATTATATTAGCAAAGCCTATTCGACTAATTAATTAAATCCCGAAGGACTATCGAAACCAAAACTTACCTTGTGGCCGATTAGATTAAGGATCAAATCCCAAAACTTTGCTATGTTCCTTCTTGTAATCGGCCAAGCACTAGATCACTTCACAGGTTAGTTTTCGGCTTTTAACCGAAGTAAGAAATAAATTTAAGTTCCTAAATAGGCCTTGGCCGATTGTACATTAGGACCTACCTTGCGATTTGAAATCTTGAAATCCTTGTATACCCCTGTCGACTGCCCCTAAATGTCCATAGTTAAATTCGGTCAAAAAGAAAAGAACAGAAAAGGACCATTCGGCCACCTACCATCAACCACTCACCTTCGATTTTTCCAAAATCAGCACTTCTAGCTATTGTAAAATAGGATTCAGCTTCTAGAGATAAAGAGAAGGAATTGATAGACATAAACAATTGATTCGGGTTAGATCTTGATGAAAAGAAAAGAAGAAATCACAAAGGAAAGAAATCCCAAAACTTATCGAATCACTAAGGAACATGCGGCCTATGGTGCACCATCGGGAAACTAAACCACCCTTGTAGATTCGGCTTTGAGTCTTAGAGAGATTCGGCTATGGGAGTTTTGAGAGGAGGGTATTCGACTAGAATAGATAAAAGAAAAAGAAGTCTTTGAGAGAGGTAGAGGGAAATTCGGCTATGACTACTTGTGTTTTCGGCTTTGTGGAGAATTGAAAAGAAAAGAAGAATAATGGTAGAGAGAATTCAGCAGAGAGAAAAGGAGAAGAAAGAAAGTTGAATGGCCTTAGTTTTCCTCCTTTTTCCGAAATTACTAAGCCTAGAGTCCCCTTCTTGGCCATCACTCTCATATCCTTATTTTCCTACCTTAGCCGAAATTCCAAAAGAATTTGACCTCAACTTAAACTCCTTCCTCAGTCTCCCTATGCTGTCCATCTCCTTACCTTACGAGTGTCGAATTTTAACCCATTATTTTGGGCTTCATGTGGCCATACTAGGCCCAAGTTATCCCCCTAAGTAATGCCACCCTCATGCCCAATTTAGCATTACTAAATTTTTGGGTCGCAAGCCCAACTTGCTACTAATTTAATAATCCAACATCAATTACTTACTAACACTTATTTATCAGCCACTAAACCCAGGTTTTAAAGTCCAAACCTAAGCCCAATTATATGCCATATTTCCCTTATTTATTTTCTTAAGGCCACTTTGCTTCAGTTCCCTCTTTTAGACTTAAAACTCGATATTTTTCTAAGGCATTTTCCTTATGTTTCAAGATTCTAAAATTCACATAACACATTCATAACACATAAGACATGCTATTTCATATAATTTAGCAATAGTGCATAAGCCCTAATTCGAGATATTACATATTGTGTTTAAAATTGCTTATTATTTTGAGAAATGCATATCATTTCCATGAAATTTATGAATAATGTCTTCATGAGAAAATGAATGAGAATATGCTAAGTAAAACCCCGGTTGAAATTTCAGAATGACAAGGATACCTATGTCACGACATGAGGTAAGGATAGTCCCATGTAAGACCATGTCTGGGACATGGCATCAGCACCGAATGTAGGTACCATATAAGACCATCTCTGGGACATGGCATCGGAACTGAATGTAGATCCTGTATAAGACCATGTTTGGGACATGGCATCGGCATCGAATAAGGAAGGTCCCGTATAAGACCATGTTTGGGACATGGCTTCGCACCAAAAGAAGATCTCGTGTAAGACCATTTCTAGGACATGGCATCAACATCTAAGTACGATCTCATATAAGACCATGACTGGGACATGGCATCGACATCAAGCTAAGAGATCCCGTGTAAGATCATATTTGGGAAATGGCATCGACATCAAGAGGTGATCCCATGTAAGACCATATAGGGATATGGCATTGGCATCATGATACATGTATGATGAGATTGAGTATCCTCTGATATTCAGAGTAGTTCAACGGGAAAAAGAGCTAAGTATGCAAAGATGCTATAGAGTTAAATTATACAAGGATGATAAGGAGTTCCATTTATGTTAAGGATGATGATGATTTAAGTTTATGTCCAAGTTAGCATAAGTGCTAAATTATGTGATTAAGTGATACAGGTACCGTGAGTAAAATTACAAGTTATGAAACCATAATGTGATGTGTGATGGTTAGAGTGAGTATTAGTAAGTATGCCTAAGCACTTGAGAACTTGTGTTGCTATTGTTATATGAGATGAATGGATTTTACCATGAACAATTATGTTTCTATATTAATTCATGCAAACTTACTAAGCTATATGCTTACCCTCTCTTTTCCCTTTTTCCTTGTAGTATCGCCAAGCTAGCTCGGGGATCGTAGAACGTCAGAGCTCGGATCACACTAACAATCATTCTTCTGGTATAGTAAAGTTATTTTAATTTGGGTATGGCATGTATAAGAACTTGGTCATTTTGTATTATGTCATATTTGAGAGCCAAAGTGTTGGCTACTAATGTTATCCCCTCATTTTGTATATGGCCATAGGGAATTGGCCAATATTTGTCAAGTTTCATATTTTAATGATGATAAGTTTTATAAAGTAAAATGTGAAATGTATGAATAATGATTAGTGATTCTTTATAGTGTATTATTGTTATATCATGTATTGCTTGAGTTGGTATAAGTGTGTTTATGTTTCAGGATGGTAATTGGCTTGGAAAATAGCCTTCTAATTGTCCACATAGGTAGACACATGGGCATGTGTCTAGGCTATGTGTGACACACTGTCAACCCCCATAGGTGTGTTGATAGGCTGTGTGTCCCCTGCACCAAAATTACTACAATTTGATTCGTCATACGGGCTAGTACACGGGCGTATGCCTAGGCTTGTGCCCCTTGAGAAGTTACTGATGTCATAAATAGAATGCTAAGGTTTTTACACACGGGGAAGGACACGAGCGTGTCTAGGCCATGTGAGGGACACGGGCCATTGACACGGGTGTGTGTCTGGCCGTGTGAAAACCCTTGTAGGTTCAAAATGAAAAATAAATTCTACACGGGCTAGGAACATGGGTGTGTGTGACCACACGGCTTGATCACACGGGCGTGTTCTATTTCACACGGGCTTTTGGCCCCTATTTAGGTAAAATTTTTCTAAGAACTTAAAAGTTTTCGGATTAATTCTGAAAGCTCCGTATGTATGTTTAAAGCCTCGTAGGCCCATAATAAGTATTTTACAAATATAAACGAAAAGTTTTAAGTTTGAAAATAAATTTTATGGCCCGATAATGTATATTTAAGTAAGTTAAGTCGAATAATACCTCGTATTCTATCCTGGCGTTGGACATGGTAAGGGGTGTTAGATTTAGTGGTATCAGAGCTACGATTTAGTCGATTCTCAGACTAATATAGCGTATGCATAAGTCTAGCTACACATGCCATACTTATAAGTATTTATATAATGATAGAGTGATGACTCTTGACGGTTTAAATTGTGTTTTCATATAGTAAATGGATCCCAATAGAGCTATGGCGGATGATGTAGAAAGTAACGTGCTAGCTCCCGCTAAAGGGACGATGCCGAATGAATATGAGAATAGACCTACGATCGAGAGTCAAAGAGGAGGAGAAGAGGCTAGGAAGCCTTTCTCCACATAATGAATGCATGGTATACGGAGTTCGTTCGTACGAACCCGAATGCACAACCCTCCACCCCCGCCTATTCCTCAACCTACCCCTATAGCTCCCCAAGTGATGTGAACCTGGTCGCATCATGGTTCGACTTCATCCGACACCATCAAGAGTGGCCTAAACTTGAGGGGCCCAAGTGCAAGATGAAACATCTCACAGGCCTGATTGGTTATTGGACCAATGTTTTCAAGGACTTTTAATTTAATTAAAAGTTTTACTTAAATTAATAAGTTAGCATATTTTAATTTTAACTTGCACTTTTTGTGTTCTGCATTTAATAAAGTAATGCATTATGCAACCTTCATGTTAGTTTAGTATGGATCATAAATAATGACTTGCATTATGAAACTCCCATGATAGTTTAAGTCTTGCATTAAATAATTCATCACTTTATTTAGTTTGCATTTTAAATACTTGCATTTAAGCATCTTAGTTCAATAAATGGTTGTTGGTCATTAATTCAACTCAACTTAGTTTAATTAATTGAGTTCTTTTAGTGAATTTAATTTAACAAATGCTTCTTTAATTAATCTAGTTACTAGGTTAATTTATTGATGCATGATTAAGTTCATTTAATGATGTTTTTAATCTAGTTATCGGGATGTTTTAATGAAGCTGAGTTAAGTTAATTTAATAAGAGGCTTATTAATTAATCTAGTTACTAGGATGTTTTAATGAAACATGAGTTTAAGTTAATTTAATTTCGCTTCCATAAATTAACTAGTTGTTTGCATTAATTGAAGTCTTAACTTTTAGTTCATTTAATAAAGTCAAGTGTTTAATGTGTTTAAGTTAAAGTAGTGTTTAATAAGTGTTTAAATGTGATTAATTTGTTTGTTTAATGTGTTTGAATGTAGGAAACTTTTCAGCTACACTCAAGGGATGTTCTGAAGAGTTAATGTGACTTTTCAAGTGAAAATGGCTACGCACTTGGGAAGTTTTATTTAACATTAAAGGGAGCTATTATGATCATTGATGGAAGCATTACATTCCATTAAATTTGGCCACAACCTATTCATCTTCCATAACCATTTGAGGCTTAAAAGATCACACAAGAGTTATAATTTCTCATTAAGTTGCTAGTGACCATTTGGCTACTAAGAAAGCATGAAACCAAGCATTCAAATACATTGAAATCAGCTCATTTGGAGTCATCAAATTGCTGTTATTTGGCTGGAGGAATTCAAGAGTTTTTACCTATTGATTAGCCATTTAATTGCATATTAAAGTTGAATTCATTTGTTTCTTCAGCTAACCACAAGAAAGCACTATATATACATATTATTAGTTTGTAAAAAGGACATATTATTTTTTTGCTTAGACTTTTGATCATTAATCATATCATATGGACTTTTGTTCATTCGAGTGAGTTATCTCCTCTTCTTTTTGTACGAGTTTCATTTTTGACTTATCAAGCTCGCTTGTGGCGTCAAACGTTTCTCTTCCATTCAATTATGCCATTGGTTCTTACTTCACTAAGTAACGGGTCTTTGGTCCATCATCGACTACCATCTTCCACCTTAAGCGTTATAGAAGCTGGGTGACACATACTTGTGTTGAATCATTTCGGTTTAAGTTCTTTAATCCATTCCCACCAAAACATCATCTATCTTTTATCCATTTTCTTTCATCATAAAATCGAGCCTATCCTTCTCCATATCTGAATCATTCCACACTTAAACACCTCCATTCCTAACATAACCCATCTTCTAAAAAAATTCACTTAAGCTTCCGCGAACTCATCCGTATTTCCCTATTATTTCCCGAAAGGCTTATCTCCTCCTCGTAGACGATTGGGCAACTCAAATACGTTTTGACTTATCCCGAGATGAATTATATCACCAAGTGATAGAAGTGGTAAGAAGAGAAAAGCCTTCGGTTGATAGTATCCAGAAATAAGGGGCGAGGAATTTTGAGCTAGTAAAGATGATGATCCAAAAAGACTAGAGTTTTGGCTTGAAAATACCATTAGGGTATTTGATGAGTTATCTTGCACACCTGAAGAATGTATGAAATGTGTAGTTTCTCTCTTGAGGGATTCAACTTATTAGTGGTGGAATACCCTTGTGTCGGTAGTACCAAGGGAAAGGATCACATAGGAGTTTTTCCAAAAAGAATTCGGGAAAAAGTATATTAGCCAAAGATTTATCGACTAGAAAAGAAAGGAATTCCTTGAACTAAAACAAGGTAAGATGACAGTAATTGAGTACGAGCGTGAATTTGTAAGGCTTATTAAATATGCTCCAGAGTGTGTATCCACTGAAGCTATTATGTGTAAATGATTTGAGGATGGATTAAATGAAGATATCATATTGTTTGTTGGTGTCCTCGAGTTGAAGGAATTTGTTGTGCTCGTAGATCGGGCTTGTAAAGTCAAGGAATTGGTGAAAGAGAAAAGAAAAGTTGAGATGGAGTCTCGTGACTCAGGAAAGAGACAAATAAACAAGTCATTTCAGTCCTCGTCCAAGAAATCGAGAGACTTCCCTACCCAATCAGCTACTTCAGCTGGGTTTTCAAATAGAAGTAAGAGTAAACAGTACTTGGGAAATAAGGCTCAAAATACCTCAGTTGCTAATGTTGGGAACACTTGACCTAATAGACCAGAATGCCCACAGTGTAGCAGACGTCATCCCGGTGAGTGTCGAGAACATGAGAGGGCCTATTTCAAATGTGGTTCCCAAGATCATTTTATTAGAGAATGCTCTGAGATGATTTAAAAAGAGAAAATTCAGAGTGCAAGAGCGGGAACCACTATTAGAGGGATACAACAGAGGAACCCAGAAAGTGGGATGAGTAGTAAGAATACTACCAATGAGTAGGTTGCAAGATCTGAGGGTAGAGCACCTGCAAGGACCTATTCCATTTGCGCTCGTGAAGAGGCGTCAGCCCCTAATGTAATTATGGGTACATTTTCTCTCCACGATACTAATGTTGTTGCTTTAATTAATTCGGGGTCTACCCATTCATACATTTGCATGAAATTAGTATCTAGTATGGGCATGCCTGTTGAGTCTACAAAGTTTGTGATTAAAGTTTCTAAACACTTAGGCAAATGTGTATTAGTTGATAAGGTGTGCAAAGATTGCCTATTAATGATTAGAGGTCATTATTTTAAGGCAAGTCTTATGCTATTGCCATTTGATGAATTCGATATAATTTGATATAATTCTTGGTATGGATTGGTTAACCACTCATGATGTGACAGTAAATTGTGGAAAGAAATACATTGAATTGAGATGTGTAAATGGGGACACTCTTCGTGTTGAATCAGATGAACAAGACAAATCGCCTGTAGTGATCTCTCACATGTCTGCTTAGAGGTATGTAAGAAAGGGGTATGAGGCATATCTTGCTTTTGTGATGAATGCAAAAAAAAAAAAACCGAGTTAAGAATTGAATCAGAACTGATAGTATGTAAATATCCAGATGTTTTCCCCGAAGAATTACCAGGGTTGCCTCCAGTTAGAGAGGTTGAATTTGGTATCGAGTTAGCTCCTAGTACGGCACCGATATCGATTGCTCTATACAGAATGGCTCCAAATGAGTTGAAGGAGTTGAAGGCACAGTTATAAGAGTTAACGGACAAAAGTTTTTCAAGACCGAGTTATTCTCCGTGGGGTGCTCCAGTGCTATTTGTGAAAAAGAAAGATGGTTCCATGAGACTATGCATAGATTATCGGCAACTTAATAAGGTAACCATGAAGAACAAGTATCCATTGCAATGATTGATGATCTGTTCAACCAATTGAAAAGAGCCACAGTGTTTTCCAAGATAGACTTGAGGTCAGGATACTACCAGTTAAGAGTAAAAGACCAGATGTGCCAAAGACTGCATTTCGAACAAGGTATAGGCACTACGAATTTTTAGTCATGCCTTTTGGTTTAACAAATTCCCTTACGGTGTTTATGAATTTAATGAATCATATATTTTGGCCATATTTGGATAAGTTTGTTGTGTTTTTATTGATGGCATACTGATCTATTCTCGTGATGAGCATGAGCATGCCGAGCATTTAAGGACGATTTTACATATTTTACGAGATAATCAGTTGTATGCCAAGTTTAGTAAAAGTGAGTTTTGGCTCAAAGAGGTTGGATTTTTAGGACACATTGTCTCAGGAGATGGAATCCGAGTCGACCCAAGTAAAATTTTACCTATTGTTGATTGGAAACCGCCGAAGAATATATCTGAGGTTAGAAGCTTTCTATGCCTAGCTGGCTATTACTGACGGTTCATCAAGGCATTTTCTATGATAGCTATTCCGATGACGAGGTTGTTACAAAAAGATGTAAAGTTTGAGTGGACAGAAATGTGCCAGTAGAGTTTCGAGAAACTAAAAGCATTGTTGACTGAGGCTCTAATTCTAGTGCAACCTAAGCCAGGAAAAGAGTTTATGATATATAGTGATGCATACTTGCATGGTTTGGGCTGTGTGCTTAAGCAAGAAGGCAAGGTGATAGCATATGTCTCTAGACAGGTAAAGCCACACGAGAAAAATTACCTGACACATTGAAACACCCCAAACCCGGCCCATAAGCCCAAACCGGATCTGGCATGCTCCTTGAGTAAAACGTAGTTAAGTTTCGGAATGAAAATCTTGATGGTTTTGAAGAATATAAATTTGGATTGTTCTCAAGTTAAAACTGTGTTGCAGTTTAGCTTTGTACTAATACGATATTTTCATTTTTCAAAAGTTACAAGTTAAAAGAAATGCCAGATTTTAGAGTTTATTATTATTAACTTGAAAACTGTAGGTGTTTGGGTTTCAAAACAATTAATGTTGTTTTAGGAAAAATGTTAAATCGTCTTGTTCGATGTTGTTCGTATCATAACAAAAATTTAAAATGCATAAATAAAACAGTTAAGTTATAATGGCCTTATTACATCAAAACATAACCCAAAATAAATCAAAATAAACCTAATAACAAAAACCGAAAAAAACTGAGCTGTGTATGCCACCTTTAAGTTCCTACCGACCCGGTCCATTTACTGAGTGCCATCTGCAAAATGTTAGCCCACGAAGGGTGAGCCAACAGACTCAGTGTGTAACAGCCATCACACACTCCCAAAACATTCAAGGCATATTAAATCACATAAAACAATTGTAAATAATGATGCAACCCAAACCCACCTAGATATCCATCCTCTACACATCACCCGTACCTACCAATCACACCGTGGGGATTACTAAATCGACCCTCCATCCGCTACACACCATCGAAGGTAGTCGTTGTAGTCAACTACACATCACCCTTATAATTGTGGCATAGCCACCAGATAATGTGACAGAGTCACCAGATTCATAGTATGTGACATAGTCACCAGATAATGTGGTAAAAACCACCAGATCACTTCCCCTTTAACATAATCACCCATATGCCCATGCAACATACAAAACATGATATTTATCATGCAATTTACCTTACCCCAAAATCATAATGGAATTCCACATTTTTTTTCACATCAATGTTGTTAAACATTATTTACGAGTGTTAAGGGGTAACGTACCTGAATACATAGTACCATTAAATGGTACCCTTAGCCATATTTATTTGTCACTTCACTAACACATGATTAACATAATTATTATTAAACTATCGGGAATTTAGTGTAGGGTTACACACCTGATTTCTAAAGCGATTATTGAATCCCGAAAATTCTGATCTAACGCACTAGATCCCTTTTCCTACACTCGGCCAACACTTAACACATTAGCCAAAAAGGCCATTCGGCTAAACAGTCTAATCCCGAAGGGTTAACGCAGCCAAAATCCTTACCTTGCTGCCGATTTGGTTACCAACCAAATCCCAAAACTTCGTGATGATCCCCCCTTGCAATCAGCTAAGCGCTAGCACACTCAAACGGTTAGTTTTCAGCTTTTGAACGAATAAGAAATAGATCTGAAACACTAGAACCCTTACCTAGATTGCTTAGACAAATCCCGAAGATCTGTTGAAGCCTCCCTAAAACCATAGTTAGAATCGGCATAGCCTTTGAACAAGTAAAAGTGGCCCTTGGCCGAATAGTAAGCCTTACTTACCTTAGATATCCGAATTCTGAAAGATCTCCCTCAAACAAATCGGCTACAAGTGGATCCCGAATTCTTCCTTCATGGTTTCGACCAAAGAAAAATAGGAGGATTAGTGTCCTTGATTTCGACACTTATCAAATCAGTCAAGGAGAGAAAAGAAATAGGAAGTGTACTTACCGGAAGATTTGGCTGTTGATCTAGTAAGTAATTCGATTCCAAAAATTAGAGATACAATCGGCTATGACCAGGAAATAGGAGATTCGACTTTGGTTAAAAGAGAAAAGTTTAAGGAAGTTTCGGCAAAAAAAAAATGAAAAAGAAGAAGAAGAAGATTTTGGCTTAATGCTTATTGAGCAAATCGGCTATGGAGATGATGGCAAAAAAGGTGGGATTTCGGCTTTAGTGAGTAAGAGAAAGAAAGAGTGGTGAGAAGAAGAAGAAAAGAGAAGGGGTGAGGGTTTCGGTCAAGAGATGAGTAGAAAAGACTAAGAAATTTCAGCACATAGCTCCCCTATATAGAACCGAATGTGCCCCTCTCCAAAGTTCCCTCCATTTGGCCAACTCTCCTTCTCTCCACTCAATCCCCCTTTTCACTCTACTTTAGCCGAATCCCTAAGTTGTCAGACCCAATCTATACTTCCTCCATCAGAGTCCTTGTGCCGTCCACCACTATTCTTCCTTGCTGAAAAATAAAACTCCAAAATGCTTCCCTTGCTGCTCAAACCTAGCCCCCTTCACACTCCCTGTGGCGTCACCTCACAAGGACCCAAGTGGCGCCTCCTTGCCACCTTACCACTGGGTTATTTGTGTCCTAATCCACACAGTAAACTCCTTAAGGCCTAGCTCCCTTAGGTCCCCTTTTTAGGCTTAAAAATCCAATAACTCCTAAGGCTTCTACCTATATCCCAAGGTTCTTGAAGCCCTCAAAACACATTCAAATCATACTCAAGCATGCAATCACATTTATTTAAGTGAAAATGCATAACCCCTAAATCCCAGATATTACAGTTCTACCCCCCTTAAAAATAATTTCGACCTCAAAATTACCTGGCTAAAATAAATGAGGGTATTGCTGTCGCATTGTTTCCTCTGGCTCCCACGAAGCTTCCTCCGATCCATGGTTACGCCATAACACTTTGACTAGAGGGACTGATTTCCTCCGAAGCACTTTTACACCCTGTTCCAGAATCTGAATCGGCTCTTCCTCATAAGATAGATTCGATCTCAGTTCCACCTCCTCAACCGGTATTACATGAGATGGATCTAATCGGTAACGACGTAGCATCGATACATGGAACACATCGTGTATCTGCTTCAACTCCGAAGGCAACTCTAACTGATACGCTACTGGTCTAACCTGCTTCAGAATCCGATAAGGTCCTATAAACCTAGGACTTAACTTTCCCTTGCGGCCAAATCTCATCACCTTCTTCCACTGTGAAACTTTGAGAAACACCCGATCTCCCAAAACAAACTCTATCTCCTTTCGCTTAAGATCTGCATATGACTTTTGTCTATCAGACGCCTCCTTCAACCGTGCCCGAATCACTCTAACCTTTTCTTCTGATTCTGCCACAATCTCTGGACCCAAAACTTGACATTCCCCCAGTTCTGTCCAACATGTAAGAGTGCGACACTTCTATCCATATAGTGCTTCGTACGGTGCCATTCGAATACTTGCATGATAGTTGTTATTGTATGCAAATTCCGCTAAAGGCAAGAACTCCTCCCAACTCCCTCTGAAGTCTATCACGCAACCTCTCAACATATCCTCTAGCACTTGAATTACCCGCTCAGATTGGCCGTCCGACTGCGGATGAAATGTTGTACTAAAGTCCAATCGGGTGCCCAAAGCTTGATGTAATGCTTTCCAAAATTGAGATGTAAACCTCGGATCCCTATCTGAGATGATCGACACCGGCACTCCATACAGCCTCACGATTTCTGCTACATACAACTTTTCCAATTTCTGTAGAGAATAGTCAACCCGCACTGGTATAAAATATGCAGACTTCGTCAACCGATCTACTATCACCCATACCGAGTCCTTCTTAGTAGGCATAAGGGGAAGCCCACTAACAAAGGCCAAGGTAATTCTCTCCAACTTCCATTGCGAAATCTTTATCGGCTGTAGCAACCCTGACGGTACTTGGTGTTCAGCCTTGACTTGCTGACACGTTAAGCATTTCCCCACAAATTTTGTAACTTCTTGCTTAAGACCAGGCCACCAAAACTGATCTCGTAGATCCCTATATAACTTACTTCCTCCAGGATGCATAGCATAAGGGCTACTATGCGATTCCTGAAGAATTTTCTGCCTTAACCCCTCATTCTTTGGCATACAGACCTTGCCCCGAAAATACAGTACTCCATCACTGTTTACACCATAGTCTTCCAACTCCCTATTCTGTACTTGTAGCAGCTTAGCAGCTTAGCACTTAGTTCACCATCTGCCAATTGTTTCTCCTTTACCTGACCTAACCACGTCGGCTTCACTTGCAATTCCGCTAGAAAACTTCCATCATCATAAAGGCTCAAATGTGCAAACATCGCCCTTAGATCCGACACCACTTTTCGACTTAGGGCATCCGCCACCACATTCGCCTTGCCTAGATGATACTTTATTAAGCAATCGTAATCTTTCAACAACTCCACCCACCTTCACTGTCTCAAATTTAGCTCCTTCTGAGTTAGCAAATACTTCAGACTCTTGTGGTCCGTGTAGATCACCGACCTTTCTCCATACAAATAGTGCCTCCACACTTTTAGAGTGAATACCATCGCCGTCAATTCCAGATCATGCATCGGATAGTTAACCTCATGAGGCCTCAACTGCCGAGATGCATAAACGACCACTTTCCTGTCTTACATAAGAACACAACCCAATCCTGTATGGGAAGCATCACAATACACCACAAAGTCTTTCCTTGCTTTCGGATGAATCAAAACTGGAGCCTCTGTCAATACTTTCTTAAGCTTCTCAAAACTCTCCTGTTACTTATGCGCCCATACGAAAGATACCTCCTTTCTTTACAACTTCGTCAAAGGTGCTGCTATTGTCGAGAACCCTTCGACAAATCTCCTGTAATAGCCTGCTAACCCCAAGAAACTACGGACCTTAGCCATAGACTTAGGTGGTTTCCAATCTAATACTGCCTAGATCTTCCGAGGATCCACCCTTATTCCTTCGGCAGACACGACATGCCCTAAGAACGTAACTTCCTTCAGCCAAAATTCGTACTTGCTGAACTTGGCATATAACTTCTTTTCCCTTAACACTTGCAACACAACCCGAAGATGCTCGTCGTGTTCTTTCTCAGACTTGGAATACACTAGGATATCATCTATGAACACAACGATGAATCGATCCAGGTAGGGTTGGAAAACCCAGTTCATTATATCCATGAACGCGGCTGGGGCGTTTGTTAATCCGAATGGCATTACCAAGAACTCATAATACCTGTACCTAGTCCAGAAAGCCGTCTTATGGATATCTGCCTCCTTCACCTTAAGCTGATGATATCTTAACCTTAGATCTACCTTCAAAAATACTGCAGCCCCTTAAACCGATCGAACAAGTCATCTGTTCTTGGCAATGGATACTTGTTCTTGATGGTCAGCTTATTCAACTGCCGATAATCTATGTACATGCACATAGTCCCGTCCTTCTTCTTTACGAATAGAACCGGTGCTCCTCATGGAGACACACTAGGTCGAATAAACCCACGATCGAGTAACTCTTGGATCTGGGCTTTAAGCTCTACTAACTCTTTAGGTGCCATTCGGTATGGAGCAATTGACACAGGAGCTATACCCGATAGTAAATCAATTCCGAACTCCACTTCCTCGTAAAGGGGTAACCTAGCTGACTCATCCGGAAAGACATCCATAAATTCTCTTACTGTTCTAACACCTCCTACAGCTGCTTCCTTAGCCTCCAAGGCACTTATCAACATCAGAAAAGCTACACACCCCTTTCTCACCATCTTCTCTGCCTTAAAAGCAGATACTACATTTGACAAGCAATTTTGTCTCTCGCCCATCACCAAAACCTCTTTGTCGTCAGAAGTTCTTAATGACATGCACTTAGTAGCACAATCCACATTCGCATGGTACTTCACTAACCAGTCCATGCCTAAGATTAGATCAAATTCCTTAAATGGCAATTCCATTAAATCAACTGGAAACTGCGCCCCATGAACTTCCAAAGGTACTGCCCTAAAGAGTTTGTCTAATACTACCGATTGCCCTAAAGGACTAAGTACAGTCATCTTCCTAGGTACAATCTCAAAGTTCACATGCAGAGTTCTAGACACCTTACTAGCAATGTATGAATGAGTTGACCCAATATCTATCAACGCAACAAAGGGTAATCCAGAGATAAGGAACATACCCGTTATGACATCAGGTGCGTCACCATCCTCCCTCCGACGAACTGCATATACTAGACCCGACTGTCTCACCTCCATGTTACCAACACCTCTGTCCGGTGTTCTCTGACCTCTTCTAGAGCCATTACCTCTGCCAGCCGGACCACGACCCCGCGATGGTTGCTATCCACCCCTTCCTGCCTGATTAAGACCCTGACCTGCTGGTCGGCTCCCATCTGTTTTCATAGGATAGTCCCTAATCATGTGATCCTTGGACCCACACTTGAAACATCCTCCCGTCTTCTTCCAACACTCTTCCAAGTGCATCTTTCCACACTGAGCACAAGTACGGTACTATCCTATCGTAGCAACTTGCTGACCTCGTGACCCATCCGTTCTAGGTCTCTTTTGGACATTCCCAGATGACCCTGATGATCTAAAACCTCTCTTTTATCTATTCTTGTCCGCATTTTGTCTCACAGATTCCTTAACTCCTTCAGAAACCTTAGCCTTCTCTACCAACACAGCAAACTCCCGCTCCTACTGTAGAGTAATCAATAATCTCGGTCATCCCTCAGTGCGTCCTCGAACCGGACACATCGTTCATGCTCCGTAGCCACAATACCTCGAGTGTATCGGCTCAACCTTAAGAATTCTGCCTTGTACTCGCTATGGACTTATTTCCCTAAACTAGCTTCAGAAACGCCTTCCTCTGCGCATCAACATAGCTAGTCCCAACATACTTCTTCTGATACACCGCCTTAAAATACTCCCAAGTGAGATCATCTGCTGCAGCACCATCCCGTACCATGAGCCACCATTGATATGACTCATCGCGGAGAAGCGACACTACCCCTTTCAGTTTCTCCTCGGTAGTCAAGTCCAAATCATTCATAATTTGCTCTGTCGCCTCCAACCAATACTCAGCCGTATTGGGCGCCACACCAGATATACCACGAAAAACTCAGCTCCATTGGCTCGGAGTCGCTTAGGTACAGACTTCCGAGCTCCCATACCTCCACCTGCTCTAGCCACCCTCTCAAGAACTCGCAGCATCACCTGCGATACTACATCATCCCCCGTCTGATCCTAATATTCAACACCAGCAGCTGGTGGTGGTGGCATTTTATTCTCGAACCCTTGACCAGACCTAACGGGTTTTGATATGGTCATTTAGCCTCTACCACGGCCACGCACATTACGACCATGTCCTCTAGAACTCATTCTTCCGAGTTACGTTTATCTGATTAAGAATTTTATGAATCATTATTTCTTTCCACTGATTTATCGCGAACAATCTTATGTGTAATAGTTCTAAAAAGTAGTTCTTTCGAATTCATACACACACACGGTCTCAAGTTCATTCATTCAATCATCAACATTCATGAACTTGGGTTCATTACAAAAAGTGTTATGGTTGTCATTGTTGTTGTTTTCCACTACCCAAGGGTATTTTCATAATTTTATCCTACAGGGGTATTTTCGTAATATTTCTAAATTAGGGTATTTTAAAATTTCATAAAATAGAGGTTCCTGGGTATTTTTGCAAAATAAGAATATTTTTGATAAGAAGATTCAATGGTAATATGGTAATTTTATAAACTGAGGGTATTTTTATAATTTTACAAACCAGGGGTATTTCGATAATTTTGTAAAATATGGTTCCAGGTGGTTTTACGAAATAAGGGTATTTTGGAAATTTTCAATTCGAGAGTACTTTGGCAACTTTCCATACCGTGGGTATTTTGGTAATTTTTCAAGTTAGGGGTAATTTGGTCAACTTGCAAATCAGGGGAATTTTGGTCATTTTTTGAATCAAGGGTACTTTGGTAATTTTGAAACCAAGGTTTAATTTTAGGGTTGTACAAAACAAGGTGACTAGTCCCTTTCGGGTTTTAATTATTGAATTTAGCCTGTGATTAAGTCCTCTTGGTTAGGGTGAACCGTCACTACACACCAGGTAGGATTCGAGCGGAGAGGAGGTGAGTCACTAGGACTGCTTAAATACCAAGCTCCCCTTCTGAATCCAATCCTAGACATGCGCACAACGATTGCCACACCCTTAACTCAGTGACTCACTCACAGGTTTGTTTGGTTAGACTTTAAATTTTATGTAATTCTATGTTGGAGTAAGCTAATCCTAAGGTTCATTAGCTCCTAACCCACTAATCTACATCCCCGTAATACCACATACAAATCACACAGTAGTTAGGGGTACTTACCTGGTGGACTGCGGGCCAGAGACTCAGGTGCCATGCCAAAAAACCTGCTCATTCTTTAATAGAACTCAATTTTTTTCTTATGGTCCCAAAAGCCCTCAAGGTCGAGTTTTGAATTGGGCTCTGATACTAAATTGAAACACCCCAAACCCAACCCACAAGCCCTGACCGGATCTGGCATGCTCTTTGAGTAAAATGTAGTTAAGTTTCGGAATGAAAATCTTGATGGTTTTGAAGAATATAAATTTGGATTGTTCTCAAGTTAAAACCGTGTTCTAGTTTAGCTTTGTACTAATACGATATTTTCATTTTTCAAAAGTTACAAGTTAAAAGAAATGCCAGATTTTAGAGTTTATTATTATTAACTTGAAAACCGTAGGTGTTTGGGTTTCAAAACAATTAATGTTGTTTTAGAAAAAATCTTAAATCGTCTTGTTCGATGTTGTTCGTATCATAACAAACATTTAAAATGCATAAATAAAATAGTTAAGTTATAATGGCCTTATTACATCAAAACATAACCCAAAATAAATCAAAATAAACCTAATAATAAAACCAAAAAAAAACAGAGCTGTGCATGGTCACCTTTAAGTTCTTGCCAACTGGTCCATTTACTGAGTGCCATCTGCAAAATGTTAGCCCACGAAGGGTGAGTCAACAGACTCAGTGTGTAATAGCCATCACAGACTCCCAAAACATTCAAGGCATATTAAATCACATAAAACAATTGTAAATAATAATGCAACCAAAACCCACCTAGATATCCATCCTCTACACATCACCCGTACCTACCAATCACACCGTGGGGATTACTAAATCGACCCTCCATCCGCTACACACCATCGAAGGCAGTCGCTGCAGTCAACTACACATTGCCCTTATAATTGTGGCATAGCCACCAGATAATGTGACAGAGTCACCAGATTCATAGTATATGACATAGTCACCAGATAATGTGGTAAAAACCACCAGATCACTTCCCCTTTAACATAATCACCCATATGCCCATGCAACATACAAAACATGATATTTATCATGCAATTTACCTTACCCCAAAATCATAACGGAATTCCACATTTTTTTCACATCAATGTTGTTAAACATTATTTACGAGTGTTAAGGGGTAACGTACCTGAATACACAGTACCATTAAATGGTACCCTTAGCCATATTTATTCGTCAATTCACTAACACATGATTAACATAATTATTATTAAACTATCAGGAATTTAGTGTAGGGTTACACACCTGATTTCTAACGCGATTACTGAATCCCCAAAATTCCGATCTAACGCACTAGATCCCTTTTCCTACATTCAGCCAACACTTAACACATTAGCCAAAAAGGCCATTAGGCTAAACAGTCTAATCCCAAAGGGTTATCGCAACCAAAATCCTTACCTTGCTGCCGATTTGGTTACCAACCAAATCTTGAAACTTCGTGATGATCCCCCTTACAATCGGCTAAGCACTAGCACACTCAAATGGTTAGTTTTCGGCTTTTGAACGAATAAGAAACAGATCTGAAACACTAGAACCCTTACCTAGATTTCTTAGCCAAATCTTGAAGATCTGTCGAAGACTCCCTAAAATCATAGTTAGAATCGGCATAGCCTTTGAACAAGTAAAAGTGGCCCTTGGCCAAATAGTAAGCCTTACTTACCTTAGATATCTGAATTCCCGAAAGATCTCCCTTAAACCGTCGGCTATAAGTGGATCCTGAATTCTCCCTTCATGGTTTCGGCCAAAGAAAAATAGGAGGGATTAGTGTCCTTGATTTCGACACTAATCAAATCAATCAAGGAGAGAAAAGAAATAGGAAGGTACTTACCGAAAGATTCAGCTTTTTATCTAGTAAGTAATTTGATTCCAAAAGTCAGAGATACAATAGGCTATGACCAGGAAATAGGAGATTCGACTTTGGTTAAAAGAGAAAAGTTTAAGGAAGTTTCGGTAAAAAAATGAAAAAGAAGAAGAAGAAGATTTTGGCTTAATGCTTATTGAGCAAATTGGCTATGGAGATGATGGCAAAAGAGGTGGGATTTCAGCTTTAGTGAGTAAGAGAAAGAAAGAGTGGTGAGAAGAAGAAGAAAAGAGAAGGGGTGAGGGTTTCGGTCAAGAGATGAGTAGAAAAGACTAAGAAATTTTGGCACATAGCTCCCCTATACAGAACTGAATGTGCCCCTCTCCAAAGTTCCCTCCATTTGGCCAACTCTCCTTCCCTCCACTCAATCCTCCTTTTCACTCTACCTTAGCCGAATCCCTAAGCTGTCAGACTCAATCTAAACTTCCTCCATAAGAGTCCTTATGTCGTCCACCATTGCTCTTCCTTGCTGAAAAATAAAACTCCAAAATGCTTCCCTTGCTGCTCGAACCTAGGCCCCTTCACACTCCCTCTGGCGTCACCTCACAAAGCCCCAAGTGGCACCTCCTTGCCACCTTACCACTGGGTTATTTGTGTCCTAATCCACATAGTAAACTCCTTAAGGCCTAGCTCCTTTAGTTCCCCTTTTTAGGCTTAAAAATCCAATAACTCCTAAGGCTCCTACCTACATCCCAAGGTTTTTGAAGCCCCCAAAACACATTCAAATCATACTCAAGCATGCAATCACATTTATTTAAGTGAAAATGCATAACCCCTAAATCCTGAATATTACACACATGATTTAGAGTTAGCCGCCATTGTGTTTGCATTAAAGATATAGAGACATCATTTGTATGGTAAAAAATGTCGGATATTCACCAATCATAAAAGCCTAAAGTACTTGATGACTTAGAAGGAATTGAATTTGATAAAATGAAGATGGTTAGAGCTGATAAAGGATTATGAGTTGGTCATTGATTACCACCCAGGAAAGGCGAATGTAGTCGCTGATGCTTTGAGTAGGAATTCCTTGTTTGCATTGAGGGCTATGAATACACGGGTGACTTTGTCAGATGATGGTTCTATTCTAGCTGAATTGAGGGCTAGACCGATATTTCTTCAAGGGATTTATGAGGCTCAAAAAGATGATAGTGACTTGCAAGCCAAAAGAGTTCAGTGTGAGTCGGGTGTTGAGTCTGACTTTCGAATATATTCTGATGGATGGTTGTTGTTAAGAGACAAAATTTATGTACCTAAGAATGATGAGCTTATTCGAAAGATTTTGCACGAGGCACATAATGGATGCTTATCAGTACATCCAGACAGCACGAAGATGTATAATGATTTGAAGAAATGGTATTGGTGGCCAAGTATGAAGAAAGATATTTCTGAGTTTGTATCAAGATGCTTGATTTGTCAGCAAGAAAAGGCCAAACACCAAGTACCTTTGGGTTTGCTTCAACCTATTATGGTTCCCGAGTGGAAATGGGACCGTGTTACCATGGACTTTGTAATGGGTTTACTGTCGACACCAAGCAAGAAAGATACCGTATGGGTTGTGGTTGATAGACTTACGAAGTCGACCCATTTTATACTTGTATGTATAGATTATTCGCTTGATAAGTTGGGAAACTTGTATGTTTCTGAGATTATAAGACTACATGGAGTGCCTTTATTGATTATATCGTATAGAGATTAGAGATTTACATCTCGATTTTGGAAAAAGTTACAAGATGCTTTGGGCACAGAGTTGAGTTTTTGTACGGCTTTTCACCCCAAACCAACGGACAGTTAGAAAGATTAGTATAGATACTTGAGGATATGCTCCGGTGTTGCATTCTTGAGTTTCAGGGTAGCTAGGAGAAGTACCTACCGTTGGTAGAGTTTGCTTACAATAACAATTTTTAGTCGAGTTTGAAAATGTTGCCTTACGAGGCTTTGTATGGGCGTAAGTGCTGAAAATCTTTATATTGGACTGAACTCAAAGAAAATCAAATTCACGCAGTCGATCTGAATAGAGAAACAGAAGAGAAAGTAAGGGTGATTCGAGATTGTTTAAAAGCTGCTTCTGATAGACAAAAATCCTACTTAGATTTGAAAAGAAAAGAGATTGAGTTTCAAGTCGGTGATAAAGTATTCTTGAAAGTGTCACCATGGAAGAAAGTTCTCAGATTCAACCGGAAAGCAAATTGAGTTCGCGTTTTATCGTAGACCATATGATATCACTGAGAGGATAGGGTTGGTAGCCTATCGATTGGCTTTGCCTTCTGAGTTAGAAAATATTCACAATGTGTTTTACGTATCTATGTTGCAACGCTACTGATCAGATCCTTCGCATGTGATTACACCGAAAGAGGTTGAAATTTAACCCGACATGACATATGGCAAAGAATCGATTAAGATCTTAGCAAGGGAAGTCAAATAGTTAAGGAATAAAAGTATAGCTCTTGTGAAAATATTATGGCAAAGGTGTAACAACCCGGTTTAGACCCTAGTCAAAACAGTGGTTTCGAGACCACAAATCTAAGGTCAAAATAATAACTTAATATTATTTTCTGTGTGAATAGTATGCAACATGGTCTGTGTGAAAGTTCTGTGTGTTGATTTGATCGTTTTAGTACTTAATCGCGTAAAGTGTAAAATATTGTGTGCTAATTGTTAAGTACTTAATTTTTGTTGTCTTTATAATGTGGAGGTCTTATGAGGCAATTAGCCATTATTAAAGTTAGTGGTTGGTTAAATGACATATTAACCTTAATGTAAATTTGTCTTATATGACTAATAAAAGGGCAAATTGGTAAATTGATAATTAAGTTAATATTAAACAAAACCAAAAAGATGAAACATGTTCATCTTTTTTTCATTTGAACCGAAAATAGGAAGATAGAAAGGGTTTGGGAGCTTGGTGATATTCAGCCATTGTTAAGCAAAAATTTAGGCATGTTTTAGCTCAGTTTTTGATAATTTTTACGTTTTCGTAATCATTGCTTTGTGCTTTACAAAACCCATGCTTGAATTTTGAGTATTGATGATATTTGTGTGAGAGATGTCATTAATACTATATTGAGCTTTGTGATAATTTTTGGTGTTAAATGAAAGATAAGAGTTAGATGTACATAGTTTGTATTTGAAATTTTGGTGAAATTGAGTAATTTGAGCTAAATTGTGAAAATGGGAAATTAGAGGACTAAAATGTGAAATAAATGAAATGTGAGGGCTTGTATAAGCATGGGGAGAATTCGGCTAAGCACATGTATATTGAAATTTTGAGATTTGATGATTTTATGAGATAGGGACTGAAGTGTTGAAATGTGAAAATATGAGGGCTATTTTGTAAAATGCCCTAAATATGTGTGTTTGGATTAAAATGAATGAATTGATGATTGAATGGGTTAAATTTGAATGTGTTTAGACCAAGAGAGGAAAGGTTCGGATCGAGATCGAGGCAAAGATAAAATGCTCGATTAATTGACGGTATTGATAGTTTGACGTCCGAGGTAAGTTTAGATATCATACATGTATTTGAGCTATGTTTTATAAATATGAAATGAATATGTTTATGTGTATGAAAATGAGTTGCTATGTGCACGATTCTAGTTGATGGCACTAAGTGTGCGAAATTAAAATCGAAATAGAAATGAATAGCACTATGTGTGCGATGATATAAAAGCTTCGGCTTATTGAATTAGCCTTGTGTGTGTGATATAGACAGAGTTGGTTAAAAGAATAGGCACTAAGTGTGCGATAACAATTATACTTTGAATATGTATGTGGCATTGAGTGTGTGGTTATTTTGAACAGTATCAAATGATGATCGACATGTAATATCGAGCATTGAATAGCTTGAAGGTAGAATAACTAAGTGTTAGCTAAGGTATGTAATTAACCTTTGTGGTTGATGAGTTATAAACAAGCTATGATGGAATGAATGAGTACTTTAGATATGAATGGGATGATATGAAAATAAGATAATTAATCTATGTGATGCTTAATATTTACATTAGTTTGGTTTGATGAGATATAGTATTGTATATCGAACTTACTAAGCTTTGGAAAGCTTACTGTATGATTTGTTTCTCTGCCTTGCAGTGTCAGTAAAGCTAGCTAGGATCCGGGATCGTCAACTTCGTAATCACACTATCGGCATTCTATTTTGGTACTTTTGGAAAAGTGTATATAGCTAAGATATGACATGTGTAGGCTAGTTAATTTAATTATGTTTGAGGTTGTAATTAGCCATGAGATGTGGCTATATATGTGATAGGTTGGTATGAATGAATGTGATATGTATGATGCATCTTTTGGCATGATTTGTGGATTTATAAATTGGCTATTGAAAGGTAACTTTGTGTTGATAAAATGCTAGTAGGAATTAGTGAGATTGGGAATGAATTATGCTTGTGGTAGAATAAGTTTTCATATTGAATTTGTTATGGTTGGAATGAGAATTGGATATATAGATTGGGTAGCGATATTGGTAAGTTATTGGTTGCCTTATATGTATGCTACGTTTGGTATGTGTTGCTTATAGGTTTGACCTTAAGTGGGTGGCATGTTGGCCATGCAACAATGGCCTATAATGTCACACGGTTACGGTACATAGGCGTGCCTCAGACCATGGATAAATTGGCAGAATGTGGCATAAACTACACACGACCATGGCACGGGCGTGCCTATAGGCCATGCGAGAAATGGCAACGGCCTTATCACACGAGCGTGCTTGTTAACCGTGTTGATTTTGGCAGTATGTAGCCATGGGGAGGGCACAGAGGGTGTCATGTAGCCGTAGGAGAGGCATAGCCTACCCCCATGGGCGTGTCTCCCCTGTATTTTAGAAAAGTGTCAAATTTTTCATGAGGTTTTATATGTGTTTCGGTTTAGTCCTAACTCGGTTTATAAGCACGCTTAGGGTCTTGATGACTCATTTAAGGGACACTATGATTGTATATGAATGTGTTTGGTGATGATTGACTTTGTGTTATGAATGTGATGTGAAATGATTCTATTGTTCGGTGATGCCTCTAAAGCCTATTCTAGCGACGGTCTCGGGTTAGGGGTGTTACATTTTTATTGGTATCAGAGCTACGG
This sequence comes from Gossypium rotundifolium, assembly GCA_025506655.1. Classification (NCBI taxonomy): domain Eukaryota; kingdom Viridiplantae; phylum Streptophyta; class Magnoliopsida; order Malvales; family Malvaceae; genus Gossypium; species Gossypium rotundifolium. The sequence continues at coordinate 135,248,835 of CP106729.1, read as the reverse complement.
TTTAGTCGATTCTTAGACTAACGTAGCGTGTGTGAGTCTAGATATACATGCCATATTGTAAAATTGCGATAGTGTGATGAAATATGACAGTTGAAATGTGTTTTAATATAGTAATGGATCCCGATCGAGCAGTTGCTGGTGACATAGAGAGTAATACGCCTGCTCCCGCTCAAGAGACAGCGCCGGCCACATCTAGGCCAAATGATAGTGGTGAGGGAGGTGATGCTGAACAAGCCTTCTTCGTATGATGAGTGAATGGTTTTCAAAATTTGTTAGAACAAATCCGACTGCTCCACAACCTCCACCCCCACAAGTACCTGTTGTTCCACAAGTTGTGGATTCGATTAGATTGAATAAACCACCTCTAACCAAGATTCGCAAGTATGGGGTGGAAGAGTTTAGGGCCACAGCTGATGATGATGCTGAGAGAGTTGAGTTTTGGCTCGATAATACTCTTTAAGTATTTGATGAGATGTCGCTGAACCCTGATGAGTGCATTAAGTGTGTGGTTTTCTTGTTGAGAGACACGGCTTATAATTGGTGGAAAACATTGATATTTGTGGTTTTGGGAGAGAGAATCACTTTGGATTTCTTTCAAGTCGAGTTTAGAAAGAAGTATATCAGCCAATGCTTTATTGATTAGAAATGTAAAGAGTTTTTAAAGCTGAAATAGGGCCATTTTTCTGTTACTGAGTACGAGCTGGAATTCGTAAGATTGAGTCAATATGCAAGAGAATGTGTTTCGACTGAAGCTACTATGTGTAAACGTTTTATAAAGGGATTGAATAAAGATATTAAGTTTTTGGTTAGAATACTGGATATAAATGAATTTGTTGTATTAGTTGAAAGAGCATGCAAAGCTGAGGAGCTCGGTAAAGAAAAGAAGAAAGCTGATTCTGAGGCTCGTGATGAAATAAAGAGATCGATGAATAAGTTCTCTCAATCTTCAGCAAAGAGATATAAAGATGCAAGCAATCGGTCAAATTCCTCGTTTGGACATTCAAATAGAGATCGTTTGAGATAGAGTACTGGTTTACGAATTCAAGCTCCGAATGAAACAAGTGTTGGCAGTGTTAAGAGTAACAAGCCCGAATGTAGACAATGTGGGAGACGACATGTGGGAGAGTGCTGGGGCAAGTATAACAATAGAACATGCTATAAATGTGGATCCCGAGACTATTTTATCTGAGATTGCCCAAACATGGTCGAAGAAGAAAATGTTCAGGATGAAAGACCGAGTAACGTGGCAGCTAGGGGAAGACCACCCAGAAACACCAGAATTATGAGTGAAAGCCAGAGAGGGACAATTGATACAGCTGTGCGGTCAGAAGTGAGAGCATCTGCCCAAGCCTATGCTATACGTGCATGAGAGGAAGCATCATCTCCAGACGTGATCACTAGTACTTTCACTTTATTTGATACTGATGTCATTGCATTGATAGATCCTGGATCAACTCATTCCTATGTGTGTATGAATTTAGTATCGAATAAGACTCTACCTGTTGAGTCTACTTAATTTGTGATTAGACTATCGAACCCCTTAGGCAAGTGTGTTTTGGTGGATAAGGTGTGCAAGAATTTCCCGTTGATGTTTTGTGATTTATGTTTCCCGGTCAATTTGATGTTGCTACCATTTGATGAATTTGACATAATTCTGGGAATGGAGTGGCTTACTTTGCATAATGCCATCGTGAATTGTAAGAGAAAGAATGTTGAATTGAAGAGTCAAAATGGTGAGATAGTTCAAATTGAGTCTAGTGATATGAAAGGACTACCAGCTGTTGTATCAATGATGAAAGCTATGAACTATGTGAGAAAAGGTTGTGAAGCTTATTTGGCGTATGTGATTGATACAAAGGTGTCAGAAAAGAAAATTGAATCTGTGCCAGTGATCTGTGAGTTTCTAGATGTGTTTCCAGAAGAGTTACCGGGGTTACCTCCGATTAGAGAAGTCGAATTTGGTATTGAGTTAGTGCTGGGAACTGCTCCTATTTCGATAGCTCCATACAGAATGGCACCAACAGAATTGAAAGAGTTGAAATCTCAGTTGCAAGAATTGACTAACAAAGGATTTGCACGACCTAGTTTTTCACCCTAGGGAGCTCCTGTATTATTTGTGAAAAAGAAAGATGGAACTATGAGAATGTGTATTGATTATCGAAAATTGAACAAAGTGACGATAAAGAACAAATATCCGTTACCTCAAATCGATGATTTGTTTGATTAGTTGAGAGGAGCTATAGTATTTTCTAAGATAGATTTGAGATCGGGCTACTATCAGTTGAGAGTTAAAGAGCCTGATGTCCCAAAAACTGCTTTCAGAATGAGGTATGGACATTATGAATTCTTAGTGATGCCCTTTGGACTAACAAATGCCCCTGCAGTATTTATGGACTTGATGAATCGGATATTCAGATCGTATTTGGATCATTTCGTGGTGGTGTTCATTGATAATATCTTGATTTATTCGAATGATGACACGCAACATGCCGAACATTTGAGAATCGTGCTACAAACTCTGCGTGAGAAATAGTTGTATGCAAAGTTTAGCAAGTGTGAATTTTGGTTGCCTGAGGTCAGTTTTCTAGGGCATATTGTATCCGCTGTAGGGATATGAGTCGATCCGCATAAAATCTCTGCTATTTTGGAATGGAAGCCTCTAAGAAATGTGTCTGAAGTTTGTAGTTTTTTGGGACTAGCGGGATATTATAGACAATTTGTGAAAGGCTTCTCGATGATTGCAACTCCTTTGACAAAGTTGTTACAGAAGGATACTAGATTCGAGTGTTCAAAAAAGTGTCAACAGAGTTTTGAGCAGTTGAAAGTGTTGTTAACCGAAACACCAGTGTTGATTCAACCCGAATCAGGCAAAGAATTCATAGTTTACAGTGATGCATCGTTGAATGGTTTGGGCTGCGTGCTGATGCAAGAAGGAAAAGTCATCGCTTATGCTTTGAGACAGTTAAAACCGCATGAAAAGAATTATCCAACGCATGACCTTGAATTGGCTGCGATTGTATTTGCATTGAAGATTTGGTGTCACTATTTATTTGGTGAAAAATGTCATATTTATACTGATCATAAGAGTTTAAAGTATTTGATGACTCAGAAAGATTTGAACTTGCAACAGAGAAGATGGTTAGAGTTGTTGAAGGATTATGAACTTGTGATAGATTACCGGGTAAAGCTATTGTTGTAGCCAATGCTTTGAGTCAAAAATCATTATATACCTTACGGGCTATGTGTAATTAGATAGATCTATGTGATGATAATGTGGTTCTAGCTGAATTTAAAGTGAAACCGTTGTTTATACAGCGGATACGTGAGACTCAGAAGATTGATAATGAGTTGTTAGCAAAAAGGGTTCAATGTAATTTGGATGCGGAATCAGAATTTCAAGTTGATAGTAATGATTGTTTGAGATTCAGAGATCGGATTTGCATTCCGATAAATTCAGAGTTGATTCAAATGATTTTGGTGAAGCTCACAATAGTCATTTATTTGTATATCCGGGAGTACTGAAAATGTATAATGATTTGAAATAGTTCTATTGGGGGCATGGTATGAAGAGAGATATTTCTGACTTTGTGTCGAAATGTTTAGTTTGTCAGCAAGTTAAGGCTGAACATCAAGTTCTGTCTGGTTTATTACAACCGATTATAATCCCTGAGTGGAAATAGGAGAGGATCACGATTGACTTTGTGTCGGGTTTGCCCTTATCTCTGAACAAGAAAGATGCAATCTGCGTGATAGTTGATAGATTGACGAAATCAGCTCATTTCATTCCTATAAGAACTGATTATTCTTTTGATATTTTGGCTGAACTGTATATCGATGAGATTGTGAGATTACACGGAGTACTATTATCTATTGTGTCTGATAAAGATCTGAGATTTACGTCGCGATTTTGGAAGAAATTGCAAGATGCCTTAGGCACGAAATTGCATTTCAATATTGCTTGTCATCCACAAATGGATGGTCAATCCGAACGAATTATTCAGATTCTTGAAGACATGCTGAGATGTTGCATACTTGAATTTGAAAGCACATGGGAAAAGCATCTATCATTGATTGAGTTTGCGTATAACAACAGTTTTCAATCTAGTATCAAAATGGCACCATATGAGGCTCTTTACGGTCGAAAGTGTTGAACTCCATTATATTGGACCGAGCTAAGTGAGAACAAGATTCACGGGGTTGATCTTATAAAAGAGACTGAGCAGAAAGTGAAAGTAATTCGTAACAGTTTGAAATCAGCCTCAGATCGTCAAAAGTCTTATGCAGATTTGAAACGAAAGGATATTGAATTTGAGGTTGGCGATAAAGTGTTTTGAAAATATCTCCGTGGAAGAAGATACTTCATTTTTCCCGAAAGGGCAAGCTGAGTCCGGGATTCATCGAACCGTGTGAGATTATTGAACGAGTTGGGCGGTTGCTTATAAAGTGAGATTGCCATCAGAGTTGGAAAGGATCCATAACGTGTTTCATGTGTCAATGCTTCGACGATATCGATTAGACCCATCTCATGTAATTGCACCTACTGAGGTTGAGATTCAGTCAGATTTGTCGTATAGTGAAGAACCAATCCAAATTTTGGCACGAGAGACTAAAGAGTTGAGAAATAAGAAAATTTCTCTAGTGAAAGTATTATGGCATAAACATAGAATTGAAGAGGCTACGTGGGAGCCTGAGAACGTTATGAGAAAGCAACATCCACAACTATTCACTGGTAACATTTTCGGGATGAATATCCCTAACGGGGGAGAGTTGTAATAGCTCGGTTTAGACCTTAGTCGGAACAATGGTTTCGAGACCATAAATTTAAGGTCAGAATAATAATTTAATATTATTTTCTATATGAATAGTATGCAACATGGTCTATGTGAAAGTTCTGTGTGATGATTTGATCATTTTAGTGTCGGATTAAGAGAAAGGACTAGATCGCATAAAGTATAAAATGCAGTGTGCTAATTGTTAAGTACTTAATTATTGTTGCCTTTATAATGTGGAGGCCTTATGAGGCAATTAGCCATTATTAAAGTTAGTGGTTGGTTAAATGACATATTAACCTTAATGTAAATTTGTCTTATATGACTAATAAAAGGGCAAATTGGTAAATTGATAATTAAGTTAATATTAAACAAAACCAAAAAGATGAAACATGTTCATCTTTGTTTCATTTGAACCGAAAATAGGAAAATAGAAAGGGTTTGGGAGCTTGGTGATATTCGACCATTGTAAAGCAAAAATTTAGGTATGTTTTAGCTCGATTTTTGATAATTTTTACGTTTTCGTAATCATTGCTTTGTGCTTTACAAAACCAATGCTTGAATTTTGAGTATTGATGATATTTGTGTGAGATGCCATTAATACTATATTGAGCTTTGTGATAATTTTTGGTGTTAAATGAAAGATATGAGTTAGATGAACATAGTTTGCATTTGAAATTTTGGTGAAATTGAGGAGTTTGAGCAAAAGTGTGAAAATGGGAAATTGGAGGACTAAAATGTAAAATAAATAAAATGTGAGGGCTTGTATAAGCATGGGAAGAATTCAGCTAAGCACATGTATATGTATTTGATGATTTTATGAGATAGGGACTAAAGTGTCGAAATGTGAAAATGTGAGGGCTATTTTGTAAAATGCCCTAAATATGTGTGTTTGGATTAAAATGAATGAATTGATGATTGAATGGGTTAAATTTGAATGTGTTTAGACCAAGAGAGGGGAGGTTCGGATCGAGATCGAGGCAAAGATAAAGTGCTCGATTAATTGACCATATCGATAGTTTGACATCCGAGGTAAGTTCGGATATATGTTTTATAAATATGAAATGACTATGTTCATGTTTATGAAAATGAGTTGCTATGTGCACTATTCTAGTTGATGGCACTAAGTGTGCGAAATTGAAATCGAAATCGAAATGAATGGCACTGTGTGTGCGATGATATAAAAGCTCGGGTTATTGAATTAGCACTGTGTGTGCGATGATATAAAAGCTTCAACTTGTTGAATTGGCATTGTGTGTGCGATACCGAGACAAGTTGGTTAAAAGAATAGGCAATAAGTGTGCGATAATAATTATACTTTGAATATGTATGTGGCACTGAGTGTGTGGTTATTTTGAAAGTATCAAATGATGATCGACATGTAATATCGAGCATTGAATAGCTTGGAGGTAGAATAACTAAGTGTTAGCTAAGGTATGTAATTAACCTTTGTGGTTGATGAGTTATAAACAAGCTATGATGGAATGAATGAGTACTTTTGATATGAATGGGATGATATGAAAATAAGATAATTAATCTATGTGATGCTTAATATTTACATTAGTTTGGTTTGATGAGATATAGTAATGTATATCGAACTTACTAAGATTTGGAAAGCTTACTGTGTGATTTGTTTCTCTGCCTTGTAGTGTCAGTAAAGCTAGCTAGGATCCGGGATCGTCAACTTTGTAATCACACTATCGGCATTCTATTTTGGTACTTTTGGAAAAATGTATATAGCTAAGATATGGCATGTGTAGGCTAGTTAATTGAATTATGTTTGAGATTGTAATTAGCCATGAGATGTGGCTATATATGTGATAGGTTGGTATGAATGAATGTGATATGTGTGATGCATCTTTTGGCATGATTTGTGGATTTATAAATTGGCTATTGAAAGGTAACTTTGTGTTGATAAAATGCTAGTAGGAATTAGTGAGATTGGGAATGAATTATGCTTGTGGTAGAATAAGTTTTCATATTGAATTTGTTATGGTTGGAATGGGAATTGAATATATAGATTGGGTAGCTATATTGGTATGTTATTGGTTGCCTTATATGCATGATATGTTTGGTATGTGTTGCTTATAGGTTTGACCTTAAGTGGGTGGCATGTTGGCCATGCAAAAATGGCCTATAATGTCACACGGTTGGGGCACACGGGCGTGCCTTAGACCGTGGATAAATTGGCAGAATGTGGCATAAACTACACACGGCCATGGCACGGGCGTGCCTATAGGCCGTGCGAGAAATGGCAGTATATGACCTTATAGGACATGGCCTTATCATACGGGCGTGCTTGTTAGCCGTGTTGATTTTTGTAGTATGTAACCACGGGGAGCACACACGAGGGTGTCATGTAGCCGTGGGAGAGGCACGGCCTACCCCCACGGGCGTGTCTCCCCTGTATTTTAGAAAAGTTTCAAATTTTTCATGAAGTTTTATATGTGTTTCAGTTTAGTCCCGACTCGATTTATAAGCATGCTTAGGGTCTTGATGACTCATTTAAGGGACACTATGATTGTATATGAATGTGTTTGGTGATGATTGACTTTGTGTTGTGAATGTGATGTAAAATGATTCTATTGTTCGGTAATGCCTCTAAACCCTATTCTGGCGATGGTCTCGAGTTAGGGGTGTTACAAAAGGCATGGGGTAGAAGAGGCTGCAAAAGAGCCCAAGGAGGCTATGAGGAACCAGTACTCAAACCTTTTTGCTGGTAAGATTTTCGGTGACGAAAATCCCTAAGGGGGGAGAATTGTAGCAGCTCGATTTAGGTCCAAGTCAGAATAGTGGTGAGAGACCATAAATCCGAAATAGAAATATGTGTTTTATGATTTTTACGAGGCCTATGATGTGTTTGCATGATTGTGTGAAAATCTCATGAAGAAAATTTATTAATTAGTGATTAAATTGTCCATTAGGACTAAATTGCAAATATTAGAAAATATGATATTCTTGAAGATTTAAGTATGAAATAGCATCATAAAAATTATTAGAATTTCTTATTTAGAAATTCAACCATTATATGTTAAGATGGACAAAAATGGGCATGGGAAGGAAAAATCTCAAGAAAGGGCCTTAAGGGCATTTTTGTCATTAGGTTAATTAATGAATTAAAAAGGGAAAATAAGTCAAAAATGGTGTCCATTTTTCCAAGATTGGCCGAAAATCACAAAAGCACTATAGCTAGAGTTTCTTCAACTTCCAAGCTTGATAGTAAGTGCATCCTGGCCCCGTTTTTAATGTTCTTTGTTTTTTTGAGACCATCATAGCTTGGTTTAGCTATTTCTAGCTATATTTTGAGCTAGGGTTTATGTTGAAAAATTTACCCATGTATGTTTTATGGAAGAATATAAAAGTTTGATGTATGATAAACACCTTTTTCTAAGTGATTTTCATAAAAAATGCATAAAAGGACTAAATTGTAAAAGTTGTAAAAATGGTCATACATGAGTGAAATAGTAGAAATTGAAGGCTGTTGTAGTTAAGATAATGATTCGGCTTGTAACACCCCAAACCCGGCCTATGCGTTAAGACGAGATTTGGTTTGTTACATAGATCGAACTATCTCAATAATTTAGGTGAAACGGTATATCAAAACCCTTTTTGATAATAGAGTTTAATAAAAACCAATAGAAATAATTTTAAGTTTAATGTGTTTGAGAAACATAAGTTGAAAATCTCATCATTTAATATTTAATTATCAAAACCTTAAAGTAATTTTTTATAAGAGTTCAAAATATTTAAAATTTAAAAATAGATAAAGGAATTTCATATGTTTGAAAAACCAAAAGTATTTTAAGAAAACATTATAAGATAAATATAAGCCCATATTAAATATCTAAAACATAATTTAAATCCATCCACACATGTAAATCCATAAAATATTAATAGAGGCCTTATTATATCATACCTAAAATAGCAAATTAAAGAAAATACTTATTAAAAGTTCAAAGTTTATTAAACTCATGTTTGCGAGATGGCCTCCACGAAGTCATCCTCGGCCCAAGTCCACGTCAATTTCCATTACGAGATGAAAAATTTGAGGAGTGAGTTACTCGAACTCAAATGTATAACTCACTTACTTTATCCATTGGGCGGATCATCAAATCATTATTTTGGGCTTGAGCCCATCAACAAAGTTTAACAATATAAATAATGAGATGCATGCAAATAATGAAATTTCCCACCCAAACCTAATTTCCATCCGCTACACACCACCGTACCAACCATCACACCTGTGGGGATCAAGTCAACCCACCCCCAACACACCAATTGTAGGCATTTAGCCATTTTATATTTGTGGCGAGCCACCGAACTAGATTGTGACAAAGTCAAGAACTAGAGGCATTAAGCCATTAAAATATTTGTGGCGAGAGCCACCGAACTAGAGGCAATCAGTTTAATTATTTTGTGGCGAGAGCCACGAACTAGATTTTGGCAAAAGGCCTTTCTTCTCTTCATCGTTAATCCCAACCCATGCAACATGTATGCAAAATATTCTATATACATATGATGATTTTAGCAAAAGGCCCAAATTACATATGAGTCAATATTTGTGTTTTTATTAAGGCCCATAATACAAAATATCATTTATCCCATATAACAATTTAGCATATTTGGCCCATTTAACGATCTAGCAAAATTTCTGGCCCATTTAACGATCTACCAGGAATTTCGGCCCATTTAACGATCTAGCATAGATTTCGGCCCATTTAACAATCTAATAGAGATTTCGGCCCATTTAACAATCTATCAGGGATTTCGGCCCATTTAGCTATCTAGCATACTTTTTGGCCCATTTTATGATCTAGCACATTTTTTGCCCATTTTCACGACCTAGCACATTTTCGGCCCATTTTCACGAGACATAAAATTTATATTTTACCAACTAACTCATCGAGGCGTTTCGTAATTTTCACCATTTTAACCGTTTTCATGTAATTTCACCAAAATACCAATTATTTCAGATTGTCTTGATTTTGTCGTTTTACGATTTTGCTCAATACTACGGTATGTTATCTAACCCGAGATAAGTGTGAAGTTACACACCTTGATATCGTGAGTACTAAACCTTCCCGCTCGTCAACACCTAAACGTAATACGAACCATTAGAACACTTTCATTTTTCAAAAATACACTATTGATAAACGATCTAAATCTTTACCCTTTTGATTTTGAACCACTTCTATCTTTGGTTTCTCCTCGATTGTTGATTCATTGCCCGATGAGAATCCACGAACGTACAAAGGCTCAGGAGTACGAATAACCTCGAACAATTGATTCTCCTCGGTTGAAGGTCCGCAACCCGGTGGAAAATCCCAGATTCCTGAAATAGCCCTTCGTTTATAATTAGGGGGATTAACGGAACCACCCCTCTTTCGAAGACTATGGGCTGCCCTTTTCTGCCCTATCTTGAATGTCTCTAAAGACATAAGATCATTAGTCCGATTTATAAGTATTGAAATATGACTAATGTTTTATAAGATTTGGGATTTGGCTTACCACGATTATCTTCGTTCCTCGAGAAATGATCGAGCGATTATGACCCTAAAAACGAAATCGATTAATAACTAACTATACTAATATAATGAATAAAAATCCTTAAAAGAAAATCACCTTACCTTGATTCTTGAAATCGATTCCAAAGTTCCAAAAATACTCAAGATCACCTTGAGTTTCTACCCTTCAAAATCTCACTAATGTCCACAATTGGAAAGATAATTGAGTAAGAAGAATTCGGTTATGATTAAAGAAAATCGGTTGTGATCAAAGAAAATGAAAGAAATTTTTGGCACAAGAATAAATTAACATTTGGCCATGGATGAAAAAAAATTGAAGAAAATTATAATGAAGAAGAAAATGAAGAATAGGGAAATAGAATGGTATGGTTCAGTTTCAAGAGAGAAAGAGAGAAAGAAAGGAGAAGAAAAGAGAAGAATTAGGTTTTGGAAAAATTGTGCATTCGATTTTGTGAAGGTAAAAGAAAAAAGATTAGCCTTCTTTGTGTGATGATGGTTTCGGCACTAGGAGGAATAGTTGGCAAAGAAGTGATCAAATGATCAAAAAGAAAGAATGGTAAAAGAAATGGCTATAGTTTCCTCAAGGTATTTGGTAAAATTCGGCTAGAGAGAAAGATAGAAGAAAAGGAAAAAATATATGCACTTTGCTTTAGCCAAAATGACCAAAATGAAAGAGTTCTCCTAACATCCAAGCTTACCATCCTCTCAACCCAAAATCGGCCATCCCCCTTAGCCTCAATGCCGTCCAAATACAATGGTCAAAAGGCCATTAGGAAGTTTCCAAAACATCTTCCAACATTTAAGCCTTTTTCCCCTCCTTTTTCCTTAAGTTGAAGAAACATAATCCCCCAATTCAAGCCCTTATCTTTAGCTTTCCAAAACCTTAATCTTCTTACCAAAATAAAAACAATCCAACTCATCCTAACCTTATCTCTTTGCCGACACATGCATAGGCTAAAGCAAAAATAAAAATTGCTAATTGCATGCTAGGTGATTCGAACTCCTTCCCTCATGTCCATCTTATGGCGCCATCACCACTATGCCATTAACTCATCTTATGCCATCTTTTAGTACTTAATTAATTTAAGTCTCAAGGTTACCTAATTTCTTTACATTAAAGTACACTTAACTAATATAATTTTTTTTCTAACTCCAAGTAAACCCGAACCAACATTTAACAACTTAATGGCACTCAATTATTTAGGATGTTACAATCCTACCCCCTTAAAGAAAATTTCATCCTCGAAATTTTACCTGATTAAAAGAGGTGAGGATATAGCAATCGAATTGCATCCTCAGGCTCCCACGTAGCTTCCTCCACTCCGTGATTACGCCATAAAACTTTGACCAACGGCTCAGTCTTCTTTCTTAGCACTTTAACATCCCGGTCTATAATTTCCACTGGTTCTTCTTCAAAAGACAAGTCTGAATTTAATTCCACTTCCTCTACCGGTACTATATGAGATGGATCCGATCTATAGCGTCTCAGCATGGAAACATGGAAAACATTATGAATTTGACCCAACTCCGGAGGTAATTCAATCTGATAAGCCACTGGACCAACACGCTTTGTCACACGATATGGCCCGATGAACCTAGGGCTCAACTTGCCCTTCTTTCCGAATCTGAAAATTTTCTTCCAAGGTGAGACCTTCAGAAAGACCTAGTCTTCCACAGCAAACTCGATATCCTTACGCTTTAGATTTGCATATGACTTCTGCCTATCCGAAGCTTCCTTCAGCCGTGCTCGAATAACTTTTACCTTTTCCTCTGTTTCAGATATCATTTCAGGACCCAACATCTGTCGTTCGCCCAATTCAGTCCAACAAGTAGGAGTACGGCACCTACGACCATACAATGCCTCATAGGGTGCCATCTGAATGCTAGACTGATAGCTATTATTATACGCGAATTCTACCAATGGTAGAAAATCCTCCCAACTACCTCTGAAGTCGATCACACATCCCCTTAACATGTCTTTCAATATCTGAATTACTCTTTCCGATCGACCATCGACCGAGGATGAAAAGCCATACTGAAATTCAACTTTGTCCCCAAGGCTTCATGCGAGCTTTCTAAAATCGTGATGTAAATCTAGGATCCCATCGATATAATAGACATTGGGACCTCATGCAACCTCACGATTTCGGATACATCTGACTTAGCCAATTTCGTAATGAATAATCCGCATTTAACTAGAAGAAAATGGCGGTCTTCGTCAAATGATCAACTACTACCCATACGGAATTTTTCTTAGTAGGTGTTAAAGGTAACCCACTAACAAAATCCATAGTTATACGCTCCCATTTCCAAAGAGGAATCTTTACCGGTTGTAATAAACCTGATGGCAATTGATGCTTCACTTTCACTTGTTGACAAGTTAAACATTTTCCTACAAACTCAGAAATCTCACGCTTCAACCCCGCCACCAATATCATTCACGGAGATCTCGATACATCTTATTTCCTCCGGGGTGCATAGCATAAGGGCTACTATGCGCCTCCCGTAGAATCATTTGCCTCAATTCTGAGTCTTTAGGCATACAAACCCTTCCACGAAAGCACAACACTCCATTTATGTTTATACCAAAATCCTCTATTTCACCCCTTTCAACCTGCTGGAATAAAAGTCCCAACTTTTTATCTGATGTCTGCTTTTCCTTGATTTGTTCCAACCACAGAGGCTTCACCTGAAGTTCTGCTAACAAACTACCATCCTCATACAAACTCAAATGAGCAAACATTGCTCTTAAATCAGATACCGCCTTACGACTTAACGCGTCAGCTACCACGTTAGCCTTTCCAGGATGATATTCGATTGAGAAATCATAGTCCTTTAATAATTCCACCCATCTTCTTTGTCTCAAATTCAACTCCTTTTGGGTAAGGAGGTACTTATGACTCTTGTGATCCGTGTAGATGATAGACTTCTCATCGTAGAGATAGTGTCTCCAAATCTTTAAAGCAAAAACCATCGGCTAATTCCAAATCATGAGTAGGGTAGTTTACTTCATGCGGTCTCAATTGACGAGAAACATAGGCCACCACCTTTCCATTTTGCATCAAGACACAACCCAAACCGTGTGAGACACATCACAATAAACGATAAATTCCTTTCCGACCTCCTATCAATTAAAACCGGTGCTTCCGCCGAATCTTCTTCAATTTCTCGAAACTCTCTTGTTGTTTTTCAGTCCAAATATATGGAACTCCCTTCCGCAATAGTTTAGTTAGGGGTGCAACAATCAACGAAAACCCCTCAACAAAGCGTCTATAATAACCAGCCAATCCTAAGAAACTCCGAATTTCAGCTACCGATTTGGTGGTTTCCAATCCAATCTGACTTCAATCTTCCGAGGATCCACCCTTATTCCTTCAGCTGATACCACATGACCCAAGAAAGTCACTTCCTTTAGCCAAAATTCGCATTTACTGAATTTGGCATAAAGTTGTTTATCTCGAAGTAGTTGTAATACAATACGCAAATGCGTGTCATGCTCCTCATCATTCCTTGAATAAACCAAAATGTCATCTATGAACACTACCACAAACCGGTCTAAATATGGTTGAAAGACTCGGTTCATCATGTCCATAAATGCGGCTGGTGCATTGGTTAATCCAAACGGCATCACTACAAACTCATAATGTCCATAACGAGTTTGAAATGCCGTCTTATAAATATCCGCTTCTTTCACCTTAAGTCGGTGATAACTCGATCTCAAATCAATTTTGAGAAAATTGAAGCTCCTTCAATTGATCAAACAGTCATCAATTCTCGGCAAAGGATACCTATTCTTGATCGTCAATTTATTCAATTATGCGTAATCAATGTACATACGCATCAATCCATCCTTCTTCTTCACGAACAAAATTGGTGCTCCCCACGGAGACACACTCGGTCGTATAAACCTCGATCCAGCAATTCTTGAATTTGAGCTTTAAGCTCTGCCAACTCTTTTGGTGCCATTCTATAAGGAGCAATGGACACTGGAGCCGTTCCGGGTAGAAGCTCAATACCAAATTCTACTTTCCGATCTGGAGGTATACTAGGAAGTTCATCGGGAAATACTTCTAGAAATTCCTTTACCGTTCTCACATCATTCACAGATAACTCTTTGGCATCCAAAGCACAAATGAAAGCTAGGAATGCTCCATACCCTTTCCGTACCAACTTTTCTGCCTTCAACGCCGATACCACGTTTGCCAAGTAATTCCTTCATTCACCTATCAACACCAAATATCTTCTTCCTATCTTATTTTTCTCTTTTCTCTTCAATAGCTGAACCAATCAACACAAAATATCTTCTTCTTCAACTCTTTTTCTTTTGTGTTGGGCACTCTTTTATGACCGAATTGGTAAGGGACTCTATTCCCCTCTTTTCATTTTTTTTATTTTTTTTCAACTTAGCCGATTACGTGTGTCCATTACCAATCGGCATTTCACTTTGTTCTTTAGCAAAATATATCTCTTCTACTCTCTTATATTATGATCTTCTTCTAGTGTAGAGTTATACTGGGAAGGCCGAAAATATATTACCTTTGATTCATCCGTTGATTCATCCGTTGCTATAAGCACATTCGATGGGAATCGGTTTTATAACCATTAAGGTAAGGGTTTCGTCATGATTTATTTTTTTTAATCTTTTTTGTTGATTGGTTAGTTTGCTAAATGGAATAGAGGTTATGACTAAACGTTTACTTTTAGGAACTAATTCGCTCGTTCTATCCACTTCTGGATTCTACGAAAATAGAGGTAAGCCGAGCCCTTTTTCCTTAGACAATCGATATATATATATCGTAATATTGTTTTGACTAAGATTTTATCCGATGGAGGCTAGTGGTACCGACTTGAAAGGGCAAGTGAGTGGAGAACACAAAAGGAGAGAATCTATGATCCCTACTCCTAAATTCAAACGAAGGGCAGTATCGGCGGTTCGAGATTTTCCACCAGGTTGTGGACCATCATCCGGGAGAATCGACAAATCGTGGTCGCTCACGATTTCGAGAGAATGTATTAAAGATCGCTTGGTGTAGTTTTGGATTAATAAAAATCTCTCCCGTTAGATTAATCGAGTGTTATGTTGTCATAGGTGCCGACGATCAAGACGGTTTAATCTCATCGTAATCGGTGTGTAATCTCACATTTGTAAATCAGAAATTATGTTTCGGTAACATGTCGAATTGTAGATTGTTAGCATTATACGGCTAAAATTGTAAAATTGGCATAAAACTAGGAATATGCTTAAAGTATACTATTTTGAAAGATTTGACAAAATCAGCATTAAGATTGTTAAAATTATGAAAATGCCCCTACGAGCTGAATTATGAAAATGCCCCTACGGGCCAAATTACGGAAATGCCCTAATGGGCCGATTGTTATTGCTTAAATGGGCCTAATCCCTGTAATAAATTCTTGATAAAGGGTTGCTATTTATATGCGAACATCCTATTATGTATGTTGCTTATCATATATTGCATGGGTTGGGAAAGTGTTGAAGAGAAGTGTAGCCTGGTGGCATTGGCACAATAAACTATTTATATAATGTTTATACATGATATCGGTGGTTTGACCACAATAAAATATTATAAATTGCAATTTGCCTGCATTTTGGTGTGATGGCGGGGTGGGTTGACTTGATCCCCACAAGTGTGATGGTTGGTACGGGGGTGTGTTGGATGGATGGGTTGGGTTGCATACATTGCTTATATATATATTCTGTTATGTAAATGGGCTTAGGCCCAAGATATTGAAATATGGGTTCAGGCCCAGCGGACGACAGTAAGAAGATTATACACTGAGTTCTAGTAACTCACGCCGTTTCCTTAACCCATGCAGGTAATGCTCAGTGACGTGGACTTGGGCCATGGATGACTCGGTGGGGGCCATACTTCATACATGGTGTTTTATTTTGAACTTTAAATTTCTATTACCGTTCTCTTTACAATTTTGGGTTTTTATGTTGTGATAAGGCCTCTGGATTATTTTATTTTGCTATATGTTTGACATACTTTTATTTTGCTTGAATTATTTTAAATGGGAATTTTTCTAAAACTTAAATTAAAGATTTCCTAAAATAGATTAACAAAGGGATTCATAATTAGCTCTAACAAATATTTTAACTCGAACATTTTCTCTCGAATTATCAACAATATTTTCAAAAGTCATGGTTTATAATATCTCTAGTTTAGATTATCGATTTATCAAAATCAACCTTTGAGGTTTGTAATACTTTATCAAATATTTTAAATCAAACATGTTTTCTTGATTTTAGCAAATAACCCTTTTTAGTATGAACAAAAAAAATGACTTAACATGTTTTTCTCATGTGACATGTCAGATCCGGTCATAATTCACGGCCGGGTTTGGGGTGTTACATTCTCGTATTAGAATATTCAGAATTCTTCTAACTCATTGAGTTGGAGCATCCGTTTCTCTTTAGCAAGCTTAAGATCTATGTAACACCCCAAACCCGGTCAACACACCATGACCGAATCTGGCATGCCACGGAGTGATAACCTTTTAAAAGCGATATTTTGTCGGATAAGTTTCTTAGAAAACCCGTTTTGTAGTACGAAAAATTTAGAAATCCTTGCTTGAAATCTACGTATTGTTTCAAATTTTTAAGAAAACATTTGAGTTATCTTTGTTATCATAATTTAAGTGGTGTTACCCGATGGCAACGCTTTTAAGAAAACGAAGGAGTTATAGTTTTGAAAACATTGCTTTTTACCGGTGAACTTAACAAAACCATATATTCAACATAGTCAAAATAATAGCAAATAATAAAGAAAAACCCAAAATAAAACTTAGCGGCCTTATTACAAAACCCAAAACCAAAATTTAAAAAAATTTAATAAAATTGAAATAGTAACTAAAAGAAATCAAAATCCAACGAACATGCATGGACGCCGAGTCCTCCCGGCTCCATCTCCGCAATCTATTCATCGCAAAATATAAGGAAGGGTGAGTCACCAAGACTCGGTGTATAAATCCCCAACCCGATAGTGCATTCACTTACACAAGCTATCAGTAAAAACATGCAAATCATGCAAATCATACAACCCACAACCTAACCATCCAAACTCCTTTAACTACTCCGTGTGGTCAAAACCACTAGTGACCATAGTCACAAATATATAAGTGTGGTCAAAACCACTGATGACCGAAGTCACAAATCAAGTGATGGCGCCAACCCATCGTGTTGTCAAAACCACTGATGACAATCCCGTAATTAATCTCGTGGGGCCAACCCATCGTGGTACCAAACCACGGACGAGTCACAAATCGATATGTGGTCAAAACCACCGTGGTCAAAACCATTGGGACTTAGTCATAATTTATAATATCAAGATGGGGCCAACCCGTCAGCGTGGTCAAAACCATCGTGACAAACCAAAATAAATCATCCCCTCCTCTCATCAAACCCATCATCATGTTCATATCAATCGTGGCATAAAACATATGATGATGCAATTAACGATAGCATAGCATATAACCATTACATGATGATGTATAGCAAAAATCATATGACGGGGACTTACCTGAAATCCAAGCACATACCCACAAGGCATAATCACCGATTTCATTGCTAAAACAATATTATATTAGGCATATTATACTAATAAAGTGTGTAAGCGTTACACACCTGACTATACGCGAAATCTCAAAACCACGCGATACTACGCGATCCCGAAACGTGTGTCCTCACTGCACCTACAATCGGCCAATACCACCCTTTAGATTTAAAGCCATTCGGCTTATTCACAAAATCCTGAAGGATGTGTCGTACTTTAGTAGTACTCACCTTAGTGCCAATTTGGTCTCCAACCAAATCCCGAAGCTACACAAAAATCCCCCTTGCAATCGGCCAAACATAGAACACACAAATGGTTAGCCTTCGGCTTTTGAACGATTAGGAAATAGATCTTGAAACGTTTAAGCCTTACCTAGATCGGCCACTAAATCCTAGAGATTCGGCTACACACCTTCCTACAATCGATTAATCACCACATCAACTCTCATAGCCATTCGGCTATGATTAACAAATCCCAAAAGGAATAAACCATACCATAAGAACCACACCTACCTTAACGCACAAGATCTTTCTGGCTTTTACAAAGATTCGACCCTAGCATCCAAAGATAGAAGAATCGACAACCAAAAGAGAAGGTGAGACTACTAAAAGATTCAGCCATAAACCGAAAGAGAGAAAGAGAAAGGCAGTAATGAAATAACAAAGACTTACCACACCAAGATTTGGGATTCGGCAAAGAGAATCAAGAAGAGATGAATGTCAGCACTTGGGATGATGAAAAGAAAATACAAGAAGAGAGGGGTTTATGAGCAAGATATTCGGCCAAGATGAATGAGAGGACTTTCGGCACAAAGGGTTTGAAAGAGAGAAGAGAAAAGATAAGTGTAGAAGGTTCGGCTATGGTGTTTCGGCTTCAAGGTTTCAAGAAGAAAAGAGAAAATTCTTGTGACTCACAATTTCAGCCAAGAGAACTCAAAAGATGGCCACTCACACCCTCAAAATTCGACACTACCCCCCATCCATGACCGAAACTATACTCCCCTCCAAAGTCCCATATTCGGCCAACTCTCTTCAAATGAGTTTGAAAATATTCCAACTCCTCAATTCCCCCATCTACATCTATTTGACTCCCCCTATCCTTATCCCCGAGTCCAACCTGAGCACTCCTCCTTCTAGCTTGTGGCATCAAAAATAAATAAGCGAGAAAGGATTTCTGCAGCTCGAACCAAGATCCTCCTTGCTCCTTGTGGCGTCACCTCCCTTGTGACTTAAGTGGCACTTCCTTGCCACTTTACCAAGGCACTTCTTGTGTCTAAAACTCCCAACAATTTCTTTTAACCCCTAATTCTTCTAGCTCCTTCTTCTCAAGTGCTAAAACAAAATTTTTAGCCATGTCCCAAGACTAACCCAAGATCATGCCTAGACCCCAAAACATATCAAACCAACACAGCATACTTACCAACACATGCAACCACATGCAAAATGCAGAGACCCCATTTTAAGGATGTTACAGTTCTACCCCCTTAAAAATAATTTCGGCCTCAAAATTACCTAGTCAGAAGAGTTGAGGGTATTGCTGCCGCATTACATTCTCTAGTTCCTACGTGGCCTCCTCCGAACCATGGTTTCGCCATAACACTTTCACCAAGGGTACTGACTTCCTACACAGAACTTTGACATCCCGATCTAAGATCTGTACCGGCTCCTCCTCGAAAGACAAGTATGAGCTTACCTCAATCTCTGCAATCGGCACAACGTGTGATGGATCTGATCGATAGCGCCTAAGCATTGAAACATGGAAGACGTTGTGAATCTGACTTAACTCTGCTGGTAGCTCCAGCTGATAAGCTACCGGTCCCACTCGCTTCAACATCGTGTACGGCCCAATAAACCTAGGGCTTAGCTTCCCTTTCCGTCCAAATCTCAGCACTTTCTTCCATGGCGATACCTTCAGAAAAACCTTATCACCTACTGCATACCCTATATCTCTGCGTTTAAGATCGGCGTAAGACTTCTGCCTGTTTGATGCTTCTTTGAGACGAGCCCAAATCACCTTAACCTTATCCTCAGTTTCTACCACCAACTCTGGACCCAAAACATGTCGTTCACCCAACTCTGTCCAACACGTAGGAGTACGACACTTCCGTCCATACAGTGCCTCATATGGTGCCATCTGGATACTCACTTGATAACTATTGTTATAAGCGAATTTCGCCAATAGTAGATACTCCTCCCAACTACCACTGAAATCCAGAACACAGCCCCTTAGCATGTCCTCCAGAATCTGAATTACCCTTTCAGACTATCCATCGGATTGTGGGTGAAAAGCTGTGCTAAAATCCAACCTCGTTCCCAAGGCTTGATACAAAGCTCTCTAGAACCTTGACGTGAACCTAGGATCCCTATCCGAGATGATTGACACTAGCACTCCATGCAACCTTACAATCTCGGCCACATACAACTTGGCTAACTTATGGAGCGAATAATCAACCCTCACCAGTATGAAGTGAGCTGATTTGGTCAGACGATCTACAATCACCCAGACTGAGTCTTTCTTGCTAGGCGTGAGGGGTAGCCCACTGACAAAGTCCATGGTAATCCTTTCCCACTTCCACTGAGGAATCTTCACCTGTTAAAGTAAACCTGATAGCAGCTGATGCTCTGCTTTGACCTATTAACACGTCAGACACTTACCCACAAACTCAGTCACTTCCCGCTTCAACCCTAGCCACTAGAACTGCTTTCGCAAATCCTGGTACATCTTGCTACCTCCAGGATGCATAGCGTATGGGCTGCTATGTGCATCCTAAAGAATCCTTTGCCTCAACTCCACGTCCTTCAGCATACAAGCTCTCCCTTGAAAACACAACACTCCATCGTGAGTCAAGCTGTAACCTTCTAGCCCATTACTCTATACTTGCAACCTCCGAGCACTCAAATCCTCATCTACTAACTGTTTCTCCTTAATCTGCTCTACCCAACTTGGCTTTACTTGCAATTCTGCCAAGAAACTCCCATCGTCATATAGACTAAGGTAAGCAAACATCGCTCGCAAGTCTACTACCACCTTACGGCTCAACGCATCAGCTACTACATTAGCCTTACCCGGATGGTACTCAATCGAACAGTCGTAATCCTTCAACAACTCGATCCACCTTCGCTGTCTCAAATTTAAATCCTTCTACATCAAAAGATACTTCAAACTCTTGTGGTCTATGTAGACTATCGACTTTTCTCTATACAAATAATGCCTCCAAATCTTCAAGGCAAAAACCACTGCAGCCAATTCCAAGTCATGCGTCGGGTAGTTACCCTCATGCGGTCTCAACTGGCGAGATGCATACACCACTACTTTCCCTTCCTGCATCAGCACACATCCCAAACCAGTATGTGATGCGTCACAGTAGACTGTGAGTACCTTTCCTACCTCAGGCTGTACCAGAACCAGAGCTTCCGTCAAAATCTTCCTCAACTTGTCGAAACTTTCCTGCTATTTATCCGTCCACACAAATGGGACTCCTTTCCTCAACAGCTTAGTCAACGGCACCACAATCAGAGAAAATCCTTCCACAAATCTCTGGTAATACCCTGCCAGACCTAGAAAACTCCGAATTTTTACAACCGACCTAAGCGGTTTCCAATCCAACACCGCCTCAATCTTGCGAGGGTCCACTCTAATCCCTTCAGTGAACACTATGTGACCCAAGAAAGTTACTTCCCTAAGTTAGAATTCTCACTTACTGAATTTGGCAAATAACTACTTCTCTCTCAGAATTTACAATACCACCCGTAAATGTGTATCATAATCCTCCTCAGTCCTTGAGTACACCAATATGTCGTTTATGAATACTATGACAAACTGGTCCAAGTACTACTGGAACACCCGATTCATCAAGTCCATGAATGCTTTCGGTGCATTGGTTAATCCGAACGGTATCACCAAAAACTCGTAATGCCCATACCGAGTACGGAATGTCGTCTTATGGACATCAGCCTCCTTTACTTTGAGTTGATGGTACCCCGACCTAAGATTTATCTTTGAGAAAACTGATGCACCCTTAAGTTGATCAAACAAGTCGTCAATCCTGGGCAACGGATACTTGTTTTTTATCGTCAACTTGTTCAGCTGGCGGTAATCTATACACATCCGCATCGTACCATCTTTTTTTCTTAACAAAGAGCACAGGTGCTCCCCAAGGAGATATACTTGGTCGAATGAAACCTCGATACAACAACTCCTAGATTTGAGCCTTCAGCTCCACCAATTCCTTTGGTGCCATCCTATATGGAGCTATAGATACTGGCGCAGTTCCGGGTAACAGGTCTATCCCGAATTCCACTTCCCGATCTGGAGGCAGACCTGAAAGTTCTTCAGGGAATACGTCAACGAATTCCTTTACTATTCAGACATTCTCCACTGCTGACTCCTTGGCCTCTAGGGCACACACCCGAACCAGAAACGCCTCACAGCCCTTCTTGACCATTTTCTCCGCCTTCAGTGCAGAGACTACATTCGATAAGTACTCCCTCATATTACCTATCATCACCACCTCCTCACCTTCCATTGTCCTCAACACCATGTGCTTAGCCGCGTAATCCAAACTGGCCTGGTACTTCACCAGCCAATCCATCCCGAGAATCAGATCGAACTCCCCAAACGGCAGTTCCATCAAATCACCAAGTACCGACCCTTGAAGTTCTAGGGTACATCCTATATAGTTTACTTACTTCTATAGAGTGACCTAAAGGGCTTATCACGGTCATCTTCCTAGAAGTAATCTCGAATCTAAGTTCATAGTTTCCACTATACTCACGGCTACATATGAGTCGTTGAACCCACATCTATTAAAGCATTGTAAGGTAGTCCAAAGATTAAGAACGTCTGGGTTATGACGTCCGGCAAGGCCACCCTCCTCTCGATGCCTTCTTTGTGTAGACTAATCCAGGCTGTCTCGCCTCTGCACCACCTGCACCTCTGCCCGGTGCTCCACGGCCTCTACCAGGGCCATTACCTCCCCTAGTAGCACCACGGGCCCTCTATGGCTGCTGACCATCCCTCCTATTTTGAGTACAAAGGTAAGTTTGCGTGAAATTAAGGCTACATATGCTATTGTGTTTAAAATTACTTATTATTTTGAGAAATGCATATCATTTCCATGAAATTTATGAATAATGTCTTGATGAGAAAAGGAATAAGAATATGCTAAGTAAAGTCCCGGTTGAAATTTCAGAAAGATGAGGATACCTATGTCACGACATGAGGTAAGGACGGTTCCTGTAAGACCATGTCTGGGACATGGCATCGACACCGAATGTAGGTCTTGTATAAGACCATGTCTGGGACATGGCATCGGCACTGAATGTAGATTCCGTATAAGACCATGTCTGGGACATGGCATCGACATCGAATAAGGAAGGTCCCGTGTAAGACCATGTCTGGGACATGGCTTCGGCACCAAAGAAAGATCTTGTGTAAGACGATGTCTGGGACATGGCATCGATACCTAAGTACGATCTCGTATAAGACCATGTCTAGGACATGGCATCGGCATCGAGCTAAGAGATCCCGTGTAAGACCATGTCTGGGATATGGCATCGGCATCAAGAGGTGATCTCATGTAAGACCATATCTGGAATATGGCATTGGCATCATGACGCATGTATGATGAGATTGAGTATCCTCTGATATTTTGAGTAGTTCAACGGGCAAGAGAGCTAAGTATGCAAAGATGCTATAGAGTTAAATTATACAAGGATGATAATGAGTTCGATTTATGTTAAGGATGATGATGATTTAAGTTTATGTCCAAGTTAGCATAAGTGCTAAATTATGTGATTAAGTGATATAGGTACCATGAGTAAAGTTACATGTTATGAAACCATAATGTGATGTGTGATGGTAAGAGTGAGTATGAGTAAGTATGCATAAGCACTTGAGAACTTGTGTTGCTATTGTTTTTGAGATGAATGGATTTTACCATGAATACTTGTGTTGCTATATTAATTCATGCAAACTTACTAAACTATATGCTTACCCTCTCTTTTCCACTTTTCCTTGTAGTATTGTAAAGCTAGCTCGGGGATCGTAGAACATAAGAGCTCAGATCAAACTATTAATCATTTTTCTGGTATAGTAAAGTTGTTTTAATTTAGGTATGGCATGTATAGGAACTTGGTCATTTTGTATTATTTCATATTTGAGAGCCAATGTAACACCCCTTACCAGTGTCCGACTCCAGGACAGGTTACGAGGACTACCGTACTTAACCTTACTTAAATATGCATTTTCGGGCTATAAAATTTCGTTCCAACTTAAAACTTTTCCTTCTTAATCATAACGTGTACATTATGGGCCTACTAGACCTTAAACTTACTTTCAAAAATTTTCGGAGTTCATCCTAAACTTTGGTACTCTTTGAAAATTTTTACTCAAACAGGGGTCACACACTCGTGTGACATGGGACACTCCGTGTGGGCAAGCCGTGTGATCACACACGCTCATGTCCCTAGCTTGTGTAGAATTTATTTTCTTTTCAAACCTATAGGCATTTTCACACGGCGAATGCATGCCCATGTCAATAGCCCGTGTCCCTCACTCAGCCTAGACAAGCCCGTGTCCTTCATCCGTGGAGCTCTCTGTTTATGACATCATCAAACCCTTAATAGCACACGACCAAGACACACGCTCGTGTGGTGGCCCGTCTGACAAATCAAATTCTCGCAATTAAAATGCAGGGGACACACGGCCTATCAACACCCCCATATGGGTTGACCCTATACGGCCTAGACACACACCGTGTGTCTACCCATGTGGACACTTAGAGGCTATTTACCAAGCCTCATTGCCACCCTGAAACATAGACTTATTCATTTCATCATAAGTAGCACATAACATGGCAATTATCAAACTACTAAGAATCCTTAAATTATCATTCATTCCACCCATACTTTACTCAATTACTTGCATGAACATTAGATTCATCAAACTCATCAACTTTATAACATAAACTTGGCAATATTAGCCAATTCATCATGGCCATTTACAAAAAGGAAGGTGGAACATTAATAGCCAACCATCTGGCCTTCAAATATGACATGAAATAAAACGATCAAGTTCTTATATATGACATACTAAAAAAGAATTAACTTTACTATACCAAAAGAACGGTTGATAGTGTGATTCGAGCTCCGACGTTCTATGATCCCCGAGCTAACTTGGCGAAACTACAAGGAAAAAAGGGAAAAGAGAGGGATAAGCATATAGCTTAGTAAGTTTGCATGAAATTCTAAAGCAACATAAATGTTCAAACCAAATTCATCCTTTTCATGAAACAATAGCAACATATGTCTCAAATGCTTAAACATACTTACTCACATTCATTCTTACCCATCTCGTATCACATTAAGATTTAGAAACTTGTACTTACTCGTAGTACCTGTATCACTTAATCACATGGCTTAACACATATGCTACATAAACATAAACTCAAATCTTCATCATTCTTATTATGAATGAAACTTAAGGCCATTCATAAACAGATTTGGCTTTATACCATTTCACATACTTAACTATTTTGCATATGAACAAATCAGATTATCATAGGATTTTCGAACTCATCATACATAAATCTTGATGCCAACGCCATATTCGAATATGGCCTTACATGGGATCACCCATTGATGCCGAAGCCATATCCCAGATATGGTCTTACACGGGATCTTATAGCTCGATGTCGATGCCATATCCTAGATATGGTCTTATACGAGATCGTACATGAATGTCAATGCCATGTCCCAGACATGGTCTTATACGAGATCTTCTTTTGGTTCCAAGGCCATATCCCAAACATGGTCTTACACGGGACCTTAATTATTCAATGCTAATACATAGGTATCTTCATTATTCCGAATCTTTATCCAGAATTTCACATAGCTTAATTTCACTCTTACCCCATCAAGGCTTCACCACTCAAATTTTCATAGCAAAAACATAAATTATCATAATATTAAATATTTTCAAATATTGGAACATTATGAAACTCTAACTTCATACAAACTTACCTAAAATCTCAAAATGTGTTTCGATGCTCGATTTAGTCCTCGATTTTGTTCTTGCCTTGGTTTCGATCCGGGTTTCAAGTCTCTTGATCTATAATAGTAATTTCATTTGTTAAATACACACATTGACTAAATAGACTCATAATTCATATTTGGAAAAATTAAAATTTTGCCCTTAAACTTTTACATAATTACATTTTTGCCCCTAGGCTCGTAAAATGATTTTCATTCAACTTTATTGTATTTCAAGCCTAGCCAAACCATATTTTCAACTATAGCAACCTTCAATTTCTACTATTTCACTCATGTATGACCATTTTCATAACTTTTACAAATTGGTCCTTATTACATTTTTCATGAAAATCTCTTAGAAAAGATGTTTATCATACATTAAACTTTCATATTCCTCCATAAAACATCAAAATACATACATTTAACACATGGGTAAATTTTTGAATATGAACCCTAGCTCAAAATATAGATAGAAGTAGCTAAACCGAGCTATGAGGGTCTCAAAAATACGAAAACATGAAAAATAGGGCTAGGATGCACTTACTATCAAGCTTGGAAGTTGAAGAAACCCTAGCTATGGAGAGCTTCAGAATTTCGGCTATGGTGAAGAAGATGGACATCAATTTTGGCTTTATTTTCCCTTTTAATTTTTTTAACCAAATGACCAAAATGCCCTTAATGGTCGTTTCTTGAGATTTTTCCTTCCCATGTCCATTTTTGTCCACCATCAAATATAATGGTCTAATTGCTAAATAAATACCTCTAGAAATTTTCAAAATTCTATTTCATACTTAAATCTCCTAGAATCTCATATTTTCCATTCTTTGCAATTTAGTCCTAATGGACAATTTAATCACTAATTAATAGAATTTCTTCATGAGATTTTCACACAATCATGAAATCATCTCATATACTTTATAGAAATCATAAATTTCATATTTCTACTTTGGATTTGTGGTCTCGCACCACTATTCCGACTAGGGCCTAAGTCAGGCTGTTACAGCCAAAGTGTTGGCTACTAATGTTATCCCTTCATTTTGTATATGGCCATGGGGAATTGGCCAATATTTGTCAAGTTCCATATTTTAATGATGATAAGTTTTATGAAGTAAAATGTGAAATGTATGAATGATGATTAGTGATTCTTTATAGTGTATTATTGTTATATCATGTATTGCTTGAGTTGGTATAAGTGTGTTTATGTTTCAGGGTGGCAATTGGCTTGGAAAATAGCCTTCTAATTGTCCACACGATAACCCCCATGGGTGTGTTGATAGGCCGTGTGTCCCCTGCACCAAATTTATGAGAATTTGATTCATCACACGGGCTAGTACACGGGTGTGTGCCTAGGCTGTGTGCCCCTTGAGAAGTTGCTAATGTCATAAATAGAATGCTAAGGTTTTTACACACGGGGAAGGGCACGAGCGTGTCTAGGCTATGTGAGGGACACGAGCCATTGACACGGGCGTGTGTCCGGCCGTGTGAAAACCCCTGTAGGTTCGAAATGAAAAATAAATTCTACACTGGATAGGAACATGAGTGTGTGTGACAACATGGCCTGCCCACATGGGTGTGTTCTATTTTACAGGGAGTGTGGCCCCTATTTAGGCAAAATTTTTCTAAGAGTGTAAATGTTTTCGGATTAATTTGAAACCTCCCGTATGTATGTTTAGAGCCTCGTAGGCCCATAATAAGAATTTTACGAATATGAATGAAAAGTTTTAAGTTTGAAAAGAAATTTTATAGCCCGATAATGTATGTTTAAGCAAGTTAAGTCTGATCATGCCTCGTATTCTGTCCCGACGTTGGACACGGTTAAGGGTGTTACATAAACTCATGTTTTCCTTATTCAAATCATACCAATTATACATTTTCCAAACATGCATTATCATGCACCAATCCACAAGCACATAGATTCTCAATTATCAACCGTTTGACATCTATAATATAAACCACCAATAATATTGCAAAATCAACCTCAATCACATAAAGAAACCATATGCACACTTTAATATATACATAACCAAACTAACCAAGTTAAGCCAAGTCTCATGGCTATATATACTACCCAAAACATATACATTTACAAGCCAATTTATATGGCTAAAATCATTATCAACACATAACCAAAATGGCCATAATCCTATACATGCCATATGACCAAACCATAAGCTCAAAAGCACCAAAGTGATGGTTGGATAGTGTGACGTAGTCCCCGATGATCCCCGAATCCGAGCTAGCTTTGAAATCACTATAAAACATGGAAAAATAAACAAAGTAAGCTTTATAGCTTAGTAAACTCGTATGAAATAAACTCAACTAAGCATAAATACACAAATCATAAATTTGAACATATTAACATGTAAATCATGATAACTATCAAACCTTTCACAGGCTTAATCATATGCTTATATGCTAACTTCATAATTTCTTCGATTTAAAGCTCATAGATTCATGTACATACTTGTACCAAACCGTAACGAACTCATACCTATTCGAAAAAATGCCGAAAACTCGAAATCTCGCACACTAAGTGCCAATACATAGTCAAGACTATTTTAATCTTGCAACTAAGTGCCATGCATAGCCGAAGCTATTTCGATCTCGTACACTAAGTGCAAATATATATAACTGAAGTTATCTCGATTTTGCACATTAAGTGCACATAATTAGCTGAATCATCGTCGAACACGTCTGTAGTCTCATATACACAATTTATGCAAAATTAAAGCATTTTAAAGCATAATTACAACAATGATTACTACATACGAACTTACCTCGGACTTAAAAACGACAACACGGTTAACTAATCCAAGACTTTGTTCTTTCCTCGATTTAAGTCCGTATTTCACTTTTCTTGATCTATATAATATCAAATTCAGCTTATTTAGTTATCTCTTTATTCAATTCAGTCCAAAATTAACTTTAAAACACATTTACACTTTTGTCCCTATAATTTCATAACTTTTTCAATTTAGTCCTTATTTCATAAAATCACAAATTCATGCAACTTAATACTAACCCACGCTAGCGAATTTCTCTAATGCACATATCAGCCCATATTTCTCACTTATTTTACATTTTAACCACTACATTGACACATTTCACAATTTAACCCTAATTTGCATTTTCACTAAAAATCACTTAACAAAACTTGTACATCTATCAACAAACATTCATAATCTATCAAGAAACTTCAAAACACATGTCAATGGAAACATTAAAAATTTTAACAATTTTGCAAAATAGTCCCTGGGCTAGCTAGACCTACCGTAACGATCTCAAAAATATAGAAATCATTAAAAACGGGACAAAAACAGACTTACAATTGAGCATCAAAATGGCGAACCCTAGCAAGCTCTCTTGGTTCTTTATTTTCTTGAATTTTCGATGGAATGAAGGAAAGATGATGATGAATTATGATTTTCTATTATTTTAGCTTAAGTTATTTTACAAATTACCATATTAACCTTGTTTAAAAACATTAGAAATCATTTAATATATACCTATAATTGTCCATCATAATTAAAATGGTATATTTACCACATAAAAACTTCCACTATTTAATTTCATAGGAATTTGATACCATAACTAATAGAACAACACTTTTGCACTTTATGCGATTTAGTCCTTTTAATCAAAATAAGCACTCAAATGACAAAATTTTTAACGAAATTTTCACACAATCATATTTACGTTCCGTAGACATTAAAATAATAATAAAATAATTATTTTGACTTCGAATTTGTGGTCCCAAAACCACTATTTTGATTTGACTAAAAACGGGTTGTTACATATGGGCTCAATAACAATTAAGTTTCCATACACATATGCTTTCCACAACATGTATTCATTTGACATGTATATATCATCTCTTTATACTACGTGTATAATTTCATAATAATTCATCTTGAGTTCATATCATTTCATATCAGAACTTTACCCATATTACTCGGAATATCAAGGTCACGATTAATACACTCAAGGTGTACAAGTCTATAATCAAGTATGTACATACTCATCAAATAAATTCCATGTACAATATTATCATTTCATATTTCCATATATCAGTTATCACGTATCGCCAATTTCATGTATTTCAGGCCGATATGTGTAATAGCTCATTTCTTATTCATATCTTCTCCTGTCAAGAACTTTTACCCGTTGAATTTATCTGAAATATCGATGGATACACAGGTAATACACTCGAGGTGTACAAATCAAAATCCGTTAATCCATGTCCAATAGTACCCATAAGGTACAATTTTAGAGAGTACACTCTCGAGCCACACATGTATACAACAGGATTACCATTTCAGGCTAAATCCTTTTTATGACATATGCTCTAGAGAGCTATACTTGGATTACCCGCTCGGGCTAAATCCTTTCTGTAATGAAGTCATTAGGATTGCTCGTTCGAGCCTAATCCATTCTGTAGTAAATGCAGGACCTCATTCATTTCAACAATTGCATTTATCCATCTATTTTTATTTATTCAAACGGGATTTAACATTTTCAAGTATTTTTCGGTATGTGATTATTTCATACATCTATAACATCCATATAATTCAAATGATCATATTCCAAGCATAAAATTAACATTTTCACTGTTTATCCTTTATTATCTATCGGGCATTATAATTTAATTTAAACATTTTTATTTATCGGGATTGATTGGATATGTAATCATTTCACATATTCATGAAATTTATAGAATTTACATAAACACAATCAATGCAAGCATGTAAATAAACACAATTTAGTTACACGAACTTACCTCGACAAAGGTTCGTGTACAAAACATCTACTAATTTGACATTTTCCTCTTTTCCTCGTTCTAACTCCGAATTTGGTCTATCCATATCTATATGAGTAAATTTAACATCAAATTCACACATCTCATATACATTTGGACTCAATTTACATCCTAGGCAAAATTTCCATTTTGCCCCTAACTTTTTCATAAATTCCCATTTCGTCCCTAGGCTCGGAAAATGAAACTTGTGCAATTTACTCCCTATTCCAAGCCTAACCAAAATCCCATGACAAAATTTATAACACATGTATTCATAAAAATTAAGCATTTTTCTTCAATTTTACAACATTACATTTTAGTCCCTAAATCATATTTTCATCAAAAATCACTTTGTAAAAGTTGTTTATCTATCAACAACCTTTCATTTTCTACCATAAATTTCTAATTTTTAGCATATACATCCATAACCCATTTTTCATACTTTAATAACTTTACAAATTGATCCCCCAAATAGATAGATTAAGCTATCTCGGTTTCAAAAATATCAAAATTATTAAAAACGGGGCTTGATTACTTACCCAAATAAGCTTGATAAGTCTTCTTCCTCTCTCCTAGGGTTTCCATGGAAATATTTGGGGAAGATAATATGAAATTATTTTTCTTTTTCATTTAATTAAATTATCATTTAATAACTTTTCATCTTTCCAATTTAGTCCTTAGCCTTTTTTTTCCATGGAGGAGTCATACCAAAATATCTACATACCTCTCTTTAATGGTCTAATTACCATATAAGGACCTCTAGTTTTGAATTCCATAGCTATTTAATCCTTATAGCTACTAGAATTCGACTTTTGTATTTTATGCTATTTAGTCCTTCCCGTAATTAAACACATAATCGGTAAAATTTTTGTATCAAAATTTTCACATGACTTTTCTAACATAATACGATCCATATAATAAAATAAAAATAAATTTTTATTTTTGACTCAGATTTGTGATCCCGAAACCACTGTTTCGATTTCACCGAAATTGGGTTGTTACAATATTAACCTAAGATGTCAACTAACTCAAAATTATGCTTCCAAATGCTTATTTTATTATAAATTAAATATAAGCTACTGAAACTAAAAATGTAATAAAATAACCTAAAATGACTTAAAAACAAGCTCGTTGAGTGCTAAAAAGTACCTAATTTGCCACTACAAATTGTGGAAGGTCAAATACCCATACACTTAACTCGTTGCTTGTCCTCAAGCAAACAAATTAAAAATAAAAGACAACTAAAATAAAACACTCAAAATAGTAAAGTACTCAAGCATGTTTTGTACGCCTAATTGGATCGAAGTAATATAAACAAGAGTTATTTTATATTACTAAAGTATTTCAATTTATTTCTTCTTGCAAACAACTATACTTGACTATTCCAATCGAGAGATTCGTTACTTCGTGCTGTACTGATATCAATCCAAGATTATTCTAATCTTTTTTCTCTTTCAATTTATTTTTGTTGATTACATGTTTATTTCAATTGAATTAGAGATTATGAATAACATGAGTGGCTAAATCCTTTAGGGGAGATTAATGAGTAGATAGAGACATGATTAATGAAGGATTTACAGTTTCACGAAAGGATTAGTTGGTATAGATATACATTTTTAAACCCTAGGCTTGACAATCCTAGGAAGTAATCATAGGGGAGACAGGATTGGTAGATAAGTCGAATCCAGTAAATTGTAGTCTATCCTGATTGAGAAAGTGAGGTCGAAAGATAATCGAGTATCAACCAATCGATTAATTAGTTTAAGGGCGGGAGGTAATAATTTGTTAATCGGTAGCTAATCCACCCTAAACCCTAATTGAAAGTTAATTACAAACCCTAAAACAAGTTAATCTTCCTTATTGGTTTTATCTGTTTAGTTGTTTGCTTGCTTTCTTGTTTATTTAGTTTAGTTATTTAATTTCTCTCATTAATCTATTTAGACTTATTAATATAGAATATTATATTACTTCCTACGGTCTATTGTACAAAATACTATAATACAATTTGACCTATACACTTGCAGACATCGTCGTTCTAATTCTATAGATATTGGTTTGTTATTTTTACAATAAATAGTAATACGTTTATAGGCAGTCAAGTTGCTTGCGTCATTGCTAGGGAGGTTTTGACATTAAATCGTGAAATTATTTTTTACAATTAATAAGATAAGTAGGAACATTAAAACCTATAGATACAATATTTAGTTTTTGTTTATTTAATTTTAATTTTTTAGTTTGTTTATGACCTAAAGCTCCAACACCCCAATCGAACAAAAATCTAGATCCAGAGCAATTACTCAACCGTAACCGTCAAGTGATGAACATTGATCCACTTGCAATAATTAATTTTTGGGAAGAAGTCCCAGTGGATCTTGTGGTTTGATGCCGATTGATAACACGTATCATCAAAAGAAAAAGTTTCTTCACGATGTGAAGTGCTATTTCTGGAAAGAGCCATATTTGTTTAAAAAGTGTACAGATCAAATGATCAGGAGATGCATTGTAATAGTTTGGTTTAGACCCTAGTCGGAATAGTGGTTTCGGGACCACAAATCGAGTCTGTAAAATATTTTAATATTATTTTCTGTGCTTATGATATGTGAATTAGTATGTGTGAAAATTTCTGTGAGTTAAATTATCTGTCTGTGTGCTTAATTTGAGCATAGGATCAAATTACATAAAAGGTAAAAGTGACATACTATATGTTAATGTTTATTTGAGTTGGTTTTTAATTGGAGTGGCCTTATGAGGCAAATAAACCATTTTAAAAGATAGTGCATGGTTAAATGACATTAATGGCCTTAATGTTTATATGTTTTAAAAATTAATTCAAAAGGTTAATACGGTAAATAGATTAATAATATATGTTATAATAAAACAAACATTAAAAATGATGATTATCATATTATTTTGGCCTAAAATACCAAAGAAGAAGAAAAGAAAAAGAAGCTAGGTTTCGGCTAGCTTTTGATTCAATTCAAGGTATGTTTTTAATCTGTTTTTGATAATTTCTACGTTTTTGTAATCGTTGCTTCGTGAACTACAAAACCCATGTCTTAATTTTGAGAATTGATGATAATTTTGAAATGTGTCTTTGATGAACACATGAGCTTTGAAATATTTGATGATGAAATATGGAATATATGCGTTTGATTAGCATATTTTGTATTTGGATTTTTAGTGAATTTGAGTATTTTGGGGTTAATTGAGAAAATGAAATTTTGAAGGACTAAATTGTGAAATAAAAGAAATGTATAGATTTGTATGAGCTATATGAACATTCGGCTAGGCATGGTAATATTTTTGGTATATTTTGTGATTTTGTGAAATAGGGACTAAATTGTCTAAGTGTGAAAATATGAGGGTTAATTTTTAAATTGCCCTAAATATGTGTTTTTGGTTTGAATCAAAAGTAGTCGAATAATCGAATCCGATTGAATATTTGAATTCGAGGTAAGTCGATATAAAAATAAGTGTATTTGAATTGAATTATTTGTGCATATATGAGATTTGAATTGCTATGAATATCCTTTGAGGTGGAATGTATATGAAATCTAGGTTTATGCATATATCGACAAGTTATCAATGTCCGAGAAGTCTCGTTTGAGCCTAGGGATAGATAGGATAGTATATGTCATGACTTAGGTGTCTGATATTCGATATCATGTAAGACCACGTCTGGGACGTTGGCATTGATTCAAGATTTCATGTAAAACCACGTCTGGGACATTGGCATCTATATGAGATACGTGTAAGACCACATCTAGGACGTTGGCATCGATATGAGATTTACGTGTAATACCACATCTGGGACGTTGGCATCGATATGAGATTTACGTGTAAGACCATGTCCGGACATTGGCATCGTATTGATCCGTGTAAAATCCTATTTGGGATAGTGGCATCAATATCTGGATACATGTAAGACCACGTCTAGGACATTGGCATTGTACAACTATTTCAAACACTCTGAATATCCTATTAGATTCTGAATGGTTCAACTATTAGCTTCCACACAAAAGAAAGAGTGGACTAGACTCAAGATGGAGAAGGACTCAAATTCGACCTTGATAACAGAAGAAAAAAGGTAAGAGGTTCGGTTTTTGTGTGAGAAAAGAGAGCAGAAAAGAAGAGAAAAATATCAAAGGGAAAAGAAGCATTACCTTGATCACAGAAGAGCTGAATAAACAAAGTAGATTCGACAGACCAAATAGGCAATAGCAGATGAAGTATTAAGGAAGAATGGATTGGCCTAGCCACAAAAGTCAAAATGAGAGTTTCAATTTTTGAAGAGAAACAAGATAGAAAAGAAAGAAAGTAGAGAAAGAAACAACAATTACCTTAGTTTAGAGATAAGTTGAAATGGGAGAAGAGATTTAGTAACCAAACGAAGAAACTGAGGATCACTATAAAGGAATTCGACACTTCGCAACCAAAGCAAAAGGTTCAAGTTCGACTATGGGGTTGGACAGAAATGAAGAATTTAATGATGAGAAAGAAAAGAAATAAGCCAAACCAAGACTAGAAGCATAAGGGTTTCAGCTATGGCATAGAAGAAAGATGCAAATGGGGGGAAATAGATGGGGGTGAGTTTGGCCAATCAAAGTTTAGGCAAATGAGAAAAGAAAAGAGTTTGGAAAGAAGATTGGGAAGAAAGGAATAGTGAAGTTGAGGTTTTGGTAAGGAAGAATTGAGGACAAAAGACCCGAAATGCCTCAAAAAGAAAAGTGACTAAAATGTGAAATTGCTAGGGAGAGCTAGAGAAATTTGCCACCCTTCCTACCCTTGACCAAATGTGCAGTCTTCCCATGCCAAGTCTCTTGGCGGAATTTTCCTATTCACTTCTCCATATTCGACCTACTCTTCCCACACCATAATCCCTTGATTTCCTCCACAAATCTCTCCCAATTCAATCTCCATCTCCCATTCGAAATCACCCAGCCACCTTGACCAATTCAAACACTCCTCCATCAGAATTTGATTCCAACACAACCTCTCATCATCTCCTGAGCAAAATAAAAGCCTCTAACTTGCCATTTGTGGGATTCGAACTCCTTCCCTCCCTACTCTACCCATTACGCCACAGCCACCTTGCCACTAGACTCCTTTTGTCTCCTAAATGCACCTAATTATTCTTAACTCCTACTGCCATCAGCACTTCCACTAAAAGGCCAAAAATTAAAATTCTTCCTATGGACTAACTTGAACCCAGGACTTTATGGAAACCTCGTAACCTTCCAAAATCACCTGCCTAATAGGTCTAACTTGAAATAATGCCCTTCCCATATTCCTAAAAATTCTAAAATGTTTCTACGCTCGGGGCCCAATAGGCCCAATTTTACTAGGCCCAAATTCAGGGTGTTACAAATCTACCCCCTTAAAGAAATTTTATCCTCAAAATTTCTAGCTATCTAACAGTGGTTTAACACAAAGTACTCTTCCACGCTACCGCTGCGCACTCTGATTCCAATAACACTGATACACTTCTAGCTTAATCAAGAAACCTCTTCATCGAACTAGATATCTAACCACAGAAGCAAATAGGTATTTACCACACACACATAAAATTTTCTACGTACAACACCACAACTCGAAGTGTTTCACCAATTTCTTTAACTTCCTTTGTAACACCCCAAACCTAGCCTAGAAGTTAGGCTCGAATTTGGCATGTCACATTGAAGGAAGATGAAAAGCTAAGCTATTGTTTAGAAAAGTTTTACCGAATTTTTGAACTCCGAGTTCATTGTTTGTTTGAGAAAACGCGATTTGCTAAATGACCGTTTAAAAGCTGTTACTATTTTGAAAAAAAAACTGTTTTGTTATGAACGTTGAACTTGCATCGTTGCGTATACATGATATTTTAGAAAACGATTGCTCATGTTTCAAGAAAACCCCATATTTACAAGTTAACAGTTATAAATGAAAACTTATAAAACATAAACCAATGGCCTTTACAAAATATTAACCCAAAATAAGTAATCTTAAAGTAAGGTAAAAATCAAAATTACTAAAGTTCACGAGTAATATCTCCGATGTATAGCCACCCCCGAGTCCTCCACGGCTCCCAATCCTCAATCGCTGGAAATTACCTGAAACATTTACTAAAAAGAGGGGTGAGTTTACAAAAACTCAGTGCGTGCAACTCTCATCGGTAAGAACATGCATCACAATAATCCGAGCGGAAGCCCATTACAGAAACGGTGGAAATTGGGCCTTAGCCCAAAATAGCCTCGGTTGAGCCTTAACCCATATCATATGTCACAGCAGATAATGTATGCAATGCGATGCAAACCCATCCCAACCTAGATTTCCATCCTCTACACACCACCCGTACCAGCCAATCACACCGTGGGGATTTCTACAATCAACCCTCCATCCGCTATACTCCATATGTGGCACCTAGCCACTGGTGACAGAGTCACAAATCATATGTGGGGCCAACCCACTTGTGGTACCAAACCACAAGTGACAAACTCGAATAATCATATATGTGGGGCCAACCCACTATGGTACCAAACCACTAGGACGAGTCACAAAATCATCAATATGTGGTACCAAACCACTGGTGGTTCCAAATGACTTGTGACAAATGTCACAAAAAAGAATACGTGGGGCCAACCCACTTGTGATACCAAACCACTGGTGACAATCCCGTAATGAATATATGTGGGGCCAACCCACTGTGGTACCAAACCACTAGGACGAGTCACAAAATAATATATATATGGTACTAAACCACTGGTGGTTCCAAACCACTGAGACTTAGTCACGAATCAAGAATGTGGGGCCAACCCACGTGTGGTACCAAACCACTAGAAACAATCTTACACTTCCCCTTAAAATATCATA
This sequence comes from Gossypium rotundifolium, assembly GCA_025506655.1. Lineage (NCBI taxonomy): Eukaryota > Viridiplantae > Streptophyta > Magnoliopsida > Malvales > Malvaceae > Gossypium > Gossypium rotundifolium. Next base: position 135,211,293 of record CP106729.1, on the reverse strand, counting down.
TCCAACCCATGAATACGAGTGTCAAATGAATGCAACAAGCTGTCAAGTGCACAATATCATTATGGCATACAATCATTAGCGCATACATAAATAACAGGGTACTTACCTAGTATTTCAATCATGCCCATTGTGGCATAACGTCGATCCCTCTAACCATTTCGACTTTTCAGCCCAATTATTTAATAACACATATAATATTAAAGTGTGAATTACACATAATCACGCTAACCAACCCCTAAGGGTATAACAGTAATTTTACCTATCGAGGGTATTTCAGTAATTTACCTACCAAGGGTAATTCGATAATTCTGCTCATAACTAATCCATGTATGCAGTGCATCTCGAACATAATCAATCATACAATTAACACAGACAACATTAGTACTACCACGAATGTACAATGGTCATTTATCGTTTAAGGGTAAAGCGGTAATTACACACTAAGGGCATTTCGGTAATTTTGTAATCTAACGGTAATTCGGTAATTTCACAAACCAAGGGTAATTCAGTAATTTACAAAGTAGGGGTAATTCGATAATTTTGTAATCTAACGGTAATTTGGTAATTTCGCAAACCAAGGGTAATTTGGTAATTTACAAAGTAGGGGTAATTCGGTAATTTCGTAAACTAGTGGTAATTCAGTAATTTTGCAAACCAGGGGTAAATTAGTAATTTCGTAAACCAGGGGTAATTCAGTAATTCGACAAACTGGGGGTAATTCGATAATTTTGTAAACCAAGGGTAATTCGGTAATTTCACAAATTAGGGGTAATTCGATAATTTTGCAAATCAGGGGTAATTCGGTAATTTCGCAAACTAGGGGTAATTTGGTAATTTATAAACTAGGGGTAATCCAGTAATTTTACAAACTAGAGGTAATTCGATAATTTTACAAACTAGGGATAATTCGGTAATTTCGCAAACCAGGGGTAATTCGATAATTTTACAAATCAGGGTGTTAACGACCCAACAGAAGGTCCACTGTTGCCTCGAACGACTCAAGTATTCTAAATTGAGATAATCAAGTGAATGGGCCTAACCACATATATGAGATTCACATAGTCTACTTCACTATTTACTACTCAATCAAACAATTTATTCATATGGGCCTGGGCCCATTGGGCCCATTTGGCCCCTTTCGGGCCATCGTGGCCCAAACAACATCAACCCACAAGAACACTACTAATGGCCTCAACTATTGCGTTGAAGCCCCACGCGTCGCCGCGACGCTTCGTAATGGTTACTATCGCCGTGTTATTGGCATTCATCGGCATTTCAAAGATTTGAGCTCTACCCACGATAGAGTAGAGAAAAGTACCCACCTGACTATGCCCAACGCCAACCAGGTATGCCCCTTCTCCTCCTAGACAGCTCTCTATATAGCTAGCTTCTCACCTTCCTTCTTTGTATCTTTTCGATGTGAGATCCCTCCGTCAGTAGAGTTTAAATCCAGCTCAAACTCTTCCCGTCGAATCCGTAAAATAAATACTCCCTTGCTTGTCATAAGATTCAAACCCTTGCTCCCTTCAATAGCTCAACATGCCACTAGCCACTTGGCCACAAGCTCCTCTTGTGTCTAATATTATGCGCAACTAAATATAAACCTATGGCCAAATTCTAAAGTCCATATAAAAAGAAAACCAAAATGCAAGAGCCAAGACTTGAACCTTGGACCTCCATCCTTCCTTGTGGCGTCACCCCCTTGTCTCTTATGTGGCGTCACTTTGCCACTACACCACACACTCCACTTGTGTCATTTTCTCCATATTTTATTCTTAAAGCCTACCTACTAACTCCCAGGGTTTTTTCACCTAAAACCAAAATTTCCTAAAGCCAAAGTTTGATCCCGGGACTACATAGAAGCCCCCTAACCTTCCAAAATCACTTACCTACTAAATCCAACTTGCAATAGAGCCGTTCTCCTGTTTCCCAAAATTTTAAACGCTCCTATGCCTAAGGCCCAATGGGCTCAATCCTACTAGGCGCAACTTTGGGATGTTACAAATCTACCCTCCTTAAATAAATTTTGTCCTCGAAATTTCCAGCTATAAAAACAGTCGCACATCCTAACCTACAACACTACACTCACGCTGCGTACTCTGATTCTAAAATAGTAATACACTTTCTAACTTAAGCTTGAAACCTCTTCACATTACCAAATATCTATTACAGAAGCAAACAGATATTTAACACTCATACATAAAAAAAATTCATTCAAATGTCACATCCAAAACATACACAGAATAAATATAGTCATTATAGCATATAATGATAAGTAAGGGGACTTACGGATTTGGTGCTGGAGGCGCGGGTGCCATACTTCAATAAAGATAATTTTTAAAAAAAAACCAAAATTCAAATAACTTTGAAAAAATATTTTTCTAGCCTATTCCACAGTCGAGTTTTGCAACCTAGGCTCTGATACCACAATTGTAACCCCCAAACCCAGCCTAGAAGTTAGGCCCGAATTTGGTGTGTCACCTTGAAGGAAGTTGAAAAGCTAAGCAATTGTTTAGAAAAGTTTTACCAGATTTTTGAACTTCGAGTTCGTTGTTTGTTTGAGAAAAACGCGATTTGCTAAATAACAGTTTAAAAGCTGTTATTATTTTGAAAAAACTATTTTGTTATGAAAGTTGAACTTGCATTGTTACGTAGACATGATATTTTAGAAAACGATTGCTCATGTTTTAAGAAAACCCCGTATTTATAAGTTTAACAGTTCTAAATGAAAACTTAGAAAACATAAACCAATGGCCTTATTACAAAATATTAACCAAAAATAAGTAATCTTAAAATAAGGTAAAAATCAAAATTACTAAGGTTCATGAGTAGTATCTCCGATGTATAGCCACCCCTGAGTCCTCCACGGCTCTCAATCCTCAATCGTTGGAAATTACCTAAAACATTTAATAAAAAGAGGGGTGAGTTTACGAAAACTCAGTGCGTACAACTCTCATCGGTAAGAACATGCATCACAACAATCCGAGCCAAAGCCCATTACAGTAACAGTGGAAATTGGGCCTTAGCCCAAAATAGCCTCGGTTGAGCCTTAACCCATATCATATGTCACAGTAGATAATGTATGCAATGCGATGCAAACCCAGCCCAACCTAGATTTCCATCCTCTACACACCATCCGTACCAGCCAATCACACCGTGGGGATTTCTACAATCAACCCTCCACCCACTACACTCCATATGAGGCACCTAGCCACTGGTGACAGAGTCACAAAATATCATATGTGGGGCCAACCCACTTGTGGTACCAAACCACTAATGACAATCTCGAATAATCATATATGTGGGGCCAACCCACTGCAGTACCAAACCACTGGGACGAATCACGAAATCATCAATATGTGATACCAAACCACTAGTGGTTCCAAACCACTGGTAAAAAAATGTCACAAAGGAGAATAGGTGGGGCCAACCCACTTGTGGCACCAAACCACTAGTGACAATCCCGTAATGAATATATGTGGGGCCAACCCACTATGGTACCAAACCACTGGGACGAGTCACAGAATAATATATATGTGGTACCAAACCACTGGTGGTTCCAAACCACTGAGACTTAGTCACGAATCAAGAATGTGGGGTCAACCCACGTGTGGTACCAAACCACTAGTGACAGTCTTACACTTCCCCTTAAAATATCATATCCAACCCATGCATACAAGTGTCAAATGAATGCATCATGCTGTCAAGTACACAATATCATTATGGCATACAATCATTAGCGCATACACAAACAACAAGGTACTTGCCTGGTATTTCGGCCATGCCCATTGTGGCATAACATCGATCCCTCTAACCATTTCAGCTTTTCAGCCCAAATATTTAATAACACATAATAATATTAAAGGGTGAATTACACACAATCACGCTAATCAACCCCTAAGGGTATAACGGTAATTTTACCGATCGAGGGTATTCCAGTAATTTACCTAGCAAGGGTAATTCAATAATTCTGCTCATAACTAATCCATGTATGCAGTGCCTCTCGAACATAATCAATCATACAATTAACACAGACAACATTAGTACTACCACGAGGGTACAACGGTCATTTATTGTTTAGGGGTAAAGCGGTAATTACACACTAAGGGTATTTCAATAATTTTGTAATCTGGGGGTAGTTCGATAATTTCGTAAACCAGGGGTAATTCGATAATTTACAAACCAGAGATAATTCGGTAATTTTGCAAACCAGGGGTAATTTAGTAATTTTACAAACCAGGGGTAATTTAGTAATTTTGTAAACCAGGGGTAATTAAATAATTCTACAAATCGAGGGTAATTCGGTAATTTTATAAACCAGGGGTACTTCGATAATTTTGCAAACCAGGGTAATTAAGTAATTTCGTAAACCAGGGGTAATCTGATAACTTCGCAAACCAGGGGTATTTCGGTAATTTCACAAACCAGTGGTATTTTGGTAATTTACAAACCAGGGATAATCTGGTAATTTTGCAAACCAGGGGTAATTCGGTAATTTTGCAAGCCAGGGATAATTTGATAATTTCACAAACCAGGGATAATTCGGTAATTTTACAAATCATGGTGTTAACGACCCAACAGAAGGTTCATTGTCGCCTCGAACAACTCAAGTATTTTAAACAGAGATAACGAATCAAATGGGCTTAAGGCCCATTCTCAGCCCAAGTGGGTCAACACATTCATGTGGCCCATTCAGCCCAAAACCTAACCAAATATATGAGATTCACATAGTCTAGTTCACTATTTACTACTCAATCATACAATTTATTCATGTGGGCTCGGGCCTATTGGGCCCATTTGGCCCCTTTCGGGCCATCGTGGCCCAAACAACGTCAACCCACAAGAATACTACTAACGGCCTCAACTATCGCGTTGAAAAAGCACGTCTTTGACGCTTCGTGGTTACTATCGCGTGTTATCGGCATTTCGGCATTTTCGCTTCTACTGACTAGAGTAGAAAAGTACCAACCGATAGGAATCAAGTCGCTAAACCGCGCTCCGAGCACTCCTATGCCCAACGCCAACCAGGTATGCCTCTTCTCCTCCTAGACAACTCTATATATAGCTAGCTTTTCACCTTCCTTCTTTGTATCTTTCCGATGTGGGATCCCTTCATCAGTAGAGTTTAAATCCAACTCAAACTCTTTCCGTCGAATCCATAAAATAAATACTCTCTTACTTGTCATGAGATTCGAACCCTTGCTCCCTTCAATAGCTCAACACGCCACTAGCCACTTGGCCGCAAGCTCCTCTTGTGTCTAACATTATGCGCAACTAAATATAAATATATGGCCAAATTCTAAAGTCCATATAAAAAGAAAAGTAAAATGCAAGAGTGAAGACTTGAACCTTGGACCTCCTTCCTTGCTTGTGGCGTCACCCCCTTGTCTCTTATGTGGCGTCACTTTACCACTACACCACACACTCCACTTGTGTCATTTTCTCCACATTTTATTCCTAAAGCCTACCTACTATCTCCCAGGGTTTTTTCACCTAAAACCAAACTTTCCCTAAAGCTAAAGTTTGATTCCGGGACTTCATAGAAGCCCCCTAACCTTCCAAAATCACTCACCTACTAAATCTAACTTGCAATTGAGCCATTCTCTTGTTCTCTAAAATTTTAAACGCTCCTACGCCTAAGGCCCAATGGGCCCAATCCTCCTAGCCCCAACTTTGGGATGTTACAAATCTACCCTCCGTAAAGAAATTTCATCCTTGAAATTTCCAACTATAGAAACAGTCGCACATCCTAACCTACAACACTACACTCACGCTGCGCACTCTGATTCTAGAACAGTAATACACTTTCTAACTTAAGCTTAGAACCTCTTCACATAACCAAATATCTAATACAGAAGCAAACAGATATTTAACACTCACACATAAAAATTTTTCATTCAAACATCACATCCAAAACCTACACAAAATAAATATAGTTATTATAGCATATAATAATAAGTAAGGGGACTTACGGATTTGGTGCCGGATACTCGGGTGCCATACTTCCAATAAAGATATTTTTTTAAAAACCCAAATTTCAAATAACTTTGAAAAAATATTTTTCGAGCCTATTCCACAGTCGAGTTTTGCAACCTAGGCTCTGATACAACAATTGTAACACCCCAAACCCGGCCTAGAAGTTAGGCCCGAATTTGGCGTGTCACATTGAAGGAAGTTGAAAAGCTAAGCAATTGTTTAGAAAAGTTTTACCGAATTTTTAAACTTCGAGTTCATTGTTTGTTTGAGAAAAATGCTATTTCCTAAATGACCGTTTAAAAGCTATAATTATTTTGAAAAAACTATTTTGTTATGAAAGTTGAACTTGCATCATTGCGTAGACATGATATTTTAGAAAACGATTGCTCATGTTTTAAGAAAACCCCATATTTATAAGTTTAACAGTTATAAATGAAAACTTAGAAAACATAAACCAATGGCCTTATTACAAAATATTAACCCAAAATAAGTAATCTTAAAATAAGGTAAAAATTAAAATTACTAAAGTTCATGAGTAGTATCTCCGATGTATAGCCACCCCCGAGTCCTCCACGGCTCCCAATCCTCAATCGATGGAAATTACCTGAAACATTTAATAAAATGAGGGGTGAGTTTACGAAAACTCAGTTGAAAATTGGGCCTTAGCCCAAAATAAGAACATGCAGCACAACAATCCAAACTGAAGCCCATTACAGTAACGGTGAAAATTGGACCTTAGCCCAAAATAGCCTCGGTTGAGCCTTAACCATATCATATGTCACAATAGATAATGTATGCAATGCGGTGCAAACCCAGCCCAACCTAGATTTCCATCCTCTACACACCACCCGTACCAGCCAATCACACCGTGGGGATTTCTACAATCAACCCTCTATCCGTGCACACCATACCAAACCACTAGTGACAATCCCGAATAATCATATATGTGCGGCCAACCCACTGTGGTACCAAACCACTGGGACGAGTCACAAAATCATCAATATGTGGTACCAAACCACTGGTGGTTCCAAACCACTAGTGACAAATGTCACAAAAGAGAATACATGGGCCTAACCAACTTGTGGTACCAAACCACTGGTGACAATCTCGTAATGAATATATGTAGGGCCAACCCACTGTGGTACCAAACCACTGGGAGAGTCACAGAATAATATATATGTGGTACTAAACCACTGGTGGTTCCAAACCACTGAGACTTAGTCACGAATCAAGAATGTGGGGCCAACCACGTGTGGTACCAAACCACTAGTGACAGTCTTACACTTCGCCTTAAAATATCATATCCAACCCAAGCATACAAGTGTCAAATGAATGTAGCATGCTGTCAAGTACACAATATCATTATGGCATACAATCATTAGCGTATACAAAAACAACAGGGTACTTACCTGGTATTTCGGTCATGCCCATTGTGGCATAACGTCAATCCCTCTAACCATTTCAACTTTTTAGCCCAAATATTTAATAACACATAATAATATTAAAGTGTGAATTACACACAATCACGCTAATCAACCCCTAAGGGTATAACGGTAATTTTACCCACCGAGGGTATTCTAGTAATTTACCTACCAAGGGTAATTCGATAATTTTGCTCATAACAAATCGATGTATGCAGTGCATCTCGAACATAATCAATCATACAATTAACACAGACAACATTAGTACTACCACGGGGTACAATGGTCATTTATCGTTTAGGGGTAAAGCGGTAATTACACACTAAGGGTATTTTGGTAATTTTGTAATATGGGGGTAGTTCGATAATTTCACAAACTAGGGGTAATTCGGTAATTTAAAAACCAGGGGTAATTTGATAATTTTACAAACCAGTGGTAATTTAGTTATTTCGCAAACTAGGGAAATTTCAAACTAGGGAAAAGAATTACGCAAACCGGGGTAATTCGATAATTTTGTAAAATAGGGGTAATTCGGTAATTTTAAAAACCAAGGTAATTTAGTAATTTTGCAAACCAGGGGTAATTTGCTAATTTACAAACTAGGGGTAATCTGGTAATTTTGCAAACTAGTGGTAATCCAGTAATTTTACAAACCAGGGGTAATTTGGTAATTTACAAACCAGGGGTAATCCAATAATTTTGCAAACCAGGGGTAATTCGATAATTTTGCAAGCCAGGAATAATTTAGTAATTTCTCAAACTAGGGGTAATTTGGTAATTTCACAAATCAGGGTGTTAACGACCCAACAGAAGGTCTACTATCGCCTCGAACAACTCAAGTATTCTAAACAGAGATAATGAATCGAATGGGCCTAATGCCCATTCTCGACCTAAGTGGGTCCACACACTCGTGTGGCCTATTCAGCCCAAACCTAACCACATATATGAGATTCACATAGTCTAGTTCACTATTTACTACTCAATCATACTATTTATTCATATTGGTCAGCCCATTGGGCCCATTTGGCCCCTTTCGGGCCATCGTGGCCCAAACAACATCAACCCATAAGAACACTACTAATGGCCTCAACTATCTTGTTGAAGCCCCACACGTGCGCTCGCACGCTCGTGTGGTTACTATCGTCGTGTCATCAACATTTCGGCATTTGCCGCTCTACAACTAAAGTAGAGAGAAGTACCCACCTGATAGGGAATCTAAAGCTGCTAAACTGCGCTCCGAGCACTCCTATGCCCAACGCCAACCAGGTATGTCCCTTCTCCTCCTAGACAGCTCTATATATAGCTACCTTCTCACCTTCCTTCTTTGTATCTTTTCGATGTGGGATCCCTCCGTCAGTAGAGTTTAAATCCAACTCAAACTCTTCTTGTCGAATCCGTAAAATAAATACTCCCATGCTTGTCATGAGATTCGAACCCTTGCTCCCTTCAATAGCTCAACATGCCACTAGCCACTTGGCCACAAGCTCCTCTTGTATCTAACATTATGCGCAACTAAATATAAACCTATGGGCAAATTCTAAAGTCCATATAAAAAGAAAACCAAAATGCAAGAGCCAAGACTTGAACCTTGGACCTCCTTCCTTGTTTGTGGCGTCACCCCTTTGTCTCTTATGTGGCGTCACTTTACTACTACACCACACACTCCACTTGTGTCATTTTCTCCACATTTTATTCTTAAAGCCTACCAACTAACTCCCAGGGTTTTTTCACCTAAAACCAAAATTTCCCTAAAGCCAAAGTTTGATCCCGAGACTTCATAGAAGGCCCCTAACCTTCCAAAATCACTCACCTACTAAATCCAACTTGCAATAGAGCCGTTCTCCTGTTTTCCAAAATTTTAAATGCTCCTACGCCTAAGGCCCAATGGGTCCAATCCTACTAGGCCCAACTTTGGGATGTTACAAATCTACCATCCTTAAAGAAATTTTGTCCTCGAAATTTCCAGCTATAGAAACAGTCGCACATCCTAACCTACAACACTACACTCACACTGCACACTCTGATTCTAAAATAGTAATACACTTTCTAACTTAAGCTTGGAACCTCTTCACATAACCAAATATCTAATACAGAAGAAAACAGATATTTAACACTCATACATAAAAAATTCATTCAAATGTCACATCCAAAACATACACAGAATAAATATAGTCATTATAGCATATAATAAAAAGTAAGGAGACTTACGGATTTGGTGCTGGAGGCTCGGGTGCCATAGTTCCAATAAAGATAATTTTTAGAAAAAATTGAAATTCAAATAACTTTGAAAAAAATATTTTTTGAGACTATTCCACAGTCGAGTTTTGCAACCTAGGCTCTGATACCACAATTGTAACCCCCCAAACCCAGCCTAAAAGTTAGGCCCAAATTTGGCGTGTCACATTGAAGGAAGTTGAAAAGCTAAACAATTGTTTAGAAAAGTTTTACCGGATTTTTAAACTCCGAGTTCGTTGTTTGTTTGAGAAAAACACGATTTGCTAAATGACCGTTTAAATGCTATTATTATTTTGAAAAAAAACTATTTTGTTATGAAAGTTGAACTTGCATTGTTGCATAGACATGATATTTTAGAAAACGATTGCTTATGTTTTAAGAAAACCCCGTATTTATAAGTTTAACAGTTATAAATGAAAACTTAGAAAGCATAAACCAATGGCCTTATTACAAAATATTAACCCAAAATAAGTAATCTTAAAATAAGGTAAAAATCAAAATTACTAAAGTTCACGAGTAGTATCTCCGATGTATAGCCACCCCGAGTCCTCCATGACTCCCAATCCTCAATCATTGGAAATTACCCAAACATTTAATAAAAAGAGGGTGAGTTTACGAAAACTCGGTCATGTACAACTCTCACTCCAGAAGAACATGCATCACAACAATTTGAGTGAAGCCCATTACAAGAATAAATGGAAATTGGGCCTTAGCCTAAAATAGCCTTAGTTGAGCCTTAACCCATATCATATGTCACAGCAGATAATGTATGCAATGCGATGCAAACCTAGCCCAACCTAGATTTCCATCCTCTATACACCACCCATACCAGCCAATCACACCGTGGGGATTTCTATAATCAACCCTCCATCCGCTACACTCCATATGTGGCACCTAGCCACTTGTGATAGAGTCACAAAATATCATATGTGGGGCCAACCCACTTGTGGTACCAAACCACTAGTGACAATCTCGAATAATCATATATGTGGGGCCAACCCACTGTGGTACCAAACCACTGGGACGAGTCACGAAATCATCAATATGTGGTACCAAACCACTGGTTGTTCCAAACCACTGGTGACAAATGTCACAAAAGAGAATACATGGGGCCAACCCACTTGTGGTACCAAACCACTGGTGACAATCCCGTAATGAATATATGTGGGGCAACCCACTGTGGTAACAAACCCCTTGGACGAGTCACAAAATAATATATATGTGGTACCAAACCACTGAGACATAATCACAAATCAAGAATGTGGGGCCAACCCACGTGTGGTACCAAACTACTAGTGAAAGTCTTACATTCCCCTTAAAATATCATATCCAACCCATGCATACTAGTGTCAAATGAATGCAGCATGCTGTCAAGTAGACAATATCATTATGGCATACAATCATTACCGCATACATAAACAACAGGGTACTTAACTAGTATTTCGGTCATGCCCATTGTGGCATAACGTTGATCCCTCTAACCATTTCGGGTCTTTCAACCCAAATGTTTAATAACATATATTAATATTAAAGTGTGAATTACACACAATCACGCTATTCAACCCCTAAGGGTATAACTGTAATTTTACCCACCGAGGGTATTCTAGTAATTTACCTACTAAGGGTAATTCGGTAATTCTGCTGATAACTAATCCATGTATGCAGTGCATCTCGAACATAATCAATCATACAATTAACACAGACAACATTAGTACTACCACAAGGGTACAATAGTCATTTATCGTTTAGGGGTAAAGCGATAATTACACACTAAGGGTATTTCGATAATTTTATAATCCGGGGGTCATTCGAGAATTTTATAAACCAAGGGTAATTTGGTAATTTGCAAACCAGGGGTAATTCGATAATTTCTCAAACCAGGGGTAATTTAGTAATTTTACAAATCAAGGATAATTCAGTAATTTTACAAATCGGGGGTAATTCGGTAATTTTGCAAACCAGGGGTAATTCATTAATTTTGCAAACTAGGGGTAATTTATTAATTTTGCAAACCAAGGTAATTCAGTAATTTCGTAAACCAGAGGTAATTTGGTAATTTACAAACCAGGGGTAGTTTGGTAATTTCGCAAACGAGGGGTAATTCAGTAATTTCGTGAACCAGGGGTAATTTGGTAATTTACAAACCAGGGGTAATCCAGTAATTTTGCAAACCAGGGGTAATTCGATAAATTTCCAAACTAGGGATAATTTGGTAATTTTGCAAACTAGGGTAATTCGGTAATTTCACAAATCAGGGTGTTAACGACCCAACAGAAGATCCACTGTAGCCTTGAATGACTCAAGTATTCTAAACAGAGATAATGAAGCGAATGGGCCTAAGTCCCATCTTGGCCCAAATGGGTCCACACACTCGTGTGGTCCATTCAGCCCAAACCTAACCACATATGTGAGATTCACATAGTCTAGTTCACTATTTACTACTCAATCATACAATTTATTCATATGGGCCGGGCCCATTGGGCCCATTTGGCGCCTTTCGGGCCATCATGGCCCAAACAACGTCAACCCACAAGAACACTACTAATGGCCTCAACTATCGCATTAAAGCCCCACACGTGCGCTCGCACGCTCGTGTGGTTACTATCGCCGTGTCATCGACATTTTGGCATTTGTCACTATATAGCTAGAGTAGAGAGAAGTACCCATCTGATAGGAATCTGAAGCTACTAAACCGCGCTTCGAGCACTCCTATGCCCAACGCCAACCAGGTATGCCCCTTCTCCTCCTAGACAGCTCTATATATAGTTAGCTTCTCACCTTCCTCCTCTGTAGCTTTCCGATGTGGGATCCCTCCGTTAGTAGAGTTTAAATCCAACTCAAACTCTTCCCGTTGAATCTGTAAAATAAATACTCCCTTGCTTGTCATTAGATTCGAACCCTTGCTCCCTTCAATAGCTCAACACGCCACTAGCCATTTGGCCACAAGCTCCTCTTGTGTCTAACATTATGCGCAACTAAATATAAACCTATGGCCAAATTCTAAAGTCCATATAAAAAGAAAACCAAAATGCAAGAGCCAAGACTTGAACCTTGGACTCCTTCCTTCCTTGTGGCGTCACCCCCTTGTCTCTTATGTGGCATCACTTTGCCACTACACCACACACTCCACTTGTGTCATTTTCTCCACATTTTATTCTTAAAGCCTATCTACTAACTCCCGGGGTTTTTTACCTAAAACTAAAACTCCACAAAGCCAAAGTTTGATCTCGGGACTTCATACAAGCCCCCTAACCTTCCAAAATCACTCACCTACTAAATCTAACTTGTAATAGAGTCGTTCTCCTGTTCTCCAAAATTTTAAACGCTCTTACGCCTAAGGCCCAATGGGCCCAATCCTACTAGGCCCTACTTTGGGATGTTACATCCTTCAATACCTCTTTAACAAGCTGAGTCAGCACATTAGCTCGACTCAGTCATGAGACCCTGTTTTAGTCACTGGCGATGCTGGCGCCTCCCTTTCGGGCATATGCCTCAGTGCTGAGGATCCAGCCCTAGTATCTCGGCCTCTACTGCGGCCACGTGTACCTCGTCTGCATCCTCTGGTACTCATGTCGATGTCACGCATTAATTTGATTAAGAGTGTTATTCATCAGCTTAGTGTTCAAGTAATTTTTAACAGATGTTTTATGAAAGAACATCAATATGAGTAGTTTTGAAGATTGAGTTTCCTACTGTTTCAGTGTCTATATAGTCTTAATTCCTATAGCTAACAATTTTAGTGTACTATCACTAACTCTAGTGGTTTTATTCCTATAGTCCTTTCATCTCATAATCAGAAAAAGTAAGGGAACTTACGAATTTGGGTGCCGAATACTAATGGTGCTAGACTTCCAATAAAGATATACATTTTCTAAATAATATTTCAAACCAAATTTTGAAAAAACATTTTTGAACCAATTCCACAGTCGAGTTTTGCAACCGGGCTCTAATACCAGAAAATGTAACACCCCAAACCCAACCTAGACGTTATGACCGGATTTGGCATGTTATATAATAGGGTTGTTTAAAATTGTGCATCCGTTTAAAAAGTTTGTATTCTTTTTGAAACTCCGAGCTCTATTGTTTGTGAAAAGTTGAATTGTCTTTATGGTTTTCTTGTAAAAACGTTTTTGTTATTATTTTTGAAAACTTGTTTATAACAGAAATTAGATTCAGTGAATTGCGAAGATGTGATATGTTGAAAACAATTATTGTCGTTTCATGAAAACCATGTATTTATAAGTTTAACAGTTATTAATGAAAACTTAAAGAAATTAACCAACAACCTTATTACAAAATATTAACCCAAAATAAATAAACTTGAAATAAGGTAAAACTGAATTTACTAAATTCACGAGAAATATTCTCGATGTATGGCCACCACAGAGTCCTCCGTCGCTCTAAATCCTTTAATGCTTGGGTTCACCTGCAAGTTTAAAACAGAGGGGTGAATTACGAGAACTCAGTGTGTAATCTCATAGTCAGTCATTAACTGGGCTTGAGCCCCTATAGAAATAGACTGGGCCAAAGCCCATACAAAAGCAAACTCGGCCAAAGCCCATGCAGAAGCAGACTAGGCCGAAGCCTTATTCGATAACAATCTGGGCCTTAGCTCTATAAACATAATAATGCAACAGAGTATGCAACTCAACCTAATAATCCATCTGCTACACACCACCTGTACCAGCCCCACAAACCTGTGGGTATTTCTAAATTGAACCATCCATCCTCTAGACACCAATAAGGCAGACAAGCTGTTAATCAAAGAATTTGTGGCAAAGCCACCAGAATAACAGAATATACGTGGCATAGCCACTATACAGATTGTGGTAGAGCCACCAGAATATACTTCCTCCGAATAATCAAACCCAACCCAGTGCATGATGTCATGACATAAATATTTCATGTATGCAGTATGTCACAATCATAATCAATCATATAAATCACACACATATCACTTAAACTACTACTAGGGGTATAACGGTCATTTACCCTCTAGGGGTATTTCGATAATTTACCCATCTAGGGGTATTTCAGTAATTTACCCTCTAGGGGTATTTCAATAATTTTGCATTTAACGGCCTCTCCAAAGGCCTACTGTCACCTCGAGCAACACATGACCCTTTTGGGTCTCTAGGAAAGTATTGGGCCTAAAATCCATTTTAAGCCCAAATGGGCCCACACGTTCATGTGGCCCAAAACACATGGTTTCGATTTTAGATTTGTAGATTTCTCATTTGGACCTATCATATGGTAGTTTTCCAACAATTTTGCCCAGGTGGACTGGATAGCCCGTTGGGCCCACTTGGCTCGTTTTGGCTCGATCAGGCCCATTACAACGTCGATTTCGCGAGAGTGCCTGTGGCACCCTCAACGACTTAAATTCATGATTCATATCTCGATTTACCACTACGAGAGCTTGCATGCTCGAGTGGTCACAGTTGCCAGCTTTTTGGCTTTTCAGCTTTTAGCGTTTCACAGAACATCACAAGCTTTCATCGAAAAGGGTGTGAGATTACACACCTATTACGAGTTTACGATACTCGGCACTTCCCAAACACCTGATATCACAATAGCTAACAATTAGTCTTAATCTACACTACTTCCCGAAATTGAGATTGATAACGAACCACCTTACTCACCACCCCAACGGCAACTCCTTGCTATGCTAGAACGCTTGGTTACTCCCTTTGATTACGAAGTTGGGTCCCTAACCAAAGAACATAAGTCAATATTGTTGTTCCAAGTTCACAAAGATAAGGCTATTCGGCCTTAAGAAACTCAGCAAGATAAGGGAAACTTCCACCCCTAATCGGTCAAGGATACACTTACCAAAGTGCCACAGAGGTGATAGTTGCAACCAGGATTTCGACTTCCACACAAGAGAAAGAGTGGACGAGACTCAAGATGGAGAAGGACTCAAATTCAGCCTTGATCACAAAAGAAACAAGGTAAGAGGTTCGGCTTTTGTGAGAGAAAAGAGAGCAGAAAAGAAAAGAAAAATATCAAAGGGAAAAGAAGCATTACCTTAATCACAGAAGAGCCGAATAAACAAAGTAGATTCGACAGACCAAATAGGGAACGGCAGATGAAGTATTAAGGAAGAATGGATTTGGCCTAGCCACAAAAGTCAAAATGAAAGTTTCAACTTTTGAAGAGAAACAAGAGAGAAAAGAAAGAAAGTAGAGAAAGAATCAACCATTACCTTAGATTAGAGATAAGTTGAAATGGGAAAAGAGATTTAGCAACCAAACGAAAAAACTAAAGATCACTATGAAGCAATTCGACACTTCGCAATCAAAGCAAAAGGTTCAAGTTCGACCATGGGGTTGGACCAAAATGAAGAATCTAAAGATGAAAAAGAAAAGAAATAAGCCAAACCAAGACTATAAGCATAAGGGTTTCAGCTATGGCATAGAAGAAAGATGCAAATGGGGGGAAATAAATGGGGGTGAGTTTCGGCCAATCAAAGCTTAGGAAAATGAGAAAAGAAAAGAGTTTAGAAAGAAAATTAGGAATATAGGAATAGTGAATTGAGGTTTTGGTAAGGAAGAATTGAAAACAAAAGACCCAAAATGCGTCGAAAAGAAAAGTGACTAAAATGCGAAATTGCTAGGGAGAGCTAGAGAAATTTGGCACCCTTCCTACGCTTGACCGAATGTGCACTCTTTCCATGCCAAGTCTCTTGGCTGAACTTTCCCATTCACTTCCCCACATTTGACCAACTGTTCGCACACCATAATCCCTTAGTTTCCTCCACAACTCTCTCCCCAATTCACTCTCCATCTCCCATTCGAAATCACCCAACCACCTTGACCAATTCAAACACTCCTCTATCAGAATTTGATTCCAACACAACCTCTTGTCATCTCTTGAGCAAAATAAAAGCCTCCAACTTTCCACACGATCGTGTGGCCCTATTTTGTGTAAAAAATTTCTAGGTGTTCATAAGTTTTCGATTCAGTTTGAACCATCCTATATGTATGTTTTGGGTCTCATAGACCCATAATAGGGACGTTGTGAATACGAATGAAAGGTTTTAAGTTTTAATGAAAATTTATGGCCAATATTACATGATGAAGTATGTTAAGTCCGCTAATGCCTCGTACCTAGTTTCGAAGCTGAATACGGTTAAGGAGTGTTACATTTAGTGGTATCAGAGCTATGGTTTAGTCGATTCTCGGACTAACCTAGCATATGAGAGTCTAACTATTCATGCCATATTACTACTCATGATAGTGTGATATCTCTCAGCTATAACAAAATTACTTTATTAAGATAGAGATGATTTCCAACCGAGCTATTTTTGATAATGCTAAAAATGATATTGAGATGATTGAAATATGCTTATGATGTGTCAAAATTCAAAAATGTATGAATAGAAGTTCATGACATGTATGTGATAAGGTACGAAATGATATAATCATAAGTTGAGAAATATGAAAACATGGAATGACATGAAAGTTATATGGTGATAACCCATCCATGTTGGTTTGACATGCATATGATGTCATGTACCCAACATATGTGATTAAGTGAATATGATAAGTAAACTTACCCAATGGATGAATTATGTGTGTATGTACATTTGTTCGAATAATGTATAATCAGTATGTCCACATATTTGAATCTCATGTTTAACTGTTAAATTAGAGAAAATATAATTTTTTGTTTTATAACTTAGTTATGAAAACACAAATATTATGATACTATGGGAGTTGAACTAGAAGATCAAATTAAGTAGAATGCATGAGATGAGTACGATCATTTAATGATGGATTGACGGATAAGACCATGGTTGGACCATGGCAGTATATGTGATCCCATGTAAGACCATGTCTAGGACATGGCATTGGCATCGATATGTGATCCCATATAAGACCATGTCTGGGACATGGCATTGGCATCGATACATGATCCCGTGTAAGACCATATCTAGGATATGGCATCGGCATCGAATAATGATTCCATGTAAGACCACCTCTGGGACCTGGTTTGGTATGAAATCGTGTAAGACCATGTATGGGACATGGCATCGATATACAATCTTGTATAAGACCATATCTGGGATATGGCATTGGCATCGCCATATATTCCCATGTAAGACCATATCTGGGATATAGCATTGACATAGATATGAGACTTTGTGTAAGACCATAGCGGGACTATGGCATCGTGACGACATGTAAGTGATCATGTCAAACAGTCAAGTTTTAATATTTATAAAGAATGACCAAGCCTGGAGACTAACTAAGATAATGATTAAGGCAAATGCACTTATCGAACAATAGTATAGTTTATGCAAGATTATTTTATCGAACCCAAAGGAACCTAAAAGTACTACTACTCACTTTCTTTCTATTATTTAGCCTAAAATATGGAGTGATTGGTTTATTAATCTAAAACTAATGAATAAAAACTAAACTAGATGCAAAGATAAAAAAGAATGAAACTTTGGGAGAAGATTGTGGAAAAACTCAGTTTATTTTAGATGATACCCTTAGGAAGAATCCACCTATGACTTCTCTTGTCATCTAACTTTTAATTCATATGACTTCTTTACTTAGCTTGATTCGTGAGATTCCCTAACCTATATTAAACCCTCTCATGAGGCGAATAACGTCTAAGCTTAGGTTAATTAGTGGAACTCTCGTTCTCTTATAATAACACCCTAAGGAAGTAGTAAATCGATCAATGGACTCCTACATTAGGTTTTACCCTAATCCGGTAAAATCTCATCACCCTATCTCTAGGCGTGCGATCAACTCTGCTTAATTATGCTAGATCTACTCTTAGGCAGGGTCTATTCCTCCTCCACCTAAGCATATCAGATTAAATTAAACAATATAATTAGGAACAAACTAAGTACTTATCATATAATTTAGAAAT
The DNA here is from genome assembly GCA_025506655.1 of Gossypium rotundifolium. Classification (NCBI taxonomy): domain Eukaryota; kingdom Viridiplantae; phylum Streptophyta; class Magnoliopsida; order Malvales; family Malvaceae; genus Gossypium; species Gossypium rotundifolium. The sequence goes on along the minus strand of CP106729.1, from coordinate 135,192,772 downwards.
CAAATAACAAAGTCCATCATAGGTTTCATCCCTTTCAAGTATCTGAAGGGTTTAGTTCATAACAAAATAAGAAAACATCTCAAGAGAAAAGATAAAACAAAACATAAGAAATCCCTAAAACCCCCTAAAGGAATTGAAGAGGAGATCCTCTGTCTTGAGTAGAACTCCGGCTTCTTGAGATGGATCAACTGGCCATCTTCGAGTAATTCCCTGAATAAAAGCTCTGGCAGAAAACTTCTACCTAAAACTTGATTCTCTAGAATGGCTGCCTTGGGTTGTTTATATAGGCTCTTTAGATGCTTTTACTTGGCTCCTAAGTACCTCCTTCAAGTAGAATTACTATTAAGGTGTTTAAGTAGACTTAGGAGTATGTTTATTTGGCTTCAAGCATCCAAATCTGAGTGAAATTGCTCATTCCCGTGGCAGGGGTACGCCCATATCACATGCTCGTGTAAGTCGTGGCCAGACTGTGTTGGACTTTTATCGATGAGGCACGGCCGTGTAAATTGGGGTGAGGCCGTGTTCTAAATAAATGGCAAGGCACGGCCGCGTGGCTTGAAGTCCAGGCCGTGTCGATTTCTTGGGTTTGCCCAAATTTGGTCTGTTTTAAGCCTGTTTTACGTTCTTTTTATCCTTAGGTGCTTTCCTAAGTATAAGACATGAAAAGAAAGGATTAAGAGCACCTTTTTACATAAATCATGGATGAATCATCCAAAAGCATACTAAATGTGGGATTAAAATATGTTACTTTTACGGTTTATCAAATACCCCCACACTTAAGCTTTTGCTTGTCCTCAAGTAAAATTCTCAACTTAAAATTAAAACGAACTTTCCACAATTCATAATTTCTACCAATAATGCCTTATCATAATTCATAGATAATTCATACATGGATAATTTTAACTCAAAGACTCGTAAAGATTCAAACAATTCTAAGTCATATATTTGTAGAACAAAAAACATAAGTGTCTCCCCTCTTCTAAATATTTACCTTTGATTCAAAACCGACAAGGATTGACATCCTCACTAATGATTTACTCAAATCACTCAAAGTATTTAAGGTTCACAATTAAGCACTCAACAGTTGAACCTGAAAAGTTAATCCCATAGGCTTGCCTGAAAATCAAATCTCCACCACTGTAATATGAAATGATACACAAATCAAAAGGTCTTTAATAGGGTTGTAACGGGGCTTGGGTTAAAAGGTGTGGATAAAGGCTGAATTAGAAGGGTTAGAATCAAGATCGATTTTGACAAATCACCTAACTAAAAACAATGAACTAGAAAATAAATGATTACATCAATTGAAACTTTGAAACAAATAATACTACGAGCTTTTTTTTCTTTGATAATTGAAATTTAAATGTACAAGCTCACTAATACTGAATATACTTTGATTTTTTCAATTTTTTTTTTTTTTTTGAACAAACTACATACTAAAGAAAGAACTTTATCAATCGAAATAAACTAATTAGGCAACTGATCAAATCAATTCTCGATAGAAGGGTAGTCAAAAGAATGGTGATAACAAATTCAAAGGGTTTTCGAGTTAATATTAGCGGGTAAATCAATAAAAGGGTTGTTAGGATTAAAAGGGTTCACTATGGGTTAATTATGTGGGTATGCTTTTAGTGGTGTGAATGGGTTAAAACCTAGGTGCCTTTATCATCTCAGTATATCAAATTATAGATGTGGTCTCAACATGTATAATCGAGGCAAGTTCTAGAATAACAGTTCAAAGTTGACACACTCATAATCAATAAAGTGAGCATGAAAAGAATATATGCTCTATAAGGCTCAAAATCTCACAAAAACTATGGGTGTTTTTTTACATCAATCCTTATAAATTTCAAATTTTAAGGTAATACTCAAATTCAATTTAATGACCCATCAATTTTAATTTTTAAAAGTAGACTTACCATGCCTGATTCTCTAGTATTCTTCAAATTTAATCATCAATGCACAATTAACTATGACTTACTCTAAAACATATCAATAAAAAAATCATAAATCATTAGAAATTTCATCCTTAGTAGTAATATGAGAAAAATACTTTCGAATCAAGACTAAATTCAGGATTTTGAGAATAATGCAAAAAGTTTGACACTTTTACCCCCCACACTTAAGATGTACATTGGCTTCAATGTACAAAGATGAATAATGGCAGTTATGGGATAAATCAAAAGATAAGGGGTAAAGTGACTTCCTAATTTTTGGATGGCTCCGGAAGTTGGTAGTGGTCGTGGTAGAAGGTAGTTGGAGGAGGCGGTGGTGGCATTTTCTATGGTCCTGGTAGGGTGGCTACCAATGATCTTTGCGCTAGATGAAGAAATTGGGGCGCTTGTAGAGAATTAGCTAGGGATTATTAAAACATATTTAAAATAAACTAAGTATATATATGAAGATAAGAAAGAAGGCGAGAATTAAAATAGAAAACAATCTAAAGTGAAAATAAAAAATAAATGGACTGTTAAGTCCTTATTGAAGGATGGTTCGTAAGGTGGGTGTGGCTTCTAGGGCGACGGAGGTGCTGGTGGTGGTCGTGGTGGCATGATTCCCAAGCAACCTTTAGAATCTAATACTAAGAAACTAAATTAAAATAAACTAAACTAAGCATAAGATTGTTAAAGAGAAGGAAATTGAAGCAAAAGAGAAAAAGAAAATAAAACTATATGGTCTCAAAGACCCTTGGCTTGTTGTTTGAATGAAGCGGTGGCATGAACTTATGTAGATCGATTTCCCATAGGGAGATTATGCTTGCCTTCTTTCGCTTCTTCGGCATGGTTTTGGTGTTGCTCAAGAGTCTTGACACTTTTTCTAAAGGAAGAAATAAAATTTTGAAGGAAAAAGAAAGAAGAGAGAAGAAAAAGAATGGGAAGAAGAGGAAGGGCTGTGGGGTTTAAATAGTATTTCAAATTTTGCATGTTCCCACGCCCGTGGTTCAAGGGTGTGTCGATTCACCCGGCTGCCTCGGATGACCGTGGTTACAGGCGTGTTGAGTCTCTCACGATCATTTCTCAGTCGGCCACGCCTGTTAGGAGATAGTCAATAGCTTCACACGGTTTAGGGGCACAGCTGTGCTGATCTGTTGGTGCCCGTGGGGAAGGGTGGTTGGGCTAGTTACGTCTGACAGTGGTTGGTCTGAATTGCACGGCCTCTACTCTGTTAGTGTAATGGTTCGATGGTCCATACAACCACGGACATGGTCATGTGTAAGGTCGTGTGGCCTGGAAATCTGTACTTTTGTGTTAGTTTAAAATAAATATTTAGAAGAGAAAGATGAAAAGAAAAGACTGAAAATAAATTTGAAAATAAATTGAGTTAGTACTCGGGTTACCTCCCGAAAAGCACTTGTTTATAGTCTTAAGCTAGACTATCCTCGTATTTGAAAATTTTAGGGAGGTTTAAAGGTTTGAATATCTTCCCTCATGCTCATAGTTTTATTTTTGTGACAAAGTTGAAGTCGAGAAGCATTTACTTTGAAATTGCCAAATATTGGATTGCTTACCGTGACTATTTTGTGTGGGAAGATATCGTGTACCTTAAGAAGAATTTCTCCCTTTGCCCTCAGGTCTGTTGAAGTGATGTGGGGATCGGCTTTGTCTAATAGTACCTGGTCTCATATTTTAAAGTGATTTGATGTCCCTACGAGCTTTTCTGGCGATTCTTCTGGTTTTACTTTGTGTGGATTCTGCTTTTCTTTGACTTGTGTCTTCTACTCTTCTAAATCGTCAAAGGTTTTGTTTCTTGTGTGATTCTTCTTTGTCAATTTGGGGGCTATGAGTTGGCTCAAGTTTGATGCCTTGTGATGTTTCCTGTAGTGAAGGTTGAACAATTTGATTATCTATTGAAGTGACTTTCTTACCTTCATCATCCGTTGTTCTGACTGAGTCGAGAGCTTGAAGCTTAATCGATTCATCTCCTACACGAGGTATGAGTTCACTTGTGGCAACATCAATTTTAGTTCTAAAAGTTGCTAGGAAAGGTCTTCCTATAATTAAGGGCATTGAATTATCCTCATCCAATTCTAAGACAGTAAAATCTACTAGGAAAACAAATTTATCGATTTTTACAAGAACATCTTCAATAATGCCCCTAGGAATTCTAACAGTTTTATCAGCTAGTTGAATGCTCATCCTAGTTTGTTTGGGCTTCCCTAGACCTAGTCGTTTAAACAATGCATAAGGCATGACATTTATACTTGCTCCTAGATCAGCTAACGCACTATCAATAGTTAAACTACCAAGTAAGCATGGAATCGTAAAACTCCCTGGATCTTTTTATTTCTGCGGTAGTCTATTCTATAACTTTGCCAAGAATGTTGCGTTTAGTTCCACGTGGTGCTCTTCGTCTATTTTGCATTTGTTAGTCAAGAGTTGTCTTAAAAATTTCCTCGAGTCTTGCATCTGGAAAAGAGCTTCAAGAAGGGGTAAGTTAATATGTAATTTCTTTAAAAGTTTAAGAAACTTACCGAACTGTTCGTCTGAATCACCTCCTTTCAATGCTTCGGGATAAGGTATGCGAGGTTTGTATTCTTTGATTATTGGTTTTGGCTTTTCGTGTGCTACCTCTATTTTACCTTTTTCTTCATTGGTTTCTTGTGCCGTAGTGGGCTCATCTACCTTTGTACCCTCTTGAGCTATGATGGCTTGGATATGTTCTTTTGGGTTTATTTCTATGTTGCTTGGCAGACGTCCTTGTTGACATTCAGAAATCAGCTTTGTGAGATGTCCCACTGACCTAGTAAGTTCTCCAACTTGATTCTCGATCCCTTTGATCGATTTTTGTTGTTCATCAAGTGCTACTTCAGTCTTTTTGAAACGAGAATTTGTGGCTGCCATGAATTTGTCAGCATCTCTTTGAGGTTTGATTTCCTCTCCTGTGGATATGGTTGATTTTGATAATTTGGAGGGGGTTGCTACCTTTGATTTCCTTGATTTCCTTATCCTCCTCACGAAAAATTTGGGTGGTTCCTCCAACCTGCGTTATAGGTGTTACTATAAGGATTATTATTGGATCTGAAATTATTACCTATATAGTTTGTCTGCTAATGTTCTGCTCCTAGTTGGTCGAGTGGGTACTCAGGATTCGCCACATTCCCACTCGCTTCGTATTGCATTACCGGGTGTACCTGTGAAGAACATAAATTATCAAGCTTTTTATTCATCATCTCCACTGTGTTGACATTATTCTGCGTCTATGTTAAAAACTCCGATTGATTTTGTCGATTTGGCCCTTGTAATTTGCCATTGATAGGTATTCAATGACATCTCTTCAATAAAGTCGTAGTCGCCTTCAGGAGTCTTGTTATTCAAAGTTCCACCATTGATGAGTCAATCATTTGCCTCATTGAAGAATTCACACCGTTGTTAAAAGTTTGGACTTGAAGCCACAAAGGTAATCCATGGTGTGGACATCTTCGAGGAGATCCTTATATCTTTCCCATGCATCATATAATGTTTCAACTGCCATTCTCGCACAAAAGAAGATATGTCATTCCTAAATTTGGCCATTTTGGCTGGTGGAAAGTATTTTAAAAGAAATTTTTCAGTCATTTGATCCCATGTGGTGATTGACCCTCGTAGTAATGAGTTCAACCACTGCTTTGCTTTATTCCTTAATGAAAAGGGAAATAATCGAAGACGTATGGCATCGTCAGAAAGGCCATTTATTTTGAAGGTATCATAGAACTCTAAGAAATTAGCTATATGAGTATTTGGGTCTTCGTCCTGCAAACCATCAAATTGAACAAATTGTTGAATCATTTGTATTGTGTTAGGCTTTAATTCAAAATTGTTAGTAGCTATAGCAGACCTGACAATAGTAGATTCAGCTCCTGTCAAATTAGGTTTAGCATAATCATACATAGTACACGGAGCATTCTGTTCTTGCACATTTGGTGGTGGATTGTTTTCGTCCATCCCTTCAGTAGGATTGGATCTGTCTTGTTGTTCTTCTCTTTGGTGGTCTAGAGCTCGCCTAGTTTCTCTGCGATTTCTGTGAGTGGTAGCTTCAATGTCACTTTCGTACGCTAAAGGTCCTCTCGGGTTCCTTATAGTCATAAACTAGAGGCACCTGCTAGGAGAAGAAAGAAATAAATTTAATGTAAATAAAACTTTAACCTAAACTAAAAATAAAAGTAAATTACGAAAAAATAATAACATAATGGCTAAAGTAATTGAAATAAAGCTTTCTTAATATTTTAGTGTCCCCGTAATGGCGCCATAAACTTGATCGTGTCAAACAGTCAAGTTTTAATATTTATAAAGAATGATCGAACCTATAGCCTAAATATGACAACAATTGAGGCAAGTGCACCTATCGAACAATAGTGTAGTTTAGGCAAGATTATTTTATCGAACCCAAAGGAACCTAAAAGTACTACTACTCAATTTCTTTCTATTATTTAGCCGAAAATATGGAGTGATTGGTTTATTAATCTAAAACTAATGAAAAAAAAACTAAACTAGATGCAGAGACAAAAGAATGAAATTTTGGGAGAAGACTGTGGAAAACTCAGTTGATTTTAGACGATACCCTCAGGAAGAATCTACCTATGGCTGTTCTTGTCATCTAACTTTTAATTCATATGACTTCTTTACTTAGCTTGATCCGTGAGACTCGCTAACCTATATTAAACCCTCTCTCTCGAGGCGAATAACGTCTAAGCTTAGGTTAATTAGGAGAACTCTCATTCTCTTATAATAACCCCCTAAGGAAGCAGTAAATCAATCAATGGACTCCCATATTAGGTTTCACCCTAATCCCGCAAAATCTCGTCACCTTATCTCTAGGCGTGCTATCAACTCCGCTTAATTATGCTAGATCTACTTTTAGGCAGGGTCTATTCCTCCTCCACCTAAGCACATCAGATTAAATTAGGCAACATAATTAAGAACAAACTAAGTACTTATCATATAATTTAGAAATCAAATAACAAAATCCATCATCAGTTTCATCCTCTTTAGGTATCTGAAGGGTTTAGTTTGTAACAAAATAAGAGAAAAGATAAAACAAAACATAAGAAATCCCTAAAACCCTCTAAAGGAATTGAAGAAGGATCCTTTGTCTTGAGTAGAACTGCGGCTTCTTGAGATGGATCAACTGGATACCTTCGAGTAATTCCCTGAATAAAAGCTCTGGCAAAAACTTCTACCTAAAACTTGATTCTCTAGAACGGCTACCTTGGGTTGTTTATATATGCTCTTTAGATGCTTTTACTTGGCTCCTAAGTACATCCTTCAAGTAGAATTACTATTAAGGTGTTTAAGTAGACTTATGAGTATGTTTCTTTGGCTTCAAGCATCCAAATCTGAGTGAAATTGCTTATTCTCGTGGCAGGGGCACGCCCATGGCACACGCCTGTGTAAGTCGTGGCCAGGCGTGTTGGACATTTATCGACGAGTCATGACCATGTAAATCGGGGTGAGGCCGTGTTCTAAATAAATGGCAAGGCACGACTGTGTGGCTTGAAGTCCAGGCCGTGTCGATTTCTTGTGTTGGCCCAAATTTGGTCCGTTTTAAGCCCGTTTTACGTTCTTTTTAACCTAAGGTGCTTTCTTGAGTATAAGACATGAAGAGAAAGGATTAAGAGCACCTTTTTACATAAATCATGGATAAATCATCCAAAAGCATACTAAATGTGGGATTAAAATATGTTACTTTTACGGTTTACCAAATACCCCACACTTAAGCTTTTGCTTGTCGTCAAGCAAAATTCTCAACTGAAAATTAAAACGAACTTTCCACAATTCATAATTTCTATCAATAATGCCTCATCATAATTCATAGATAATTCATACATAGATAATTTTAACTCAAAGACTCGTAAAGATTCAAACAATTCTAAGTCATATATTTGTAGAACAAAAAACATAGGTTCTCCCCTCTTCTAAATATTTACCTTTGATTCAAAACCGACAAGGATTGACATCCTCACTAAAGATTTACTCAAATCACTCAAAGTGTTTAAGGTTCACAATTAAGCACTTAACAGTCGAACCTGAAAAGTTAATCCCATAGGCTTGCCTGAAAATCAAATCTCCACCACTGTAATATGAAATGATACACAAATCAAAAGGTCTTTAACAAGGTTGTAACGGGGCTTGGGTTAAAAGGTGTGGATAAAGGCTGAATTAGAAGGGTTAGAATCAAGATCAATTTTGACAAATCACCTAACTAAAAACAATGAACTAGAAAATAAAGGATTACATCAATTGAAACTTTGAAACTAATAATACCATGAGCTTTTTTTTCTTTGATAATTGAAATTTAAATGTACAAGCTCACTAACACTGAATATACTTTGATTTTTTTGATTTTTCTTTTCTTTTTTTTCGAACAAACTACGTACTAAAGAAAGAACTTTATCAACCAAAATAAACTAATTAGGCAATAGATAAAATCAATTCTCGATAGAAGGGTAGTCAAAGAATGGTGATAACAAATTCAAAGGGTTTTCGAGTTAATATTAGCGGGTAAATCAATAAAAAGGGTTGTTAGGATTAAAAAGGGTTCACTAGGGGTTAATTATGTGGGTAGGCATTTAGTGGTGTGAATGGGTTAAAACCTAGGTGCCTTTATCATCTCAGTATATCAAATCATAGATGTGGTCTCAACATGTATAATCGAGGCAAGTTCTATAGCCTCGGTATGAGATTTCGATAAGACCATGTCAGGGACATGGTGTCAATATGATATTTCATGTAAGACCATATCGGGGATATAGAGTTGATATGATACTATATGTATGAGATTCACGAGTATTTGTTAGCATTTCGAGTGGTTCAACTAGTACGTTGAAAATGAGAAATTTTGTGACTATGTCACGAGCGGTACAGGTATGTATCTAGAACTCATGTGAAGTGAATTCAGTATATGATGAATTCATGGTAAGAATGTATATAAATAATTTATGCTTGTGAGATATTGATAACATTGTAGTCAATGATCTACATTTATTATGAATTGATGCATGACAAGATTTGAAGATGACCATATGTTAGGCTTATGAGCCTAATCTAGATTGTGATATAGATTAAGGTATATGCTTAAATTGTGATTCATTGAGTATGAGAGAAAGGAAAGGCTGGCATAGATGCGGAATAAAGTCACTATGAGAATATAGTATGATACGAGCTTTGATAAATAAAAGGTGGTTAAACACTATGTTAAAACTATGATCACTCATAAATGATGAGCATGTGATTAAGAGGATGGAAATAACTTATTAAATAATGTGCCAAGTTCTAATGAAGAGACTATGGTGTTAAGGCTAATGCCAAGGCACATAAATGATATTTATAAGATAAGAGTGAGTGTTACGAATGATTAAGTGGAAATCATGAGATTAAATGCCAATTGTATTATAATACCTTTATAGTTGAGTAAAATAAATGAATGTCAATAATTGTTTATTATTTACATATGAACTTACTAAGTTTTATTGCTTACTCCCTTCCTTTCCTATCTCTTATAGGTTAATTTAGCTAGCTCGGGTTGGAGATCGTCGGAGATGCTTTCACACTATCAAGCTAACACTTTGGGTATAAGTATTCAAGCCTTTTTGAGATATGGCATGTATAGGAACTTAGTCTTTTGATTAATTAAGTCCTTGTTAATGTAGCCAAATGTGTTGGCCGAAAATGCAATATCGCTCAATTTGAATATAGCCATGAATGATAGCTTATGTTGATTATATTTATGCATCTGTTGGTGGTCTTTCATGAATGTGAAGTTAGTGTGATTATCATAGGCTAAATGTGATGAGTGATTATCATAGGCTAAATGTGATGATTAAGTATTACAAATGATGATATGAGAATGACATGTGATGTTGTGTGAATGTGTGTAAGTGAGGGCGGCATAATGGCTTGGGAAATAGCCTGGTATTTGTCCACACGGGTAGACACACGGGCATGATTCTAGGCCGTGTGTGAAACACGGTCAGCCCCGAGGGAGTGTTGATAGGTCGTGTGTCCCTTGCATCTAATTTACAAAAAATTCAATTCGTTACACAAGCCAGCATAGGGGTGTGACTAGGTGTGTGCCTCTATGTGTCTGCTGGCGTCATAAATAGAATGTCAAGGTTTTCACACACGGGCTAAGACAAGGGCTTGTCAAGGCCATGTGAGGAACATGGGCCATAGACATGGGCGTGTGCCTAGACATTTGAGAACCTCTGTAGGTTCGAAATGAAAAATAAAATCCACACAGACTAGGTACATGGGCGTGTGCGACTGCACTGCCTGCCCATATGGGCGTGTTCCTATCCACACGGGCATGTGGCCCTGTTTTGAGTACAAATTTTCTAAGTGCTCATAAGTTTCTGGTTCAGTTCTGAACCATCCTATATGTATGTTTCGGGTCTCATAGACCCATAATAGGGACATTGTGAATACGAATGAAAGGTTTTAAGTTTGAATGAAAGTTTATGGCCAATATTACATGATGTAACACCCCAAACCTGGCCCATAAGTTCCAACCGGATCTGGTGTGCTATGGATTGAACATTTAAAACTTTTCTCTGAAAGGTTTTGGAAAAACTTAGTTTATTTTAGCCGAGTAATCCCTTAAATGTGAGATTTTGTAAATAAATTTACTACTTGCGTTGATTGGGTTGAAAAGCCCATTTATTGTTTCATTTTATTTTGGAGACTAAAACAAAACATAAGTTTTGTAAATCCCGACATAACAAAAATAAATCGAAGTCTAAGTTAAGGAGGCCTTGTTACATAAATAGTCCCAAAGAAATAATAAAAAAACCAAACTTAATCTATAGAGAAAACACTTGATGGCCCCTCGAGTCCGTCTCGGCTCCCATGTCCACAATCTACTGCTCATTTGAAAGAGCAGAGAAAAAGGAAAGCGGTGAGTCACCAAGACTTAGTGTATAAATCCGGAACATACTGACCTAAGGCCCACAAACACATTATGGGCCTTGGCCCATACATAGAGGTAACAATCATAATACATGATAGACAATACATAATGAATGGCCCAACCCATCCTAGAATTCCATCCTCTACACACCAACCCCTACCAACCATCACACCTTGGGGATTTCTACAATCAACCCTCCATTCGCTACACACCACATGGCATAGCCACCAATCACTGTGTGATCTAACATTTATATTTGTGGGATTTCTACCACGGTCACCATATGACCCATGTTTATATTTTGGGATTTCTACCACGGTCACCATATGACCCATCATGCGATTCCCTTTCATATTATATTCCCACCCCATGCATACATACATAAAGAGAACATCATCTGTGCTTTCATATGTCTCAATATATATAGAATTTCTATGATTGCGTGCACTGCATCCTTGCCTAACCCTTTTTGGGTTTTAATCGACTGTCTACACAGCCACTTTTTGGCTTTTTAGCCCACTACACATACATTACAATTAGAGAGTGTGTGTTAGAGAGCTACACACCTGATTACCGATAAAATGATACTTTATATGTCGACGCTATTTGTAGTCGACACAACTGCTATCTGCTGAAGGTGTTGTTCAGAAGCCAATCCACAACCAAGTGGCCAATCTCGAACGGCGAATACCACTTGTTTTTTAAACTTAGGGATTCTCACCTTTGCCTGATCCATATTTAATTCCATCACAAGTCCTTGTCGGAACTACTATCACAATATATGATTGTTAATCATCATCATAAAGTTTAGATCTTGCATATAATGAATGAATCTAATAAAAATCTAGGGAAAATCTTTTTACCTTAAAATCCCAAAATTAAAGACTAGCTATTTTCGGCTTTTAGATCTAGACGACCAAGTTTCCTTCAAATCCCAGAATGCCACCCAACATAGAACCATTAAACTATTAGCTTTTCGGCTTTTGCCTTTCAAAAACCAAAATAGAACATGAGAAACCAACAAAAGTCGACACTTACCTTAACACAGGGAATTCGACTAGCACTGAAGAGGATTCGACAATGTCAATGAGGAAGATTTAAATGCCGGAAGAAATAGAACCAACTCACAAATGGGATAAATAGAGAAAAACTATGGAGATTTTGGCTTTTAGAGAAATCGACACAAGAGGAAAAGAATGGAAAAGAGAGTGAAGGGAGAGGTTTCAACTTTTGAAGAAATTAAAGAAAAGAAATTGTAGAGGGACTGACTAAGAATTTTGGCACAATAGAAGAAGAAGAAATTAGGGTTCAAATGCCAGAATTAATGAGATATCCCCCTATTTATAAAAATTTCGGCACTCCTATCAAAAAATCGAAAGTACCCTTTCTGATAACTAAAAATCAAGCTAATAAAAAGGGAAAATTTGGCACCCATTTTCTCATGAAGTAGCCGAATTCTTTACTCCTCTAGGTGGTGGATTTTCGGCCATCACATTTCTTTGATAGCTTCTATCTTTTCTCTGTTTTATCTTCTATATTATCAATTATAAAATCCATGTAAATCCTCCTATTTTTGAGCCTTGTTGCCGTCCACTTCACCTAACCCTAATGCCAAATTTAGCTTACTTAAATTAAGAGAATTGGGCTCTATAGAACTTAAATTTTGGGCCCCTTACACCTTTGTTGTGGCGTCACCCCTTGCTCCCTTTTAAGTGCCGAAAATGGCCCAAAAACATGGGCTCCTTGCGGCCAAAACTTGGGCCTCTTTAACTTTTAGTGACGCCACCTTCTAACTCCCTTGCAGCGCCACCTATTGTTGGGCCACAAGCCCACGTTGGTATTTGAAACACAATTACCACCTTTTAACTCTATAATGCCCAATCAGACAATTTAACCAAGGCCATTGCCTAGTCCTGAGCCCAATTTGGACCCCTATCACTTAAATTAACATATTAAACATATCCTTACACTAAACGCCTAGACCCATTAATTCAGGATGTTACAGTTCTACCCCCTTAAAGAAATTTTGTCCTCGAAATTACCTGATTAGAAAAGATGGGGGTATTGTTGCCGCATTGCTTCCTCGGGTTCCCATGTAGCCTCCTCAGAACCATGATTCGCCACAGCACCTTAACCAATGGGACCGTTTTCCTTCGCAACACCTTGACATCACGATCCAGAATTTCCACCGGTTCATCTTCGAAGGATAGATCGGGTCTTACCTTGATTTCCTCCACAGGCACTATGTGAGATGGATCCAAACGATAATGTCTTAACATAGAGACGTGAAATACATCGTGAATTTGTCTTAATTCTGGAGGTAACTCAAGCTGATATGCCACTGGTCCAACTTGCTTCAGCACCTAATATGGTTCGATAAATCTGGGGCTCAACTTACCCTTACATTCGAATCTTATCACTTTCTTCCATGGCGATACTTTCAAGAATACCTTGTCCCCTACTGCAAACTCTATGTCCTTACGTCTTAAGACTTCTGTCAATCTGTCGCTTCTTTTAATCTAGCCCAAATTACTTCCACCTTCTCCTTCGTCTCGGCGACCATGTTTGGACCCAAAATTCGACATTCCCCTAATTCCGTCCAACATGTAGGAGTACGACACTTTCACCCATACAAAGCTTCGTTGGTTCCATCTGAATACTTGACTGGTAACTATTGTTATAAGCAAACTCTGCTAACGGCAAGAACTCCTCCCAACTACCTTTGAAATCAATGACACACCCTCTCAACATGTCCTCCAAGACTTGAATTACCCGCTCAGACTGTCCATTGGTCTGAGGATGAAACGCTCTACTAAAATCCAACTTTGTTCCCAGCGCTTGGTGTAACGCCTTCCAAAATCGTGAGGTGAACCTAGGGTCCCTATCCGATATGATCAATACTGGTACTCTATGGAAACTTACCACCTCTGCTACGTACAGTTTAGCCAGCTTTTGCAAAGTGTAATCAACCCGCACTGGTATAAAGTGAGCAGACTTCATTAAACGGTCCACAACCACCCAAATCGAATCTTTCTTAGTAGGTGTGAGGGGTAGCCCACTAACAAAGTCCATTGTGATCCTTTCCCACTTCCATTGGGGAATCTTCACCGACTGCAATAACCCTGATGGTAATTGATGCTCTGCCTTGACCTGCTAACATGTTAAAACACTTGGCCATTAAATCAATCACCTCTCGTTTTAAGTTTGGCCACCAGAACTGCTCCTATAAGTCTCGATACATCTTACTCCCTCCGAGATGCATAGCCTATGGACTACCATGCGCTTCTTGCAAAATCCTTCGCCTCAACTCAAGATCCCTCAGCATGCATACTCTCCCTTGGAAACATAACAACCCATCCTTATCAACACTAAATTTTGTCGATTCATCACTTGACCCTACCAGAAACCTTTCTTTCAATAACTCATTCGTCTATTGCTTCTCCTTAACCTGGTTAACCTATGATGGTTTCACCTGCAGTTCAGCTAACAACCTTCCATCATCATATAGACTAAGGTGAGCAAACATTGCTCTTAAGTTAGAGATTACTTTACGACTTAGAGCGTCCGCTACTACGTTAGCTTTACCCGGATGATACTCGATCGAGCAGTTATAATCTTTTAACAACTCGACCACCTCCTCTACCTTAAATTCAACTCCTTCTGAGTCAAAAGATACTTCAAGCTCTTATGATCAGTGAAAATGACAGATTTCTCCCCGTGAATATAATGCCTCCAAATCTTCAAAGCAAAAACCACCGATGCCAACTCTAAGTCATGGGTGGGATAATTTGCTTCATGCAGTCTTAACTGTCGAGATGCATATGCTACAACCTTTCCATCTTGCATCAACACACACTCTAATCCCGTATGTGACACATCACAGTAAATCACGAATTCTTTCCTAGCCTCCAACTGAATCAGCACTGGAGCCTCCGTTAAAATTCTTTTTAACTGCTTGAAACTCCCTTGTTGCTTATCAGACCAAACAAATGGAACTCCTTTTTGTAACAACTTAGTCAACGGTGCTGCAATTAAGGAGAATCCTTCAACAAACCTTTGATAGTATCCAGCCAAACCAAGGAAACTCCAAATCTCTGCCACCGACTTGGGCGGCTTCCAATCCAACACCACTTCAATTTTTTGATGGTCAACCCTAATCCCCTCAGCCGACACAACGTGCCTTAGAAAAGTAACCTCCTTCAGCCAAAATTCACACTTACTGAACTTGGCATACAATCGCTTTTCCCTTAGAATTTGTAGAACCATTCGTAGATGTGTATCATGCTCCTCTCCCAATCTTGAATAAACCAAGATGTCATTAATAAAAACCACAACAAACCGATCTAGGTACGGTTGGAACACTCAATTCATCATATCCATGAACGCTACTGGTGCGTTGGTCAACCCAAATGGCATCACCATGAACTCATAGTGACCATAGCGAGTCCTAAAAGCCGTCTTATGAATATCAGCCTTCTTAATCTTAAGCTGATGGTACCCCGACCTCAAATCTATCTTTGAAAAAGTGAGGCCCCCTTCAACTGATCGAACAAGTCATCGATCCTTGGCAACGGATACTTGTTCTTGATCGTTAACTTATTCAACTGGCGATAGTCAATACACATACGCATTGACCCATCCTTCTTCTTGACGAATAAAATAGGTGCTCCCCACGGCGACACACTAGGTCGAATAAACCCTTTATCCAACAACTCCTGGATCTGCACTTTCAACTCTACCAAGTCCTTCGACTCCATTCGATATGGAGCTATAGATATCGGTGATGTCCCTGGAAGAAGATCGATTCCAAACTCCACTTCATGATCCGGAGGTCATCCCGAAAGCTCCTCAGGGAAAACATCAGGAAATTCCTTCACCGTCCTAACGTCTCTCACTATTAGTTCCCCAACTTCCATAGCGAGAACAAACATCAAGACTGCCTCACATCCTTTTCGCTCTCAGGGTGGTCACCATGTTTGACAGACAGTTCCCCCTTTTTCCCATCACCAACACTTCATCACCCTCGGGGGTTTTTAACATCATACGCTTGGTTGCACAATCTAGATTAGCTTGATACTTCACAAGCCAATCCATACCTAAAATTAAATCAAACTCCCCGAACGGTGATTCCATTAGATCCGTTCGGAAAACTATCCCCTGAACTTCTAAAGGTACTTCCCGATAGAGTTTATCCACTATCACCGATTGTCCTAACGGGCTACCTATAGTCATTTCCCTAGGGGTAATTTTAGATTCTAACCTTAAAGTTCCAGATACGCTACTAACTACATACGAATGCGTTGACCCAATGTCAATCAATATAGTGTAAGGCAAGCTAAAATTAAAATGTCTGGTTATGATATCGGTCGTCGACCTCCTCTCAAGTCTCGACAAAGATAGACCAACCCCTACTGTCTCGCCTCGGTGTTTCGCCTTGACTGGTGCTCCACGACCCCGACCGAATCGTTACCACCTCTGGTCGCCCCACGACCTCCTCCTCGCCAGTGAACATTCCTTGGCCCGTGGGCCCTTCATTACCTTTTCATGGGATGCTTCCTAACTTGATGGTCAAAGACCCACACCTAAAGCACTTCCCACCGCCGCCTCTACACTCACCCGCATGGGATTTACCACATTGAGCACACTTCGGTGTCTGACTAGCAGCAGCAGGTCTATTATCTCATCTCGGCCCATCTGGCTTGGGTCTTTTCTGATTACCTCTAGTTGTTCCCGATGATCCAAAGTTTCTCTTACCTCCACCCCTATCTCTATCCTGGTTTAGCTTTTCCGTCTGTTTCACCTCCTCCGCTATATTAGCCTTTTCCACAAGCACCGCAAATTCTCGTTCTCGTTAGGAGCTATCAACACCCATAATTCGTCCTTCAGGCCATCCTCAAATCGGACACATCGCTCATGCTCTCGTGGCTACTATCCCTCGAGTATAATGGCTCAGGCGTAAGAATTTCGTCAGACGTCGCTATGGACCTACTTCCTTAAACCAGTTTAGGAATGCTCGTACAAGATCCACATAGCTCGATCCAACGTACTTATTTTGAAACGCTATTTTGAAGAACTCCCATGTGATGCGATACCACCGTACCATCCTTAACCGTGAGCTACCATTGGTAGGCTTCATCCCTCAGAGAGATATAACCCTTTTAATTTCTCTTCCTCCGTGAGGTCCAGATCATCCATTATCGCTCAACCGCCTCTAACCAATACTCACTAAGCTCGAGGCTATACCGAGATTCCTCTAAACATTTCGCCTGCTGTTCTAAGTCACTCCCAGATAGATTTTTGGGCTCCTGTGCCTATACCGCTCCAAAGAACTCTCTCCAAAACCCTTAACATAGCACGAGATACAAGATCATCTCCGATCGTCGATCTTGAAATTCTGCCTCCACAGCTGGTGGCACTGGTACCTCATTCTCGGATTCGTGACCAGACCCTACGGGTTCTGACACAACAATCTTACCTCTACCTTGGCCACGCACACCACGTCCTCTAATGCTCATCCTACCTTTTACGACTTATCTGATTATAAATTTTATGATTTATTAGTTTTCTTCCACTAATTAACCACGGACAGTCTTATGAATAGTGGGTTTAAAAGTAGTCCTTTCAAATTCGCAACGAGATCAATTTTAAGTCTGTATCACCTAGTCCTAGGAGTCATACACAATCAACCATCAACATACAACCAACATCCATGAACTCACATTCATCATATAAGGGTATTTTCGTCATTTCACCACCCAGGGGTATTTTCGTAATTTATCTTACAAGGGTATTTTTGTAAAAAAATTAAAAAACCAAAATAATAGGGTTTCTTGGTGAATTTTTCAAAATAAGGGTATTTTGGTAATTTTGCAATCTGAGGGTATTTTGGTAATTTTGTCAACTTTGGTAACTTTCGTGAATTAGGGGTAATTTAGTAATTCCTCAATAAGGGTACTTTGGTAATTTTTCAATCAAGGGTATTTTGGTCATTCGGCAAAATCAGGGGTATCTTGGTAAATTTCCTCAACCTAGGGCTTTTGGGTAATTTACACAATCAAGGACATATAAGTAATTTTATAAAAGAAATGGGGTACTGGTCCATTTTGGGTTTTAGTTATAAATTTTAGCCGTCAACAAGCCCCTTATGGCTAAGGTGAATAGTCACTACGCACCAGGTAGGATTCTAGAAAAGAGGAAGTGAGTCACTAGGACCGCTTAAATACCAAGCTCTTCCTGGATCCAATCCTAGACATGCGTATGCCTGTTGCCACACCCTAACCCATCGACTTGGTCACGGGTTTGTTTAGTTGGATTAAGTCTTATGGATTTGAAGAGTTGTTTAACTAGGCCTAAAGCCCATTGCTACTATCCTACTAGTCTACATCCTTCAAGCCCATCAACCCAACAAGTACATCACATCAAGGGTTAGAATACTTACCTGCGTGGATCGAGTGCTCGGAGACTCGAAGGCCCTATCTTCTTCCAAAGTTTTGTTCAAATTCTCCTCAAATTTGCAAAACATCCCTAGGCCCATTTCACAGCCCGAGTTTTAAACTAGGCTCTGATACCAAAATGTAACACCCCAAAACTGGCCCATAAGTTCCAACTAGATCTGGTATGCTATGGGTTGAACATTGAAAACTTTTCTCTGAAAGGTTTTGGAAAAACTTAGTTTATTTTAGCCGAGTAATCCCTCAAATGTGAGATTTTGTAAATAACTTTACTACTTGCATTGATTGGGTTGAAAAGCCCATTTATTATTTCATTTTATTTTGGAGACTAAAAAACATAAGTTTTGCAAATCCCGACATAACAAAAATAAATCAAGTCTAAGTTAAGGAGGCCTGTTACATAAATAGTCCCAAAGAAATAATAAAAAACCAAACTTAATCTATAGAAAAAACTTGATGGCACCTCGAGTTCATCTCGGCTTGCCCATGTCCATGATCTACCGCTCATCCGAAAGAGTAGAGAAAAGGAAAGCGGTGAGTCACCAAGACTCAGGTGTATAAATCTTTAACACATTGACCTAAGGCCCATAAACACATTATGGGCCTTGGCCCATACATAGAGGCAACAATCATAATACATGATAGACAATACATAATGAATGGCCCAACCCATCCTAGAATTCCATCCTCTACACACCAACCCGCACTCAACCATCACACCTTGGGGATTTCTACAATCAACCCTCCATCCGCTACACACCATGTGGCATAGCCACTGATCACTGTGTGATCTAACATTTATATTTGTGGGATTTCTACCACCGGTCACCATATGACCCATGTTTATATTCGTTGGATTTCTATCATCGGTCACCATGTGACCCATCACGCACTTCCCCTTTCATATTATATTCCCACCCCATGCATACATACATAAAGAGAACATCATACAGGCTTTCATATGTCTCAATATACATAGAGATTTCTATGATTGTGTACCTGGCATCCTTGCCTAACCCTTTTTGGGTTTTAATCGACTGTCTACACAACCACTTTCTGGCTTTTTAGCCCACTACACATAAATTACAATTAGAGAGTGTGTGTTAGAGATCTACACACCTGATTACCGATAAAATGATACTTTCTATGTCGACGCTATCCGTAGTCAACACAACTGCTATCTGCCTAAGGTGTTGTTCAGAAACCGGTCCACAACCAAGTGGCCAATCTAGAACGGCGGATACCGCTCATTTCTTAAACTTATGGATTCTCTCCTTTGCCTGATCCATATTTAATTCCATCACAAGTCCTTGTCAGAACTACTATCACAATATATGATCGTTAAACCCCATGATAAAGTTTAGATCTTGCATATAATGAATGAATCTAGTAAAAATCTAGGGAAAATCTTCTTACCTTAAAATCCCAAAATTGGAGACTAGCTATTTTCGACTTTTAGATCTAGACGACCAAGTTTCCTTCAAATCCTAGAATGCCACCGAACATATAACCATTAAACTATTATCTTTTCAGGCTTTTGCCTTTCAAAAACTGAAATAGAACATGAGAAACCAGCAGGAGTCGACATTTACCTTAACACAAGGAGAGACTAAGAATTTCGGCACAATAGAAGAAGAAGAAATTAGGGTTCAAATGCCAGAATTAATGAGATATCCCCCCTATTTATAGAAATTTCGGCACTTCTATCAAAAAATCGAAAGTACCCTTCCTGATAACTAAAAATCAAGCTAATAAAAAGGGAAAATTCGGAACCCCTTTTCTCATGAAGTAGTCGAATTCTTTACTCCTCTAGGTGGTGGATTTTCGGCCATCACCTTTCCTTGATAGCTCCTATCTTTTCTTCGTTTTATCTTCTATATTATCAATTATAAAATCCATGTAAATCCTCCTATTTTTGAGCCTTGCTGTCGTCCACTTCACCAAACCCTAATGCCGAATTTAGCTTACTTAAATTAAGAAAATTGGGCTCCATAGAACTTAAATTTTGGGCCCCTTACACCCTTGTTGTGGCGTCACCCCTTGCTCCCTTTTAAGTGCCAAAAATGGCCCAAAAACATGGGCTCCTTGCGGCCAAAACTTGGGCCTCTTTAATTGTTAGTGACGCCACCTTCTAACTCCCTTACACCACCACCTATTGTTGGGCCACAAGCCCACGTTGGTATTTGAAACACAATTACCACCTTTTAACTCTATAATGCCCAATTAGACAATTTAACCAAGGCCTTTGCCTAGTCCTGAGCCCAATTTGGACCCCTATCACTTAAATTAACATATTAAACATATCCTTACACTAAACACATAGACCCATTAATTCAGGATGTTACACATGATGAAGTATGTTATGTCCAATAATGCCTCGTACTCGGTTCTAGTGTTGAATGCAAGTAAGGGGTGTTACACTATTTGCGAGTGAAACGTAGTGCTAAAATGCAGCTTAGTACCCAAAGCTTCTTGTAAATTCTTCCAAATTCTCGATGTAAACCTTAGATCTCTATCCGAAATAATAGATAGGGGAACACCATGTAATCTCACAATTTAAGAAATATGTAACACAACTAATTTATCAAGCAGGAAATCTGTACGTACCGAAATGAAATGAGCTAATTTCGTCAATCTCTCAACAACAACTCAAATCGTATCTTTAATGGAAAACTCTATATGAAATCCATTATTACTCTATCCCACTTCCACTTAGGAATCATAATAGGCTGTAACAAGCCTGACGTTTCTTGATGCTCAGCTTTGACTTGCTGACAAATCAAACATTTCGAAACAAATTCTGAGATATCTCATTTTATGCCGTGCCACCAATAAAGCTGTTTCAAATCGTTATACATTTTCATGCTTCTCGGATATACTGATAAACAACTATTGTATGCTTGATTTAAAATCTTTTGAATAAGTTTGAGATTTCTTGGTACGCAAATTCTACCTCGGAACACCAAACATTCATTAGGCCCTATTCAAAACTCTGAATCAGAAGTCGACTTGCACTGAGTTCGTTTTGCTTGCAATTCATTATCAATTTTTGAGCATCACAAATCTGCTGTAGAAATAAAGGTTTTGGTTTCAACTCAACTACTATTGACCGTCGTCAGACAAAGCTAATTGTTTGTTCAAAGCACGTAAAGGAAATAAGCACTTTCGGCTCAAAGCATCAGCAACTACATTTGCTTTCCCCTAATGATAGTCAATTACTAACTCATAGTCTTTTAGCAATTCTAACCATTTTCGATGTCACAAATTCAAAACTTTTGAGTCATCAGATATTTCAAGCTTTTGTGGTCAGTATAAATATGGCATTTCTCACCAAACGAGTAATGATTCCAAATTTTCAATGTGAATACTATTACGACTAACTCTAGATCATGCGTCGAATAATTCTTTTTGTGCGGCTTCAACTGTCTAGAGGCATAAGCTATAATTTTGCCTTCATGCATCAAAACACAACCCAAGCCATTTAACGATGCTTCACTGAAAACTAAAAATTCTTTACCCGACTCAGGCTGAACTAATACTGGTGCCTCTATTAATAATGCTTTCAACTGCTCAAAGCTCTGCTGACACTTTTCTGTCCACTCAAATTTAACAGATTTTTGAAGCAATCATGTCATCAGAGTCGCAATCATCAAAAAGCCTTTCACAAGTTGTCTATAATAACCAGCTAGTCCTAGAAAAGTACAGACTTCGGATACATTTCTCGGAGGCTTCCAATCAACAATCACATAAATTTTGCTCGAGTCAACTCGAATACCCGCAGCTAAAACTATAGGTCCCAGAAAACCAACCTATCATAACCAAAACTCACATTTGCTGAACTTTGCAAACAAATTTTTATCTCTAAAAGTTCGTAACACGATTCTCAAATGCTCGGCATGCTCAGATTCATCACATGAGTAAATCAAAATGTCATCAATAAATACAACTACGAATCGATCTAAGTACGGCCTAAAAATTCGGTTCATCATGTCCATAAAAATAGCAGGTGCATTTGATAGTCCAAAAGGCATAACAAGAAATTCTTAGTGTCTGTACCTTGTTCTAAAGGCAGTCTTTGGCACATATGAGTCTTTAACTCACAACTAGTAATAACCTGTTCTCAAATCAATTTTGAAAACATTGTTACCCTTTTTAATTGATCAAACAAATTATCTATTCGTGGCAAAGGGTATTTATTCTTGATCATCACTTTGTTGAGCTATCGATAATCTATACACATTCTCATCGTGCCATCTTTCTTTTTCAAAAATAACATTGGTGCACCTCAGGGAAAGAAACTCGGTCTAGCAAAACCTTTATCTGTCAACTCTTGCAACTGAGCTTTCAATTTTTTTAACTCTGACAGAGCCATACTGTATGGAGCTATCGATATTGGCGTTGTACCCAGTACTAATTCAATACCAAACTCAACCTCTCTAATAGGTGGTAAACCCGATAACTCTTTGGGAAATAAATCTAGATACTCGCACACAAATGGTACTAATTCAATCTTTGTTTCTGTCACTTTTGTATCAAGTACATAAGCAAGATAAGCTTCACACCCCTTTCTCACAAATCTCTGAGCTAACATAGACGAGATAACAACTAGAAAATTATTCAGATTATTAGATTCAATTCTAATAGTCTTATTATTCTAACATTTCAGTTCAATTATTTTTCGTCTACAATTCACTATAGCCTCATGCATCGTTAACCAATCCATACCTAGAATTATATCAAATTCATCAAATGGCAACAACATCAGATTAGCCAAAAATAGAAATCCTGATACATTAATGGACAATTCTTGCAAACTTTGTCAACCAAAACATATTTTCCTAAAGGGTTTGATATTCTAATCACAAATTCAGTAGACTCTACAGGCAAATTCTTACTAGATACTAAATTATATATATATATAAGAATGAGCTTATCCTAGATCTATCAACGCAATCACATTAGTATCGTAGAGAGTGAAAGTACCAGTGATAACATCTGGAGATGACACTTCTTCGCGAGCGTGAATAGCATAGGCTCTAGCAGGTGCTCTGGCCTCAGATCTCACAGTAGTATCTCATGTCGCACCTCTACCACCACTTACATTTCCAACATTACAGAATGGTCTTTCTCTCGAAGTCATGCTGCTTTGTCTTGCACTCTTAGATTTATCTTTCTCATCAAATTCAAGACAATCTCGAATGAAGTGTTCATGTGAACCACATCTAAAACAGGCTTTATCATTCAGTCCACACTCTCCAAAATGTCATTTTCCACATCGTCCACATTCAAGTTTGTTTAGTCTAACATTACCCACACTTGTCACTAACACAGCTGGAGTTTTTAAACTCGTAAATTGTTTCCCACGATCTCTATTGGAGTATTCCCTTAGTGCATTTGATCGATTATATGAATCTCAGGATTTCTTTGATGAAGAGTGATAGGGTTTATTCATCAATCTCTTTCTCGAATCTCTAGCTTCTGAATCAGCCTTTCTCTTTTCTTTGCCCGGTTCTTCAGCTTTGCAAGCATGTTCGAATAACACAACGAATTCTTTGAAATCCAATATCCCGACCAAAAGTTTAATGTCTTCATTCAGCCCATCAACAAACCGTTTGCACATTATCCCTTCAGTAGAAACATATTCTAGAGCATACTTGCTCAACCGTACAAATTCTATTTCATATTTAGTTACGGTCATATGACCCTGTTTCAATTCTAGAAATTCTTTATGCTTTTAGTCACGAAATCGTTGGCTGATGTATTTCTTTCAGAACTCGATCTAAAAGAAATCCTAGGTCACTCGCTCTCTTGCACTATCGACACTAAAGTATTCCACCAATGATACCCAGAGTCTCTCAGAAGAGAAATAGCGCACTTTAAGCATTTAGCTGGCGTACACGAAAGTTTATCAAACACTCACATAGTATTTTCAAGCCAGAACTTAGCTCTCTCAGGGTCATCATCAACATTAGCCATGAACTCTTCAGTCCCATGTTTACAGATCTTATCAATTGCAAGCTAATTCAATCTTAAAAGCTTGACTCTTTGAGGAGCTACAAGTACAGTTTAAGGAATAGGAGGGGGTAGAGGTTGTTGAATAGCTAAATTTTTCTGGACGTATTGAGTGAACCACTCATTCATCATTTGGAAAAAGGCTTCTTTAGCCTCACCTCGTGACTACAAGACACATGTCTAGATTCGATAGACACTGTCCTTTGAGTAGCAGCGAGAGCATTAATCTCTACATTATCAACTATTGCTTGTTTGGGATCTATTACTATACGAAAATACAATTTAAGCTGTTAGGAATCATCACACTACCTCAGAGTATATATGGTATGTGTAAAGCCCTATTTTGGGTCTAGTTAGAACAGTGGTTTCGGGACCACAAATTTGACATAGTAAATTTTCTTTTTATTACATTTCCATTGTCTACAGTTTTACGAAATGATTTCACAAAAATTTTGTTCAAAAATTTTGACGTTTTGACACTGAATTTAGTAAAAAAGGACTAAATTGTAAAAAGTGAAAAAGTTGAGTTCTACATTATAGAGGTGTCTAATTTCTATGAAATTTTAAATTTAAGGTCCTTACATGGTAATTAGATCATTTGTTAAGTTAGTCGACAAAATGGACATGGTGAGTTAAAATTTCAAAGTTTAAAGTGAAGGGCATTTTGGTCATTTAGTAAATAAATGAATAAAAGGGAAAATAAAGCCAAAATTCTTGTCCATCTTCCTCACCATAGCCAAAAATTTGAAGGCCACCATAGCTAGGGTTTGTTCAACTTCCAAGCTTGATTGTATGTACATCCTAGCCCAGTTTTTAATGCTCTTTATATTTTTGAAGTCTTTATCACTCGATCTATCTATTTCTACCATTAATTTAAGGAATAATCAAGGTCTAGGGTTTGACCCATGTTAGAAATTTGTGTATTTTGATGTCTAATGGTAGAACATGAATGTTTGGTGTTAGATAGACAACTTTTACTAAGTGATTTTTGATGAAAATATTTAAAAGGACCTACTTGTAAAAGTTATAAAATATGTAGTAAAAATCTAATTTAATGGAAAATGTGCGCTGTTATAAGCATGAAAGATGGTCGGCTAGGCTTGGGTATAAGTTTTGGGGCAAAAATGTAATTTTTTAATAATGTGATTTTTGGGACTAAATTGAGAAATGTGGATAATAAATGAGTTAAATTTGCTATTATAGATCAAGAGAAACGAGGTTTGGACCTAGATGGGGGAAAATAAGGTGTTTGACGATTAGGTCCTTTTCTACTATTTTTGTACCGAGGTAACTTCGTATGAAAATAATGCATTGTTATTTATGCTTTAATTGATTTAATATTGTATGACTTGTGATTTACTCTTCGAACGTAATCGACAAAGTTCAACAAGAGAGAAATCCTGGTTGAACCTTAGGAATAGTTAGGATACAAATGTCATGAAGTTAGGGTTATTTGAGATTTTGTGTAAGACTATATCTGGGATATGGCATCATTATGAGATTTCATGTAAGGCCATAGCTTGGCTATTGGCATGATAAGAGATCCCATGTAACACCATATCTAGGATATGGCATTGGTATTGTATTGTGTGTGCGAGATTCCCAAGTATCCTTTAGTATTCCAAGTGGTTCAACAGGAAATTCAATGAGTATGTTGAAGTTGTGAAATGTTATGATTATGTTGCGAGTTGGTACAGGTATGTACATAGAACTCATTTACTAATGAGTTCGATATGTGATGAATCTCTCGGAAAGGTTATGAATGAGTAAGTTATGAGTAGAAGATCTTGATACCATTTATGCCAAGTTTATCATGTTTATTTGTATGAAACATGTATGATTATAATGGTTATTATTTGCATAGGAACTTACTAAGCTATATAGAGTCACCAAGCCAGCTCAAGGATCAGAGACTGTTGGAGATCCATTCACACTATCAACTTATTAGTTTGGGTACCAATAAATTTAACATTTTGAGTTATGGCATGTATAGGGACTTGGTCACTTTGTTATATGTCATAATTGATATAGCCAAATGTGTTGGCTTATGTTGGTTGATAATTCATTTTGTAAATGGCCATTGAAATTGGTTAATATTGGTTTAAGTATATATATACACATATAATGATGCTTTTCATGGATGTGGGAAATTACATGATTGAAGTTGAGATATATGTGATGTTTGTGTATGATAAATGATAGCATGTGAATGATGTATTGATATCTTGTTTGTCGCTGATTTGGTTGTAAGTATATGCTTGGATTGGTGTTGCTTGTTCTTTCGTAGTTTAGTGCAAGTAAGGGTGGCAAAATGGCTTGGTAAATAGCCTTATTTTTGTCCATACGGGTAGACACACGCGGGCGTGTGTCTAGGCTGTGTGTGACACGTAGCTTTCCCCATGGGTGTGTGTTCTAGTCATGTGTCCCTTGTACCTTAATTTTTGCAAAACAGAATGTCCGGAATATAGCACATAGCTAGAGACACGGACGTGTGTCTTGGCCATATGTGCTACACGGAATTGGACACGGACGTGTGTCTTGGGGGTGTGAAGTCTGCACCTATTTTATGAAAAATTATGGAAATTAAATTGACCACACGGCCTAGCACACGGGCGTGTGGCACGGACGTGTGGCACAAGTCAGAGAGCTCCCTATTTTGAACATGACCTATAGCACGAGCGTGTCCCTTAGACAAGACGGGCCTGGGAGCCCTGTAACATGAAAAAATTTTTAAATTTTGTAAAATTTTCTAAAGTTCTCGGTTTAGTCTTGAACCACTTCCATTACATGTTTTGGGCTTCCTAGGCTCGTTTTAGGGACAACATGAATGTATGCAAAAAGTTTTAAATTTGGATGAAAATTTACGTCTCGATTTTGTATGTTAGCTTGTGTTTAAGTTTGGCAATGCCTCGTACCCTGTTCTGGTGTCAAATACGAGTAAGGAGTGTTACATTTAGTGATATGAGAGATAGAGTTTAGTTGATTCTCGGACTAACGTAGCGTGTGTGAAAGTCTATCTATACATGCCATAAATGAACTGTGATAGTGATGACTCCTAACATTTTTAAATTATGATTTCATATAGTAAATGGATCCCAATCGAGCTGAGGCTGATGAAGTTGAAAGTAATGCGTCGACTCTTACTCAAGGGGCAGTACTGCCTGATAGTAGACCTCTTATGGTTAGTCAGGGAGAAGGAGGTAGGGAAACCTTTATCCACATGATGAATGAGTGGTATACAAAATTTGTTCAAACAAATCTGAATGCCCAACCTCCTCCACCCCCATCTATTCCTCGATTGGTTCCTATAGCTCCACAAGGTATGGAATTCGTAAGATGAACAAGCCCCCGGTTGATAAGATTTAAAAGGACGAGGCTGAAGATTTTAAAGCTAATTTGGATGATGATCCCGAGAGAGCTGAGTTTTGGCTCGAAAACTCTATCAGGGTATTTGATGAGTTGTCCAGCACACTGAATGAGTGTTTAAAGTGTGCCATCTCACTTCTAAAAGATTCTGCATATCACTAGTGGAATACACTGGTATCGATGGTACCAAGAGAGAGGGTTACATGGGAATTCTTTCAAGAGGATTTTCGAAAGAAATATATTAGTCATCGGTTCATCGATCAGAAACATAAGGAATTTTTTGACCTAAAACAAGGTCGTATGACAGTGATAGAGTACGAACGAGAATTTGTCAGACTTAGTAAATATGCTTGAGAGTGTGTTTCCACTGAGGCTATTATGTGCAAAAGATTTGAGGATGGATTGAATGAGGATATTCGTGTGTTAGTTGGGATTTTAGAGCTAAAAGAATTTGTGGTATTGGTTGAACGGGCTTGTAAGGAAGAAGAGTTGAATAAAGAGAAGAGGAAACCCGATCTTGAAGTTAGAGATTCAAGGAAGAGACTAATGAGTAAGTCATTTCCATCTCAGTCAAATAAATCTAAATAAATGTATTCCCGTTTGAATGTTTCGACTGGGTATTCACATAGAGATCATGGGAAGCAACACTCAAGATTTAAATCTCAAGCTACTTCTATGGCAATTGTGGGTAATGTAAAGTCTAATAGACCAGAATGTCAACATTGTGGGAGAAGACATCCCTGTGAGTGTAGAATTAATGACCGAGCTTGCTTGAAGTGTGGTTCTCAAGAGCATTTTATCCGAGATTGTCCTGAAATTGTTAACAAAGAAAAATTTTAGAGTACGAGGCCAAGTAATACTACTAATAGGGGTAGGCCATCGAGAAATACTAAAAATGGAGCTAGTAGTAAAGGTGTGATGAAAGATACAGCTGTGAGATCCGAAGCTCAAACACCTTCTTAAGCTTATGCCATCTATGCTTGCGAAAAAGCAACATCTCCTGACATTATCACTGGTACATTTTCTCTCTATGATACTAATGTTATTGCATTGATCGATCTTGGATCGACTCATTCTTATGTTTTTGTGAAATTAGTAGCTAGTAAGAGCTTGCTAGTTGAGTTTAAAGTTCGTGGTTAGAGTGTCAAACCCCTTAGGCAAACATGTATTAGTTGATAGAGTTTACAAGAATTGTCCCTTGATGATTTGGGGTCACTATATTTTGGCTGATTTAATATTATTTCCATTTGATGAATTCGATGTTATTTTGGGTATGGATTGGTTGACACTACATGATGCTGTAGTAAACTGTAAAAGAAAGATTATTGAACTGAAATGTGAAAATGGTGAAATTCTTAGATTGATTCAGATGAGTCGGGTGATTTACCTATTGTGATTTCTTCGATGTCTGCCCAAAGATATGTGAGAAAGGGTTATGACTTATTTAGCTTATGTGTTGAATACAAAAGTGTCTGAGTTAAAAATTAAATCAATGCCGCTAGTTTGTGAATATCCGTATGTGTTCTCGAAAGAGTTACTTAGGTTACCACCGGTCAGAGAAGTTGAGTTTGGTATTGACTTAGTACCAGGAACCTCGCCAATATCTATTGCTCTGTATAGGATGGCTCCGACTGAATTGAAAGAATTGAAAGCTCAGTTGCAAGAGTTGACAGATAAGGGTTTTGCGAGACCGAGTTTTTCACCATAAGGTGCACCGGTGTTATTTGTCAAGAAGAAAGATGGATCCATGAGACTTCATATTGATTGCCGACAGCTCAACAAGGTGACTATAAAGAACAAATATCCTTTGCGAAGAATTGATGACTTGTTTGATCAGTTGAAAGGGGTAACAGTATTTTCAAAGATTGGCTTGAGATCTGGCTACTACCAGTTAAGAGTTAAAAAGTCAGACGTGCCAAAAACCGCTTGTAGAACAAGGTATAGGCATTATGAATTCCTTGTTATGCCTTTTGGACTAACTAATGCTCCTGCTATTTTTATGGACTTCATGAATCGAATTTCTAACCATACTTAGATAAGTTTGTGGTTGTGTTCATCGATGACATTTTGATTTATCTCTATATGAGTCTGAACATGCCAAACATTTAAGAATTGTGTTGCAGGCTTTAAGAAATAATAAATTATTTGTTAAATTTAGTAAAAGTGGGTTTTGGGTCCAAGAAGTCAGATTTTTGGTACACATCGATTTAGGTGATGGTATTCGGGTTGATCCTAGTAAGATTTCGGCAATCGTTGATTTGAAACCGCCAAGAAATGTGTTCGAAGTCAGAAGCTTTTTGGGCTTAGCCGGCTATTACTGATGTTTTGTCAAAGGATTTTTGATGATTGCTACTCCTATGACTAAGCTATTGCAAAAGGATGTTAAGTTTGAATGGTCAAAAAAATATCAACAAAGCTTTGAGAAGTTGAAAGTATTATTGACTGAGGCACTAGTTTTAGGACAAACTAAACCGAGAAAAGAATTTGTGATTTATAGTGACGTGTCACTGAATGGATTAGGATGTGTGTTGATGCAAGAGGGCAAAGTGATAGCTTATGCCTCGAGACAGTTGAAACCGCAAGAGTAGAATTATCCGACTCATGATTTGGTATTAGCTGCCATTGTGTTTGCTTTGAAAATTTGGAGACACCATTTAAAATACTTGATGACTCAGAAAGATTTAAACTTGAGGCAACGGAGATGGCTCGAGTTATTGAAGGATTATGAGCTAGTGATTGACTATTAACCAGGTAAGGCAAATGGGGTTACAGATGCGTTGACTAGAAAAACTTTGTTTGCTTGAAAGCAATGAATACACGATTAACTTTGTCTAATAATGGTTCGATCCTAGCTGAATTGAGAGCTAGATCATTATTCCCTCAACAAATTTGTGAAGCTCTGAAATTTGACAGTGAATTACAAGCTAAAAGAGCTCAATGTGAACCTAGTAATGATTCATATTTTCATATTGGAGCCGATGATTGTTTGATGTTTCGAGGTAGAATTTGTGTACCAAAAAATAATGAACTTATTCACAAAATTCTTCATGAGGTGCATAATGGTTGTTTATCTGTGCATCCGGGTAGTACAAAAATGTATAATGATTTGAAGAAGTTGTATTGGTGGTCAGGTATGAAACGAGATATTTTGATGTTTGTTTCGAGATGTTTAGTTTGTCAACAAGTAAAGGCCAAACACCAAGTACCTTTGGGCTTACTTCAACCAGTGATGGTACTCGAGTAGTAATGGGATAGAATTACGATAGACTTCATGACGGGTTTACCTTTGACTCCGAAAAGGAAAGATGTCATTTGGGTCATTTTTTATAGATTGACGAAATCGGCTCATTTTATACAAATACGTACCGATTACTCACTTGACAAGCTAGTTGAATTGTACATTGTTGAAATTGTGAGATTGCATAGAATGCCTATTTCTATTATCCCGAATAGAGATCTATGGTTTACTTCGTATTTTTGGAAAAATTTGCAAGAAGTTTTGGGTACAAAGTTGAACTTTAGTATCGCATTTCATCCGCAAACTAAAGACCAATTAGAGAGAACTATTCAGGTTCTCGAAAACATGATTCGTTGTTCTGTTTTATAATTTGAGGGTAGTTGGGAAAAATATCTACCATTGGTCGAATTTGCCTATAACAACAGTTTTCAATCGAGTATAAAGATGGCACTATACGAGGCATTATATGGCCGCAAGTGTTGAACTCCGTTCTATTGGACTGAGCTTAGTGAGAAATAGATTTATGGAGTTGATTTGGTCAAAGAAACCAAGAAAAGTAAAGAGTAAAAGGTAGAAATCAAAGAAAATCAGAATTGCTTGAAAGCGACTTCGCCAAAAGAAAGAGATTTTGGAGAGGATTGGAAAAAGTCGTCGCAGATTTGAAAAGAAAAGAGATCGAATTTCAGATTGGTGATAAAGTATTTCTGAAAGTATCTCCATGGAAGAAGATTCTGAGATTTGGCCATAAAGGCAAGTCGAGTCCACGTTTCATCAGGCCGTATGAAGTTATTGAAAGAATAGAGACAGTGGCATATCGGTTAGCTTTACTGATGAGTTGGAAAGAATTCATAATGTGTTTCATGTGTCAATGTTTCGACGATATCGTTCCAATTCTTCACATGGGATTTCTCTATCAGAGATTGAGATTCGATCAGATATGACGCATGGTGAAGAGCTGATCAAGATCTTAGCTCGAGAAGTTAAACAGTTGAGAAATAAGAGTATAGCCCTAGTGAAAGTTTTATGGCAAAGACACGGTGTTGAGGAGGCTACGTGGGAACCTGAGGAAGCTATGCGAAAATAGTACCCAAACCTATTTTTTGGTAAGATTTTCAGAGGCGAAAATCCCTTGAGGGTGAGTTGTAACAGCCCGATTTTGGGTCTAGTCGGTACAGTGGTTTCGAGACCACAAATCTGACGTAGTAAAATTCATTTTTATTACATTTCCATGGTCTACAATTTTAGGAAATTGATTCGCAAAAATTTCATTCGAAAATTTTGACATCTGGGCACTCAATTTAATAAAAGGACTAAATTGTAAAAAGTGCAAAGTTGAGTTCTACATGCTAGAGGTGTCTAATTTCTATAAAATTTTAAATTTAAGGTTCTTATATGGTAATTAGACCATTTGTTATATTAGTGGACAAAATGGACATGGTGAGATAAAATTTCAAAGTTTTAAGTGAAGGGCATTTTGGTCATTTGGTAAATAAATGAATAAAAAAGGAAAATAAATCCAAAATTCTTGTCCATCTTCCTTACCATAGCCGAAAATTTGAAGACCACCATACTAGGGTTTGTTCAACTTCCAGCTTGATTGTAAGTACATCCTAGTCCCATTTTTAATGCTCTTTACATTTTTGAAGTCGTTATCACTTGATTTATCTATTTCTACCATTAATTTAAGGAATAATCAAGGTCTAGGATTTGACCCATGTTAGAAATTTGTGTATTTTGATGTCTAATGGTAGAACATGAATGTTTGGTGTTAGATAAACAACTTTTACTAAGTGATTTTTAATGAAAATGTTTAAAAGAACCTATTTGTAAAAGTTATAAAATATGTAGTAAAAATCTGATTTAATGGAAAATGTGGACTATTTTAAGCGTGAAAGATGCTCGACTAGGCTTGGGTCTTGAAGAAATCAAATAGATCATTTTATGAGCCTAGGGACTAAAACGTAAAAAATGTTAAAGTTTAGGGTCAAAATGTAATTTTTCCATAATGTGATTTTTTGGACTGAAATGAAAAATGTGGATAATAAATGAGTTAAATTTGCTATTGTAGATCAAGAGAAATGATGTTCGGACCTAGATCGGGGGAAAATAAGGTGTTTGATGATTAGGTCCTTTTCTACTATTTTTTACCGAGGTAAGTTCGTTTGTAAATAATGCATTGTTATTTATGCTTTAATTGCTTTAATATTGTATGACTTGTGATTTAATTTTTGAACGTAATGGACAAAGTTCAACAAGAGAGAAATCGAGTTGAACCTTAGGAATAGTTAGGATACAAATGTCCTGACATTAGGGTTATTTGAGATTTCGTGTAAGACCATAGCTGGGCTATTGGCATTGATAAGAGATCCCATGTAAGACCATATATGGGATATGGCATTGGTATAGTATTGTGTGTGTGAGATCCCCAAGTATCCTTTAGTATTCCAAGTGGTTCAACAGGAAATTCAATGAGTATGTCGAAGTTGTGAAAGATTATGATTATGTTGCGAGTTGGTACAGGTATGTACGTAGAACTCATTTACTAATGAGCTCGATATGTGATGAATCCCTTGGTAAGGTTATGAATGAGTAAGTTATGAGTAGAAGATCTTGATACCATTTATGCCAAGTTTATCATGTTTATTTGTATGCAACATGTGTGATTATAATTCTTATTAATTGCATAGGAACTTACTAAGCTATATAGCTTACTCCCCTTTCTTTTCCCTTGTCTTATAGTGTCACCAAGCTAACTCGGGGATCGGAGACTGTTGGAGATCCATTCACACTATCAACTACTTTGGGTAACGATGAATTTAACATTTTGAGTTATGGCATGTATAAGCACTTGGTCATTTTGTTATATGTCATAATTGATTTAGCCAAATGTATTGGCTTATGTTAGTTGATAATTCATTTTGTACATGGTCATTGAAATTGGCTAATATTGGTTTAAGTATATATATATTTATGCATATGGTGATGCTTTTCATGGTTGTGGGAAATTGCATGATTTAAGTTGAGATATATATGATGTTTGTGTATGATAAATGATAACATGTGAATGATGTATTGATATCTTTTTTGTGGCTAATTTGGATGTAGGTATATGCTTGGATTAGTGTTGCTTGTTCTTATGTAGGTTGGTGCAATTAAGGATGGCAAAATGGCTTGGTAAATAGCCTTATTTTTTTCCACACGAGTAGACACACGAACGTGTGTCTAAGCCGTCTGTGACACACGGCTTGCCCCATGGGCGTGTGTTCAGGCCATGTGTCCCCTACACCTTAATTGTTGCAAAACGAAATGTCTAGAATATAGCACACGGGCAAAGACACAGGCGTGTGTCTTGGCCGTGTTAAGTCTGCACCTATTTTATGAAAATTTATGGAAATTAAATTGACCACACGGCCTAGCACACAGGCGTGTGGCACGACCATGTGGCACAAGTCAGAGAGCTCCTTTTTTGAACACGGCTTGTAGCACGGGCGTGTCTAAGGGTCACACGAGTGTGTCCCTTAGACCACACAGGCGTGTGAGCCCTGTAACATGAAAAATTTTCTACTTTTTGTAAAATTTTCTAAAGTTATCGGTTTAGTCTCGAACCACTTCCAATACATGTTTTGGGCTTCATAGGCTCATTTTAGGGACGACATGAATGTATACGAAAAGTTTTAAATTTGGATGGAAATTTACGTCTTGATTTTGTATGTTAGCTTGTCTTTAAGTCCGAAAATGCCTCGTACCCTGTTCCAGCGTCGAATGCGAGTAAGGGGTGTTATAGCATGTATAGCTAGACTCTCACACATGTTATGTTAGTCCTAGAATCGAGGAAATTGTAGCTCTGATACCAATAAATGTAACACCCCTAATTCGTATCCATCATCGGAGTAGGGTTATGAGGTATTACCGATCAATACATATCATTTAACATACATATCTCATACATTTATACATTCATACTCAAATATCATTTAATTACAATCCCATTGTCCCTTATAAGGGGTTACGAGGCCCTAAACATGCTTTAGAAGTGGTTCATGACTAAACCGATAACTCAGAAATTTTAGAAACTTAGAAAAATTTCAACCATTTAGGGGTCACACGCCCATATGAACAAGCCGTATGCCTCACAGGGCTCCAGACACGTCTGTGTCTTAGGCCGTGTGGAAACAGGGCATACATAGTAACTTGGGTTACACGACCAACCACATGCCCATGTGTCCAGCCCGTGTACCCTTCGAAGTGGCCACACACGCCCGTGTGTCAAACCTATGCTAGGCCATGCCAAACCTGTAGGGTATACTGACTTATGCAACACGGCCAAGTCACACGCCTTAGTGCTAGGCCGTGTGCCATTTAGGGGGTATTCTGACTTGTACCACACGACCAGTCACATGTATGTGTGTGAGACCATGTGGAGGATAATGACTTCAATTCAATTTTAACACTAGGGGACACACGGCCGTGTAACACGATCGTGTGTCACACACGACTGAGACACACGCCCGTGTGGACAAAAATAGGCCATTGCAAGGCCAATATGCCACCCCATTTTGCACATACCTACACAAATACAAATGGTAGAATTTCTAGGCACAATATGCAGCCAAATCAATTCCAATTCATGCACATTTCATGCTATACAAATACAACCATTTCACTTACTAAAATATAAACCAAAACAACATCAACAATGTAGTTCATTTACCATAATTCAAATATACAATTCAATTTACTAATTCATTTCAAACATGCATTATCAAGCATTAATTCACAAACACATAACTTCCAAATTAAAACATAAGTCAATTTACCAAACTTATTTGCATATTTATAACATCATCATGTTCATCATCTTATGCCAACCCAAATGGCCAAAAATACATATCCATCAAACAAACCAAAATGAAACAAGCCTATACATACCATATACCATATTTACACAACTCAAAAGTACTAAACAGATGTCCAATAGTGCGATGAAGTTCCTGACGATCCCTGGTTCCGAGCTAGCTTTGATTAACTATAAAACATAGAAGGAAATAAACAAAGTAAGCTATAAACCTTAGTGAGTTCGTATGTAAATATGAAATAATCTCAACATTTATTAGCGTTTTCAAAACGGATAACATAATTAGCATTTAGAGCATTAATCAACGAGTTAACATATAGTTAAACCACATCGTAACTCATAAGTCCTCAACATCTTCTAACATGTTACTTGAGTAGTTTTCTGTACATACATGTACCGATACTTATCTACCTCTCGACAATTCTCTTATCAAACCACTTTGGCTTATAAATACTTATGATACAAATTCATCAATTTTCTGACGCCATAGTCCAACTATGGTCTTATATGTACATTGCCAAGGCCCTGCTGTGGTCTTACATTCGTATGCCATAACCCGATTATGGTCTTATTTTTTGATTTGTCATAGCCCAGCTATGGTCTTATTCATCAACTCGTATGCTTAAACCGTACATTTAAATTCAATATCTCCAAATTTAACTAGTGGAATACATACAATCTCAATTCTATCCATCAATTAAACAAATGCACAATTAAGTTCAATTATAGGAACTTACCCGTATACAGAAATGAAGAATTGGGTCGACTACTCGATAACCTTGCTTTTCCCCCGATCTAAATCTGAATTATTTCTTTCTTGATCTATATGAATTCAAAATTAACTTATTTAATCACATATTCTTTCGATTTAGTCCATATCATACTTTAAAGAACTTTTACACTTTTGCCCAAGTATTTCACAACTTCTACAATTTAGTCCTTATTACACAATATCACAAATTGATGCAATTTCATCCAATAAAATGCTAGCCGAATTTCCATAATACACATATCAACCCATATTTTTTATTTATTCACATATTTAACCTCATATTTTCAACATTTCTCAATTTAGCCCCTAATTTGCATTTTCACCAAAAAATCACTTAACAAAACATGTGTAATTCATAAAAAATATTCATATTTTATCATCAAACATCAAAGAATACATATATACATCAATGGCAACTCTCACAAATGTTAACAATTTTGCAAATTAGTCCTTGGGCTAGCTAGACCTATCTGCAACGATCTCAAAAACATAGAAATCATTAAAAACGGGACAAAAATCGTACCTAATTGAGCATACAAAGCTTGGACGAATGAAACCTAAAAATTTTGACTTTTCTCCTTGCAAGAATCGACTAAGGAAGATGATGATATTGTAAAATGTTTTTTTTATTTATTATATCATTTATTAACCATTTCCATTTTAACCTTAAAATTAATTCAAAATTTCATTTATGCCAAACCATTAACTTCGACTAACATATGGTATATTTACCACTTAAAGACCTAAACTTTAAGGTTTTATAGCTATTTAACCCCATTAGCTAATAGAACAGCACTTTTACAATTTACACGATTTAGTCCTTTTTCTCAAATTAACTATTTAAACGATAAAATTTCTTAACGAAATTTTCACGCAAACATATTATCATGCCATGGACATTAAAATAATAATAAAATAATTATTTTGACTTTAGATTTGTGGTCTCAAAACCACTATTCTGATTTGACTAAAAACGGGCTGTTACATGGCCATGTCCTAGCCCGTGTCCAAACAAGTGAGGTTACTGACTTGGGTCACACGGTCAACCACAGGCCTGTGTGTCTAGCCCGTGTGCCCTTCGAAATGGCCACACACGTCCGTGTGCTAGGCCGTGTAATAGGTCATGCCAAACATGTATGGTATACTAACTTATGCAACATGAGCAAGTCACACGCCCGTGTGTTAGGCTGTGTGCCAATTAGGGGTGTATATTGACTTGTACCACACGGCCGATCACATGCCTGTGTGTTAGATCATGTGAAGCATGCTGAATTCATTTCAATTTAAACACCAGGGGACATACAGTCGTGTAACTTAACTCTGTGTCACACACGACTAAGACACATGCCTGTGTCTCTACCCATGTGGACAAAAATAGGCTATTTACCAAGCCATTTTGCCACCCATTTTGTACATACCTAAACAATCTCAAATGGTACCAAATCATAGCATAAATGGCATTCAATTCAACCACAATCAAGACTAATCCATACCATTTTCAATGCCAACATTCAACATGCTTATAACTTCAAACCTTACTCTATCAAAACATATCAATTTAACTAACTATGCCTTTAATAAACATACATTATTTTGAACCAATTCACAAACAT
The DNA here is from genome assembly GCA_025506655.1 of Gossypium rotundifolium. Lineage (NCBI taxonomy): Eukaryota > Viridiplantae > Streptophyta > Magnoliopsida > Malvales > Malvaceae > Gossypium > Gossypium rotundifolium. The sequence goes on along the minus strand of CP106729.1, from coordinate 135,154,584 downwards.
AATTCACATCTAATATCAACCATATATTAACATATATGCACATAACCAAAATTCACCAAATTAAGCCAACTCTCATGGCTATATTTACAACTCAAAACATTTACATTCACAAGCCATTACAAATAACCAAAATCACCATCAACCCATAATCAAAATGACATCAAAATACCTATACATACCATAAACTTAATATACAAAAATTCAAAGGTACCAAGTGATAGATGGTAGTGCGAAACGATCTCCGACGATCCCTAAATCTGAGCTAGCTTCGATTTCACTATAAAACACAGAAAAATACACAAAGTAAGTTATAAAGCTTAGTAAGCTTGTATGAATTAAACTCAATAAATCATATTGCATAATTCAAAAACTTAAACTATTTAACATATACATGATAACAACAAACCTTTCTCATGTTAAACATATGCTTATATGCAATTTCATAACTTCTTCTATTTAAATCTCATACTTTACATGTACATACCTGTATAACTTTACATGCTTATATGTGTTTGGATCCCCACATGGCCTGGATTGCTCCACACACTGAAGCACACGGGCGTGCGGCCCTAACTTGCCAAATTCTAATTTCTTGGGCAAATCGAATGCCATCGTGACCCTGTGTGTTTCAACCCTTAGCTAAGCTTTAGCAAGGGTAGTTATGACTTTGCTCTTACTTCGATTTATGTGTGTTAATTGTGGTTGGTTGTGTGATAAGCTCGATACCAAACTTGAGTTGTGAATGTGCACATATCTGATTCTGTAGCTGACTGATTGGAGGTGAGTGTATGCTTTTGATTAACTATCTGTAACTAGTGTTCTGATTGTATTCATCTGACTGTCTACATACAAACATATGCATTCATACATTTGCATAAAATTATTTTGGGTGGGATGTTGAAGAGAAGGGAGATTAACGATTTGGCAGTTTATCTACATTCTGATAGTCCCAATTCCCTGAGGGTTGTGAAAAACGCGAATAATCATCGTTGCCAGAAAACTCGGGATGACATCATGACGGTATAGTGGATTACTGCATTGCACTGTATCGCATGTACGTTAGCTACGCTATGTACCACTACCTGATCTAGAAGTTTTACTACAACTCATCGGTATAGCAGATTACCGCATTGCCCTGTACCGCATGTACGTTAGCTACACTACGTACTATTATCTAATCTGGCAATGCATACTGCACGTCTGTACTACAATTTACCGCATTGTAAAGTACAACTTATACGCTAGCTTTGCTACATAATTTACGATTTGGAAGTTTATATGCATTCTCATAGCCTAATTTCCAGAGGGTCGAGGGCGGTCCCAATTCCCTGAGGGTCGTGGACAATGCTGATGACCATCGTTGTCGGGTAACCTGGGATGACATCCTATGGGGTATAAGGTTGGATGGGCTTTTCGAGGTCCTATTCGAAGTGCAGGGATGGGTGGGTTGATTAAATCCCCATAGTAAGTGTAGGGTTGGATGGAGATGGTGTGTTGGTTGGATGGATGGGTTATTTTATAACTCATTTGCACTCATATGCATTAATTGACACTATGACTAATGTGATACTATGACTACAATATTGGATTGACTATTTGACTGAAATATTTGATTGTAACACCCCAAACTCGCCCATACATCATGACCAGATCTGGTATGCTAGGGGTTGAATGTTGAAAAGTTTGCTTTAAAGGGTTTTGAAAATCTCAGTTTATTTTAACCAACTAATCATTAATTGTGACATTTTTGAAAGGAACCTTAACATTCGCGTTGAATGTCCTTGAAAAGCCTATTTTCATTTCACTTATAATTAAGACTTTGAAAACATAAGCTTATAAATTGTAACATAAAAAAAATATAGATCGATAACCTAAGTTATGGAGGCCATATTACAAAAATAATCCCAAAATTAAAACTTAATGAAAAATTGAAAACAGTCTATGAAAATAAAAGACTTGATGGCCCCTCGAGTCCGCTCCCCTTATGTGACTTGTGTGACTTATGTGGCAAAGCAACCGATCGCTATGCGACCTGCTCCCCTTCATCATATCAATCCCATCCCATGCATACATACATGCAAGAATCAGAACATTAAACTACCTAAACAGATCACATACTTTCACATACTTCGATACATATAGAGAAGTTTCTATGATTACGTACTTGGCATCCCTTGCCTAGCCTTTTTGGGTAACACATTGTTCATCTGACCTCATTTTCCGGCTTTTAGCCCATAACATACATATAATACTGATTAACTAGTGTGATAGAGATCTTCACACCGACACCGATAGGATAGTACTTTTTATGTCGACACTATTTAGAAACTGATACGACGGCTAACTGTCTAAGGTTTTGTTCTAAAGCTGGTCCACAACCCGGTGGCCAATCCTGTACTGCTGACACCGTGCGTTTCTTGAACTTTGGGGCTGGGACTACAGATCCAACCCCTTCTTTCGATTTTCTGACATTCGAGTCCATTAATAACCTTAGTCAGAGGATACTATAATGATTACTATAATTAAGCATGCAAACGTCAAAATTTCTTAACGAAATTTTAATACGATCTTACTAACATCCCATAGACATTAAAATAATAATTTACTCATCGGATTTGTTGTTTCAGAACCACTATTCTGATTTCACTAAAAACGGCCTGTTACAACTCTCCCCCTTAAAGGAATTTTCGTCTCGAAAATCTTACCAAAAAAGAGGTTCGGGTATTGCACTTTCACAGGTTCTTTCGTTTCCCAGGTGGTTTCTTCTATACCATGATGTTGCCAAAGAATTTTCTCTAAAGCTATGCTTTTATTTCTCAATTCTTTAACCTCTCAAGCTACAATTCTGATCAGTTCTTCACTGTACGTCATATATGGCTGAATCTCAATGTTAATAAGTGAAATCATGTGTAAAGGATCTAATCGATACCGTCGTAATATCGATACGTGAAATACATTGTGGATCTTTTCTAACTCTGATGGCAAAGCTAATCTGTAAGCTACAGGTCTAATTCTCTCTATGATCTCATACGGCCTGATAAACTATGGACTAAGCTTTCCTTTACGGTCAAATCGAAGAACTTTCTTCCAAGGCGATACTTTCAAAACACTTTGTCGTCAACTTGGAATTCGATGTCTTTCCTTTCCAAATCTACATAGGATTTCAGTTAATCTGAAGCTGCTTTCAAACTCGTCACGTATCACTTTAACCTTTTCTTCGGTTTCTCGTATCAAATCAACACCAAATAAAATTTTCTCACTAAGCTCATTCTAGTATAACAGAGTTCGACACTTTTGACCTTACAAAGCTTCGTACGGTGCCATTTTAATACTCGTTTGATATGTAACACCCCCAAACCCGGCCCAGACATTATGGCGAATTAGATGATGTCACATCAAAGGAAAATCTCAAAAAGACTTTGTTTAGCAAGAAACTTAGGTTTAAAGTTTAGAGGCCCAAAACTCCTGAATCTTGTGAAGTTAAGATGAAAAGCCCATATTTTAATAAAACGTCCATATGTAAAGTTATTTCGAAAATCATGTTTAATCTTAAGAAATTTAATTAAGTTTAATAAATAAATAGTAATAATAAAACCCATAAGTAAAGTCAATTTGGAGTTACAAGGCCTTATTACAACCCAACGAAAATAAAGTGATTAAAATAATAGAGTTATATGAAATAAAGTAACAAAACGTCTAAATCGCTTGCAATGTGGCCATCTCTCGAGTCCCCTTCCACGTCGAACCGTCTACTGTGCATCACCTGAAACATTAAATAAAAGGGTGTGAGTTTCGAAAACCAGTGTGTACAACCCTTGGCATTCAATTCAATACACAATTATCACATTGGGCCTAACCCCTATCACAATCGGTGGTCTTAGGCCTTAACCCACAATGACCTCATATCATTTCATATGGAAACTAGGTTATGCAAAACCCTCCCCAAAAATCTATCCGCTACACACCATTTTCCCTTCCAACTTTATGCACCTGTGGGGATTTCTAAATCGACCCACCCATCCGCTACACTCCAAAGGTAGCACCAACAGCAGCACTACTCAACATTGCAGCAAAGCTGCTAATCATCTAATGGGCTTAAAGCCACCGGTGGATCCACGGTTGTCAAGCGACTATGCGATCCTCAAATTCTTCCTCTGTACCATGATTCCCACCTATATGCATCCTAAACAGAATATCGTATAAATGCAGCATGCACATGAGTAACATCCATAAAACTCATACTCATCACATAGGGGTATTTTAGTCATTCTACCTTACAGGGGTATTATCGTTAATTTTTGAATCGGGGGTATTATAATAATTCTGTAAATTATGGGTACTTTGGTAGTTTTCCAAACTAAAGGTATTTTTGTAAATTTTCTTCATCTCGGGTTTTAGTTATGAACTTTGGCCCATCAACAAGTCCTCATGGCTAAAGTGAACAGACAATATGCACCAGGTAGGATACCAGAGAAAAAGAGGTGGGCCACTAGGACCGCTTAAGTACCAAGATCTCCCTAGATCCAATCCTAGACACGCATACGTCCATTTCACACCTTAACCTATCGACTTGTCCATAGACATGTTTGATTATTACAAGAGTTTTATGTTATTCAAGAATTTTTCAAACTAGGCCTAAAGTCCATTAAACCCTAACATATATTTCTAAAATCTCATAAGGCCTATTAAGCCCATTTCATGCTCATATAGCCCATCAAGCCAATTTCATGCTCATATAGCCCATTAAGCCAATTTCATGCTCATATAGCCCATTAAGCCAATTTTATACTCATATAGCCCATTGGGCTCAATTACGATCCAATCATACAACCTGTTCATGCCAATTCATTATTCATGCTCACATATCAACCATTGCTGTTTTGGGCCCACAAGTTCGATAGGCCCATTTAGCCACTTTCGGCTTTTCAGCTTTTCAATGTTGCCGATATCGTGTGTGTAGTGTTTGTACACACCTGGTAACCATGTTTGCTGCAAACCCCTTAATCACAAACCTACAATTGACATCACTTAACGATTAATCATGGCTTAATACACACTTAATCGGAAACCAAAACCTCACTGTAACCTTACCGTGTGCCACAAGTTCTAGTAGCCCTTCCTTTGCTACTATTTACGATTATCCTCTAGATTTGCACCCAAACATATATCGTCAAAATCAAGTGACCCATATTCCACATAAGTCACCCCTATAAGCCATATTACATTCGACCATTTACTAAACCACAACCGAGACGAGTGCACTTACCTCTTGCTAATGAACCTTACCTACCACTCTTGTGATCTCTGAACCTTACCCTTGTTAACACAAAGTTAACGACAAGGAGAGGTTAGATAGCCCTTCGGCTTTTAACAAGTCACACTAAGAAGATTGACTAAATACTTACCGAAGCCCTCCTTTGATCCTGCGGCCTAGATAGCTACTGAACAAGATTCGACTTTTAAACTTAACTAAAAGTGGGTAACAATCGATTTGTGATGAAGGAAAAATAACTAATAATCGACAGTAGGGCTATTTGATATAAAGGTGTATTCGGCTTTCAGAGAAATAAAAAGAACACAACACTAATAGGAATTTTTGGCAAAAAGAATGATGGGTTCTTTTTTTTCAGCAAATGGAAGAATTTGGCTAAGGGGGAGAAAAATAAAATTTCCAAGAACCTCTCAAAGGGATTTGGCACCCTCCTTTTATAGCCAAAAGCCGAAACTCCCTTCCCCTAGAGTCCCATTCGGCACCATCACATACACACTCCTCATCTCCTAACTTTTCTCTCTGATAATCCCTTCATCTCATCCGAATTTTCCTCTTCTATCAGCTCACAAGACCAAGTCAAACACTTCAACGAAAGATTTCAAATTCAACACAACTCTGGCTGTCCATTATGCAAAAATAAACACTCCAAAATACCTTACCACTACTCGAACCTTGGACCTCTTCACACCACCTTGTAGCTCCCAAGTGACGCCATCTTGCCACTGGACCACAAGCACACTTGTGTCCTATTTTCCTTTTAACCTGCTTAAGAGGCCTAAAGCCTAAGACTAGGGTCCCACTAAGGCAAAAATTAAATTTTTCCCTATGGTTTTCCCTATCCTTGAGAATTTAAATAAACCTGGTAACCTCAAAATTAATATTCTAAGTGCTACACATATATACCAACTTTAGTGCACAGAAATTATGGTTTTGGGATTTTAGGGCATTATATGATAACCGTTGTTGTATGCAAATTCAACCAACGGTAAAAATCTCTCCAGTTACCTTCGAACTTTAAAACACAACATCGAAGCATATCCTCAAGTATTTGAATTGCTCGCTCGGACTGACCGTCAGTCTGAGGATGAAATGTAGTATTAAAATGTAATCGTGTACTTCGAGCTTCGTGTAACTTGCTCCAAAATCGAGACATAAACTGTGGATCTTTGTCAGAAATAATAGAAACTGGCACACTGTGTAATCTAACGATCTCATCAATACACAACTCTGCCAATATCTTGAGTGAAAAACCCATACGCACTGGAATAAAATGTGAGGACTTCATCAAACGGTCAATAATGACCCACACAGTATCTTTCTTTCTCGGAGATAGAGGCAATCCTGATACGAAATCCATCGTGACATGTTCTCATTTCCACTCTAGAATCATCACTGACTGTAATAAACCTGAAGATACCTGATGCTCGGCTTTAACTTGCTGACTAACCAAATATCTCAATATAAACTCTAAGATCTCTTGTTTCATACCTGGCCACCAATACATCTATTTCAAGTCGTCGTGCATTTTATTGCTACCAAGGTGAATATATAAGCTACTACTGTGAGCTTCTTGTAAGATCTTCTGAACAAGATCAAAATTTTTCTAAACACAAATTTTGTCTTTAAAGTTCAAACTATCATCTGAACCCACATGAAAATCTGAATTAGGTGTCGTCTCAACTTGTTTCCGTTTAGCTATCAAAATATTATCACATTTTTGAGCTTCACAAATCTATTGCAGAAATACAAGTCTAGCTTTTAATTCAGCTAAAATTGAACCATCATCAATTAGTGTTAACTGCGTGTTCAAAGATTGCAAAGCAAATAGAGATTTTCTACTCAAAGTATTCGCAACAACATTAGCCCTTCTCGTATGATAGTCAATGACCAAGTTGTAATCTTTTCGGGATGAAGATATTACATTTTTCTCCATACAAATGGTGTCGTCAAATCTTCAAAGCAAAACAATAGTTGCAAGCTCTAAATCGTGACTTAGATAATTCTTTTCATACAGTTTCAACTGTCTAGAATCATACGCTATCACTTTTCCCTCTTGCATCAAAAAATAACCCAAACCCTTCAACGAAACATCATTATAAATCACAAATTCTTAGCAGACTCTGGCTGAACTAACACAGGTGCCTCGGTTAACAAAGCTTTCAACTGATTAAAACTTTATTGACAATTTCTCTAACCATTCGAATTTGACATCTTTTTGTTACAATCTCATCAACGGTGTAGCAATCATTGAGAATCCCTTGATGAATCTTCTGTAATATCCAACTAAACCCATAAAACTTCTGACTTCAGATACATTTCTCGGAGGTTTCCAGTCTACCACAGCTAAAATTTTGCTCGGATCAACTCTAATGCCATTGGTCGATACTACATGTCCAAAAAATCTGACTTCTCAAAGCCAGAATTCACATTTGTTGAACTTGGTGAACAGTTGTTTTTCGCATAAAGTTTGCAAAAAAATTCTCAAATGTTGGACATGTTCCATCTCATCTTGCGATAGATCCGAATATCATCAATGAACACAACAACAAATCTGTCTAAAAATGATTTGAATATTCTATTCATCAAGTCCATAAATACAACAGGTGCATTAGTCAACCCAAATGGCATCACAAGGAACTCATAAAGCTCGTACCTGGTTTTGAATGCAGTTTTTAGCACATCCAAATTTTTAACCCATAATTGATAATAGCCAAAAGAATATCAATCTTTGAGAATACCGTCGCACCTTTCAATTGGTCGAATAGATTATCGATACATTGCAATGGATACTTGTTCTTGATCGTGACTTTGTTGAATTGTCGATAATCAATACATAATCGCATAGATCTGTCATTTTTCTTAACAAATAACATAAGAGCACCCTAAGGAGAAAAACTGGTTCGAGTAAAACCCCTATCTGTCAACTCTTGCAACTGTGCTTTCAACACTTTCAATTCAGTAGGTGTCATTCTATATAGAGCTATCGATATTAGAGGTGTTCCCAACATTAATTCAATAGCAAACTCAACTTCTCTGATTGGTAGTAACCTTGGTAACTCTTTTGGAAACACATCTATATACTCACATACCACTGGAACCGATTCTAACTTAACTCTAGAATCAAATATATAAGCAAGATATGCTTTGCAGCCTTTTCTAACATATTTCTGTGCCGACATAACGTTAGATACATTGTCCAATCTATCTGACTCAATTCAAAGCTTTTCATCGTTCGACATTTCAACAAGATATGCTTTCGTCTACAATTCATAATAGCATCATGCAAAGTTAACCAGTCTATACCCAAAATCACATCAAACTCATCAAAGGGTAGTAACATCATATCAGCTGAAAAGTTGCAACCCCGAATCATCAAAAGACAACTTTTACAAACTTTATCAACTAACACGTACTAATAATTCATTTCATACTGATAACTTTATCAATCCTGAACCATCTTAATCCTATTCAATTTAGCAACTGGAACAAATGTTTCTTGATAATTCATTTCATCATTTCATATGTCTAAATGAATTATTACGCTAATAATTTGGCTTTGAGTCTTTCAATTGAACCGTCAACCTTATAGCTGATAGTAAACATCTATTTGCAGCCAACCATTTTCTATCCCTCAAGAGGACTAACCAGTTCCCATGTCTCATTTTTTGCTAAAGCCCATATTTTTTCTATCATGGCCTTCTTCCATCTTGGATCAATGATAGCTTATCTCCAATCCTATGGAATATACATAGAGGACAAGGACAAAGCAAAAGTTCTATAGGATGGGGATAAGCATAAGAGACAAAGTCGGAGATAGGATGTAAAGTGAAAGTTCTAAAGACAAAGTCAGAGATAGGATGTAAAGTGAAAGTTCTAACACCTTTTCGTTGGCCTATCGATAATTCTAAATCAGTAGCAAATTCAGGTAAAGAAGACTCACCTGGTAGTGAAGAGTCAGGGAACAAAGTAGATTGTATGATGACATCTTTTTTCTTGCCTTTTCTAATTTATGTCCTTAAATCAGGCCCATCCAACAATCGTCCACTAGTCTTCTCTTGAACCAAAGTCTTTGCTAGAACTAAATTCTCCCTCAGAAGAGTAACAGGGCAAGGTGTCATCTCTTCATTTTCAATAACCTCCACTTGAAGAGATGGTTGTGATGAAGAAAATTAGGGTTCATCTTCACAAAATGTTATATCCATGCTTACATAATACTTTCTAGATGGTGGATGATAACATTAGTAACCCTTATGTGTGGGAGAGTATCCAATGAAAACAAATTTGACTGGTCAAGGATTTAGTTTGCTCTCATGTCGAAGATGGACAAAGCAAGCACAACCAAATACCTTCGGTGAAACTAGGTAATTTATCTTGTCTTGTAAGATTTTTATGGGACTTTCAAAATCAAGGACTCGAAGAGGCATCCGATTAATTATATAAGTAGCAACCAAAATTGTATCCCCCCAGTAAGTCTTTGGGAGGTTTATAGCGAACATAAGTGATCTAGAAACCTCCAAAAGATGACATTTTTTCCTTTCAGCAACACCAATCTGAGCACTTGTACCAAGATAACAAGTTTGATGTAGAATCCATATGATTCTAAATAATCATTAAATTTATACTGTTCCATTATCAATTCGCAAAATCTTAACCTTAAAATCAAACTAAGTAGTAATCAATTTATGAAAAGAACAAAAACATGAATAAACATCACTTTTGAACTTTAATAATAAAAAAATCATGTCATCTAAGTGTAACAGTCAATAAATGTAACAAACCAACGATTACCAGATAAAGAAATAAGGTGAGTAGCGCCCCAAACATAAGAATGAATCATCTAAAAAGGAATAGTACTTCTATTATTACGTAAAGGATAATTGTTTCTTGTATGCTTAGCAAACTCACATACATCACAAACTAAAGAATCCAACTGAGTTCTTGAAAGCAAAGTAGGAAATATCTTGGCAAGAACAGTAAATGATAGATGTCCTAACCGCCTATGCCACTGAATTATCTCATGGTTGACATCTTTATTCTATCCAAATAAGGCTTGAGACATACTGGATGATCATCCAGAAGATATAAGCCATCACACAATCTACCACTGCCAATTGTCTTCCTTCTCTAAAGGTCCTAAAAGACACAATGATCGAGAAATAATTCAAGTTTACAATTTAAGACTTTAGTGATAGTACTAATAGATAAATAGTTAACCAAAAATTTAGGGACATGGAGGACAAAGGATAAAGTGATATTGGGAATACAAACAACAAAACATGTTCTAGAAACAAAGGTAAGAGAGCCATCGACTATTCGCATACTATCTTTAGATGGACAAGTTGTATAGTTAAATAAGCTTTTCTTTGACTCTATCATATGTTTAGTCCTACCAGAATCAATAATCCAAGATTCAGAAGTAGATGAAACATTTAAAACAGTATCTGATTTAATATGATTAGACTTAGCACTCGAGATAGAGTCCAATTGAGATAAGAGACGTCAGAGATGTTGAATCTCGTATGAGTTAAAACTCTCAGCAAAATTGGATTGTTCCTCTATTGTCACAGAGTCTAACAAAATTGCGTAAGACCAAGAATTACCCTATCGCTTTCCACTACAACCTCAAGTAAGGCGACCATGTAACTTTTAGCATGAATATTTAGTGTGTTGAGGCTTACCATAGTAGTCACATGCTAAATGATCATTGTCAGACTTACCACCTAATGGACCATCTTGGTTAACAATGAAGCCAGCTTTCTCAATAGGTGGATCATAAAGCATAACAACGCGGCAGCTCTCCTTCGATTGTACATAAGAGTATTCCTCATTGAGAGAAGGGAACGAAGTTTTGCCAAGAACTTGAACCCAAATTTGATCATAATCGGCATTCAACCCAGCTAAGAAATTAAAATCTCACTCTTTCTCAATCATCTTCTGAAATTTCCAGGCATCATTGGTACAAGTTGCCTAAAAATCTTGATAATAATCAAGTTCTTACCACGAGCTACTTAATTCAGCAAAATCTTGAGAAATCATTAGCTCCCCCTATTTTGTACCATGAACTTTATTATGAATCTCAAAATTTTACGCATCATTTTCAAAACAAGAGTGGGTGATAACTGTAGCATTCCAAATTTTTTCCACAGTATCAAGTAGCAAATAAGTTTTGGAAATATGGGGTTGCATAGAGTTGATAAGTCATGTAATAACAAGAGAGTTCGCTGAATCTCACTGACTAAAAGTTGAATGTGAGTTCAAGTTTCAATGTGGTACCGATGATGTATCCCTACAATCCACGAGCCTTGATAAACAATAAACAAGACCTTGACCAAGCAAGGTAATTATGTCCATCAAGCTTCACAGGACAAATTTGCAACGAGAGATTATAAGTTGTATTAGAAGTTCTGTGACCCAAATTCCTATTAAACATAAAATACAAGTGGCAAGATAGGGGGATCTGCGAGGGCGGAGACTCCCGCGATACGGTACAGGCTGCACAAGTGGAATTTGTATAGAAGTTTACTTCTCTATTTGATGTTGAATAGAATAAGGTGTTTTAAACTTACTGCATTACTTCTATTTGACTTTTATTAGAATAAGGTTTTAAACCTATAAATAGACGTAATCGCCTCTCCTCTTATGTCATTCGAATTCAACATAGTAAATTTTCTTCTCCTCTACCTGTGGTTTTTTTCCCAAAAGGGTTTCCACGTAAAATTATGTGTGTTTTATTTTCTCTCTTTTATTTGCGATACGCTACCATTATCGTCATCTTATTTTCACAGGTTGGAATCACGAGATTCTCGTCTTTTGACATAATGCTAAAAAAAATAACTAATACCCCAAAAAATATGCTTGGAAAAATTATAACAAAAACCACACCAAAAAAACACAAAAGAGATCTTACACAAAAAACTTAGTTGAAATACACCACCAATCCGAAGAGAATGACTGAAAGGGAGTAGATAGCATTGTGATAGCATTGAAAACACGGCGACAGCAAGCGAAGGCTATGCGTGGCGCATGAAACAAAGAGACAAAACCTTGTGATAACCCATAAGGCCTACATATGGGTCTTCTATTCACCAGACTTTGGAGTTTTGTTAACGAGTGAATTCTGACTCCAATGGTAGGGGCGATGGGAGATAAAATAAAGGCTAGGGTTGAAAGTACCAATTTAATGTTTATAGGGTTTTTGGAACAAAACCTTAAAAATAAAAAAAATTATCCAAAAAATGGATTAAAAATCTGATAACGTGATGAAATTAGAGATAAATACTCTAATATATTGAAAAAAAACTCACTAAAAGATTATCTATAGGTACAAATATATCTCAACAAATAGGTATCTGATGCCATATGATTCATGGAATGACAATCTTTTGCTCATTCCAGAAAAGTTTTAGATGGTCAGATGGTGTTAAGAAGTGGAGTCTACGTTATGTTCTTGATGGTTCATAACGGTGCTAAATGCATCTTTATTTTGCCAACTTTCTACTGTTAATTAGTTTTATCTGTGCAAAAGCTTAAAAATATTTTACTGGCTGATTTGGTGAAACAGTATATAATAGGTTGTTTTCCTTTCTGTTTGCATCTTTTATGATTGAAGGGCTTTGACTGAAATCCTTTTATTTTATTAGAATAAACCCACGTGAGGGGTTATTGAAGTGCAAGGAGCTTGGGTTATCGAGGAATGAAATGAAAAACCTTCTACCCATTGTGGATGCAAGTTCATTTGATTCAAGTTCTTAAATATATTCTTGCAGCATGTTTGCATTATCCATCTTCTATTTCAAAGTTTTGGATGCCAAGTAGATGATTCCGATTGTATTTAACTGACATCAACTTGATTATTTTTGTTCGTTTCTTTAGCTTGAAGGGGCTTTTGATTGTGTACTTGAGGTTCTAGTTAGAACTGGTAGAAGTCTCCTAGAAGCCATGATGATGATGATCCCGGAAGCCTGGAAAAATAATAAAAATATGGATCCTCATCGGAAAGCCTTGTACGAGTATTTCTCAGCTCTAATTGAGCCATGGGATGGGCCTGCTCTCATATCATGTAATTGAGATTACTTGTCAAAATCCTTAATATGATGCTTAGCTTTCTTCAACTAATGAAAAACTTATTTGCAGTTACTGATGGTCACTACCTTGGAGCTACATTGGATCGCAATGGACTCCGTCTTGGTCGATTGTATGTAACGCATAGTGGACAAGTTATAATGGCCAGTGAAGTTGGTGTTGTGGATATCCCACCTGAAGATGTGCTCAGAAAAGGAAGACTAAACCCTGGGATGATGCTTTTGGTAGATTTTGAGAAGCATATTGTTGTTGACGAGGATGAATTAAAGGAATAATATTCACTTGCTAGGCCTTATGTTAAATGGCTTTAGAGGCAAAAAGTTCAACTCAATGGCATAGTTGACTCAGTTCAGGAATTAGAAAGGGCCACTCCAGCAATAGTTGGAACTATGCCAATAAGTGCTTCATTTCTTATTATAATTATTTCTTGCATCTTTACCAAGTAGAGTTCTCTTTCTGATCAAATGTCATTGATGTGTGAATCTCTATAACTTGTGAAGGCTTCTAATAATGATGACAAACTAGAAAACATGGAAATTCATAGTTTATTAGCTCCATTAAAGGCTTTTGGGTATGTAAATGTCTTCTGAGTTACTTGGACTCGAGTGTGAGTGTCATTCACGAATGTGTCTGGCATAATATGGTTAGATTTTTTAAAGGTTTTCCAGTTATTTACATGATTCTTGAAGGTTATATCTCCATATCCATATGTGAAACATGAGTGTTGGACACAGGTACTTAAATAATAATAATAATAATAATAATAAAGAACTGGAGCAACATAGAATGCCTATCCTGCTCTACTACTAACTCTGTATCTATTGTTGAAGTTTGGATAGCATGCAGCTACAAGGACAGTAACAGATATGCCATGTAGCCCGAGCCATGCAAAAGCTACTAATGCAAGTGCAGTTGTTATGTTTAGTTCTTTTTGTAACCATTAGTTAATGTAATGTAACTTAGTTCATTTTGAACTATGTTAGGTTGATATTTGATGTAATTAGGTAGTGATTGAGATGATAAATCAGCCTTGTTTATGTGTACAAGTTAAGTTTTACTTGTTTCAAAGCTTAATTAGTGGTAGTAGGTATTGGTTAGGTTACCATACTGATTTTGACAAGCTGATAGCTTGGTTTATGTATTGGCATTACGCCATTTTTCAAATTTGAATGAAAACTTAGCAAAGTTTCTTCCATATGCTCTATTGTTCTTAGCTTTTATTTTGTCTTTCTGTTTGTTCTGCTTTTGTTTCTTCTGCAAGTCACGAGACTTGCTACTCAAGCTTCAGCTGAGTTTGTTGCTTGCTGATCATAACACCAACAATTGGTATCAAGAGCTCTTTGTCTTAGTGGACCTGTCAAACTATGGCTTCATCAGGCTTCTCACCAGCTACACCACTAGTCTTCAATGGAGAGGGCTTTCACATTTAGGTGGTCAAAATGAAGACCTACCTGCAAGCATTCAACCTATGGGAGGTGATCAACTCAGATGTTGAGCCAGCACCTCTTCGAGCCAACCCAACAGTGGCTCAGATAAGGCAGCATGCAGATGAGAGGACCAAGAGGCACAAAGCTATGTCATGCATTCAAAACTATGTCTCAGATGTGATCTTTACAAGGATCATGGCCTGTGAGACACCAAAGCAGGCCTGGGATAAGCTCAAGGAGGAGTTCTAAGGGACTGAGAGAAAAAGGTAGCAACAGCTACTAAACTTGAGAAGGGATTTTGAGAATTTGAAAATAAAAGAGGAAGAAACTGTCAAGTAGTATTCAGACAGAATCATGGCTGTTGTAAACAGCATAAGGCTCCTTGGTGAGCAGTTTAATGAAGTAAGGATAGTGGAGAAAGTGCTATCAACCTTACCAGAAAGGTATGAAGCAAAGATATCCTCTCTAGAGGATTCAAGAGATCTTTCAACCATCTCTTTAATAGAGCTGATCAATGCTCTCTATGCACAAGAGCAAAGAAGGGCCAGCAAAATGGAGGAGCACCAAGAAGGTGCTTTTCAAGCCAAAACCAAGTTTGCTTCGAGCACTTCTGCCAACCAAGGCAAGAAGACTTGGAAAAATAGGCCTAAGCCTGATGCTACAAGGAGTGGTGATCAACTTTGCAGATATTGTAAAAAGCCTGGTCATCCAGAAGATAGATGCTAGTTCAGACCAGATGCACAATGCCAACACTGCAAGAAGAAGGGTCATGTTGAAAGAGTTTGCAAAAACAAAGGCAAACTGAATCAGAACCATCAACAACAGGCTCAAGCAGAGGTTTGAGTAGCTGAAGAAGGCAGTGATAATAAGGAACAAGTCTTTGCAGTCTCATGCTCGGCTACAAAAGAAAAGGCTACCAAAGGATGGCTCTTAGACAGTGGCTGCACAAACCACGTGACACCAGATGCTGCCATTTTCAAGTCATTTGATAGGAGCTAAAAAACCAAGTAAAAGTTGGCAATGGTCAGTTTATCGAGGTTGAAGGCAAAGGAGATGTGTCTATATGGACTTCCACAGGTAACAAGCTCATCTGAAATGTGCTTTTGGTACCTGAAATCGATTGAACCTTCTCAGCATTACTCAATTACTTGAGAAAGGTTATTCAGTTGTGTTTAAGGGCAATGAATGCCAAATGATCGAATGGATCAAGCCTCATGTCAGTCAAAATGACTGATAAATACTTTGAAGTCAACTGGCCAAGTGATTCACACTTAGCCTGCATTGCCTCTACTGAAGAATCCAAACTTTGGCATCAAAGGCTTGGTCATGCCAATTTCAGATCGATGGCTCAATTGGTCAATGAAGACTTCGTTGAAGACTTCGTTGAATACTTCACCAACTCAATTGAACATTATGAGGTTTGAGAGGTTTTTCAACTTGAAAAACAAGTCAGACTTCCATTCCCAACCAACAAGGCCTAGAGAGCCACAGAGAGATTACAGCTGGTACATACTGATGTGTGTGGGCCTATGAAATCAGAATCTCTGAATCTCTTTATTGATGATCATACCAGATATTGCTGGATTTATTTTTTGAAGCATAAGTCTGAGGTAGCTCAAGTGTTCTTGAAGTTTAAAGCTGTAGCTAAAATAGAAACAGGCTGCAAACTCAAGACCATTAGGTCAGACAATGGAGCTGAGTATACCTCAGCTCAGTTCCAAGCTCTTTGCAATAATGCAAGCATTAAGCACCAGCTAACCAATGTCTATACACCCAGCAGAATGGGGTAAGTGAAAGAAAGAACAGAAGTTTGATGGATATAGCCAGGTGTCTTATGTTTGAAAAAAATTTGCCCAAAAACTTGTGGGCTGAGGTAGTAAACATTGCTTTCTATCTTCAAAATAGGCTTCCAACCAAGGCTTTGGCTCACAAAACTCCATTTGAAGCTTGGCATGGATTTAAGCCATCACTGGCTCATCTTAGAACCTTTGGTTGCATATATTATGCACAAGTCCCAACTGTGAAAAGAAGCAAGCTGGATAAAAGAGCTCAAGCAGGCATACTAGTAGGCTATAGCTCAATCAAAAAGAGCTATAGAATTTTGGGTCCCTCAACAAACAAAGTTCTAGTGAGCATAGATGTAGTCTTCAATGAAAAAGCAAGTTGGAATTGGGAGAAAAATGAACCAGAGGCAGTTATTGAAGACCTTGCAACAGATCAAGTTTAAGTTGGTCAAAATGGTCCTGAAATAGACATTGATGACATGCCAGTCAGGGGCACAAGACTCTTAGCTGAGATTTATGAGAGAGCACAAGTTGCCATAGTGGAGCCAACCAGTTTTGAAGAAGTTGAGTCAGATGAAAGATGGAATCAGCCATGGTTGAAGAAATCAAGATGATTCAAAAGAATCAGACATGGGAGCTACAAGAAAGGCCTGCTAACAGAAAGACCATTGGTGTTAGATGGGTTTATCGAGCCAAGCATAATGCTGATGGGAATGTGCTACATGCTAACCAAGGAGGAGTGTTGAAGTTTGGATAGCATGCAGCTACAAGGACATCAACAGACATGCCATGCAGCCCAAGCCATGCAAAAGCTGCTAATGGAAGTGCAGTTGTTATGTTTAGTTCTTTTTGTAACCATTAGGTAATGTAATGTAACTTAGTTCATTTAAACTATGTTAGGTTGATATTTGATGTAATTAGGTAGTGATTGAGCTGATAAATCAGCCTTGTTTACGTGTACAAGTTAAGTTTTACTTGTTTCAAAGCTTAATTAGTGGTAGTAGGTATTGGTTACGTTACCATACTGATTTTGACAAGATGATAGCTTGGTTTATATATTGGCATTATGCCATTTTTCAGATTTGAATGAAAACTTAGCAAGTTTTCTTTCATATGCTCTATTGTTCTTAGCTTTTCTTTTGTTTTTCTGTTTGTTCTGCTTTTGTTTCTTCTACAAGTCACAAGACTTTCTACTCAAGCTTCAGTTGTTTTTTTTTGCTTGCTGATCATAACACCAACAACTATCACAATGCTATTATAGAACAATCTGTAAATATTCGTCTCTGGTCTTTATGCAAAAGCACAGATACACTGTTGAGGCTTTGGAGATGCTGCTTCTTCCTATGGCTAAAAATGGTGTAGAGGCCCTTGGTTCAATAGGAAATGATACTCCTCTGGCTATTATGTCCAACATAGAGAAGTTAACATTTGAATATTTCAAGCAAATTTTGCTCAAGTAATGAATCCTCCTATTGACCCTTTTCGAGAGAAAATAGTGACATCCATGGAATGCATGATTTGTCCAGAAGGAGATATAACGGAAATAACGGAAGAACAATGTCATCTTCTTTCACTGAAGGGGCATCTTTTATCAATTGAAGAGAAAGAAGCAATTAAAAAGATAAATTACAGAGGTTGGCGCAGTAAAGTTCTTAACATAACTTATTCAAAGTACCATAGGAGGAAAGGATTAGAGGAAACCCTGAACAGGATTTGTGCCAAAGCACAAGATGCAATTAAGGATGGTTATTCTTTATTGGTGCTTTCTGACAGAGGTACTACATCTTTCCCAATGGTAAATGATAAAACTAGAGTTTATGTGGCACGGGACTCCCCTTCCATTGTTTCCCTTCCCATATATTATGTTTCATGTATCATACTTTAATGTACTAATTCCCCCCAACCCCAAAACCCTATTTTGAATGTGTAGCCTTCTCGCTAAAGTGTGTTGCTGTGAGCTCCCTCTTGGCAGTTGGCGCTGTTCATCACCATCTTGTTAAAAAATTGAGCGTACACGAGTGGGATTAATAGTTGAATCTGCAAAACCACGTGAAGTGCACCATTTCTGCACATTGGTTGGATTTGGTGCAGATGCCATATGCCCATATTTGGCCATAGAAGCCATTTGGAGATTGCAGGTAGATGGAAAGATTCCTCCAAAATCAAGTGGCGAGTTCTGCTCAAAGAATAAGCTGGTCAAGAAGTATTTCAAGGCAAGCAACTATGGAATGATGAAAGTTCTTTCCAAAATGGGGATATTTACTTTGGCCTCCTATAAGGGTGCTCAGATCTTTGAAGCACTGGGCATTTCTTCAGAAGTGATTGAGAAGTGCTTTGCAGGCCCTCTAAGCAGAGTTGAAGGGGCAACATTTGAGATGCTGGCTTGTGATGCGCTTCATTTGCATGAGTTAGCATTTCCATCTCGGGCTTTCACTCTAGGAAGTGCTGAAGCTGTAGCGCTTCCCAATCCTAGAGATTATGACTAGAAGAAAGGTGGTGAAGTTCACCTGAATGATCCTCTTGCTATAGCAAATCTGCAAGAAGCTTCTAGGAGTAATAGTGTTGCTTCCTATAAGGAATATGCCAAAAGTATTCATGAATTGAATAAAATCTGTAATCTACGTGGGATGTTGAAGTTCAAAGAGGCAGAGGTGAAAGTTCCATTGGATGAGGTGGAACCTGCCAGTGAAATTGTGAAACCATTTTCTACTGGGGCCATGAGTTATGGATCAATATCATTGGAAGCACACACAACCCTAGTAATTACTATGAATGCAATTTGGGGCAAATCAAATACAGGTATTCTTAGAAAAGTGGTTCACATAGAATGTGCACATTCTAAATCCCTATGTCCAACCTTTATTCTAAAAATGGTTATGAACCTATTTTGCGAAAATTTTGTAGTTTTAAGTCATGGACTCTTACAAAATATTCTTATCTCTAATGCACATTTTTTTCTTTATCATCTTTTTATATGTTCTTATTCAAATTTTGCTAAAAGATGAGGGTGGCGAGCAACCATCTCAGATGAAACCTCTTCCTGATGGTTCAAGGAATCCAAAAAGAAGTGCTATCAAGCAGGTTGCAAGTGGAAGGTTTGGAGTTTCAAGTTATTACCTTACAAATGCTGATGAACTACAAATAAAGATGGCTCAGTTATTATTCTATTATATTGTTTATGGTATATGTACCTATTGTATGTTGTTTTAGCCGCCGCCTATCTATTTGTATTTAGTGCTTGTATTCCATTTAGAATAGAGGTTCCTCTTGTTTATGGATTTATGTTCTTGACAGATGATACTATATCTACAAAGCACTTTTGAGTGATTTTGCATCTTTAACTGATACCACATTTAACATTTGGTGAGATTAAAAGATGAACTGAAGTAAATTCTTATCTGTAGATTGATTATTTTTAACTTAAATTTTCTTTGTTATATAGGGTGCCAAGCCTTGTGAAAGAGGTGAACTTCCAGGTCATAAGGTTATAGAAGATATTGCAGTTACTAGAAACTCTACAGCTGGTGTGGGACTTATCAGTCCACCTCCCCATCATGATATCTATTCAGTTGAAGACCTTTCGCAACTAATTCATGATCTTAATGCAAGAACATCTACTGCCTTCTATTGTCCTTTTTTTGTTTTAATATTTAAAGCTACCGGGGATTTAATCCTAGTAATTTGAACTATGAATCTATCATTGTTCAACAAACCACAAGGTCATTTCCATTTTCTACTCTTTTACTTATTTCTGTATGCATTATTCATATACGTTGTTCCAGCAGATTATTTTCCTCCTTTCTTTTTCAAAGTTGGTTTATGGTACTTGTTTCCTAGGTGTAATTTTCTATGATGTCAATATTCAATGGTTATTTTCTGGTTTTTTAGAATTCAAATTCGAGGGCTCGAATCAGTGGGAAATTGGTATCTGAAGCTGGAGTGGGAGTACTTGCTAGTAAGGTCGTCAAGGGGCATGCTGACCATGTCTTAATATCTGGTCATGATGGCAGTACTGGGCCCGCTAGATGGACCGGCATAAAACATGATGGGCTCCCATGGGAACTTGGTTTGGCAAAGACCCAACAAACTCTAGTCGCCAATGATCTCTGTGGTCGTATAATTCTCCAGACTGATGGCTAACTTCAAACAGGAAGAGATGTTGACATTGCTGCACTTCTTAGTGCTAAAGAGTTTAGCTTCAGCACTGCCCCTATCATAACTATGGGTTGCATCATGATGCGAAAATGCCATAAGAACACACGCCTGTGGACATTGCTACCCAAGATCCTGTGCTTAGAGAAAAATTTTCTAGAGAACCGGAACATGTTATTAACTTTTTTTTATGCTAGCTGAGGAGGTCAGACAGATAACGCCTCAACTTGGTTTCCGAACACTTAATGAGATGGTTGGCCAGTCAGATATGCTTGAAGTTGATAAGGAAGTCCTTAGTGATAATAAGAAGCTTCAGAATATTGACCTCTCCTTGCTTCTCGGACACACTCATCGACATCCATACAAGTCGCTCAATATTGTATTCAGAAGCAGGATCATGGCTTGGATATGGCTTTGGACCAAAAGCTCATAGAGCTATCTAAACCTACTCTAGAGAAAGGTCTTCATGTATACATTGAAATACCAACACATAATATGGACTGTGTAGTTGGAACGATGTTTAGCCATGAAGTTACTAAGCGTTACCATCTGGCAGGACTTCCTGCTGGTATGATTGTTTAAACAATAGAAGCATAACAACACAAAACAAACACAAAGGTGCTTAAGAAAAAGGAGAACCGAGAGCAATGAGAACACAAAGAACTTGAGCTAAAAATAATTGGCTGAAAATCATCAAATTTTTCATTGAAATTTGAATATATATGAAGGTTACATAAGAATTGAACAATTACCTAATAACATAACTGCTCCCACTAAGTTAAACTAATATAAACTTAACTTGTACACAAAAGCAAGCTGACATATCAGCTTCTACATCAATTTCAAATCAAATTCTAATCCTACTAACTTTGTGAACACATTACAAAGAAACTAGACTAAGTTACATGGTAACAAAATCAACAAAATGAACAGCTGCTACACTCAGTTCTGCTCCAATGCTGCTTCTGCTTTCAAAGCTACTGCTGGTCCAATGTTGCATTGCAAGCCAATGCTTGACACTCCTCCTTGGACTGTATGCAACAAACACCAATTTTACTTCTTAAACCTTCAAACCTTGTGGCTCCAATTGGTTTAGTGAGAATGTCATCTACTTAATTCTCTAAGCTACAATGAACCAAGTTTACTTCTCTTGCTTGTATAGCCTCACGTACAAAATGAAATTTGATCTTAAAGTGCTTTTTCTTGCCATGAAAAACTAGATTCTTGGCTATGGAAACTGCTGACTGATTGTCAACCAAAATTTCAGTAGGATCAAGTTACTTTTCATTTAGATCAGATAGCAACTTTCTAAGAAAATGGCTTGATTAACTGCTGCAGCTGCTACAATGTACTATGCTTCAGCTGTGGACTGAGCAATAGTTTGTTGCTTCTTTGAGCTTCAGCAAAACACACCTGAGCCAACGGTAAAGAAGTAGCCTAAGCTGCTCTTCAACATACCTGAGTAACCAACCAGCTTAAGCTCATTTTCTTTTTTGAACATGACCCCAAACTTTAAGGTTCCTTTAACATACCTGAGTATCCTCTTTGCTTCCTTGAAATGAGTTGTGTCACAACAATGCATGAACCTTGACAATAGACTAACAACATGCATGAAGTCAGGTCTAGTTGCTGTCAAGTAAAGCAAGCAACCAACTAAGCTTCTGTATTCCCTTTCATCAACCCTTTCTTGGTTTCCAAAACTTGCCAGCTTCTCCCTTTGAGCCAATGGTGTGCTCACTGATTTGCAATTTGCCATGCAAAATTTATTGAGAATTTTCAAAGCAAAAGCATGCTGACTAATGAAGATACCTTGATCAGACTGGTTCACTTCCATACCAAGGAAGTATGTCATAATTCCCAAGTCAGTCATGTCAAACACCTCTTGCATTTATGCTTTGAATTCTTGGATTAAATCTCCCTTGCTTCCAGTCACCAACAAACCATCCACATAGATTGAAACAATCAACAAGCTCTCATCTTTGGACTTTTTCACATAGAGTGTTGGCTCACTCAGGCTTTTCTCAAATATGATCCTAGACAAGTAAGCATCAACTCTGTCATACCACGGTCGAGGTGCCTGTTTCAAGCCATAAAGAGCTTTCTTTAGCCTATAGACTTTGTCCTCTTCTCCTTGGACATTAAAACCATCTGGCTACTCGATATATATCTCTTCTTTAAGAAAAACCATTCAAAAAGGCTGACTTAACATCAAGTTGATGAACCTTCCACTGTTTCTAAGCAGCTATGGAAAATAGAAGCTTGATGGTGTCTAGCCTTGCCACTGGAGAAAATGTCTCCAAAAAATCAATGTCATGCTGTTGGCTATATCCTTTCACCACAAGCCTTGCCTTGTGTTTGTTCAATGAGCCATCAGCATTGAATTTGGCTCTAAAAACCCACTTGACACCTATGACTTTCTTTTGATCAGGTCTATCCACAAGATCCCAAGTGTCATTCTTGTGGATCATGTCAATCTCAGCTTCCATGGCCTTCTTCCAGTGCTTGCTTCTTACAGCCTCTTCAAAGCTTGAAGGCTTAACTATAGCCACATTACATCTTTGATAGATGTCAGCAATGGATTTGGTCCCTCTCACAGGAGGATCATCCACATTTACATTGCTGAGCTCATTTCTGCTAATCCTAGGCTGCTATCAACTAAATCCTCTTCAAACTGACTTGCATTAGGACCATCCTAGCTCCAAAACTTTTCTTCATCAAATTTGA
Source organism: Gossypium rotundifolium (assembly GCA_025506655.1). Classification (NCBI taxonomy): domain Eukaryota; kingdom Viridiplantae; phylum Streptophyta; class Magnoliopsida; order Malvales; family Malvaceae; genus Gossypium; species Gossypium rotundifolium. Next base: position 135,131,143 of record CP106729.1, on the reverse strand, counting down.
CATCCCTACTCACCAAAATTTTCTTGGTTAAGGGATCATATACCCTGTAGCACTTCTTGGTGCTGCTGTAGCCAACAAATATGCCTGGAGCTGACCTTTTCTCAAGCTTAGTTCTTCTTTCAGATAGAATGAGGGTATAACACACACATCCAAACACTTTCAAATGAGAAACTGATGGCTTGTCTCTATACCATGCCTCAAAAGGTGTCTTGTCCTTCACTACATGTGCTGGAAGCCTGTTGAGCAGGTATACTGAGGTGTTGACAGCCTCAGCCCAAAATGTGCTTAGAAGTTTGTTTTGAAATAGCAGACACCTAGGCATGTCCATCACTGTCCTATTCTTCCTCTCACATACTCTATTTTTTTGAGGAGTATAGACTGTGGTTAACTAATGATGGATCCCAGCTTGCTCACACAATTTCTAAAATCTTTCAGACAAATACTCAGAGCCATTATCTGTCCTCAAAGCTTTAATCTTGTAGCCTATTTAATTCTCAGTAAATGCTTTGAATTTTCCAAAGGCTTCAAATACCTCAGACTTCTGTTTCATGAAGTAAACCCAACAGAATCAGGTCATATCATCAATAAACAGCACAAAGTACTTACTGCCATTCAATGAAGGGGTCTTCATTAGTCCACAAACATCAAAATGCAGCAATTCAAGCCTTTCTCGAGCCCTCCATGCCTTGTTGATTGGAAAAGGCAATCTAGCCTGATTACCAAGCTGGCATTCTTCACAAACATTATCCTTGGCCTCAACCTTGGTTGTAATATCCCGGGTTAAGGGGTTAATTTATTTTTGGCATTGTTGCATGTTCATGGCTTGCTATGTTGTTGTCTGTGTGGTTTCGGGGCTTAGATGTAGGCTAGGAGTGTGCACGAGTAGGTGGAAAAGTTTTTGTTTTTGGGCTTTGGGGATAGGAGCTGGAGGAGATGGGGTTTATAATTAAATTAGGTGAATTTTAACACAAGTGAAGAGCTAGCAAAGTGGCAAGGCATGCGCCACTTGGAGCATGTGTGTGGCGTCAATTGCAAGGGGAGGTCTTGTGTTCAAGTGAGAATCCCACCCCTTTGCATCCATTTTGTGGCATAGAGGGAAGAGTTGTGGGCAATTTGAACTCTAGCATGGACCTTGTCAACTCTTTCAAGCGGTGGGTGGAGAGTGAAAAGAGGAGGAAGACTTGGTCTTTGCCATTTGAATTTATGGTTGGGGAGTGAATGGGGGAGGTTGGCGGTTTTGAGGAGTGTTTGGGGAGCTTGAGAAGTGCGAAACTCCTTGGTCTTTTGGGTGTATTTTCGGTCTTAGGGGAAAACAATTAAGTTTTCTTTCTTTTCTTTGTGTCAACAATGCCGATTCTTCTTTGTATCGGCTAGTAAAGATTTCTTCACTTGCAATAGCCTAAGCCGAAACCATTTGTTGTTGCATACTTGAAACCGAAACCCCAAGTCTTCATCTCTTTCTCATTTTTTTTCTTTTGCTTTTCCTTAAACCGAAAGCTTCAACACCCTTACCCTTGTCGAACCTAACATCCCATTATCATCTTTTTCCTCTTTTGGAAACCTTGTTAGCCGAATGCCTCTCCTACCTCCTTTTCTTTTTCAATTGAGTTAAACCGAAACCTCTAGCACCCTTATTGCCGAAATTCTACCTTGTTTCTTCCTTCTTCTCTTCATTGTGCAAAGCCGAAACTAGAGACCCTTCCTTCTCACTTTTTCTTTTTGTTTTCATAAACCTTGTGTCGATTTCTCCATTTGTTCCATACCATTTCATTAAGCCGAAACCATTTTTCCTTATTCCCCTAACTTTCATCTCCTTTTCTTAATACCATCTTGACCGAAGCACTTCTCCATTCATCTTGTTATACTCTTTCTTTCACACAAAACCGAAAGTAACCCCCTCCACTCATCTTTCTTTATTTCATTTCTTTTCCTAAACCTGTTAGCCGAATCTATTCCTCCCGTTAGATTCTTGTTGTAATCGGTCTACTAAGAGGGTAAGTTCTTGGCCGTATGGCCATTTCTCTTCTTTCTTACACCTTGCCGATTCTTAGTATGTTTTTGGCCGATTGTGTTATTTGTTGAAAGGTACTAATCTTTTGTAAACCAATTTTATAATAGGACATCCGGATCTAAGGAGCGTTTTGAGGAGTTTTCTTTCTCTCGTGTAAGCAAAGCGGTGAGTAGTGGTAGAACGAGTCTTGTATTCGATTTCGTTTAGTTTTCTTTAAGACCGGTTGTTAAGAGATTAAGCGCTCTTTTATCGGTGTGCCGATTGTGTAAGGAGAAACCATTGTTGAAGCGGTTTACGAAAGAATCGTTGTTGGGTTGGATTTGGTAGGAAACCAAATCAAGTCTAAGGTAAAGCTAACACAACCCTTGGGTTACCTATTTTGGCCGAATGGTATAGTGACTAATCCCTGTTGGTAGAATGTAGGTGGTCGGGGTGATCAAGGGACGTGAGCGATTCTTAGGATTTAACATTCTCGCTATTCCAGGTGTGTAAATCAACACACTATCTTAACTTAATAATGTGATAACCTGTCTGTGTAAATGAAACAGTGTGATTGATTATTTCGATACCCATTGAGGTATGGATACGGATCCGGGTAAGTCCGTTTCATTATGAGTTATGTGATGATGATGATATCATGATTTTTGATACTTTGAGATACCATATTAAGCATGTGAGCATGATAGCATGATTGCATGATTTTGCATCTAGTATGATATGTGATTGGGTGATATGAGAGGAGGGGAGTATGATATCCGTGTCTTTGGGACACTGTGTCTTTGGGACACGGAGGTTTGGCACCTCCGGTGGTTTGGTACCACGTATTTTGTGACTTTGGGTCACCAGAGGTTTGGCACCTCGGCCTCGTCCCGGTGGCTTAGTACCACGATTGGGTTGGCCCCACAGATTGATTATCTGGGATTGACGCCGATGATTTGGTATCACACGATGGGTTGGCCCCATCATCGGATTTGTGACTTTGGTCACGGTGATTTAGTATCACTGCTGTGTCTTTGGGACACGGAGGTTTAGCACCTCATTGCGACTCGCCCCGTGGTTTGACACCACCGTGGGTTGGCCCCACTTATGAGATACTGGGATCGTCGCTAGTGATTTGGTATCACACGATGGGTTGGCCCCATCATTGGATTATTGTGACTTTGGGTCACCAGTGGTTTGGCACCACATGATGGATATCGTGACTTTGGGTCACAGGTGGTTTGGCACCACCGGTGGTTTGGTACCACAGGGGTAGAAAAGCGATATGGTTGGTTAGGATCGGGTGCATTACTTGCATTATTTTGTTATGATGTGTGTTGGCATGATATCCGGAGAGGATTTATACTGAGTCTTGCGACTCACTCTCTCCTTTGACTTTTAGGTGACACTTAGACGCGAACATGGAGCCTGGATGGACTCGAGGTGCTCATGCCATGCTCAAATAATGATTTTCTCGGACTATTATTAATTTGGTACTTAAACTTTTTATTACTTTTGGGTTTATTTTGGTTTTAAATGGCCTCTTAAATTATGTTTTGATATGTTATGTTTAAGTGGATTTTCAATATGCTTTAACAAACTAATTGAGTGAAATGTGCTAAAACTTGGAAAGACAACGATTTCAAAATTTCAAAAACGATGTTTTAAACTATACCATCGGGTATCATACTATAACTTGGGATAAAGTGAACTCAAATGGTTTTCTAACTTAAATATGATTTTCTACTAAGTCAAAAATGTTTTAGTAACAATAAGAAATAACTTAAGCTTCAAAACGAAATAAACTAGTTTTACCTACACACCGGATAAATCTTCAAAACTTTATGGGTTTTCAAATACATCATCAGATTTTTAATCAAAACCTACTTAAGTTTTCCTCAAACACAAAATTTCGCTAAGTGTTTTCACCAAACTTCTAGACTTCAACCTAAACCACCCAAAACCTTTTTCCCTGTAGCATACCAGATTCGGTCGTGGTGTATTGATCGGGTTTGGGGTGTTACAATTATGGTATCAGAGCCAAGTTCAAAAGCTCGGCTGTGGGCCTGAGGCCCAAAATATTTTCAAAAGTCTGGTTTAAGTTATGGTTTTTAAGTACTTGGTTTTGAAAAGTATGGTTTGAAAGGCATGACACCGAGTCTCCGGCACCAATCAGCCCATGTAAGTACCCCGTACTATTGGTTGTGATATTAATTGACATGATTGAATGGCTAAGTGATAGTAAGATTACTTTAGAGACTAAAAGCGATAGGACTCGTGGACTCATGAAAACAAAGTCTCTCTAATATTCATAAAACTTTGCTTTAAGATAGTGGAATAATAGTGATACATAAAATTCTTTAATCGGACGAGATTTAGTCATGAGTACCGAGGTGGGCGTGGTCGTGGGCGAGGTCGCAGTAGAATGATGGTTTACGAGCCCGTAGGTTACAGTCGGGGTTCGAAAGTGAGATCGATTCGCCACCAGTGGAGGTGGTGAGTTCAAGAGCAGGCCGCGATGACGCAGATGTCATAGGCAATCTTTGCGGGTTTTAGAACGGGTAGTGGAGTAGGTGGGGCGTAGGAGCTAGGAAATCGTGCTGGCGACTTGAGCAAGCAATTTGAATTCTTCGGGGTGTCTCGGTGTTGCTCCTAGCCTCGCTTGAGTATTGGCCGGAAGCTACGTAGCGGGTCATGGATGATCTGGACCTAGCTCGCTTTGAAGAGAAATTGAAGGGATCGTATCACTTCTCGAGATGAGTCATACGGTGGTGGCTCTTTGTTGGACAACGATCTTTGCGGTGAAGATCGACTTGGGACTATTTTGGCCGCTTATCGAGAAAAAAGTACATGGGGGCTAATTACATTAATGAAGCGTGAAAAGCATTTACGAGGTTAGTTCGAGAGCAAATCGTGTTGGAATATGAGGCGAGTTTCTCAGTGAGTCGGTATGCTGTGGGTATGGTGGCTCTTGAGCATGAGAGGAGCGTTCGTTTCGAGGATGGCTGCGAGACGAATTAAGGTTGATAATTGTGCCCCGATGGGAGCGTGAATTTCTTGTCCTAGTTGAAAAGCGAAGGTAGCCGAGGGCATTAAGGAATCGTGAGGCGAGGTATGGATAGGAACAAACACAAGAGGAGTTTTGGATCTTCGGGTCATCGAAATCACAAAAAGGGCTAGACCGAGTGGGTAGAATCGGTCGGGTAGATTTGTTGTTGCTAAGGCGAGGACCGCTTGTGATGTAACCGTTGTGGGAAGGCTCATTGGGAGGATCTTGGGTGATGGTAGAGGTTGTTTTGAGTGTGGCTCATTGGACCACCGTGTGAGGGATTTGTCCGCAAGTTGGCTAGGATTGATCAGAGAATCGGGCCGTAATCAGTCTGAAATAATGGACCACCGCAGAGGGCCGAGGTAATGGCAGAGGAGGTAATGGGTGCAGTCGGGCCGTGAAGCACCCAAGTGAGGTGCGTGTAGTTCTGAGGCAGACGGTAGGGGTTGGTGTATCTTTGAGGCGCCGAGAGGAGGCGACGCCTGCCGGACGTCATTACGCAGACGTTTTAATATTTGGTTCTCCATTCTTGCTTTAATTGATGTGGGTTCAACACATTCATATGTTGCAAGTAGCATAGTGAAGACCATGGATCTAGACTCGAAATATCTTCTAGGCGGATGACCGTAATAAGCCCTCTAGGTCACTCAGTAGTGGTAGATAAACTGTATAGAGGCGTACCTCTAGAACTCAAGGGTATCTTTTGAGGTCGATCTGATGGAGCCGCCGTTTGGGGAGTTCGATCGATTCGGGATGGATTTGGTGGTTAAGTACCAAGCGAAGTTAGGCTGCAAGCTAAGCACATGGTTACGAAACACGGTGAGGGGATGAGGTAGATTCGATCGGTAATAGGAGGAATTATCATCAATGTGGTATCTGCTCTGAAAGCCAGAAGATGGTCGAAAAGGGTCAAGCATATATGGTACATGTGTATGCCTTGGAGGCTAAGGAGTCTGCTGTGGAGGCAATTGGACGATTGGGGAATTCTTGATGTGTTTCTGAGGAGCTTAGGGTTTGCCACGGATCGGAAGGTAGAGTTCGGGATAGATCATATCGGAGCTGCGCCAATATCCATTACTCGTCTGAGGATGGCACCTAAGGAGTTAGTGGAGCTTAAGGCTCGAATCTGAATTGTTGGACCGAGGCTTTATTAGGCCAAGTATTTCGCCATGGGGAGCGCCGGTTCTCTTTGTCAAGAAGAAAGACGGTACTATGCGGATGTGCATAGACTACCGCCAACTGAACAAGCTGACGATCAAAAACAAGTATCCACTGCCTCGGATAGATAACTTGTTTGACCAGCTGAAGGGTGCGTCGATTTTCTCGAAGATCGACTTAAGGTCTAGGTATCACCAGTTAAAGGTGAAGGAGGCGGATATCTGTAAAACGGCATTTCGTACTCGGTATGGGCACTTTGAGTTCTTAGTTATGCCGTTCGGGTTGACTAACTTGCCGCTGCCTTCATGGATCGATGAATAGGGTATTCAACGATATCTAGATCAGTTCATAGTGGTTTTATCGGCGACATCTTAGTATATTCAAGGACCGAGGAGGAACATGATGCGCATTTGCGGGTGGTATTCAGATTCTAAGGGAGAAACACTCTGTCGAAGTTCGATAAATCGAGTTTTGGCTTAGGAGGTGACGTTCTTGGGTCATGTAGTGTCGGTGAGGGGATTAGAGTGGACCCCCGTAAGATAGAAGCGATTTTGGAGTGGAAGCCGCCTAAGTCGAGAGTCGAGATTCGGAGTTTTCGGGTTTGGCGGGATACTAGAAGATTTGTAGAGGTTTCTCATTGATCGTGACTCAGATGACTAAATTATTGAGAAAAGGGGTTCCGTTTATTTGGACTGAGAAGCAACAGGAGAGCTTCGATAAGTTGAAGAAGATTTTGACCGAAGCTCCGGTTCTAATTCAACCTGAGGCTGGTAAGGAATTCACAGTGTACTGCGATGCATCACATACGGGATTGGGTTGTGTGCTGATGCAAGAAGGGAAGGTTGTGGCTTACGTATCCCGACAGCTGAGGCCACACGAGGTCAATTATCCTACGCACGATTTGGAGCTTGCGGCTGTAGTATTTACCTTAAAGATATGGAGGCATTACTTGTACGGAGAGAGATCGATAGTCTACACAGACCATAAGAGTCTGAAATACCTTCTGACTCAGAAAGACTTGAATCTGAGACAGCGTAGATGGATTGAGCTGCTGAAAGACTACGATTGCTCAATTGAGTATCACCCGGGCAAGGCTAACGTCGTGGCAGACGGGTTGAGCCGCAAGGTTGTTTTGGATTTAAGAGCGTTGTTTGCCCACTTGAGTTTGTACGATGATGGGAGTATTACAGCGAGCTGCGAGTTAAGCTTCTACTTGGGTTGAGCGGATCGAGAAAAGCAATTGTTGGATGAGGTTACGAGGCGCAGAGGTCACAAGTGCGAATGATGGTTTGAAGGGTTATAGCTTGTCTAGTGATGGGGTGTTTGTGTTTTCGTGGAAAGGCTTGTATGCCGAGAGATTACGAGTTAAGGCAAAAGATTCTTGAGATGCACAGCAGCCCCCTACGCTTATGCATCCCGGAGGTAGCAAAATGTATAGGGATCTCGAGAGAAACGATTACGGTGGTAAGATGCGAAAAAGGAGGTGACCGAGTTTGTGGGTAAGTGTCGACTTGTCACAGTCAAAGTGAGCATCGATTGTCGTCTGGTTGCTTGACCGGTGAAGATTCCACAGTGGAAGTGGGAAAGAATAACTATGGATTTTCGCTGGATTACCGCTACACCGAGCAAGAAGGATTGATGCTGGTAATTGTGGATCGGTGACTAAATCACTCACTTTATTCCGGTGAGGTGGATTACTCACTGCAGAGGTTGGCAAAGTCAGTATGTGTCGAGAGATAGTGAGGCGCACGGGGTCTTGATGTCGATCATCTCGGATAGGAATCGAGATTCACGTCAAGGTTCGGAAGGCATTGCATCGAGCTCGGGTATACTTGTTAGATTTCAACCTGACATTTCATCCGCAGATCGACGGGCGATCGAAAGGTTATCTGATCTTGGAGGATATGCTACGAGGTGTGTTTTGGACTTGAGGGTAGCTGGGAGGAGTATCTACCGTTAATGAATTCGCCTACAACAATGCCTACCAAGCGAGCATCAAGATGGCACCTTATGAGGCATTATGCGGTAGGAAGTGTCGCCACCGACTTGTTGGACGAGTTAAGTGAACGTCGATTGTTGGGACGAGTTAGTTCTTTGAGACCGAAGGCAAGGTTAAGTTGATTCGAGCTCGATTGAAAGAAGCTTGGACGGCGAAGTCCTATACCGATCTTAAGCGGAGGATATTGAATTTCTTTGTGGGAGATCGGGTTTTCTGAAGGTCTCACCATGGAAGAAAGTATTAAGGTTAGGAAGGAAAGGCAAGCTTAGTCCGAGGTTTATTGGGCGTATAAAGGTCTTGAGACGAGTGGGACGATTGCATATCGGCTCGAGTTGCCGGTGAGCTAAGTCGATTCACGACGTGTTCCACGTTTGATGCTTGGCGATATCGTTCGATCCATCACATGTGGTAACGATGAGAAGAGATCGAGGTAAATCAGATATGACCATGGAGGAAGAGCACTGCTGATTTTAGATCGGGATGTGAAGGTTACGTGCGGGAAGTCTATGCCTCGGTTAAGGTTCTTTGGCGGAATCATGGCGTGGAAGAAGCGGCGTGGGAACCCGAGGATATGATGAGACAGCAATACCGCAACTCTTACGATCGAGGTAATTTCGAGGTCGAAATTATTTTTAAGGGGTAGAAGCGTAATATCCCGGGTTAAGGGGTTAATTTATTTTTGGCATTGTTGCATGTTCATGGCTTGCTATGTTGTTGTCTGTGTGGTTTCGGGGCTTAGATGTAGGCTAGGAGTGTGCCTGAGTAGGTGGAAAAGTTTTTGTTTTTGGGCTTTAGGGGATAGGAGCTGGAGGAGATGGGGTTTATAATTAAATTAGGTGAATTTTTAACACAAGTGAAGAGCTAGCAAAGTGGCAAGGCATGCGCCACTTGGAGCATGTGTGTGGCGTCAATTGCAAGGGGGAGGTCTTGTGTTCAAGTCGCGAGAATCCCACCCCTTTTGCATCCATTTTGATGGCATGGAGGGGAAGAGTTGTGGGCAATTTGAACTCTAGCATGGACCTTGTCAACTCTTTCAAACGGTGGGTGGAGAGTGAAAAGAGGAGGAAGACTTGGTCTTTGCCATTTGAATTTGTGGTTGGGGAGTGAATGGGGGGAGGTTGGCGGTTTTGAGGAGTGTTTGGGGAGCTTGGAAAGTGCGAAACTCCCTTGGTCTTTTGGTGTATTTTCGGTCTTAGGGGGAAAACAATTAAGTTTTTTTCTTTTCTTTGTGTCAACAAGCGATTCTTCTTTGTATCGACTAGTAAAGATTTCTTCACTTGCAATAGCCTAAGCCGAAACCATTTGTTGTTGCATACTTGAAGCTGAAACCCAAGTCTTCATCTCTTTCTCATTTTTTTTTCTTTTGCTTCTCCTTAAACCGAAAGCTTCAACACCCTTACCCTTGTCGAACCTAACATCCCATTATCATCTTTTCCCTCTTTGGAAACCTTGTTAGCAGAATGCCTCTCCTACCTCCTTTTCTTTTTCAATTGAGTTAAACCGAAACCTCTAGCACCCTTATTGCGAAATTCTACCTTGTTTCTTCCTTCTTCTCTTCATTGTGCAAAGTCAAAACTAGAGACCCTTCCTGCTCACTTTTTCTTTTTGTTTTCATAAACCTTGTCGATTTCTCCATTTGTTCCATACCATTTCATTAGCAAGAAACCATTTTTCCTTATTCCCTAACTTTCATCTCCTTTTCTTAATACCATCTTGACCAAGCACTTCTCCATTCATCTTGTTATACTCTTTCTTTCACACAAAACCGAAAGTAACCCCTCCACTCATCTTTCTTTATTTCATTTCTTTTCCTAAACACATTAGCGAATCTATTCCTCCGTTAGATTCTTGTTGTAATCGGTCTACTAAGAGGGTAAGTTCTTGGCCGTATGGCCATTTCTCTTCTTTCTTACACCTTGCCGATTCTTAGTATGTTTTTGGCCGATTGTGTTATTTGTTGAAAGGTACTAATCTTTTGTAAACCAATTTTTATAATAGGACATCCGGATCTAAGGAACGTTCTTGAGGAGTTTTCTTTCTCTGGTAAGCAGGCGGTGAGTAGTGGTAAGAACGAGTGTTGTATTCGATTTCGTTTAGTTTTCTTTAAGACCAGTTGTTAAGAGATTAACTGCTCTTTTATCAGGGTGTGTCGATTGTGTAAGGAGAAACCATTGTTGAAGCCGGTTTTTGAAAGAACCGTTGTTGGGTTCGGATTTGGTAGGAAACCAAATCAAGTCTAAGGTAAAAGGCTAACACAACCCCTTGGGTTACCTATTTTTGGCGAATGGTATAGTGACTAATCCTGTTGGCGAATGTAGGTGGTCGGGTGATCAAGGGCGTGAAGCGATTCTTAGGATTTAACATTCTCGCTATTCGGTGTGTAAATCAACACACTATCTTAACTTAATAATGTGATAACTTTATGCGTATAAATGAAGCAGTGTGATTGATTATTTCGATACCCATTGAGGTATGGATACGGATCCGGGTAAGTCCGTTTCATTATGAGTTATGTGATGATGATGATATCATGATTTTGATACTTTGAGATACCATATTAAGCATGTGAGCATGATAGCATGATTGCACGATTTTGCATCTAGTATGATATGTGATTGGGTGATATGAGAGGAGGGGAGTATGATATCCGTGTCTTTGGGACACTTGTGTCTTTGGGACACGGAGGTTTAGCACCTCCGGTGGTTTGGTACCACGTATTTTGTGACTTTGGGTCACGGAGGTTTGGCACCTCGGCGTCTCGCCCCGTGGCTTAGTACCACGATGGGTTGGCCCCACGATTGATTATCTGGGATTGGCGCCGGTGATTTGGTATCACACGATGGGTTGGCCCCATCATCGGATTTGTGACTTGGTCACCGGTGATTTAGTATCTGCGTGTCTTTGCGACACGAGGTTTGGCACCTCATTGCGACTCGTCCACGTGGTTTGACACCACCGTGGGTTGGCCCCACTTATGAGATCTGGGATGCGTCGCTAGTGATTTGGTATCACGATGGGTTGGCCCCATCATTGGATTATTTGTGACTTTGGGTCACCGGTGGTTTGGCACCACATGATGGATATCGTGACTTTGGGTCACCGGTGGTTTAGCACCACCGGTGGTTTGGTACCACCGGGGTAGAAAAGCGATATGGTTGGTTAGGATCGGGTGCATTACTTGCGTTATTTTGTTATGATGTGTGTTGGCATGATATCCGGAGAGGATTTATACTTGAGTCTTGCGACTCACTCTCTCCTTTGACTTTTCAGGTGACACTTAGACGCGGACATGAAGCCGGGATGGACTCGAGGTGCTCATGCCATGCTCAAATAATGATTTTCTCAGACTATTATTAATTTGGTACTTAAACTTTTTATTACTTTTGGGTTTATTTTGGTTTGTAAATGGCCTCTTAAATTATGTTTTGATATGTTATGTTTAAGTGGATTTTCAATATGCTTTAACAAACTAATTGAGTGAAATGTGCTAAAACTTGGAAAGACAACGATTTCAAAATTTCAAAAAACGATGTTTTAAACTATACCATCGGGTATCATACTATAACTTGGGATAAAGTGAACTCAAATGGTTTTTCTAACTTAAATATGATTTTCTACTAAGTCAAAAATGTTTTAGTAACAATAAGAAATAACTTAAGCTTCAAAACGAAATAAACTAGTTTTACCTACACACCGGATAAATCTTCAAAACTTTATGGGTTTTCAAATACATCAACAGATTTTTAATCAAAACCTACTTGAGTTTTCCTCAAACACAAATTTTCGCTAAGTGTTTTCACCAAACTTCTAGACTTCAACCTAAACCACCCAAAACCTTTTTCCCTGTAGCATACCAGATTCGGTCGTGGTGTATTGACCGGGTTTGGGGTGTTACATTGGTCATGTCATCTACCAAATTTTGCTTGTGCAACAAATCGAGTGACCTGAAATTAGCATGGCCTAGTCTTCTGTGCCATAGGCCAGCATTGTCAACTAGGCTTGTATAAGCCTTCTTCTCAAGCTGACTTATATCAAACATAAAGCATTTTACAGCCATAGGTACTAAAACTATTTCCTGACCATGAGAGTCTTCAACAACACAAGAATCATTCTTGAAAACTAGTGAATAGCCTTTTTCAACCAACTGACCAACACTAAGCAAGTTCTAATTTATATTAGGCACATAAAGCACATATGAGATAACTTTGTTACCTGAACCAGTGTTGATCAGAATATCACCTCTGCCTTTGGCTTCAATCAAGATCCCATTGCCAATTCTAATTCTTGAGGTGAAGCTCCTATCAAGCTCCTTGAACAAACTCTCATCAACTGCCATGTGATGTAAGCAGCCACTGTCCACAAGCCAACTGTATTTGACTTTGCTTGTAGTTGCAACTCATGAAGCAGTAAAGACATGCTCCTCCTAAGCTTGAAGGTCCTCAGCTGCCTTAGCTTATGTTTGCTACTGTGCTGGTGCCTTCCCTTTGTTCTTGCAGACTTTCTCTACATGTCCAATCGCTTGCAACTCCTACATTGAATGTCTGGTCTGTACCAGCAATACTTCTCCAAATGTGTGGTCTTTTGGCAATGATTTCATGGTGGAAACCTCCTCTTTTTGCATCCTTCCTTGGCTTGTCTTTCTTATCGAGCCAATGATTTTTTGCTTTCTGACTTGAGCCTTCTCTGGCCTTTGCTTGGAAAGCTCCCTCATGATGCTCTTCCTGCCTGTTGGCCCTTCTTTGCTCGAGCGCATAAAGGGAGTTCACCAGCTCAAACAAAGAAATGGTTGTGAGATCTCTTGAGTCCTCCAATGAGGAGATTTTTTACTCAAACCTCTCGGGGAGAGTGGTGATCACCTTCTCAACAACCCTGCTCTCACTGAAGTCTTCTCTAAGTAGCCTTATGCTATTGACAATGGCCATTATCCTGTCTGAGTATTGCTTGATGGTCTCTGCTTCTTTCATCTTAAGATTTTCAAAGTCTCTCCTCAAGTTGATTAGCTGTTGCTACCTTGTCTTTTCAGACCCCATAAACTCCTCCTTCAACTTCTCCCATGTTTGCTTAGGTAAGTCACAAGCTATAATTCGAGTGAAGATCACATCTGACACTCCATTCTGCAAGCAGGCCATGGCCTTATGCTTCTTAGCTCGCTCCTCATTATGCTGCCTAATCTGAGCAATGGTGGGATTGGCTCTCAATGGAGGTGGCTCAGCATCATTCTCAACTGCACTCCACAAGTCTTGTGCCTGAAGGTAAGTCTTCATTTTTACCACCCAAATGTGGTAGTTTTCACCGGTGAACACAGGTGGTAGAGGTGGTGTGAAGCTCATCTTATTGCAACAAGTTCAACATCCTCGATTTCTTCTTTCTTAAGCTTGCTTACACAAAACAACAACCAACAATAGAGGCACTCAAATATGACAGGCTCTGATTACCATTTGTTGAAACAATGGCAGCATAACAGCAGAAAACAAAACACAAAGGTGCTTAAGAAAAAAGAGAACCGAGAGCAATGAGAACACAAAGAACTTGAGCTAAAAACAATTGGCTGAAAATCATCAGATTTTTCATTGAAATTTAAATATATATGAAGGTTACATGAAAATTGAAGAATTACCTAATAACATAACTGCTCCCACTAAGTTAAACTAATATAAACTTAGCTTGTACACAAAAGCAAGCTAACATATTAACTTCTACATCAATTTCAAATCAAATTCTAATCCGACTAACTTTGTGAACACATTACAAAGAAACTAGACTAAGTTACATGGTAACAAAATAAGCAATTCTTTGACTCGATTCTCGCTCCAATCGCATACGCTTTCAAAGTCATTGTTGGTCCAATCTTTGCATTGCAGGCCAATGCTTGACAAAGATTCATATCAAACTCTTTGGAAGTGCAGGGCAGAGCCTAGGAGCTTTCCTGTGCCATGGTATCACGCTAGAGCTTGAGGGTGATAGCAATGATTATGTTGGAAAAGAATTATCAGGTGGCAGAATTGTTGTTTATCCTCCAAAAGGAAGTCATTTTGATCCTAAGGAAAACGTAGTAATTGGTAATGTGGCTCTCTATGGAGCTATTACTGGGGAAGCATATTTCAACGGAACAGCAGCAGAAAGATTTTGTGTTCGTAATTCAGGTGCAAAAGTAGTTGTAGAAGGTGCTGGTGATCATGGTTGTGAGTACATGACAGGTGAGATTGTTGTTGTGCTTGGGGAAACTGGCAGGAATTTTGCTGCAGGTATGAGTGGTGGTATCGCTTACGTCTTTGATTTGGATGGGAAATTTCAATCTCGATGCAATCCTGAGCTGGTAGACCTTGATAAAGTTGAAGAAGAAGAGGATATTTTTACTCTTAGAATGATGATTCAGCAACATCAGCGTCATACAAACAGCCAGTTAACCAGAGAAGTAGTTGCTGACTTTGAGAATCTTCTGCCCAAATTAATTAAACTCTTCCCAGGGATTACAAGCGTGTTCTAGCAAAGATGAAGGATGAAGAAGCCTCCAAGGAGGCACTTGAACGCGCTGAAAATGAAGCTGAGGTGGAGTTGGTGGAAAAAGATACTTTTGAACAACTCAAAAAGTTGACAGCTGCATCCTTGAATGAGAAAGCAAGTCAAGTATGTATTATCTGTTCTTATTTAAGTCATATCTCTTTAAAAGGTCTATGCTTTTGCTTCTTGAATGAACAACTCTTTCCACATTTTCCAATTGAAGATTTTTTTTAAATTAAAATTCGTGTTGGTGAGGTAAACCTGCCTTCTTCCTCTTTTCTTCTTTCCCCATTTCTTTTGCATTCTTTATTTTGAACTTTTGTGTTAACTTATTTCCAAATGTTTTCACTATTTTCAACATACTATCCTGTTGTTACCCTGCGCTATATGTATTTTTACTTACTAATTTGACTTTGTGGAATTTGTAGAAAGTAGAGGCTGAACCAGTCAAGAAGCCTGCTCAGGTTTCAGATGCTGTGAAAAATCGTGGTTTTATTGCTTATGATCGTGAAGGTGTTCAATATAGGGATCCTAATGTTCGGATGAATGACTGGAAGGAGGTCATGGAGGAATCAAGACCTGGCCCAGTTCTGAAAACGCAGTCTTCTCGTTGCATGGACTGTGGTACTCCTTTCTGCCATCAGGTATTACTGTTTTTTACTCATGTTCATCATTTTGGAAATTGAATTGAACGAAAGATAACTTAAATCTAAAATGCAGGAGAACTCTGGATGCCCTCTTGGAAACAAAATACCAGAATTCAATGAGCTAGTGTACCAAAACAGGTGGCGTGAAGCACTGGATCGTCTTCTAGAGACAAATAACTTCCCGGAGTTCACTGGCCGAGTATGTCCTGCACCATGTGAAGGGTCATGCGTTCTGGGTATTATTGAGAACCCTGTGTCCATCAAAAGAATTGAATGTTCTATCATAGACAAGGCATTTGAGGAAGGGTGGATGGTGCCACGACCTCCTCTCAAGAGAACAGGGTATGGCCCTGCTTTTCCCTATCTAAAAGGCTATGCTATTTCTACACTTGTTCACTTCAAACCACTACATTTGGTTTTCGTTAGGGGCTATGAAGCATGGACACGGACACATAATCTGAGTGCTGATAACGATACTGGATCTGACGACATAATAATTTTTAAAAAATGAGGATACGAGTGCGGAAGGATCTGCAATAAAAAATATTTTTATTATATATATTTATGTTAAAATACTCAATGTAAATAAAATATTCATATTTTTATTAATATATAATTAATTCTTTTTCATTATAAATTTATAATTATATAAAACAATACATTAATTAATTTTTTTCACAACATTAATTTTTTTTTTTTTTACACAGCATTAATTTTAGGCATTAACTTTTTTTCAACATTAAGCATTAACTTTTTTTTCAGCATTAACTCTCTTTTTATTTTTTTATGCAGCCCATTTTTTTTCCCCATTTACTCCTTTTTTCCTTTCACATTTACCATATTTACCTTTCTTTGCTCATTTTTCATTCTCGAAAAAAATTCAGAGACTCGGTGTCGTTTTTGACACGCTCAAATGATGTCCGTAAGTATCCGTTGTGTCGGTGGCGTGTCCGTGTCGGACACCGGCACGACACGCACGAGAGGATTTTTGCCGTGTCGGTGCTTCCTAACTTAGGGGTATTCACATTTAAAAATCAGTTCCTGGGCATGGTTCAGTTGAGATGCGTGCTGCATTGCAAGATTGATGTATTTTTGAAGTTTAAGCATTTACTAAAGAGTATGACTTGAATATATGACCACAGCAAAAACATAGCTATTGTTGGAAGCGGACCGGCTGGTTTGGCTACTGCTGATCAGCTGAACAGAATGGGTCACTGGGTGACTGTATGAGCGTGCCGATAGAGTTGGGGGGCTTATGATGTATGGAGTCCCTAACATGAAGACTGACAAGGTGAATATAGTTCAGCGGCGGGTTAACATTATGGCTGATGGAGTTAAATTCGTGGTCAATGCGGATGTTGGAGTTGACCCGTCCTACTCCCTTGACCGGCTACGAGAGGATAATGATGCCATTGTTTTGGCAGTTGGAGCCACAAAACCCAGGTAAATATTAGAGGAAAGAAAGCTGTTGATTAGTGATAATCTTAAGAGATATTTTTCATTTCTCTTCTAATTGCCCTTTTTTTTTTTTTTTTTTTTAAGTTCTTTATTGTCTCCACAATCAGATGATGGTGGATTGATTAGCCCCAAAGAAAACTATATCTTTAGATAGTCAGTACTTGATATTCATTATTTTTTATGGTTGAATAACTTAATGCACTTATCTGCCTGATGCAGGGACCTTGCTGTTCCAGGGCGGCAGTTATCCGGTGTTCATTTTGCGATGGAATTCCTTCATGCAAACACTAAAAGCTTGCTAGATAGCAATCTCCGAG
The DNA here is from genome assembly GCA_025506655.1 of Gossypium rotundifolium. NCBI lineage: Eukaryota > Viridiplantae > Streptophyta > Magnoliopsida > Malvales > Malvaceae > Gossypium > Gossypium rotundifolium. The sequence goes on along the minus strand of CP106729.1, from coordinate 135,114,024 downwards.
ATGGTCACTATATATCTGCTAAGGGCAAAAAAGTAGTGGTCATTGGTGGAGGTGACACTGGAGCAGATTGCATAGGGACATCCATCCGCCATGGATGTAGTAGCATTGTGAACCTAGAGTTGCTTCCTCGGCCGCCACAAAGTAGAGCTCCTGGCAATTCCTGGCCACAGGTTACAGTTTATCTTATTTCTCCAACAATGATATGGGTAAAAGTATCATGGAGTCCCTTGCATTAGAAGTTACATTGCATTTTATTTTCTTTATTCGAAAAATAGATAAATTAGTCATTTTACATTAGATTAAAAAGTAAACTGGTCTTTTTGTTAAAAAATTTATCCATTTCTGTGTTCATATTCCTCAATATGAAGTATACATGGCACGTCAAATGTCATTATTAATTATTTTGTCAACAATATTAATTTTTAATAGTATAAATAGATTAAATTTTTTATAGAAATGATTAATTTATTCTTTAATTTGATTTATAGGAATTAATGTGTCTTTTTTTAATAAAGAAGACAATTCAATTCAGCTCTTAATACAAACGCCTCCATAATACTTTTATCAAATTATATGCTATAGCTTCGGATGTGAAATGAAAGCTCGTATTAGACTAATAATGATGACAGAAATTGTCCTTTATTTTATTTATTTTCATTTTCCTTTTTTGCTTAATCTTTGTAGACAACCAAAATGTAATAAGATGCTACATGGAATAGCATTTGAAGTGGAATATTTGATCTTATGCGTTTGTTTCCAATTGTGGTTGGAATTGCAGTGGCCTTGGATATTCCGGGTAGACTATGGGCACCAAGAAGCTGTTGCCAAATTTGGAAAAGACCCAAGATCGTATGAGGTTTTGACAAAGAGGTTCGTGGGAGACGAGAATGGAGCTGTGAAAGGGCTAGAGGTGATACGTGTGTATTGGGAAAAGGATGCCAGTGGGAAGTTTCAATTCAAGGAAGTAGAGGGCTCCGAGGAAATAATCGAGGCTGACCTAGTCCTGCTTGCCATGAGTTTCCTCGGGCCTGAGTCGGTGAGTATTAAAACTTTTACAAATATTAAAAAAGGGAACAGCATTGTTAATTCCTTGAACCATTCAAGATCCAGCTATTTTATGTAATTTGCTTTCTTTTAACAGACGGTGGCAGAGAAGCTAGGTGTGGAGCAAGACAACCGATCAAACTTTAAGGCAGAGTTTGGGCGTTTCGCAACCAATATGGACGGAGTGTTTGCAGCTGGAGATTGTCGACGAGGTCAATCATTAGTTGTGTGGGCAG